>JAJHZJ010000255.1:0-600000 GCA_023548195.1 Bettongia penicillata ogilbyi | reverse complement strand
TAGAAGATTAAACTAAATGTGAAAGTAGTTACCCAACTGAGGTGGGCTGGTGCAATGGAAAGAATAATAGAGTTGGAGTGACAGTACATGGGATCCCAACTTGGCTCTGCTTCCTGATTCTGCTATTTTCTACCTTCATGATGGTGGTACATGTGACAACCCTTCAATGACTCAATTTTCTCATCTATAGAATAAGGGCATTGGGTTATTATAACTTCCAAAATTCCTTCCACCTCTAAATATATGGTCATATGGTCATAAATAGCTTTAAAAAAATAAAGTTTGGTCTTGTTGTATGCCCCCCCAAAAAAAGACACATGTAAAATTATAGAGATTCAGTGGCACTATATTAGAACTTGTGAGTTCAGGAAAATAGAATCATCTTACCAATTATTCTAAACTATCACCTAGACCATATCTTGAAATACGGAAAACTCAATTTTGTTCTGCACTCTGCTTTCAATGTCAAAGACAAACAAGTAGATGGCAGAGATTTATTAGATACTCACATACAACAACAGCAAATTCACATTGCTGATCTAAACTTCTGCTAGTAACAGCACTGTGGGGCTGCAAAATTGTAAGTGATAATCATAATGATGGCCACGGGGCAGTGCAAGATCTTGAAATGCCTTCTAAATAATAAAAGACAGATTAAAGTCTGTTCTCTATATTATTTTACTATGAAATTTTCCAGTGGGGGTCAGTGCTGGGTGATGTTGTCTTGATACCAATCTCATGAACAACCTTCAGGAGGGAAGAATGCAAATAAATTCCCCAAGGTTCTCTCTGGCCTGAGCATGGAAGGGGTGGGGAGAATCATGGAGTCTATTAATAAAGAATGGTGCTCCCACCATCCCTCTGAACATCACCCCCCAATACTTGTATTTTTATTTTTAACTGACAAACTAGATATTGTAAATATAGTGACTATCAATTAAGTTCAATATTCAAATAACTATAATCCCTAATAATAAAACTACTAAATGATAGCAATTACTCTTTAAAAATTTATTTTTAAAAAACTGATATTCTCCCTGAGTCATGGGATATAGTGAAGTAATGAAAAGTAGAAAAAATAAATCTTACATCTGAAAGCCACTTCAGAATGTTGTCTAATCTGTCCATTTATTTCTAAAGAGAATTGAATTCAGAGCACCCAAAAAAAGTTACTTTCATGCATTATTTTCCACAGTTTCTGGGGAGAGATAATTTCCCTCCCACCCTGCCCAGTAAAACATTCTAGCATAAAAAGAACTTAAGATAATTGCCTAAATTGTGCCCTAAATCTTCACCATTCTGAACTAGATCCAGATCAGTGTCAATAATGAATCTCTTGAAGTGATGCATTATTCGAATTTGCACTGGATATTTCCATTGTGCTAAAATAAATTCTCTTATTTTATATAACTGCAATTCAAAAAGTATGAATTCAAATACATACAATCCTTGCACTGAATTCATGACTCACAGTAATTTGGATCAAGTTGGAGTCAACCCAAGTGTAGAACATTGTGAGTGTTAAACTTCTAATGCTAAATAGATGATTCTCCATCTCCCAAATTTTATAATACAGTTGAGGATTAGTATTTCATTTATGAAAATTGAATGTTTACACTTATTTTCTGCTTTTGAATGAAGTTATTAAGGATTTAGATGTTGAAATGTTAACCATATCAGCAATGCCACATTATTTCCAGTATTCACACCTCATTCCTAAAGGGCAGAGTAGAAATAGTGATATATTCTGCATATTCTAATTTTTAAAATTGATGTTTCATTGCCAATTTCTGTAATTCTAGTTTGCTTTTTTTCCTGAAACAAAGCAATTTTTAAAAAAATAATCCAAGGATCAAAGATTTAGGATTTAAGGGAATTTTAGAAGTCACTGAGTCTAACTTCCTTCTTTTATAGATGAGGAAACTGAGGCCCAAAGAAACAAAGGCAGCTTCTTTTCTGGAGCTTCCATTCCACCTGGATGACAGAGCTGGACAGAATCTTATAATCATCTCATTCTTTGAAACATTCAATAACTGAAAGATCATTGTATTAATTAACAAAGAAATATAAGCAATATTAAATCAGTAGAAAGTGAAGTTAGTTGTCTTAGGCAAATTCCTACCCATAACCTTTGTTAACATCATTAGTATTCTCAACATGAGCAAACAAGAAAGGCTGTGAGTTTTAAGGTGAATTGGTATAGTGTGTGCTATGTAAAAAAGGCATTAATTATTGCTATTCATGGGTTCTTAACCAGGGCAAAGGATCTCTCTGACTGGGGGTATTAAACAATCCTTCATTGGACATAAGCAAAAATTAAGTATTAAACAAAATTTCTTTAACTGACTTTTGAGTATGATGATCAAGTTGCAAAGTCACCTTTAGAAGAAAAACTAACTTACAAAGTACTAAGATGCCAGTTTGTCACACAGAGATAAATTATTTTCTTCTTCAGATGCCTGCCTTATTTTCACAGATTTATAGCACAGCCAAAAAGGCAATTTTTCATTTTGTGCTGTCTCAAATTGAACAAGTAAAATTGTTACCTTCATGCTGTAGATTCTCTGATGGAGTCAAAGTGTCAACTGCCTCTTGAATCTGTTCTGCATTGTTTTTCAAAACAGTGAGAAAGTTTTTAAAAGCAGTGTCTGATGGTTCAGATGTAAGGTTTATATAAGAGGAAAGAACATCTGCAAGAGGGAAAATAAATACTTAGAGAGATCCACACATATTTACATATATGCAAATACATATAGATGCGTTTATGTGTGTGAATTTATAAAAGGAAGCTAGGTGGTGCAGTGGATAAAGGGTGGGGCAACAGTAGAGAACCTGCAGCCTCAAGGCCACATATAGCCTTCTAGGTCCTTGGGTGCAGTCTTCTGACTGTATCCAGGTTTTACAGAACAAATCCTTTTATTAAGGGGATTTGCTCTGTGAAGTTGGATTCAGTCAAAGGACCATATCTGAGGACCTAAAAGGTCACATGTGACCCTGAGGCTGAAGATTCCTCACCTCTGTGGGACCTGCAGTTAGGAAGATCTGAGTTCAAATCCAGTGTCAGACATTTACAAGCTGCATGACCATGGACAAGTCATAAATCAATGGTCCAAATGAAAAAAATATATGAATGGAGAGATAGGTAGATAGACAGACAGACACATACACCATGTACTTACCTGCTACCTGTTTGCTCAGATGGTATTAACTGTTCAAAAACTGAACTTAATAAAAATGACAAGAAGATGAAAGAGCCTTGGAAAGTAGATAAAGAAATTACTGCATAATAGCAATTATCTTTCAGCTATGGCAAGAAAACTGTTGTAGGGAAAGGAGTGTTGGAAAAAGCTACCTTTTCCATTTCTGAAAACCAGAACATCAACAATCGCAAAAAGAATACAACTGGCAATCTTCAACACTTACTTGAATCCTAAAGGTGAACATTCTAGCATATGCATTTTTGAGCAGTTTCAAAGCTAAAATGATAAGGCCATCATTTATTTAAATAATACTTTATAATTTCCCTCCCAGCCTGATGTCTTTCCTTTTCTTGGCCTCATTAGATGGGCTACTTCTTAAACAGGCCTCTTCAATGAATGGGTGTTACTTCACCCTAGGTGAGTACCTAAATAGACCTTGGACTAAAGGGCCCAAGGTCATCTCCAGTCATCCTGATAAATATCTGGTCACTGGATTCAGATGGCTCTGGAGAAGAAGTGAGGCTGGTGACCTGCACAGCCTTCACTCACTCAAAATAAAGTCAAGTTCAAGTCATGTCATTATTTCTCCGATGGCATGGTCTTCTTCAGCAACAAAGGACGAACACAAAACAAAACTTTATAGTTTACAAAGCATTTTCTCACAACCTCTGTTGTGCTATGACACCAGAACTTCTATGATTTGGTATTTTTGCTACTTTCCAAATAGCATGTGCAGCTGGAAATTATCTTAAGACTTGGATGTTAACTGAACTGTTACTCACCTCTTAGTGGGGAACACAGAACACCATCAACATTTGCCAAAAAAGTGTGGTAGGCTTGCTTTATACCATCAAAAACAGCTTTGGTGTATTTAATTTGGAGGTTATAGATACTTCTATGGAAATTAACTTCTGCTTGTAAGGCATTTATCTGAAATTTAAAATGTATAAAACATAAATATAGTTACTTATGCCAAGTAAAAATAGCTAAGATGAACCAGAAATGTAGCCTACTTCTAGGTAATGACACGCAATAAATAAAAGACTTAAAACATTAATTTAGTCAATGGATTCCTATAGGTCTAACTGGCATACCTATTGGTCTAATTGGCATTCTTCCACAGTAGCAGAGTTATATCTACACAACCAAAATAGCAGCATTATGGTATGTATCTCTAGTTATTTTTGCCAACTTTAAAGTCAATGTAAAATACCTCACAGCCAATTTAATTAGATGTGCCTTAATAAGCAACCAGTATAGTTTGAAAAACCAAACTGACAAAAATAAGAGTTTATCTGATGGTATTCTAATCACCAAGAAAAAATGGCAGCCAACTAGAGGCACATTTCATAGAGACAACTAGGAGATGAAGTCCCTGCTGGTCAGAAGCTAGATCAGAAATAGCTTTCTAAGTATGTCTAGTGTTCCCTAAAGTCAGGAAAACATTGTTTTTAATTAAAGTATTCAATTTCTACTTTGCATTCAGTAAAAGGAAGAGTCCAAAAGAGTAGAATCCCAGCTTTCAAAGATAAAATGTGATAAACGGAAATGGAAATCATGACATATTTCAAAATTTTCTTTGCTATATTACTTTCTTTGGTCTTTGATTGTCATAATCATTTAAACTCTAAAGAAATGATATGATTTCCATATGATAATAATCATTTTTATATTTTACAGGCCTTTAAATGAAATACCTGAAGATCACAAGTTTGTGAGAAACAAAGGCTTGTCTTTCTCAAAAAAATCCAGGCTATTTCAGCATTACAATCATTTTGGTTAATAAGTCAACTTTACTTTTATTAGTAAAGCACACTTTCCTAAAAACATGGATTTGGTAATATTGTGAAGGATACAGGTTTTCCATAAATTCAAAAACAAACATTGAGAAAGGAGGTTGCTGAGATAAATGAAACATTTGGGTTAGATTCTAAATAGTGGATAGAAGAATTTTTCTTTGGCATACTAGACATTAGTAAGTTACTATAAGTTTTTTTAAAGAAAGAATAAGGTACTGGGGAAAATCAGGAAAATTCCTCTCAAAACTTTATATGATGGATAAGAGTAGAGTGAAGCTAAAGAGAGATTAGCTAGAAGCACGTTTCAGTAATGTTGAGGTATGACATGATGAACACTTAGACTAAATTATTCTTTAAATATAATAGAGGGGTTAGACCTGAGAAATACTTCAAAAAGCTTAGCAGAACTTGATAATGAACAGAATATAATGACAAATCTTTATCCCTTAAAGATAAGAGAGGCCTGATTACTAAACATTTCTCATCATGTTAAAAATATAGCCAAACCTGCTGTTTTATACCAATCAATTCAAGTTGATATTTCTTAAGTGCCTACAATGTGTTAAACACTTGCCTTTGTATAGGAGAGGACTTATTTCCACATGATTGCACTAGGAACTGAAACTTAATGGGAGAAACTGTATTAATATATTCTCTTTTATCAGAGAAAGAATTTGGGAGTTGAATTTTTGCATTTTTATTCTTCTTGTTTTTTCTAATTGGCCCCATAATTATTCATGCTTAATTTCATATTCTCTCTCTCTCTCTCTCTCTCTCTCTCTCTCTCATTCTCTCCCCTTTTCTCACACTTATATTTCTCCCTTCCACCCTTTTCCCTCCTCTTTTTCCTCCCTTCTTTCCCTCCCTCTGTATCTTTAATCAAGTTATAGACTGTTTTTTAAAAAAAAAAAAACAGTTTAGAAAACATTATTTTTTCTTTTAAGAAAAACATTCATTTCTTAAAATAAAAAATTCTCATACTTAGTGAGATGCAAACTACATTATTATATGGTTTTACCATGGAGCAATCCTATAGGCTAGCTGGAATAAAGTGTTTTGATATTTTTAAAAAATAATAACATGAGGATACTATGTAGAAAATAATTTACTGCTTTAAGAGAACAATCTTTGTCTGAACAAATGTCAAGTACAAAGGATGACTCTTACTTTATTTTAATCATAAAATGCTGTAAGGAAAGATGGTGGAGTAGAAAGATTCACATATGCTAGCTCCAACCCACAGCCCATAAAATACCTGTAAAGAAGAACTTTCAACAAATTCTGGAGCAGCGGAAGCCACACAAAAATGGAGTGCAGGAGATTTCTGCTCCAGAGAGCCCTGAAAAACTGACACCAAAGGTCCGTCGTGCACCAGAGCTGGAGCACAGCGCAGACTGCACGGCATCAAGAGGAGCAGATCTGAACAGGCTTCAGGGACAGAAATCTCCAGCGGCCACACAGGTCCCTCCACCCACAGAAGTTAAAGGTCAGTGAGAGAGCCTGTTTGGCTGTCTGAGATGGGAGCGGGGTGTCTCCATAATTCAGGCCCGCTTGGGAGGCAGCAGCAGACAGGGCCTCCCAAAGCAGAGAGGAGCTCAGATCCATTGTTGAAGGTCTCTGAATAAACCCCCTGAGGGAACTGAGCCCCTGGTGGCAGCCCTGCCCCAACCTGAGCACCTGAACTTAACCTCACATTGAATAGCAGCCCTGCCCCGACCTGAGCACCTCTGAAAGCCCCAAGGCTGGGGAGCAGCATTTGAATCTCAGACCCCAAGCACAAGCTGGGTGGATCTGGAGGCAAGGCGAGGGTGGCTAGGAAACTCAGAAGTCAAGTAACTAGCTGGGAAAATGCCCAGAAAAGGGGGAAAAAAATAAGACCATAGAAGGTTATTTTCTTGGTGAACAGATATCTCCTCCCTTCCTTTCAGATGAGGAAGAACAATGCTTACCATCAGGGAAAGACATAGAAGTCAAGGCTTCTGCATCCCAAACATCCAAAATAAATATTCAGTGGGCTCAGGCCATGGAAGAGCTCAAAAAGGATTCTGAAAATCAAGTTAGACCGGTGGAGGAAAAATTGGGAAGAGAAATGAGAGAGATGCAAGAAAAGCATGAAAAGCAAGTCAACACCTTGCTAAAGGAGCCCCCAAAAAATGCTGAAGAAAACAACACCTTGAAAAATAGGCTAACTCAATTTGCAAAAGAGGTTCAAAAAGCCAATGAGGAGAAGAATGCTTTCAAAAGCAGATTAGACAAATGGAAAATTCAAAAGCTCACTGAAGAAAATAGTTCTTTCAAAATTAGAATGGAGCAGATGGAGGCTAATGACTTTATAAGAAACCAAGAAATCACAAAACAAAACCATAAGAATGAAAAAATGGAAGAAAATGTGAAATATCTCATTGGAAAAACAACTGACCTGGAAAATAGATCCAGGAGAGACAATTTAAAAATTATGGGACTACCTGAAAGCCATGATCAAAAAAAGAGCCTAGACATCATCTTCCATGAAATTATCAAGGAAAACTGCCCTGATATTCTACAACCAGAGGGCAAAATAAGTATTCAAGGAATCCACCAATCACCACCTGAAAGAGATCCAAAAAGAGAAAGTCCAAGGAACACTGTGGCCAAATTCCAGAGTTCCCAGGTCAAGGAGAAAATATTGCAAGCAGCTAGAAAGAAACAATTCAAGTACTGTGCAAATACAATCAGGATAACACAAGATCTAGCGGCTTCTACATTAAGGGATGGAAAGATGTGGAATAGGATATTCCAGAAGTCAAAGGAACTAGGACTCAAACCAAGAATCACCTACCCAGCAAAACTGAGTATAATACTTCAGGGGAAAATATGGTCTTTCAATGAAACAGAGGACTTTCAAGCATTCTTGAGGAAAAGACCAGAGCTGAAAAGAAAATCTGACTTTCAAACACAAGAATGAAAAGAAGCATGAAAAGGTAAACAGCAAAGAGAAGCCATAAGGGACTTACTAAAGTTGAACTGTTTACATTCCTACATGGAAAGACAATATTTGTAACTCTTGAAACTTCTCAATATCTGGGTAGTTGGTGGGATTACATGCACACAAACACATACACACATGCACGCACACACAGAGACAGAAAGCACAGAGTGAACTGAATAGGATGGGATCATATCTTTAAAAAATGAAGTTAAGCAGTGAGAGAGATGTATTGGGAGGAGAAAGGGAGAAAGGAAATGGGGCAAATTATCTCTCATAGAAGAGGCAGCCAGGAGACTTTTTAGTGGAGGGAAAAGTAAGGGAGCTGAGAGAAAAACATGAAGTTTACTCTCATCCCATTCAACTAAACGAAGGAATAAAATGCACACTCATTTTGGTATGAAAACCTATCTTACAATACAGGAAAGTGGGGGAGAAGGGGATAAGCAGGGTAGGGGAGATGATGGAAGGGAGGGAAATGGGAGGAGGGAGCAATTTGAAATCAACACTCTTGGGGAGGGACGGGATCAAAAGAGAGAATAGAAGCAATGGGGGACAGTATAGGATGGAGGGAAATATAGTTAATCTTACACAACATGACTATTATCGAAGTCATTTGCAAAGCTACACAGATATGACCTATATCGAATTGCTTGCTTCCCAAAGGGAATGGATGGGGAGGGAGGGATGGGGAGAAGTTGGAACTCAAAGCTTTAGAAACAACTGTAGAGTATTGTTCTTACTACTACGAAGTAAGAAATACAGGTAATGGGGAACAGAAAGTTATCTGGCCCTATAGGACAAAAGAGAAGATGGGGACAAGGGATGAGAAGGATGATAGAAGAGGAGGCAGATTGGTGATAGGGGCAATTAGAATGCTTGGTGTATTGGGGTAGGGGTAGGGGACAAATGGGGAGAAAATTTGAAACCCAAAATTTTGTGAAAATGAATGTAAAAAGTTAAATAAAAAGATTTTTTAAAAAATGCTGTAAGGACAAAAAAATTAGACAGACTTTGGGGAAGCAAAACATGAGTTGTACAGATGACAAAAAAACATAAGAGGTACTTATTCTCAGAATCTTTATGCTGACCTATGTGGAAGGACAAAGGGAAGAATGCGTATCTCCTATATATAATGGAAATGCCCATCAGTTTAATTCTAGATGTCACGTCAAAAGCTAGAATATTCAATTGAATAATACTTATTAAGTGATCAGCCAATTAAAAAGCATTTACTAAATGATTCATGTGTGCTACCACTCTGCTGAGCACTAAGATTCCAAAGAAAATCAAAAACATTGTTCTTGCCCTCAAGAGCTCATCTTCTAATGAGGCAGAGAACATGCAAATAGCTGTACAAATAACGCATGTGTATGTACATGCACAAATAGCTATTAATACAACACAGTGTACATGTAAGGTAAAGGCACTAGAAGACGATGGAGGTGAAGAGAGGAATGGGCCAAGAAAAGCTTATTGCAGAAGATGAAATTTCATATGAGTCTTGAAGGCAGCATGGGATGCCCAGAAGTAGAGGTCAGGAGGAGAGCATTCCAAGCACACAGGACAGCCAGTGAAGTGACAGAGTTGGAAAATAGGGTTTCATATTTAAGAAATAGTTTGAAGTACTTCTTAGAACACATAGAGAAGAATAAAACATAAGAAGGATGGAAAAGTATGAAGTTTGTGAAGAGTGTTAAAAGCCAAAAAAAAAAAAGAGGAATTTATATTTGGTCCTGGAGGTAATGGGGGCCACTGGAGTTTATTAAGTTAGGTGGTAACAGGGTCAGCCCTATACTTTAGGAAGATCATTTCAGCAGCTCAGTATTTGGAGTAGAATGAGATTTGAAGCAGGGAAATTAACCAACAGACTATTTCAATAGTCCAAGAGTAAGTGCTGAAGTGCTTACTATGTGGCAGTCATTGTGTTAAATACTGGGGATACACAAAAAAAGGCACGAAAGGTAGCCCCTGCCTTCAAGGAACTTACAGTCTAAAGGAAAGACAATATGCAAACCAATATATAAAAAAAGTTACCTACAGGATAAACAGGAAATGAGAGGGAAGGTGCTAAAATTAAGAGGAGCTGGGGGAAAAGATCAGGATTTTAATTGGGGTTTAAAGAAAGATAGGGAGCTCAGTTCGTAGAGCAGAGAAGAGTTTTCCAGGCTTCGACAACAGCCAAGACAAATGTCCAGAGTTGAGATACAGACTATCCTGTTCCTGGAGCCAGGAGGCCAGTGTCACTGAACCAGATTATTTGGCAGGAAATAAGGTATAGAAAAATTGGAAAGGGAGGAGAGGGCTAGTATATGAAGAAGTTTGAAAGCCAGAAAGAACATTTTTTCTTTTTTTAAATTCTGAACTCTTTTCTTCCCTCTTGCCCCTCCCCTGCATATTGAAGAGGAAAGAAATATACTCCCAATTACACATATGAAGTCATGCAGAACATATTTCTGTTTTAGCAATGTTCCAAAAGAAAGAAAAAAAATAAAGGGAAAATTATGCTTCAATTTGTATTCTAAGTCCACTATCTCAGGGTGGATAGCATTTTATATCATGAATCTTTTAAAGATGTAGTGGATTATTGAACTGATCAGTTACTCAGTCTTTCACAGTTGGTTATCTTTCACAGTTGATAATCTGCTAATATATAGATTTTTCTGCTCACTTCACTTTGCATCAGTTCATATAAGTCTTCTCAGTTTTTTTCTTACACTATCTCCTTCATCATTTCTTATAGCACAATAGTATTTTGGCACATTCATAATTTGTTCAGCTATCTCCCAACTGATAGGCATCCCCTCAGTTTCTAACTCTTTGTCAACATCTAATATTTTTTGTACATTTGGATCCTTTTCCTGTTTCTTTGATCTCTTTGGGGTTTTGACCTAGTAGCGATATTGGTGGCTCAAAAGCTAAGCCAGTTTTATAGCCCTTGAGGTATAGTTTCTTGTTTGCCAGAATAGCTAGACTAGTTTACAAATCAACAAACAGGGACTTAGTGTATCTCTTTCCCCACATCCCTTCCCACAATTGCCATTTTCCTTTTCTGTCACCTTAGCCAATCTGATGGGTCTGATGTAGTTCTTCAGAATTGAAAAAAGAACAAACTTAGCAAGGTCTTGTATTTTCTATATTAATCAACTGTTTGATTATGAAGATACGGTATACCATTCAAATTCATGATTGAAAATAGGCCTATGCTCTTCTCATATTTTGATCAAGGACTTCTATATGAGTGTATATTTTTAAAATGATGAGAAATCTGCTGAGCCTTCTCATGGTCAGACCACATGGAGTACTGGGTTCATTTCTAGGTGCCTCTATCTAAGAAGGACATTTATTGGTAAGCTGGGAAGTATTTCAAGGAGAGTAACAAAGATGGTAAAAGGTCTTTCAGCCTATGTTATATGAAAAGAGAATAAAAGAACTGAAGGCAAGTGTGGTATATAGTGGAAAAACTACTGGATTTGGAGTGAAGACCTGAGTTCAAATCCCTACTTTGATACTCTCTGTATGAGTTTGAACAAGTCACTTAATCTCTTGGGGTCTCAGTTTCCTAATCTGTACAACGAAGAGGTTCAAAGTCTAAATCTCTGATCTATGCTTAGTTTGGAGAAGTCAAGACTCAGGGATGACAAGAAAGATTTCTATAAATATTCCAAGGACTATCATGAGAAAGAGGAAATAGGCTTGCTATATTTGGACCCACAGTTACCAACAGTAGCAATAGGTGGAATTTGTAAAGGGTCAAATTTAGATTTAGAGTCAGGGAAAACTCCTTAATAATTAGACTCACTTTCATGCTGTAAGACTGTGAAAAGGTAAACATAGGGTTAAAAGATTCTAATATCTTCTCAATTGTCTCTTATTGATAATATCCATTTTTAAACATTTATTTGGTATATATAAATGATTATTTAGGTTTAGAGGATATCTAAATGTATTCCTTAGTATATTCAAATTTATGTTACTTTCAATATGATTTTTTTGCATATATGTATATATTTTTGTATTCATGTAATATATTTTTTTTTGCAAGGCCCAGTGGCTCTTCCCAATTTCATCTCTAGGCATTGAAGTGTTAGAGTATAAATGTGGTGGTTTCCCTGTCACTTATGATAAAAGCCAATTGCTATAGAAATACTAGGAACTTATTTTTACTTTGCACTTGTTTGTCCTCTCATATTTTAGTCTCAGGCACAAATATTCTTACAATGCTCTGACATGGTTTCATGGCAAGCCTTATGCTATTTTCTGAGGTAATTTCATTGCTAATCTTGTTTTATTCTCCTTTGTAAAGTTTTATAATACAACCTATATTTTCAATCAGTGATGACCTGGGCCACCATATCTTGTCACTTGGTAAGAAGAGTAAACCTTTGCTGGATGTGGTAGTTTAGGGGCTCCTTGGGTTTCTTAACTATTTTGGCTAAATGTCCTCGTAATGATAATAAGAGGTCACAACTTTAATTTCATGCATTTACAGTTTTTCAGATTCAGTAATTTTTTTTAAACTTTTGAGATGACTGATATCAAGAAGGTCCAAATTATGAAGGAAAAATACTGGTAGGTCATTTTTAATTTTCCACCAAAATTATACCCCAGTTCTTTATCTTGGCATGAAAGTGAGCCTGGATAAGCCTTTTTAGAGGTAATAGCAATGGAAAGTAAGCCCTATCCAGCCTAACTACAATTGAAATGTGGGATGTATAAGACAGTGCATCTTCATCATGCAACAGAACTGCTTAAATTTAGAAAGGCTAATCACCAGACGGTTGGCCAACTGTGAAGTTTTTTGGGTTTTTTTTTGAGCCAGAGGAAGTTATTAAGTTTATCTCCTAAGCTCTAAAAAGTCTGCATTCCATGATGACAGGTGGTATAGTATAGAAATCTGAGGGGAGGAAAGATTAGGTAACTTGCCCAAAGTTTCATGGGTAGGCAACAGCAGATACAGAATTTGAACGCATGTTCTTCAGTTGCACCATTCTGCTTCTACTGAAGTCAGAAAAGACTTTTTAAAAAGTCTCTTTTCAAATCAAACTATGAAACGGAAAGATCAGCTAGATGAAGAGACAGTAGAATCTATGCAGATTAACAGTTTCAATTTTCTGTAGAGTATTTAAGCTATCACAATATTAAAAATAAGACATTCATTCTTGTGACTGTGGGTAAAATTGTGTGCAGCTCATGATGATGACTGAGGGAGTTACAAGTCAAAGAAAAAATTTACAAAGACCTGGAGGCCTTTATTATCAATGTGTCAAAAGAGGACAAGCTTACAATTCTAGGTGTCTTTAACACTAGAGTAGGCTCAGAATATCAGACATGGCAGAAAGTCTTAAGGAGGAAGGGAGTTGGAAAGAGCAACAGCAATGGTCACTTACTACTGATGACTTGTGAATCTCATGACTTTCTCATCACCAACACTATCTTCTGTTTGCCTAAACACGATAAAACTTCATAGATGTACCCTCAAAGCATTTAAGAGGAAGACAGGATGTGAGAGTGACTGATCATAGACTTATCTTCTCCAAGCTAAACATTCACATTCAACAAAAGTAGCAGCAGCCCCAAGGCAGGATGACTACCAGAATAATTAATGTCAACAGATTAAAGTGCTTTTTCAAGCATGAAGAGTTGGTTGCTAATTTGGAAGGAAAGTTGAACCAAAACAGAGTTGACAACAGTGGAGCAGAAAAGGAGTAGGCAGTTTGCAGAGATTTGGTGTACAGCACTGCATTTGCTCCTCTGAGCCTAAACACACACCAAATCAAGACAAGTTTAATGAACATGATGGGGAAATTCAGAAGCTACTAAATGAAAAATGAGTTTACTAAGAAGGATAGTTCTTCATGTCTAAAAAAGCAGCAATTAAGTTCATCAAAAATAAAGTACAAAGATTAGAGAGATACAGGATTCTTGGATCAGTAAGAACTCAGAGGAAATTTAGTTTTATGCTGATAGTAACAATTCAAAGTGCTTTTATGATGCCCCGAAGGCTTTTTATAGGTCAAAGACTCATGGTTCCTCTCAACTACTCAGTGCTGATGGATCCACATTACTAAAAAGGACATGATCCTAGAGAGATGGGCTGAACACTTCCATAGTGTTTTCAATACACCATCATCAATGAAGTCACAGACTATTTACCTCAGATAGAAGTCAATCCCTCCCTTTCAGCTAAATAAGAGGTTTTGAATGTCATTAGACTCCTTTTGTGTGGCAAAGCATCTGGTTCTGATTCTATTCAGCTGAGATTTAGAAGGTGGAGGTGTCTACTGCTCACACAAAAACTGACTGAAATTTTCTGGATTATATGGCAAGACAATGTCATCCCCCAGGAGTTCAAGGATGCCTCCATTGTCCATCTCTATAAAGGTAAAGGAAATGGATTATTCTGTGTCCTGTGACAATCACTAGGGGAGGGTGGAGGTAAGAGGGATGTTCTCTCTCTCTTAGTCATCACTGGCAAGATTTTTGCCAGAGTCCTCCTTAATAGGCAGATCTTTCACCTGGAAGATAATCATCTACCTGACAGCCAGTGTGGCTTCAGAAAGGACTGAGGAATGGTTGATATGGTGTTTGTTTCCTGACAACTCCAGCGGAAATGCCAGAAACAGAAATCTCTGTACATAATGTTTGTAGATCTGACTTTGATGTTGTCAGTCATGAGGGTTTGTGGAAAATTATGTCAAATTTGGTTGCCCAAACAATTTCATCAGTATTGTATGTCAATTCCATGACAGCATACTTGCCCACATTCTGGATAATCAAAAATGCTCTCATGCTTTCCCAGTCAACAATGGAGTGAAACAAGGTTGTCTACTTACTCCCATGCTTTTAAGTATAATCTTTTCAACCATGTTGTCAAATGCCTTCCATGAGGACAAATATGGCATCAGGATCACCTACTGTGCTAATGATAAATTCTTCAACTTGCAAAGACTGCAAGTCAAGACCAGAGTGAATGAAGTGTTGGTGCATGATTTTCTGTTTGTAGATGAGTGTGCACTCAATGCAGCTTTTGAAGTTGAGATTACACAAAATATGGATTAATTTTCTGCTGCCTGTGCTAATTTTGGCCTAATAATTAGCACCAAGAAAATACAGGTGCTCCATCAGCCAGCACCACACCATCCATATTTGGAACCATTGGCTACAGCAAATGGACAAGTTCTGAATGCTATGGATAAGTTCACTTACCTTGGCAGTGTACATTCATTGTGAAATGAAATCAGTGTGCACATTGATAATGAGGTTGACTCATGCATTGCCAGAGCTAGCTCAGGGTTTGGGAAGCTCTGAAGGAAAGTGTAGGAGAAAAGAGGTATTAAACTGACTACCAAACTTAAAGTCTACAGAGCCATTATGCTGACCTCATTGTTGTATGCCTGTGAAACGTGGAGAGTGTACTAACACCATGCCAGGAAATGGAATTACTTCCATTTGAACTGTCTTAGGAAGATTCTGAAGATCATCTGGCAGGATAAGGTACGAGGCACTGCGGTCCTTACTTGAGCTAAACTGCCAAGCATTTGAACTCTACTGTAGAGAGCACAGCTCTGATAGGTTAACCATGTTGTCTGAATGTCAAATGTATGCTTGTCAAAAAGACGATTTTAAGGAGAATTCACAC
The DNA here is from genome assembly GCA_023548195.1 of Bettongia penicillata ogilbyi. Lineage (NCBI taxonomy): Eukaryota > Metazoa > Chordata > Mammalia > Diprotodontia > Potoroidae > Bettongia > Bettongia penicillata. The sequence goes on along the minus strand of JAJHZJ010000255.1, from coordinate 584,394 downwards.
AGGGCAAGCATTCACATGGTGGTCAGAAGAGGCAATACAAGGACACTCTCAACGTCTCTTTTAAGAATTTTGGAATTGTTTATGTGACATGGGAAACACCGGTACAGGATGCTCAGTATGGTATGCCCTCATCAAAGAAGGTGCTATGCTTTATGAGCAAAGCAAAACTGAAGTAGTTCAAAAGAAACACAAGACTCTCAAACTTAAGTTTGGACTATTTGTGCCTGAACTGTGGTCAAGCATTCTAAGCACATACTGGTCTGATCAGACACAGTCAGACTCACTATACCTTAATTATAGCTTTGGTCTTCTTCGAAAACAAAGGACAACCAACCAAGTGAGAGTCAAAAGTGCTGGCCACTGCAGTGAGGGTTGGTAACTGTCTGTATTCTGTCTGAATTCATGTATTTTTGTAATTTAGAAAGTCTGTGTGAATTCCCTATGTATGAGATATGATTGTCATCCATCATTGGGAATCTTATGAGTTGGCTTTAATCAATGCTAAAAAAAAAGGAAGGGATGAACTATTTTCTATTGAGGTCTACTGTCCTACAGGAAAAGAGAAAACAAACTGGGCCCACATGAGTAAAAGTCATCTAACAAGATTTATTTTTTTTCAAAAGAGTTATAAAATGTTGGCTTTGTCTGATTATTAAATAAAGAACAAGAAATACAAAACCATATGAAATACAGTCTGTGATTAACAAAGAATAGGAACACTTCTGTTTTATATTATGGTCAATTAAAGGAAAAAGATGAGTAAAGATAAGAAGGAAAAGTGAAGGGAGAGAAAGAGTTGAAAGATTAGATGGAGAAAGACCCAAAGAAATAGAGGCAGAGATAAACACATAAAGAGACAGAGAAATTCAACAAATATTCATTCAATAAACATCTGTTGAAAATTTATTGAGCTCCACTGGCCTGATGAAATTAAACAAAAGATCAGATATTTCCTACCCCCGGTTTAAAAGAAGGAGGAATCATTAATACTATACTCAGCTCCTACAGTGCTGTAACTACTTCATCATATCAGAAGCTATTCTAACTCATGGAGGCACAGATGGCATAATAGATTACTTATTAGAGATCAACAAGAACAACCAAAAGACATTAGTTAGCATTAAGCACCTACTACTAGGCACTTTGCAAAGTCTTGAGGCTACAAAAAAAATCAAAAGATTTTCTCCCAGAGAATTTTCAGCCTAATGGGTGAAATGTAGACAACTAGGTACATATAAGACATATACAGAATAAATTGGAGGTAATTGACAAAAGGAAGGCATTAGAATTAAGGAAGCCTGGGAAAAAATTCTTGTAGACGGTGAAATTTTAATTAGATCTGGCAAAAGGCAGAGATAAGGAGGGAGAAAATTCTAGGCATGGGGTTTAGCCAATGAAAATACTCAAAGATGAGAGAGTGTCTTGTATGAAGTTAGAAAGGAGTTCGTATCACAGGACTGCAGAGTACATGGAGGGAATGAAAAGTGTAGGAAAACGTCTCAGTCTTCTTGGATAGAAAGGTGTCTAGAGGGACAGGGAGTGGAGGCAAGTTATGAAGAGTTTTGAATACCAGAGGATTTTAATTCAATCCTAGAGCTGACAGGAAACACTGGAGTTTATTGAATTTAATGACTGACATGACCAGACCTGCTCTTAAGAAGATCATTTTGACATCTGAATGGACGATGGACTGGAGAGGCGAGAGACTTGTGGCAGGGAAAGCAACCAGCAGACCACTGCAGTCATGAGGTGGTGAGGGACTGCACCAGGGTGGTGGAAGAGTCAGAGGAGAAAAGGCAGTAGATACTAGAGAGATTACGAAGGTAAAATTGACAAACCCTAGCAACAGGGTTGTGAGAGAGTGAGAAGGTAAGCTGCTGTATTAAAGGTAAAAGAGCTGGACAACACACTGACCTCTAGATGTGTGGGTTTATATTTCTCTGCGTAAGGCATTACCATGCATATTTGTGTCTACCTTGCTTTGACACAACTGTTTATAGCAATTTCCTTTGATGTATGATTTTTTTAAAGGCCTAAGTGCTTTTTGTTTTGTATTGATTACAATTTTGTACCCTTTAAAATACACATAAATCTAGGAATAATTAAATAACCTATAATCTTTTGATTGCTACTGCTTCTACAGAAGATAGGATTCAATCCTTTACTCTTTTTCATTACACAGTATCAAAATAACATGATGCTTCAGACTTGAGCTTGTTGGAAAGTGTAAGCTTAAGTGGGTCACAGCAAGACACCTATTTGTTCACACTTGGTGTATTTGGCCCCCTGCCTGAAAACAAGTTTAATTTTATGTTTTACTGAGGCAATCTGGCCAACTCATTTCTTTAGGTACTGTGGAAACCGATTTCTAGTGAGGCGTAATTTTCTAATCCAAAATGTGATGTTGTGTAGCACTGACGTGGAGATATCAAGAAATCAAACTAAAGTTCATTTTAAACAAATGACAAAGCACTTTTGTTTCTCAAGTAGAAATGCTCAAATATAGTATTTCCCTCTCCCTACCAATAAAAAGGAGAAAAAACAAATATGATTAAATATTCTATTTATTCTATAGTGTGATAAATTGAGAAATAGTACAAGGTCTTCATGCTTATCATTAAGATGCTGTGAAATCTGCTGGTAATATGGATTGAATATTGAGGAAGACCTGGCTTCTGATCCTGCCTCAGACACTTTACTAGCGGTGTGACCTTGGGCACCTGGCTTAAGCATCCTGTGCTTTAGTTCTTCCACTTGTTAAATGGGAATAGTAATAGCACTCTTCTCATAGGACTGTTGTAATAACATAGGAAAGAGGAAATAGCATAGGAAAAAACTTTTCAAACTTTAATATGTGATATAAAGGCTAAATAGTCTCAATTCTGATAAGACTTTATGTTGATTAGGCAAATAAAAAGAGGTCTCAATGCTATACTCATTAGATATGTGCTTAAAGATTTTTGGAGAAACAAGAATGTCAACATCTTGATAGTCAATTCTGAAAAGGAGATCATTTTTGCAGTTGGCTAAATTTCTAAAAGTTATACTCCTCCTTTGTCAAAGCAAAGTTAAACTGCACACAGAAAGTTCTGAATAACATTATAACATTTCAGAGGTCAATCAGACCATATAAAACATTCCAAAAAGAATTCAACTACCTTTCAATTTTGTTTTAAATGCATCTCACCATTGCTCCAAATTCCACGTTAAGGATCTTTGTTTTGCAAGAAAAGGGATAATTTAGATCCCTGGCCAGTCTGTTCCACTCTGAAATATAGTTCAGAGTTGAGAATGATGACATGGCTTTGTGGATGATATAGTAACCTGCATAATCCCATTCTGGATTCTTTTACAAATCGAAGGGAATCTTTGGCAAACTATTTTCTTAGTATATCAGCTTACCATCTGTAAAATGTGGACACAGGATAATAGATTTAAAGGTAGAAGGGACCTCAGAGCCCCTCTAGTGCTAATCTCTCATTTCACAGATGAGAAAATAGAGGCCCAATGACTTGCTCAAGCTAACACAGAGAATAAATGTCACTCCTTTTTCAGCCACCTGAATTCCAGAATCCCATACAGGATACAGGTACAGTTTGGGATGATGTCAAAACTAAAGGTGTTAAGACATTATTTGACCAAAAAGCTATGAGTAGCTTAGCTGGTGGTCTTCATGAATCATTCTCCGTGAGAGAAATAACCTCTCCTCCACTCCTATTTGTCTACCTAAACTTTGAACATCCTGCAGGACCCAGCTCAAATTCAACCTTCTACATGAGGTTTTCTCTGACCACTAGAATACACACTGATCTCTGCCTTCTCTCAACTCCTATAGTACTCCTCATGTCCCTTCAACTAGCTTACAAACTTCTTGGAAAGTTTTTTTAGTTTTCTGTTTTGGTTTGATTTGGTTTATTGAAAACACCATTCTCAACTTTTATTAGCTAAGTATATGTAGCGCCAATGTGATATTCACAAAAACATTTATTCAGACACCAGAAAGCCAAATCTATCATAGTAACAAAAATCTCTGCACAATAACAACACAGAGAACAACACCATCCCCAAGCCTTCTTCCTGCTAGGCTTCCCACAAATCAGCTCCACTTAACAAATCACAAGCAGGCCCTATTAAACAAAATCACAAACAGTAACATTCAGCAAACTCCTCCTACCACAGGCTCCATGTGACTCAGACTTCCATGTGACCCATGGAGGTCACATGGGCCTATTAATGAATGAAAAAGATCTCCCCATTTTAAATTACCATTACAGCATGAGAAACCAATAAAAAAAAAAAAACACATGCACACATGCATGCAAACAAAAGTATAATTGAGAACCTTCTAAAAATATTATCTAATTTGGGGACAAAGATAATTAAAGGCAACTTGAGTTTAATATTAGTAGCTAGCAATATTAACTTTCATGCTTTTCAAAAATTTCAGTCACTTTCACAAGAATCAAATCAAGAATCTTATGAATTGACAGCATAAAATGACACAGAATTTCCCTTTGAACTGACATTAAACCCAGAAAAGTCAAAGGGATAAAGATATCAGGACTCTTGCCCAACAGGTATGAGTTAAAGTAAAGTTGAGAGACCTCAAGAAAGTCATTTAGCATCTCAATGAATAAGTTTCCTCATCTGTAAAATGGGAAGTGGGCTAGATATCTAAGTTCTTCCCATCAATTGACTGCAGTTTTGTGATCCTACAAAGCATAGCAGTAAAGGGCCATTTTCGTTTTCTAGGAGGAAAACCAAGTTTTAGGCTCCAACATTCTCTTCATGAAAGTTCAGCAGTAGTCAATAAATACTCAAAATATTCATACATCTGAAATGATCTAATGAATGAATATCCTTATTTACTTGGAGACTTGGATAAATTTGTAATCTCATTTAAGTGGCTGCCTCCTCCAAGAGTATACCCTCATCATCTCCATGTCATTTTATCCTGCTTGATTCTTATCCATGACCCCCTGTAAATCTACCCAAGAGTATATGTGTGTGTGTGTGTGTGTACACAGGATATCTTAAGGGTATCAAGCTAGCTCTCAGCCTTTCCCATCAGCAGCTTGATACATCACAAACCCATTTTTTTTCTGGTTATCTGTGTAACTGATCATGTCTTCTAGGTCTTGTGTGAAAACCTTCCTTGGTAATTTACTGCTGTCTGCTAACACCCACTGAAGATCTTTCTGTTATCCTTTGGGTCATTAGCAATTTTGAAGTTTCTAAAATTATGGTATTCCATGATTTAAAGTCATATAATGTCAGAGGGAGAATATTAGTGTTAAAGAGAATATTAGTTTTGGAGACAGTAGGCAGCTTAGGATTAATGTAATTACAGTACAAATTCCCAGAAATAATTTAGTCTGATTTCCTCCAGTTACTCAAGTCTATGCCCAACTCGTAGTCTATTTGCAGTGTTTGTTCAAGATGTGTGTGTACGTATATAAATATATATATGTATTTATAGACACACATATACATATGCACATATATAGTGTGTGCATACATGTATGTGTACCTCTATGTACATAAACACAGATAGATAGATAGATAGATAGATAGATAGATAGATAGATAGATGGACAGATGTTAAGTCTTCATTATATGCAAGATACTGTGGTACATACTGAAGATACTGAGACCAAAAAAAAAAAAAATGAAGAAGAAGAAAGCAGTCCCTTATTTCAGAGAGCTTACATCCTATTGAGAGGATACAAAATTTATGTGTATGTATCTTTTTTAAATTGGATTGCTTTTATCACTTTTTAAACAAATTTTAAAATTCAGAACAGGTCTCATTTCCTTTATCTTTTTCACTTGTCTACAATTCAGTAATGTTTCTATAGTGAGTAAAGTAATAGACAGCCTCAAATTAGAGGCAAAATTCATGAAAGTGCAAGTTAAACTAAGACCCTTCCATAAGTTACAGCTCTCTCATACTAACAAATTGCCCATTTCACAATTAGAGAGGTTAACATCTCCCTCATGAGAGGAGGCATGAGTTTGCAAGGCAGACCCCATAGTTTTGTGAAAAGATTAGTCACTCAGAAGGGTAGACTATAAGTGGGAGTTTTCTTAAGTGTGTTTTGTTGGCATAGGTTCTTTTAACAAAAGGAGGACAAGAGAAAGGAAAGAACATATTTAGAGGTTTTTGATTTTCAAAGTCTGACCACAGGTAATAGGAAAATCATATTTAATGACTTCCCAGTGGTACTAGCAAAAGAATTATTTTAAAAATATTGTCAAATGTTTGCTTTCACCCCAGAACAAAATTTATCAAACCTTTGAACACACAAAGAAACACAAACAATAAGAATTGCAACTCTTCAGAAATTTCAAATTTATTCTGGCCCTCTTTTTTTTACTGTATGAATAAGAAGTGAAGGACATGGTTAACCAGTGGCCAGATTGGTCAGCATAAGTTTAACAGGGCTCCTACATCTGTCCTATATTCAGGAACTTGGCTCCAGCTTTCTGTTTGCCCATATCTTAGCATGTTATGGAAGCTTACAAAGGAAAAAAACATTTACTCCAATATTTATTGATTATGTTTCTAAAGTGCCTTTCCTCCTCACAGCTCAACCACTGTAGCAGGATGTTAGGAATTTCTGTGCTTTGAGCTCCCATATTCTGGGGATTCTGAGGAGAGTGGATGGGTCCTGGAGCTCACACAAAGGGAAGGTCCCATTCAGTGGAAGATGTGAGATCTAAAACCTGATGGGTGTGGACATGCAATCCCAGGAGGTAGGGGCAAAGCAATGTTAAAACCACTGCTGGAGGACCACTGGGAAGTAGATAAAAATAATTGGGTAAGATTTCGTCCTCTAATGCTGGAGGAGAAGGAAGAGCTCCAGAAAGTCATGAAACAGACTCCAGCTTAATTCTAGAGTCCATGGCTCCTTCTTTTTCCTTTTCCTCTGCCTGCCTGCAATTTTCCCCATTGCACAAAGCCTGAGTGCATTTACAATCAGTTTGCTGAAGGACTTCTCGCAAGACATCTCTGCAGTTACCTCTATAACAGTTATCATTCAGATCTCTTCAAACTGGCAAAAGTGATTTCTGAGAACTGTCTCACTGATTGTATCTCTCAGGCCACCAGTGTATAATAGAGTAATGGTCTTATCTAGTGAGTCCATGAGGTACCTTTGAAGCCCTTATTAGAAGCTTCTCTGCCACAAGATCATTAATACCACAACTATGGTCTTTGATCAGCAAAAGGATCCTCATGTTCTGCAGGTTCCTCATGTCTATACGGCACTTCTTCTCCTCTTTTCCATTCTCCTTTCATCTACCCGCTACAACAATGGCAGACACAAAGCTGAATGATGGGATCGGAAGAGACTCAGAATTTGTGAACTGTATTTCACTGACATCTGTCTCCACTTCCCTCCCAACAAAAATGGGGGAGGGGACCCTAAGTACCATTACAAGAGGGAAAAGAGCAAGACAGAACAAAACTTTAATTAAAACAATCCTTTTCCCTCACCTGTTGTGTAGTCATTAGCTTGGCATAATTTGTAGCCTTCAAGAGTGCTTCTACTGCCTTTTTGGCCTTTTCTTGAGAAGCCCCTTTGGGGAATGCTGGTAGGATGGCTAGAACACTATCTACAGTAAATTCTGGTATAGAGGCACCTTGTATTTTGACCTGAAAAACAGAACAATCAGTGGTTGAGAACAAGTATTTTTAACTGATAATTTGAGGCATGTTTACATTTTCCAAAAAATATAAAAACAAAGATGGGTCAAGGAATGAATTATTCAATCATATACAAGTTATCTGCACTATATATGGAATTAATTTTAGCGGTTGAGTTTCTTCTCACATAATTTGCATGAAACAGCAATAATCTAAGCATGCTGGTTTAAATACTGTAGGACTCAAATTACTCTAGAACAGGTAAAGCAAAAAGTGAAAGACAGTGGTTAAATTGAACTAACAGTCAAAAAACCTTGTTTGCATTTGATGGAAAAGAAGCTTGAAGCTTGAAACTATGTTTGTTAATATTAATGTGAAGTCAGCAAAAAATAGATATATTTTGGTGTTAAGGAATAGCAATTATCACTTCCTGATACAAAAGAATGTAACCTAAACTCAATTAACAGAAGTTTCATGAAAAAGCTAACAAATGAAAAATGAATAAGGTAGAACAATGAGGTGGAAAAGTGGACAAAGCTCACAAGTCAAGAAGATCTGAGTTGGAATCCTGCCTCGGACACTTACGATGTAACCCTAATCAAGTCACTTCTTCATCCCTCTTAGACTCAGTTTTCTCACCAGTAAAATGGGGATAAAAATAGCACCTCCCTCATAGAGCTGTTGTGAGGACTGGATGAAATAATATTAAAGCAGTAAATAAATGTTAGGAGCTATAACAGGACCAAAGCATAATAAGATGCTTTGTTAACCTATCTTACAACCTATTTCATGAGTTAATGTATACAAGATAAAAAGGATCATAGATATGTGAGTTTTATAATCTAAATATAACCCTCAATTAGTCATAGATAAAAATAAAAAGATGCTTTCCAATTATATATAATTAAAACAAAAGCACAGTTGCAATTTTTTTGGCTTATTTCATATTTGTGATCTATATATATTTTCCCTGAATAGTTAAAGCAGGTCATGTAGAGTAAATGATCAATTTCATTCTTATAAGACTCAAAAATCATGCACAAAAAATACTGCTTACTATGCAGAGCAGTCTCAATTCCCTTAATCAATATCCATTAATTGAGCAATTGTCAAAGATTTTTGGTCAGATAACCCATTATGGAGAAAAGGTTTGAGTTGACACCCTTAACATATAGCCTATTTTAAAATTATGCTTCTACAATTGTATTAATATGCTAGGTATATTATAAAATAAACACAAAATAAAAGTTAAAAAGAATAGGATATTGAAATAAATACTATTTAATTTTTAATTTATTTATTAACTATATTAAAACCTTTTTTGCTATCACCAAAATGTTATTAGCCATAATACTTTTGGAGAAACAATACAATTGGATATGCTTTAAAATTTTTATCATATTGGTCATCACACTGTCGAGGAAACATAGAGTAGTGGATAGGGTGCTGGATTTAGAGTCAATTTTATTTATAATCCTGATTCAATTCCACCTTAGATATTTACTAACTGGATAAGCCTAACGAAGTCACTTAATCTGTCTTTGACTCAGTTTCCTCATCTATAAAATGAGACAGTAGAACTCGGTAGCCCCAAAGGTCTCTTTTAATTCTAAGTCTATGATATTATCTTTTTTACTATAGAGAAAAACAGGAAAAACCATTTTTCTCTTTGTACAAGTCTAACTTTTTCCAGCCCTTAGGACAAAGTATTTAATATTTTATAAATTAGCCATGAGGCATTAGGCCAGAATTTTATTGTTTATAGTGCTAGGCTACTATAAGAAAAACAGAAAGAGTAAACACACATTTTAGCAATCAAAGTAGAAAGCAGTTAGAGGATGCCTGAGTTTAAGAACAGTCATCCCTTTAGAAGTGTAATAAAAGAAACTATGAGACCAAAAGAACATTATATTGTTTTGACTGAAATGCCTAGAGTAGATTTATCTTTAAGTTTTGAAGTCAGTATGTGGTATCTACTGCAGACAATAAGAAATGTATTTGGAGGGGAAAAGGGTTTGTTCTAGAGTAAATATATCAAGAACCATCTGACAGAATTCCAGAATATATATTTTTAAAAGTCCCCTAGAAGGATTTCACTCTACTTCAGAACACTAGCTCATTAGAATAATGCAGTGAACCTTCCTTCATGCATGGAACTGGACATAAATGGGATAGGCAATGCATGAAGATTTATTTTCCCTTAGGAAAAGTTATTGGGTAGACAAAATGATCTACTATGCTCACTTTTATTTATTTTATAACACTCATGGGAAAAAATATCAGTGTCCAAAACTACCAACTTGTCAGATACTGTGTTTTGATTGAAAATTCAATTATGTACATTGGTTGCAGTCCTTGCTAGAAAAATGACTTGTGAGCCTTTTGAGGAAGAATAAAGTTTGCATTTATTTGTTGTACTTAAAAACCCAATCCTTACAATTAGGTAGCTGGCAGGGTATAATGTTTATGGTTTCTTTAGGTACTTAAACATAAATTCTAATAAGTAATAAATTCTAATTCTAACTTCTGCTTGATTCTAGGAATCCAGAGGCGTTAAGAGGTGTTTCAGGAAACTGCCCGTTAAAGTTTTCCATATTAGTAATCTGTGATTTGTATCAACCCCATAAGAATCTAAGTCACTGTTCTTCTATGGCCTTTTACCCTCCTAGTATATGATATCCAAGAAAGTAGTTCACTAAAATAAAACACCTCCCTATTTAAATACTTGGCACTGCTCTACTGGATATTTATAGTCTATTGAAAGTTGATGGGTCTTCCCTCCTGAAAACTGTTACATGGGGTTTTGAATAATTTATATTGAAAGATTCTTCCTTATTACAGTTATAATTTTAGTAATATCTTTTGGATACCTGTTTGAGTAAAATATAGTGGGACCACATTTGCCAGATTAAAAAAAAGAGAGAGAATGACAACTGAGGAAGGAGAATAGGCCAGAGAAACTTTCAGTTTAATATTCATGATAAAGACTGGATAGAAATTGTACAAGAAAGAACTTTTGCTTTATTTCTGCCCTGTATATGTGTAGTATATGTAGTATGGCCAAATCATTTCATCACCTTGGGCTATAGTTTCCTCATCTGCAAAGTGCATGTGGGGAAAGGCTGGATTACATAATATCTAAGCTCCCTCATTCCTCTAAATTGTATGATCTTATTACTTGTGTCAATAATATCACCTCTGTCATGCAAGCAGAAATCATCATATTTATTCTAGTAGTGTTCTGGCAGTGAAAATACTGGAGGGAAAGTAAATGACAGCTGCCAATGCTAGTCAGTGTCAACTGGTTTGTGCCAAAGCTAATTTAGTTGGAGGAGTCCTCTTATGAATTAAGTCAGTGAGCTTTGTTTGCAGCACTGATGTTGTGAAACCTAAAAGGAGGTTGAGGAGAATAATTTACTCATTTGCTAAGTATTTATTAAACACCTACTGTGTGCCAGAATCCTGTGCCAGCTGCTCATGATACAAAGACTTTTAAAAAGGCTGAAAGTCAAAAGAGCATGTGTAAAGTGCTTCACAAACCATAAGGTACCACCTCATTGCCCATTATTGTTACTATCCTGTTTCAAAAATCCTTTGTAAGAAAGGTATGCATGTAGATGTCAATGCAGAATGAAGTCCAGCTTCTCACTCCAAGTTGTCAGGTACACATGTGTTGTCGGGTGCACTTTTTTCACTTTTTTCTAGCTTGTTTACTACAGTTCTCCTCAAGCCATCATTTTATAGGTACTGTTGGATCAGAAAGTTCCTCCCACATTGCTCCATGAAGGCTTTAAGGAGAAGATTCCAGCTCATACTGATCTCCTTTTCTCTAAGAAATTACTCTACTGTTAGTAAATATCACACACACTTTAGTATTCATAGCCATACCTATTCAAATCATTATACATATATGTATACATATACATCTGCACCTATATACATATATATGCATGTATATACCTGCATATATCCAAGTATATGTGTGTATATGTATATATTTGTATATATCAGGTATGTGGCTCAGTGGATAGAATGTCGGGCCTGGAGTCAAGAAGCCTCCTCTTCCTAAGTTCAAATCTGACTTTAGATACCTATTAGCTGTGTGATCCTGGTCAAGTCACTTAACCCTGTTTACCTCAGTTTCCTGATCTGTAAATTGAGTTGGAGAAGGAAATGGCAAACCACTTCAATTTTTTTGCCAAGAAAACCCCAAATGGATCATAAAGCGTCAAACATGACTGAAATGACTGAACAACAGCAGAGATAGATAGATAAGATTCACACCTATAACTGCACAAATCATTATATATGTATATATACACATATGTATATACATACATACATATGTATGTGTACATAAGTGTACATGTGTATACACCGGTTCACAGCTCCACACACACCCGCAAATGTGTGTATGTATATATATGTGTATGGAAATATCACAACTATACTTGTCCATATATACATAAACTATAAAGGAAGCAAAGGGATTCTGAACAATCAAAATAGATGCTAAAGTCAATGCACCAAAGCTCATTGACTTAATTCACAAGACTTTTCCCATCAGGCATTTGCTTAGAGTCTATTTACTCCTAATTCCAACACAATTCTAGTAATTTGGATAATGTTTTCCCTCACAATTCAAGAGTGATTTAGAAGAAAAAAAAAGTAGAACCGTTGTAGGCAGATACACTGAAAAGAACAAAAAAGACAAGTGACTCCCTAAAGCAAGGAAGAAGACAGAAAAAAATAGAAAAAGCAGGCACAAGAATTCAAGCACAGAATTGTAGAACAAAACACCACTCTACATCTCAATAGATTTGGAGGGCCCTATTATAACATATAGCATAGCATGATAATTAACATTTTAACATCCTGGTCACGAGCTACATAAGCTTCCAGGTCAAAGGACAATAAAGCTCCAAGCAAACAGCAGACAGGAGAACAAGCAGAGAGGGAATTATAGTGAGAATCATAGCAAATTACATAATACAAATACATATATATCATAAAATACATATTATCAGGGTCAGTGAGGGTCAGTTTATGAATTTTTTAAACATTTCTTTTTAAACCTCCTTTTGTATTCTGGGTATCCTAGACCATGGAGATAACTAGAGTTGCTTCTTCTTTGATTCATAATTTCATGCAATTACATAAAGATGATATATACAAATATATACATATATACCATATAACATATATGTGTGTAGAAAATTACATAATATGGTAAATATTATGTAATTATGGTAAATACCAGAAAGCATTTTCATACCATGAAGAGTAATTTACCCTACAAACCTTAGAAAAAGAATGTGAAAAATGAGAAAAGAACACCTATTTCTACTGGAGGCATGATAAAAGCTGATGCTACCACTGAGGTGGGTATGGCAGTAACAAACTTTGCATGAATCTCTCTGTCTTCTCTGAGTCAATCTGGGGAATGTTGGAATAATCGGAGTATAGTGCATAAATATGATAAAAACAAACTACAAATGGGCAAGGACAAGAAGTAGAAAGAGGGGTTAAGAAAGACAGAATCATTGAAAGGAGGATTTATGGCAAACAAAACAAGCTTCAGTGATGAGGAAACTACATGGTACAAAAGATAGCATGTTGGGCCTACAGTCAAGAAGACTTAAGTTGGACTCCTTCCTCAGATGCTTAGACATGTGACCTTAGACAGGTCATTGAACCTCTCTGTCTCAAGTTTTCTCAAGTATAAAATGGGAATAGGACCTATCACTCTGGATTGTTGCAAAAACCAAAGGAGATATTTGTAAAATGCTCGGAAGAGTGCCTGCCAGATAACAGGTACCAAGTAAAACGTGCTTGCTTGCTTTTGTTTTCTTCCTATGGAGTGATGAGTTCAAAGGAAGAATTAGAGAGAGAAAGGAAAAGGCACACCTAGTGTGGGATAAAAAGTGGTTGAAGAAAGGGTGCAGATCCAGCATTTCCAATCCTGGATAACTAGAGCTGATTTCACTCCCTTTCTCTACCCACATAATTGTTCCTTTTAGGAGGTGAAGAGAGGATATATTATCAATGATTACAATAAAGTATAAATGACAGTGGAGGGAAAAACAAATAACAACAATCTGAACTGTAAATGTGAATGGGATGAATTTGCTTGTTAAAAAAAGAGGTGGATGGTAAGAAGGATAAGAAGGCAAAACCCAATGGTATCTTTATAAGAAATTCTACAAAAACATAAAAGTTCACATGGAGTTAAAGTGAATAATTAGAAATTCCAGGTCACATGAGCAACAAGATGGAGGACAAGACATTTCCTCTGATCCCCATGTCCTGTCAAATCTCTTTCAAAGAGAAATTATGCACCCAAAATAAGGCAGCTTCAGCTATCTCCATGCTCTAGGATACCCAGAATACAAAAGAAGGTTTAAAAAGAAATATTTTAAAAATCCATGAACTGACCCTTACTGACCCTGAGTTGACTTAGCATTCCATCCCTACCTCCCATGCACACTAGCAGACCCCAGAACCAGACAGATGAGCTTACAACAAAAATCACTCCCACAGTCTGGTTCCCTCCTGATCTTTCCAGTGTCATGAATACTTGAACTCCAGGTTGTAAAAGTTTGCCCTTGGACTTTCAGCTGCAGAAAGTAGCTGGGGTTGGACAATACCTCTGCAAAGTTTTAGACTGTAGGAGGAAACTGAGGCACTCTGAGATCTAGTACATAAGGAAATCACCATCAGAGAGGAGAGAGTCACAAAGTGAATAGGAGAAAAATAGCAAATGAAAACACAATATTAAAATTACTGAAGATCTCAAGAAGAAAATCTAAAGACCTTGAATATAAGTAGGTAAATCAACAGGGAAAAAATTAACAGAAGAAAATATGACATCCAGGTCTAGTAAATGAATTCAAGTATGTATGAATAAGTATGACAAAACAAAGGAAAATGACCCAAAATTGATCAGAGGACCTGTGGAGTGTCAGAAAATGAAAACACAAGACACTGTTTCTGAGCGGTTCAAAATAAAAATGAGAATTATGAAAACAGAATTTGTGGTCTACACATCAAAAATAATGGGCAGAATAAAAAAATTAGAATCTGTGATGGCAAGTCTCACCAAATAAAAGAATGATAGAATGAGGTTGGGAATGCGAATATACAGAAGTAAAGGACAATCAAGAAGAGGAAAAAAATAACAATAAAAGAGAATATTTAGGAAGCAAAATATACTCATCTTGAAGAAAAGATGCATACAAACAGCCTAAGGATCATAATTCTCCCAGCAGAACACAACAGAACAGAGACTTTACCCTCATAACACAGGAAATAATAGAAAAGTTCTTTCCAAAACTTGTGAATGTAGGAAATAAAACAGCAATAAAAAATTTAGCAATTCAGTTCAGAAACAAATTCTGAAACTGATGAGAAAAATTTTCAAATATGAAAGGAAATTTGAATAACATAAGACTATTCTGCACCCACCAAAAAAGGTAAGAGTGGAATAGTGAGAAGCTCAGTATGTAGTCCAGGGTAACTCACCCTGCAGATTTGAGCTTAACCGTAACTGAAAAAAAGGCACACTCAATTAAAAGGAGACATTGGAAACATATTCAGAAAGATAACCAGAACTGAAGAGATTATTTGTCTCTTGAGCACTCCAAACAACAGAGATGCAGGAGGGGTGAATAAACACAACAGGCAAGAACAGAAGAACTGACTAGCAAAAGATTCATTCTAAACGTATCCTAGAAGGCAAGGGAGGTCACAGTAAAGAGGCAGACCTGGGGCATAAGGTGCAGAATTTGGTGACACCATGCCTACAAGTCAATCACTTTTTTCTTGTAGGTGTACATTACGAACAGAAAGGTGCGTGAAAGAAGAAAGAGGAGGAAGAGGATAGAAGGGAGGTTACAAAGTGCCTGGGTCAAATCAAGGGCTACCAATGAGGGGAAGGTGACCTTTATGGTTTCAGAAACAGAAGAGCCCACAGGGGAGTAGATGAGGCAGATTAAAAAGGATAAAAGGGAGATAGATAGAAAGGAGGTTGTGCTTTGGTGGTGGGATGGAATTCTGCTGATAAATACTCCTAGGGGTAGTTGGTGCTTAAAAAGTTTACTTATCCTACCTAGGGAGGGTGGGGGGAACTGGAACTCCTAGGGGCAACTGACAGCTGGGAAAGTGGGAGAGCATGGACTAAAGGAGGAGAATTTGAAGCAAATAGAAGAAAAAATGATAACCCAGGGAAAGTATAAATCGGTAGTGGGCTGCATAATTAGGGATGTGATGGAAGAAGGGCCCTAAGTGTCCTCTCTAACATCTGCAATAATTAGCATTGTTCTGGGAGTGAGGCACAATGGAAAAGATAACTCCATGAAGAAAGCTGTACAAGGCAGCGACAGAAATTACCTAGAGGGAAGAACCAGAGCGGATACCTTGGACATTTTCATTGCATAGAGAATAGAGAGAATAAAACAAGATGAGATAATTATAAGGGTCATGAATCAGAGAATGAAGGTCCAGAATAGACAAAGGAAATGGATAATGAAGAGAATGAGAAAAATCCTTTTTTGGAAAGGGGTGCAAAAATTAAATTTTGAAGCTAATGAATAGCATGAAGGAAAGGAAAGGTTAATCCACTTGAAGAACTCTATAATCAAATAAAAGCAAGAGAGAAAACGCAAGTAATAAGTAAAATTCCAAAGGGAAAGAGGAACTAGACAAGTGAAGAGAATCAAGGGTGAGGGGAAGAGCTACCTTTAAAAAGAATAAAGTAAAGTAATTGAAGGAACACAAGCTAGAGTTGTAACAGAAGAGGGAGGGAAATCATAACTTGAAAAAATCACTATTATAAAATGATTGAGGAAAATACAAACCAAACTCATAATTTTAAATGTGAATAGAGGGGAAAAAATCAAAAATGAAAAGAGTGACAGATTGTAAAAGAAAATAAAACCCTACAATCTGAAACTTTCAAGAAAAATAAAAAGCAAAGATTTAAATGAAACAAAAATGAGAGTATGGGGGAAAAAATTTAGTATGCATCAGGTGAATCCAAAAAACTCAGAAGTCCAATCATGCTATCTGACAAAGCATGAACGAACATTCAGAAGATAAAAAGAAATAAACAAGGAAACTACATTATGGTGAAAGGCAGCATAGATGACAAAGAAAAATTAGTAATAAATTTAAACGGTGCAAATGCCTTAGCATCCAAATTCATAAAGGAAACATCTAAGCTACAAGAAGACATAGACAGTAACACAATAGTGACAGAAGATTTCAATATCCCACTCTCAATTTTAGGTAAGTCTAACAGAGAGATAAAGACAAGGAAAAAATATGAAACTGAACAAATTGCTGGAAAATCTTAAAAAAACTAAGGCTGTCTTCTAAATGAGACAGAAAAAGAATAAAAAATATTCCTTAGAACCATGAAGAACTTTTATAACATGTATAGAACCCAGAGATACGAACAAATGCACTGTAAAAAAAAATTGGAAGAAAAACAGATTATATACCTCTCACAGTTGTGGTTAGGAGACATCTTTAACTAAACAAGAAATAGATGTAATTACAAAAGATAACTGATAAAATGAACCTGAAAAGCTTCTGCATAAACAAAATGAACATACCTAGGATAAAAAGGGAAGTGATTTAATGGGGCGGGGGGAGTCTTTGTATAAAGTTTCTCTGATAAGATTTTGCTTTCAAACATATATAAATGTTGTGTATATGTGCATGTATATATAGATATGTATGTACATGCACACACATAAATAAGTATCTATACACACAATGTATATATATATGTGTGTGTGTGTGTGTGTATATATATATATATATATATGTGTGTGTATGTGTGTGTTACTAATAATCATTATCCAATAAGTGATCAAAGGATGTGAACAAGCATTTCTCAAAAGAATTGAAAAATATTCATAACCTCATAAAAGAATGCTCCAAATCACTAATCATAAGAAAAATGCAAATCAACCCTGAGGTTTTAACTCATATTATGTAAATTGGCAAAAAAAATGAATCCGAAATTGGTGATAGTTAATGTTGGAAAAGTTGGGTAATGATAGGCACACTAATACATTCTTGGTGGGGCTGTGAAATTTTGGAAAGTTATTTGGAATCATGGAAATAAAATGACCAAAATGTCCAAACCCTTTGATCTGAGAACTCAATTACTGGATTTATACTTCAAGGAAGCCACTGCAAAAGCAAAGTCCCCATATATTCCAAATTTTCAAGGAAGAGGAGGGATGGGTACTTAGGATAACTGTGATAATGTAAGAAACAGAAAACATCAATAAAAATTTATTTTTTCGGAAGAAGTGTTAAAGTAGAATATATTATGTCTAATCCAAAAAAGGAGAGGTAACACATGATGTTAGACAAGGAAAAAATGAAGCCAGATGTGGTTAAGACAGATAATTAGGGAAACTAACTAATATTTAAAGGTGCCCATAGACAATGAATCAGAATAGAGACTAAACCTGCAATTTCCACTACCAACTGTAAGCTTACATCTTCTCTGGAATTTATTATATAAAAGAGTTGACTAGAACACCAAGATATTATGTTGTGCCCCAGGTCACAAATCTAGTATGTGTCAGACACAGGACTCAATATATTTCCCACTAAACCCTCTCCCCCTCCTTATTACTGTTGAGGGCAACACCATCCTCTCAGTCCCTCAGGCTCACAACCTAAGTGTCTCCCTCAACTCCTCACTATCTTTGCTCCCCATCATAACCAATCTATTGCCAAGGCCCATCAATTTGATTTGTACAACATCTCTCCTCTGACCTTGCCATCACTATGGTGCATGCTCTCATCACCTCATGACTAGACTATTGCAATAGCCTGCTGATGGATCTGCCTATTGATTGATTGATTAAAAATGACTTTGTCTTTTGGTGTATGGGACAACATAGGTTACTATAAACAGAACGGAGCAAATGGTAGAAACTGGAGAATCAATGTGCGGAGGAAGATGTAGAGTTTTAGACATGATATTGCATTTGAAGAGATGAAATATATAAATGGAAATACCCAGCAGATAGTGAAAATACAGAAATGATACTTGAGAGAAATGTCAATGTTGGAGTTAAAACTCACAGAAGCACAAATTTTTAAGTAGAATGAACTTTAGACATCAGTTAGTCCAACACTCCCATTTTATATATTATTTATTTATTTTTCAGTTCTTAACATTCACTTATACAAGAATTTGAATTCAAAATTTTCTCCCTATCTCTCCCCACCCCCAACCCCAGGATAGCATGCACCCCATCTACCCTTTCCTCCAGTCTGTCTCCCCTTCTATTATTTACCCTTCTTTCATCCCCCTTCCCCTCTATTTTCTTGTAGGGCAAAATAGATTTCTATACTCCATTGCCTATATAGTTTAATTTCCAGTTGCATGCTAAAACAATTTTTAACATTCACCCATATTCTCTCCCTCCCCACTCACCCTCATTGGGAAAACAAGCGATTCAATGTAGGTCAGACATGTGTAACAATGCAAAGCACTTCTATAATATTCATGTTGTAAAAGACTAACCACATTTTACTCTGACCTATCCTGCCCTTCATTTTTTCCACCCTCTCCCATGACCTGTCCTCCTACAGTAGTGTTTGCTTCTGATTCTCTCTTTCCCCAATTTGCTGTCCCTTCTATTATCTTCCCTCTCCTAGACTTCCATATCCTATTGAATATATGTAATTCCCTCCTTAAGCCAAATCCCATGACAGTAAGGCTCAATTATTTCCCATCAACTCTCCCCTCTTCCCCTCAACTGTAGAAGATCTTTCTTCCCTCTTGTATATGAGATGATTTGCTACATTCTACCTCTCCCTTTCTCTTACTCTTAGCACATTCCATTCAACAGTAAATTTTATTATTAGATATTCTCCCTTCATATTCAGGTCACCCTGTGCCCTCTATGCATATGTATATATATCTATATATACACATACATATATATATAGGGCATGTATGCATGCATGTATGTATATATATGTATGTGCACATATACATATACATACATGCATATACATACCTACACATATATAATATACACACGCATACATACGCACATACAACTACATATATATATTTTTTTAATATAGTCCCTCTAACTAACCTAATACTGAAAAAGAACTCATGAATTACAAATAACATCTTTCCATGTAGGAATGCAAACAGTTCAATTTATATGAGTTCCTTGAGGCTTCTCTTTCCTGTTTCCTGTTTTTTTCATGTTTCTCTTGATTCTTATATTTGAAAGTCATATTTTCTATTCAGCTCTAGTCTTTTCAACACTGTTTGGAAGACCTCTATTTCATTGAAATTCCATTTTTCCCCTGAAGTATTATACTCAGTTTTGCTGGATAAGTGATTCTTGGTTTTAGTCCTACCTTGTTTGACCTCTGGAATATCATATTCCAAGCCCTTTAATCCCCCAGTGTAGAAGCTGCTAAAACCTGTGTTATCCTGATTGCATTTCCACAATTCTTGAATTGTTTCTTTCTGACTGCTTGAAATATTTTCTCCTTGACCTGGGAACTCTGGAATTTGGATACAACATTCCTAGGACTTTTCCTTCTGGGATCTCTTTCAGGAAGTGAGTGGTGAATTCTTTGCCTTTCTATTTCACCCTCCGATTCTAGAATATCAGAGCAGTTTGTCTTGATAATTTCTTAAAAGATGACATCTAGGTTCTTTTTTGGAGCATGGTTTTCAGGTAGACCAATAAATTTTAAATGATCTCTCCTGGATCTATTGTCCAGGTCAGCTGTTTTTCCAATGAGATATTTCACATTGTCTTTTATTTTTTCATTCTTTTGGTTTTGTTTTATAATTTCTTGGTTTCTCATAAAGCTATTAGCTTCCATCTGCTCCATTCTAATTTTAAAGTAACTATTTTCTTCAGTAAGTTTTCGAACCTCCTTTTCCATTTGGCTAATTCTACTTTTTAAAGTATTCTTCTCCTTATTGGCTTCTTGGATGTCTTTTGCCATCTGGGTTAATCTGTTTTTAAAGATGTTATTTTCTTCAGCATTTTTGGGGTCTCCTTTAGCAAGCTATTGACTCGCTTTTCATGGTTTTTTGCATTGCTCTCACTTCTCTTACTTGATTTTCAAAATCCATTTTGACTCTTCCATGGCCTAAGACCACTGCTTTTTTTGGAGATTTTGGATGTAGAAGCCTTGACTTTGATGTCTTCCTCTGATGATCTTTGTTCTTTCTCATCCAAAAGGATGGAAGAAAATACCTTTTTACCAAGAAAATAAGTTTCTATAGTCTTGGTTTTTTTTTCCTTTTTTGGGCATTTTCCCAGCCAGTTACTTGACTTTTGAGTCCTTTGTCAAGTGCAGGGTATACTCTGGGGACCTGTAAGTTCTCAGTTCCTCCAAGGTGGCACAATCAAGGTAAAGGAGTATACTCCTCTCCTGGCCTGCACTCTGGGCTGGGAGCAACCCCAAGCATTCTTCTCTGCCCAGGATCTGCGAGTAGGATTCCCTTCCCAGAGCTTCTACCAGCTCTACCACACCAGTGCTCCTCCTCACCCCAGAACTGCCACTCAGAGCTGAGATCCAGATCACCTTCTCGATTCCCCATAGGTCTTTAGGCTGAGGTCTCCAAAAGTGGATGCTGCTGCCTCAGTGACTGCCATAGCCCTGGGGCCAGGTCTAGGGCCAGACCACATTCCCCTCTCACCCAGACCTTTGAAGCAGTCTTTGGTATTTCTGGGTTGAGAAATCTGGGAACTGTAGCTGCTACCCATGATTTCACACCCTGAAGCCTGCTCCAGTACTGTCCTTACCATGCTGCAAAGCCAAGGCTGGACCGTGCTGTTGGCCTTCCAGGCTGTCTTGGGCTGGAAATCTCCTTCACTCTGTCTTTTTGTGACTTCTGCTACTCTAAAATTCATTTAGTCATTTTTTACAGGTATTTTATGGGCTACAGGGGAAGACCTAGAGCACGTCCCTCTCTCTACTATGCCATCTTGGCTCCACTCGGCACTCCCATTTTAAATAAGAGGAAATTCAGGACCAGAAAATTTAGATATTTCACTTCATGTCTTGATACCAAATACAGTCCAATCTAGAAGCAGAATGTATTACCTACATACAAAAAAGAATTAAAACTGTGACTGTATATATGATCTCAAAGCAAGAAGTTAATGCTACTAAATATTAAACACATAAATAATGATGTACTATGTTCATATTTTGAAGAGGCTATTTCAAAAACATCTCTAATAGACATCTCTTCTAAATGTTATCATACAATTGTTAAAAAGTCATAATCTTGCCATGTTCCATATGCTTTCTTTGAATAAGGTTACAGAATTGTCTACAGGATTAGTTTAAATTCTTCTAATTAGAAACAAGTTAAATTCATTTTCTTTAACATAGTCAAGGATCTAGGCTATGTTTAATTTTTAAAATGGCCAAGGGTTATAATTTATTATCATGTTTCCAATGAGAAATTTATAAGAAATTCACAAATTTATATAACTTAAGAAATTTATAGAATGACAGAAAACCAGATCTATCTTCTGAGGTCTTAAAAAGAGTAGTTATGCTACTATGAGTTTAAAAATAAAGAAAAATTTTTGTTGACAAAATTATATCAGATTTATAAACTTTAGAAAGAATTTTTATCTTGTATGTCACTATAGCTTTTTATATGATAAACTTTGATATAAATAATCCTTGGAATATTGGCACTGTGAGTGTTGACTGCTCAGTATCTCTGTCAGTGACTTACACAAAGGCAAATAGCTTTCTTATCTAGGTTTGCAGGTGACAAAGATATGCCTAATTCACTGAATGAAAGCTCAAGGATCTAAAAAGCTTTTAATACTCCAAAACAATGGACCTAATCAAAGATGACAAAATTTAATGTGCAAATGTAAATACTTATATTTGTATTTTTTAAATGGTCATGGACAGGACTCTACATATAGGCAACATTTCCTCTGAAAAGTACTTGAGTATTCTCCTGGACAGCAAGCTCAAAAATCCAATAAGGTAACCCAATAAGCTACTGCGAGCTTAGGTTGAATTAAGAGAATCATAGTATCTAATTCTGGACAGCACATTTTAGGAAGGACTTTGATAAATTGGAGTGAGTCCAGTGGAAGGCAATGAAATACAGAAATATAATTATATAGAAATATAAATGATTCTTTACAAGAAATGAAGAAACTCTGGGATGTTTAGTTTAGACAATAGAAGTTTTAGGGAGGACATGACAGAGGTCTTAACATTTTGGAAGGGCTATTAAATGGGAGAAAAATTATACTTGTTTTTTTTTTTTTTTACCTAGAAGACAGAACTCTGATCAGTGGGGGGAAGTTACAGAAAATCAGGTATGGGCAATTGATGAAAGTAGAATAGGCTTTCTAGTGAAGTAGAAAGGTTTCTGTCAATTAACTTGTTCAAACAAGATTGGAAGACTTTTACCAAGGACATAAGTAGAAGAATTGGTGCTTTACTTGAGGGCTGATGTCTAAATTTCTCCTTTCTCCTAGATTCTATGATATAACAGAGGTCGAATCACAATTTAATTGATGTATAAGTATGTTGGCAGCTAGGTGGGACAATGGATAGAGTACTGGGCTTGTCAGAAAGACTCATCATTGAGTTCAAATTCAGCCTAACACACTTACTAACTGTGTGACTATGGGAAACCCACTTAACCCTGTTTGCCTCAGTTTCCTCATCTGTAAAATGAGCTGGAGAAAGAAATGGCAAACCATGTTAGCATTTTTGCCAAGAAAACACCAAAATGGAGTCATAAAATGTCAGACACAACTGAAATGATTCAACAACAAAAACAGGAATGTCACATCTGGAAAAGATCATCTACTCCAATTCCAACAGATCAGACAGTTAAGGAACAAAAGGGGGTGTGTGTGACTTTTTCAAGGATCATAAAGCTAGTACATAACAAAACCAGGACTTAAACACAAATTTTCTGACTTGAAGGGGTCAGTGCTTTTTTCACTAAACCATCTCTTATTCTTCAGTCATTTCAGATTCTTTGTAACCTCATCTGGGGTTTTCTTGGCAAAGATACTGGAATAGTTTGCCATTTCCTTCTCCTGTTACTTTTACAGATGAGGAAACTGAGGCACACAAGGTTAAGTGACTTGCTCAAGGTTATACAACTAATGAATTTCTGAAGCCAGATTTAAACTCAGGTTTTCCTGATGATTTTAAGATTAGAAAGGGAGTACAACAAGGCTATATACTTTCACCCTATTTATTTAACTTATATGGTGACTGCATCATGCAAAATTCCAGGCTGGATGAATCAAAAGCTGGAAAGGTTGTCCCAAGAAATATCAAAAATATCAGATATACAGATGATACTACTGTGATGGCAGAAAGTGAAGAGGAATTAGGACTTCTCTTAATGAGGGTGAAAGAAGAGAGTGGAAAAGCTGGTTTGAAAATTAACATCAAAAAAACTAAGATCTTAGAAAGTGGTTCTATCACTTCCTGGCAAATAGAGAGAGAAGAAATGAAAGCAGTGTCAGATTTTGTATTCTTGGGGTTCAAATGAAATTAAGACACTTGCTCCTTTGAAGAAAAGCTATGGCAAATCTGGATAGCATACTAAAAAGTTGAGACATCACAGAGACAAAAATCTGTATAGTTAAAGCTATGTTTTTTCTAGTAGTAATGTATGGCTGTGAAAGTTGGACCATAAGGAAACCTGAGTGTTGCAGAATTAGTGTTTTCAAATTGTAGTGCTATAGAGAAGACTTCTGAGAGTCCCTTGGACAGAAAGGAGATCAAATAAGTCAATACTGAAAAAAATTAATTCAAGCTATTCACTGGAAGGTCAAATACTGAAGCTGAAGTTTAAATACTTCGACTGTATAATGAAAAGACAAAACTCACTGGAAAAGATTCTGATGTTGAGAAAGATTGAAGACAGCAGAGGAAGAGATGGATATAATATCATGGAAACAATGAACATGAAGTCGGACAGTCTCCAAGAGATATTGGAAGATAAAAGGGCCTGGAATATTGTTCAAGAGGTCATAATGAGCCATGATTGAAAAACTGAACAACAACTTTCTGACTCCAGTCCCAGGGCTCCACCCACTGCACCATCAAGCTGCCCTTCAACCACCTCTTAAAATATTCTAAAACACTTTACAGGTGTCAATAAAAGATACACAGGACTTAAAATTCTGAAAACATTTAGGTAAAATTTTTATACTTAACCTTAAATGCCACATTAGGCCAACTGCTACAGAAATAAAGGCAAAGACAAGAGGCAAAGCCTGGATTTGGAAATAGTGAGCAGAGCAAAGTATGAACTGAGTATCTAGAGATAAGCACAGAAAGTAAAAATGTTAGAGCTCAAATATATAAAGCTCATGGATCAAGTCTCTAAACAACCAAAGTAAGCACTAAGTCCTTCTAGAAGCTATTGGAGTAATAGGGTTAAAAAGCATGCTTCCATTAATAAAGAATAAGACAATATTCTGATAGGTTTAACTAAAGAATACGAAATTTTTAAAATCTAGAAAATCGGCAAACAGACAAAACCAAAATAAACACGAAAGAAGAAATCTTGAAAATTGGAGTGGAAATAAGCTGGAAAAAAGACTATAGAAATGATTTTTAAAAACCTAAAGAATTCATTGAAGGGATTAATATAAATAATAAATTTTAAGCAAACTTGATGAAGCAATAAGAGGAATAATAATTAAATTCACAAAATAAAAAATGAGCAAGGCAAAGTTACAAAACGGAAAGAAGAAAATCTTAAAATTATCAGACACTATTATGCACTTTAAGTCCTCAGTTTTGTTGGCACATAGCCATATATCATCAAAATTAGAGATTTAAAAGAAATCAAGAGTTAATAATAAAGATATAAAGTATTCAAATTAATAGAATGCTAAATCGAGATAGTAAACAGCTCAATTTCAGGAAACTAAATTAAAACAGCTGAAAGAAACAATCAAAGGAGTGGTTTAAATAGATTTACAGCAAAATTCCTTAACACTTTTAAAAAAACAGCAAATAGCCTATGCTATACTAATTCTTCTCAAAAAATAGAAAAATGAAATATTCTACCCAACTTTTAAAATTACATATATATGTATATATAGTCTTGATAAATGATAATGATAAAGCAAATAAAGAAAACTATTGAGCAGTAACGTTAATGAAATTCACTTTAAAACTTTAAATAAGACTCTAGAAAAATCTACATCAATATATCCCTAAATTTATTCACACAGAATTTATACCAGGCATGGAAGAAGAAGTCAACATCAGAAAAAACCACAAATTTAACTAACTGTACTAAAAACAAAATTGTCCAAAATCATATCATTATATCAATAGATGTAGGAGCACAAAAACCTTTTCATAAAGGATACCATTCATTTATACTTAAAAATATTATGTAAAGGCATAAAATAATTTTTGGTGTAGGATAAAAAAGAAGAGATTGATCAAAAATAGAATAGCATTATAAGCAATGAGAAAATACTAAAAGCTTTCCCAATAAATGTAGGAATAATGTAAGGATGCCCCTTTATAATCTGGTATTATTTGAAGTTCTGGGAATGGTAGCTATAATATTTAAGAAAACAAAAAAAATTAAAGTTATAGACATACAAAGAGATGAAGCTATGCCTTTTTGCTGATGACATGATGTTTTAATTGGAGCACAAAATCATAGAAAATCAGAAAAGAAGCTTACAGAAATATGATTAATAACTTCAATAAAGAAATAGAATACAAAATAAACCCCACAAAAATTGACAACTTTTCTACATAGCGATAAAAAATTCATGATGAAATAAAAGAAATGGAAGTCTCACTCAAAATAACTACTAATATATAAAACATCATGGATTCAATCTACAGAGGCATACTCAAGATCAGAATAAATACAATTATAAAATATTCCTTAAAGAAATAAAGAACCATTCAAGTAACAAGAGGAACAGTTGATACTCATGACTAGAACAAGCTATCATAATAAAAATAATTTGGAGACTTAGTGTTATATGTAATGGGAATAGGCTAGAAGCATTGTTGATAAGATCGGGGGTGAAATAAGGATGTCCATTATCACCACTGTTATTCAATCTGGTACTAGAAAAATGAGCTTTAGTAATAAGAGAAAAAAAAGAAACTGAAGAAATTAGAAAAGATAAAGAAGAAACAAAGCTATCACTCTTTGCAGATGATACGATGATATACTTAGAGAATCAAGTAAAAAACTACAGGAAATAATATACAACATTAGCAAAGTTGCAGGATATGAAATAAACCCACATAAATCATTGGCATTTCTATATGTTAGTAACAAAGCCCAACAGTAAGAGATAGAAAGAGAAATCCCATTTAAAGCTACTGTAGACATTATAAAATATTTGGGAGTCTACCTGCGAAAACAAACCCAGGGACTACATGAACACAATTGCAAAACACTTTTCACACAAATAAAGACAGATCTAAATAACTGGAAAAACATTGGTTGCTCATGGATAAGCCAAGCTAATATAATAAAAATGACAATTCAACCTTAATTAATTTACTGATATTATATCATTATTTTATATTATTATATTATTTTATTATATATTATTATAATATTAAACTACCAAAAAAAATTTATAGAACTAGAAAAAATTACCACAAAATTCATCTGGAAAAACAAAGAGTTCCAGAATATCAAGGAAATTAATGA
The DNA here is from genome assembly GCA_023548195.1 of Bettongia penicillata ogilbyi. NCBI lineage: Eukaryota > Metazoa > Chordata > Mammalia > Diprotodontia > Potoroidae > Bettongia > Bettongia penicillata. The sequence goes on along the minus strand of JAJHZJ010000255.1, from coordinate 557,011 downwards.
AAAGAAATGCTAGAGAAGGTAGTCTAGTCACATCAGATTTTAAATTGTATTATAAAGCAGCCATCTTCAAAACTACTTGGTACTGGCTAAGAAATAGAGTGGTGGATCAGGGGAACGGGTTAGGTACACAAGACAAAGTAGTCAAAGACTATAGTAATCTATTATTTGATAAATCCAAAGACCCCAGCTTCTGGGATAAGAACTCACTATTTGACAAAAATTGTTGAAAAAACTGGAAAATAGTACAGCAGAAATTGGGTATACACCAACATCTTACACCATGTACCAAAATAAAGTCAAAATGGATACATGAACTAGATATAAAGGCTGACATTATAAGCAAACTGGGAGAGCAAGGAATAGTTTATCTGTTAGATTAGTGAGAACAGAAGGATTTATGACCAAACAAGAGATAGAGAACATGATGAAATGCAAAATGGATAATTGTGGTTTCATTAAATTGAAAAGTTTTTGCACAAATGAAGCCAAGGTAACCAAGAGTAGGAGGGAAGCAGAAGACTGGGAAAGAAATTTCACAACCAATATCTCTGATAAAGGCCTTATTTCTAAGTAAGAACTGAGTCAAATGAGAACTGAGTCAAATTTCTGAGAATACAAGTCATTCCCCAATTGACAAATGGTCAAAGGATATGAAAAGGCAGTTTTCACAAGAATAAATTAAATCTATCTACAATCATATGAAAAAGTGTTCTAAATGAAAACAACTCTGAGGTACCATTTATCACCTATCAGATTGACTAACATGACAAAACAGGGTAATTACAAATGCTGGAGAAGATGTGGGAAAGTTAGAACACTAATGCATTGCTGGTGGAGTTGTGAACTGATTCAACCATTCTAGAGGGCAATTTGGAACTATGCCCAAAGTGCTATATGGGTATGCTACAAAAATGTGCATACCCTTTCACCCAGGTATCACACTTCTAAGACTGTATCCCAAAGAGATCATAAAAATGGGGGAAAGACCCACAGGTACAAAAATATTTATAGCAGCTCTTTTTGTTGTGGCAAAGAACTAGAAATTGAAGGGATGCTCATCAATTGGGAAATGGTCGAGCAAGTTATGGTATATGAATGTAATGGAATACTATTGTGCTATATAAGAAATGATGAGCAGGCAGACTTCAGAAAAACCTGAAAAGACTTACATGAAATGATGCTGAGTGAAGTGAGCAGAACCAGGAGAACACTGTACTCAATGACAGTGCCAATGTGAAATGACTAACTTTGATGGACTTGGCTCTTCTCAGCAATGCAGAGATCTAAGACTCATGCTATCCACATCCAGAGCGGGAACTATAGAGTCTGAATGCGATCAAAGAATACTATTTGCTCCTTTTTGTTTTATTTTTTCTTTCTTGTGATTCCTCCCACTCATCCTAATTCTTCTTTACAATATGACTAATGTGAAAATATGTCTAATTAGAATGTACACATAGAGCCCATGTCAGAATGCACACCATCTTAGGGTACAAATAGGGGAAGGAGATAGAGAAAATTTGCGACTCAAAAACTTATGGAAGCGAATGCTGAAAACTAAAAATAAATTAATTCATTTTAAAAAAAGATTTAGTGTTAAAATACTACCAAAAAGCCATTTTGTAGAGGAGAACTATATTAGGGAAAGTAATGATATAATTCATTTGGAAGAATACAAGATTTAGAAACTCAGTGGAGATTATGAGGAAAAAAACAGGAGAAATAATGAGGAAACAGGAAAGGAAAATTTCCAGATTTCCAAGTAAACTACAATCAAAAATACGTGGTACTGATTAAAATGTATTAAAGTAGATCAGTGGGACAGATCGTCTATGGAAGAAGTAAAAACAACTAAACTTAATAACCCAGCCTTCACTGAACCTAAGAACGTTAACACTGTGGGAAGAGTTAGAGAGTTGACATAAATTGACTATAAAAAGTCACACCATGAGGGAAAAAAACAGAAGACAATCAGCAAGTTTTTATTACTATGGCTACAAGTGTAATTTTTTTTTAAGATTGTTACCTAAAAACTATTTTCTATGTTGCTTGAATTTATCTTATTTTCACTTACAGTTTTTGATTTTTTATTATCAACTTTATTTTCAAATATCTGTTTTTCCTTCCCACTCCACCAATCTATCTCTGTAATGAAGATATTTTTAAAAAGAGAGATAAAAAAATAATTCTGCAAAACCAACCAATGTTTTCTCAGGGAGACAATTCATAACAAAATACAGGATATCACAAAAGAAAAATTATTTCAATTATATGAAATTGAAAACTTTTACACGAACAAAATCAATGCAGCTAGGTTAAGAAGAGAGCCCATCAACCTGGTGAAAATTTTTCAACTAGAGGAAATTACAAAACCCTACCAACTACATTCACTACAATATGTTAATCTTAACTGGGACTCCACAGAGGCAAGACAATCTTTTTATACTTCTTAAATAAGTCTCTATCACAGCCTACATAACAGTTGTTCCAAACCTCTTCGGTTCCCAAGTCTTCCTTTACTCCCATCTCCTCTCCAACAGAAGATCATGTTTCATATATTAGAAAACGGAAGCAACTCATGTTGAGTGTCCTCTTCTCCCTTACTCTAAATCTTAAAATTCAAACGCCCCCACCAGTTTCTTCTCCAATATTTACCCTCTTTCTCTTCTCTTCCTCCTTACTCCAGTATTTGATGAAGAGTTGGCACTTTTCCTTGTCAAGATCGATCCCTCTATAGATAATCTTGATTTTACTCTTTCCTATCTTCACAAGCAGATTAATCCCATAATCATCCTCCTTCCTACCTTCAATGTCTCCCTATTTACTTGCTCCTACAAATCTGCCCTATATGTTCTATCCTTTAAAGAACCCTTACTTTACCCTCCCATCTATTTAGGATATCAGCATATATCTCTTCTGCCTTTAGCAACCATACAAAAAGTTTTCAATGTTTGTTGCCTCTACTTCCTAGTGTCTCACTCCTCAACTCTGCAATCTTGCAAATTTATCCCTTAAATCTCACTCTAAATTAATCAGTGGTTTCTTAATTGACAAATCTGATCATCTTTTCTGAATTCTAATCCATCTTGAACTCTCTGCGGTGTTTGATGATGTTGACCACAGCTGGTTGACTGATATACCCCTGGACTCTGCTCATAGGAAATCTTCAACTTTTCTTCCGACATATGCAATCAGCCATTAGCCCAACATGTATTTGATTCCTCCCAGCTCTGATAATCCTTCCTTTTTTTTCTTTGTGTCTTCTGCTTTTGCTCTTAAGGGTTTTCTGTCTTAAGATACCAGCTCCCCCTTTATGGACATGTGTGAGCTGCCATGTATCCCAAATATATCTGAATGATAGAGACAGCCACCACCTTACTCAACAAAATCTGGAGACTACCTTTCATTAGAACATTTTAAATAGTTGGGACAATACTTTTACAATTCATTGTATCCAGTCCATATTATCTGTGGTTATTACTTAATTTATAGTCACTTTTGCATATAAATAACACCAGAAAGTGATAAACATTAGAGCAATATAATTTATACAATATAATACAATATAATTTGTAGATGTCTGCTTTTATTGACTCAGCTTTACCATATGTGTGGAACTTATCATAAGTTTATTGGAAGTTGTGATACTACAGAAAAGAAGTCATTTCAGTCCTGAAGAAGCCAACATGAACCAAAAAGCATGAGTAGAAACATATTTGCATATGAGAATAAACTATACTCATAAATATATGTTTAGGGTTGGGAGCCTTGTTATCCTGATTTGGATATCCGACATTTGACACCCTCTTTCTGTCTAGACGATGCTTCTACAAGAAATTCCCTCCTTAAATCCTTGCCCATCCTGATCTTAATTAATGCATGCAATCGCTTAGTCATGACACTTCAAATGACACTTCAGTATACCTTTGGTGACTAGTTGTAAAGTTTCTGAAGTCACCACTGATCACTAAATTTCTTAGTGTATGCAAAATTCATAGATTTATGAAACACAATTAATGATAAAGCAACTGAACTAAAAAAATTTGGCATTGTTTTAATTAAAAATTTGACTATGAAATGACATCAATGAAATTGACTACATCTGGGGACATTGCATAGTATGTCACATTGATGAAAGGATTAGATCATAATTAAATTTAATTAATTTTAACTACTTTAAATGCAAAATGCAAAAATGTGTAATTGATTAGGAAGATAAAGTACACATGAAAGGAATACCTAATGCTACTAAATAATTTAAATTTCCAAAATGTAAACACTAAACCCCAAAACATACAGTCTTAATGAGATGGAAATTTTATCTTTTTCAAATAAGATTCATCAATATTGAGGTTTTTTTAAAAACAGCTTTGCAGCTCAACTCACCCAAGGTGCTGAAGGTACAATAAGGGTCAAAATAAGCAAGTCACTACAGCATTCCTCCAAAGACTGATTACATCTCTTCATCTGATTTATCAGCCTAGAATACACGGCAGTGGGAAGAATTTGCAGAGATTGCTTGTGGGACCCCTGTCCTGGGGCTAGAATGAAGTTCAGTGTTTGCTTTATGCCATGCAGGTGTCTATACAACTGGCTAAGTTTTGTTTCAAGGGCACTCTGAAAATAAAGGTTAGAAAAAGATATGGTAAACATTTGAAAACAAAAGAAAGTTAATTATGCTAGGTGGAAAGGCCACAGAGTTCTACTTAAGCACCTGCAAAAGTCAGGAGAAGTATGCTAATATTTATAAAACAATCTCTTGGGAAATTACGGGAGATGTCAAATTTTAAAGTACTCTTCCCCTTTCTTTCTTTTTTTGCTTCCAACCATCTGTGAATAATAGGTGCTTAGGGGATATGATCTGACAAAGTATGAAACACAACAAACTGCAAGACTTTTAGCCTTTTGTAACAAAATATTTTCTTAAAAGATCAAAGACACAAGGAAGACTAGCCTGATTGTTAGGTTTTTGTAAAGAACAGCCCAGAGCAAAAATAAAAGAGGGTGGAAGGAGCAGAGACAAAAAACAAGAAAAGAAAAAAGGAAGAAAGAAAAAAAGTCTCTAACTTCTAAACAACCAGAATATCAGCAAAACATAAACAGGATCATGTTTATCTTATACCTACCACAGAACTATTTCCTGTGTTAACCTTAGCCAGCTGGACACAGAGTTGGTTGGACAGCATGTTTTACTCATAAGAAATTATTTTAGAGTTTTAAAGCTCGTTTCATGAAGAAACACTTAAATGTGCAGAAACGAAATCATAATAACCACGACACACAAAAAATGTGAAAAAATAGACTACAGTAAAAAGCTGCTGTAGTGTCTGCCCTACACCTATAATCCCCAATTTGAACTTGCAGGCTAAGTACCCTCAGGACAACTACCCGAGATTCAGGGTACTCTACAGGTCTTCACTACTAAAGCTATATTGCATGGTTCTCCACTGTTGCTTTCACCTTGAACAGTCCTCCAGGGACACAATTAGTTGAAACTAAAGGCATTAATGAAATGGAATCATAAAAATAGTAGCTACAAAAGATTTCCCCTGTAAACCTGGGGCACACATTCTCACAAATAAACAGGAGAATGTACTGGAAGACATGTGGTCATAGTGATAATTGATCAATAATGAAGAACCCACATGTCCTTTCTCTTTTTTTAAAATTTTTTTTAATAAAAATTTATTTATTTAACTTTTTACATTCATTTTCACAAAATTTTGGGTTCCAAATTCTCTCCCCATTTATCCCCTCCCCCCACCCCAGTACACTAAGCACTCTAATTTTCCCTATCACCAATCTGCCCTGTCTTCTATCATCCCTCCCTTCTCTTGTCCCTATCTTCTCTTTTGTTTTGTAGGGCCAGATGACTTTCTATTCCCCGTGCATGTGTATTTCTATTCCCCAATATGTCTTATTTCCTAGTAGCAAGAACAATACTAAACAGTTGTTCCTAAAACTCTGAGTTCCAAATTCTCCCCATCCCTCCCTCCCCCCCATTCCCTTTGGGAAGGCAGGCAATTCAATATAGGCCACATCTGTGTAGTTTTACAAATGACTTTGATAATAGTCATGTTGTGTAAGACTAACTGTATTTCCCTCCATCCTATCTTGCCCCCCATTGTTGCTATTCTGTCTTTTGATCCTGTCCCTCCCCGAGTGTTGACTTCAAATTGCTCCCTCCTCCCAATGCCCTCCCTTCCATCATCCCCCCCCAACCTGCTTATCACCTTCTCCCCCACTTTCCTGTATTGTAAGATAGGTTTTCATACCAAAACGAGTGTGCATTTTATTCCTTCCTTTAGTCAAATGTGATGAGGGTAAACTTCATGTTTTTTTTCTCAGCTCTCCTCTTTTTCCCTCCACTAAAAAGTCTCCTGCTTGCCTCTTGAATGAGAGATAATTTGCCCCATTCCATTTCACCCTCTCTCCTCCCACTACATTTCTCTCTCACCATTTACCTTAATTTCTTTTAAGATGTGGTCCCATCCTATTCAATTCACTCTGTGCTCTCTGTCTCTGTATGTGCGTGCATGTGTGTATGCATGCACGCGTGTACATGTGTGTGCGTGTGTATATGTGTATGTGTGTGTGTGGTCCCACCAACTACACAGATACTGAAAAGTTTTAAGAGTTACAAATATTGTCTTTCATGTAGAAATGTAAACAGTTCACCTATGGTAAGTCCCTTATGACTTCTCTTTGCTGTTTACTTTTTCATGCTTCTTCTCATTCTTGTGTTTGAAAGTCATATTTTCTTTTCAGCTCTGGTCTTTTCATCAAGAATGCTTGAAAGTCCTGTTTCATTGAAAGACTGTATTTTCCCCAGAAATATTATATTCAGTTTTGCTGGGTAGGTGATTCTTGATTTTAGTCCTAGTTCCTTTGACTTCTGGAATATCCTATTCCATACCCTTCCATCCCTTAATGTAGAAGCTGCTAGATTTTGTGTTATCCTGATTTATTTCCACAATACTGAAATTGTTTCTTTCTAGCTGCTTGCAAGATTTTTCTCCTTGACCTGGGAATTCTGGAATTTGGCCACAATGTTCCTAGGAGTTTTCTTTTTGGATCTCTTTCAGGTGGTGATCGATGGATTCCTTGAATACTTATTTTGCCTCTGGTTCTAGAATATCAGGGCAGTTTTCCTTGATAATTTCATGAAAGATGATGTCTAGGCTCTTTTTTTGATCATGGCTTTCAGGTAGTCTCATAATCTTTAAATTGTCTCTCCTGGATCTATTTTCCAGTTCAGTTGTTTTTCCAATGAGATATTTCACATTCTCTTCCATTTTTTCATTCTTTTTGGTTTTGTTTTGTGATTTCTTGGTTTCTCAGAAAGTCATTAGACTCCATCTGTTCCATTCTAATTTTGAGAGAACTATTCTCTTCAGTGAGCTTTTGAACCTCTTTTTCCATTCGACTAATTCTGCTTTTGAAAGCATTCTTCTCCTCATTGGCTTTTTGAACCTCTTTTGCCAATTGAGTTAGCCTATTTTTCAAGGTGTTATTTTCTTCAGCAATTTTTTGGGTCTCCTTTACCAAGGCATTGACCCATTTTTCATGCTTTCCTTGCATCTCTCTCATTTCTCTTCCCCATTTTTCCTCCACCTGTCTAATTTGATTTTCGGAATTCTTTTTGAGCTCTTCCATGGCCTGAGCCCATTGGATATCTATTTTGGATATTTGGGATACAGAGACGTTGACTTCTATGTCTTTCCCTGATGGTAAGCATTGTTCCTCCTCATTGGAAATGAAAGGAAGAAACATCTGTTCACCAAGAAAGTAGCCTTCTATGATCTTAGTTTTTTTCCCTTTTCTGGCCATTTTCCAAGACTTGACTTCTGAGATTCCTCTCCACCCCTGCCTAGATCTTACCAGCTAGTGCTTGGGGTCTGAGATTCAAATGCTGCTCCCTAGCTTCAGGGCTTTCAGCAGCGGGCAAGGCTGCTATTCAATGTGAGCTTAAGTTCTGGTGCTCAGGTGGGGGCTGAGCTGCCTCTCAGGCTCAGTTCCCTCAGGGGGTTTATGCGGAGACCTTCAGTAATGGATCTGAGGTCCTGTCTGCTCCAGGAGCTCCTGGCCACCTCTGCCTCTGTGGCTGCCTCCCGAGGGGCACTGAGTAATGGAGACACCCAGCTCCCCTCTCGGCCATCCCAGAAGTCTCTCTCACTGACCTGTAGCGCCTGTGGGTGGAGGGAGCTTCGTGGCCACCGGAGGTTCCACCCCTGAAGCCTGCTCAGATCTGCTCCTCTTGGGGCTGCGTGGCCAGGGCTGGGCTCCGCTGTCCAGTGTGCGACAGACCTTTGGGGACGGTTTTTCAGGGCTCTCTGGAATAGAAATCTCCACTCCATTGCTGCATGGCTTGCACTGCTTCAGAATTTGTGGGGAGTTGTTTTTACAGAAAATTTATGGGCTGTGGGTTCGGAGGTAGCATATGTGAGTCTTTCTACTCCGCCATCATGTCCTTTCACTTCTTATAGCATCCCCACCCTGCTCCCCTCGAACTCAGCATCTCTGTCAGGATGTCATTGCTAATGGGCTCCCTAGATCTACTGGGTGAGCAGGATAAGGTACCTCCTACTAATCAAGTAGCTCCACTCTAGAGACAATGGGGGGAGTGGCAAAGAAAGAAATCTCTTTTCCCAAGACGTGAAGAGTCCTCTCAATAACCAGGTTTATCTTGAAGGAAGGAAGAAAGTTTTACAGAACAAATCCTTTTATTAAGGGGATTTGTTCTGTGAAGTTTGGATTCAGTCAAAGGGTCACACTTGAGGACCTACATGGCCACATATGGCCTCAAGGCTGCAGATTCTTCCCCCCCATGGCTAGGTAAAGGAGTAGAGCCTGGAACTCTCTCTACTTCACCTCTACCTACCTCAGTTGCTGCTATCTCTTAGAGTAAGGGACGGTCATTTCTACATCTCTTGGGGTTAAGAGGAGGTGGTCAATCAATCTCTAGAATACTATGGCAATGTACACATGCCCTCCTGGGGCCAGTCTGCTCTTCGCTCTCTGGTCTCTGACCTCTGTATGCCCAGCTTTCTTTGGAGCTTTCCCAAAAGGAAGAAAATAGGCCAGCGTTGCAATGGAACTCCTTATGAAGTGTTTTGTAAACCTATATAAAGTCCAATATAAATGTTAGTTATAATGATAATAGTAATAATAAATTCCCTCTATACTGGAAAGAGCACTAGATTTGGTGGCCCTGGGCTTCATATTAACTCTTACATTTACTTTCTATGGACTTTGGACAATTAACACATCTCTGGACCTCAGTTTGCTCACCTATAAAATGAAGAGGTTAGACTACACAGTCTTTAGGTTCCCTTGCACCTTTAAACCCTATGGCTTAATAAACAAATTGGGGCTAGAGGTATAGACTTGGGAGTCACTCACATGGAAAGGATAATTGAAATCACAGAAATAAAAAAAATGTTACATAGAACAGAGTTGAAGAAAAAGTCTTAAGAGAAACTCACAATAAAAAAAAAAAGGAAACCAGTTAAGAAGACTGAGGAAAAGAGTCAGACAAACAACAAAAGCCAGGAAAGAGACAGGTCAAGGCAGGAAGGGGCTTGGAAAAGCAAGGGAAAGAAGGAAAGAAGGGAAGTAGGGAGGAAGAGAAGAAAGGAGGAAGGAAGGAAGGAAGGAAGGAAGGAAGGAAGGAAGGAAGGAAGGAAGGAAGGAAGGAAGGAAGGGAGGGAGGGATAAATTCAAAAGAATGGCAAGGTCCTGTAACAATACAGTGTCAGGAAGGAGGTGAGATTCAAGATAAATATTCAAAATAACAACAACCACTAAAAAAAAGTCTTTAAAGCTAGTTGGAAAAAAGACAATCCAAGCTAGAGCCATAGTAAGGTACAAAGTTAGCCCTAATACTAAAGAATCCTAGAAGAAGCCTGAAAATAGTATCCTTATCAACTATCAAACATACTACCATATATGAGGTCAGGCCTCAACCAGGCAACTGGGACCTCACAGGAGGCTTCAACCTTCAAAATTTTAATACCATGATGGAGGCTATCAGGACGATAGCAGGGGAAATAGCCAAATTCTCATTGGGTTTGTACAAGAAGAAAGAGACAGAGAAGAGCTGAAGCCAAAAAGAACACTCAATGATTCCATGAAACAATAAGAATCATTAGCAAAAAGTTCCTGGACCTTTTTCTCTTATAATCTTTCTACTTCCTTGACCTCACTGAGACCAATCTTCCTCTCAGAAAGCCATTCCCCTCCATTCCATCTCATTTACATATATCTGACATTGACTGACAGCCAAGATGCCTGCCTAAGTGCAGGCAAACCAACTAGTTCCCACACACCTATTCCGACAAAAACTGAAAATCCACATAAGAGTGAATAATGAGTACGAAAATCCAATGAGAAACTATGAAAAGTGACTTAATCCACTCTAGAACTGCACAGAAAGTGAGCCAGGAGTCCATGAACAATGAGAAAGGAAGACATCAGAAAGTCAGTGCCAGCAAGATGGCAGCCTCCCATAGAAACTAGTGATGATGATCCAAAGACAAGTGGAGCCTTCAAGTCTCTGCATCTGGAAGCAGCAAAAGCAGAGGGATCCTCACACCAAGAAAGCTCCAGAGTCATGGGATGTATGCTGGGGACCTTGGAAGGTACCAGGAGCAGCAGTAAAATATCTGGGTGAAGAACTGCTTAGCTTAGGGTATCCCAGGCCAACAGACCCAAGGTTCTTAGCACTCTTTCATGAGATGTCACAGAAGGTCACTGAAGATCCACAACTAAATCCCAACGCCAGAACAGGAGGGAGGCGGGAAATCTCATAAAGTAGAAATTAGCATAGGAAGTCATGTGACCCAGGGAGAAACCTAGAAGGGCTTACTAAAAGAGCAGGAGGTGGGAAGCTTGGTCCTGGTACACAACCTCGATTCAGGAACTAAGGTTAGAAGCATGAGTAAACCAATAAAAACAATGAACATTATAAAGAATTTTTATACATTTATGTGTGTGTATATATATATGCATATATATATATATGTATGTATGAAATTATATACCCCAAAATCCAATCTAAAAAGAGAAAGTAATTGCAAGCAGGGACTCAAATGAAAAAAAAAATAATTTTCTACAAGGACTATAGAAATGCTTAGGAAAAAATGCAAGAGATTTTTTTTAATGATAAAAGCTATGAAGAAAAAATAAGTAGAATAAATAGCCTAGAACAGAAAGTAGTAAACTTACTAAAGTAACAGACTCCCTTAAAAACAGAATGGATCGAAGTTAAATCAAGGACTTCATGAGACAACAAAAAATATTAGAACAAAATCAAAGATGGAAAAAATAGTAGAAAATGTCAATTATTTTCTATTAAAGAGTACTGACCTGGAAACCATGTTGAGGGAAGATAATTTCAGAATCATTAGACTTTCTATGATTTTTTTTTTTAAGCCTGAACACTACACGTCAACACATCACAAGTAAAGACAGTCTAGCTCTATTAGAACCAGAGGGAAAAGTGGGTATAAAAACAATCCATTGATTATCTCTGAAAATAACTTCAAAAAGAAAAATTCTAGGAATATTATAACTAAAATACAGAGCTTTCACATCAAAGAAAAAATATATATTATAAGCATCCAGAACAGAGTTCTAATACCAAGGAACTCATATGAGGATCATGCAAGACCTATCTGCTATTACTAAAATGAGAGCAGTTCTTAGAATACAATATTTAAAAAGGCAAAATAATATGGATTTAGAACCAAGAATAACTTATTCTTCAAACTTGAGTGTACTCCTAAGGGTTAGAAAAAGTACCATTAGTGGAACAAGGAACTTACAAGCATTCCTGATGACTTGTAAATGCAAGCATCAAGAGATACCTAGATTTATTTGAGCAACTGGAAAGGTTATATGATGATGTAGCACTAACATTCTAACAAGGGGGTGGGAGGGGGGAAATATTTCCTTAAAACTTAAATGTCTTCAAATAGGTACTGAGGGAATTAAATGAGGAAAAAAAAACCTCAAGTGAACTGATTCTGTTCTGGGGGTTTTAGGAGAGGAAAGAGAAGGGAGGGTTAAAAAGGACACTAATGTAGAAAGGAGGAAGAAGGGGTTGAAACTTGCTACTTCTCATAATTGGGATGGATGAGAAAAGTATACAAAAAGGGAGGAATGGGTAACAGGTATCATATGAATTTCACTCTTATGTGATGCAGAGAAAGTAGAGTAATAGGGAGAGAGGGAGACAGAGAGAGAGAAAAACAGAGAGATCGAGAAATTTTGATGCAGAAATACGTCAAATAAAGCAGAGAAATGGGAAGGTATAGGAAGGATGATATGAGGGAGGATAAATAAAGTACAAGTAAAACAAATTTCTTGATCTTTAAGGGAAGTTAAAAGAGGAAATAAATCAAAGAACTGGAGATTAAAGGGGCACCCCTTCATTGGACAATTGCTAGACAAATTATAGTATGTGGATAATGGAATATTACTATGGAATACTAGGAAATACGAATTTATAGATAGAACTAAGAAGAAGATATGGCCATATTGAGTTTACAATGTCTTAATAGAGCTAAGAAGTGAGATTAAAGCAGGATACACAGATATGAGACTCATCTACAGAGAGATTATGATTGAACCTATGGAAACTGATGAGATCATCAAACAAGCTATTGTAGGAGAAGAAGAACTAAGAGTGACTTTGGGGAGACACCTATATTTAGTAACCATAACATGGAGTCATGAAATTTTATTCCCTGATCACATGGCAAGAGAGAAAGAAACTATGCCTAGTTTCACTGTTCCTATGTTCCACTGACAAAATTGTAAGAGAACTCAAAAGAATGTAAAGTACATTGGATGACTCTCCTGTCACCAGCTTAAGGGAGCATCTCAACAAGAGGTTTGGTATAACTAGAAGGAAAGCCAGTATCAATGAGGCTGCATACACATTGGAATAATAGATCACGCCTGAGCTTCCATTCATCTACAACCCATTCGTTATCTGTTGTGTACAAAAAATACAAGAGGATTACAAAAACAGTTGAAGTGTTCAGATGGACACGCCCATTATACTTAATAAAATCTTTATAAAAAGATCATTTTAAGAGACCTAAATATTGTTGTTTTTCTAAACTTTTGCTATCAGTTTACACTGAATTTTCCTGTTGAAATTTCTTGAAAATTGAACTTTTTCTCCTAATTTTGAAATGTGAATCTTTTATATTTCAAATTCAAGTGCAGAAAAAACTTAAATTTAAATTCAGAAAAATCTAACAAGGTTTTTATACATATACATGTAATAACCATGTTTATATAAAAAACAAAGTTATTATTCACAGAAAAAGTTAAAGAGAAGACAAATGATACCTAACAGCAACAGCTATTAGATTTAAGGCTGAACTGAACAGTTATGTGATAATGAACATCTGAAGAGGTTAATTTATGGAAATGTTAAAGAACTATTACATAAACAAGCCATGCAATGCCATAATTCACTTTATATCCTTATTTGTTACCTTTTCATAAAGAAAATAGCATAGTACAGTAAAACTTCCTGTCAATTCATCTAAGAAAACTTTCCACAGACTGGAAAAGAATTAATTAACTCTATAATCAATATAATAATCATAATCACACAAACAACTTAAGAATTAAATTTAAATGGATTTTTTGTTCCATTTAGAAAAGTGCCACGTGAACTCTATCATTGAAAGCATATGAAGGATGATAAAATCTCTTGCCTTTTTGCAAAAATATTCCCATTTCATAAGAAGAAGATGGATCTGACCTACTTGTTCCTAATTTTCAATATGAATTCAAATTTTAATATTGCTTAATATCTTGGGATTCAATAGCTTTGGGGTACAGTTTACTAATTTTGAATAACATAGGAAAATCTTTTAGAAATTATCAATGATCTTTAGCTACACCTCTATAAAACTTCAATATTCAAATCAAGCCAACATAAAGCTTCATATCAACAAAATGAATGTTAATAAAGAACATAGAACACATACAAAGACATTAAAGGACACATTAGAGTTTCAGAAAGTCCTAGAAAATCACAATGGATGTCCTTGCTCAACAGTAAAAGAGAACATAAGGACTTAACGAAAGTCCAAATAATTGTTATATATCCTCTAAAGATGTGGTTTATACATCATAGTTCTGGTATACTGGATGCACATTTGAGCCAGAATAAGTCAAAGAAATAATCTTTATAAGTTGTAAATTTGCTGCTAAACTGTAGGCCCATATAAGTTTTGGCATATGCTAAGATATCCATAAATTTTTTTTCTGAACCATTTATATTCTGCATTTATAAATTCTATCACAAGTAAAATAAAGTGTTCACTTCAGTATGTGCAGGCCACTATTTATAAATAGTGCATTCATTATGCTTCATTTCAGATGCTTTCAGTTTGTACATAGTAGATTCAAGACAGTAATGCTAAACATTTCTCTCCATGTTTGTGTTATGAGATGGAATGGGGCACTCAGGGAATATTTGTATATTTTTCAAGCTATTCCTTACAACTAAGGAACAACCACTAAAGAATATAGACAAATTCCTGTTTATTATAGATTAACACAAACAGGCTATTGGTTACTATAAATCTAACACTTAACAAACCTACATCTTACAAAATAATAACAAATAAAAGTCTCTACAGTTCTAAATGGGTCTTTAATTCAATCTATTCTCTACTTTCATTAGCAAAGTAAGAAAGATTTACAAAGTAAAGCAGTCCTTGATTGATGACAATCAAATTTAAAGAAGGCTCTGAATTTGCAGATTTGTACTGCCAGTCAAGCAGTGTTTATTAAGTATCTTCTATGCATGAAACCCTGTGCTAAACCCTAGAGATACAAAGAAAGGCAAAAATAATTCTTGTTCATAAGAAGATCACAGTCTGGTGGGAAGAGACAACATGCAAAATACTATGTATAAACAGGATAAATTGAGTATAGTCTCAGAGAGGAGGCTCTAAGATTAAGGACTGGCAAATGTTTCCTGCAGAAGCAGGGATTTTAGCTGAGACTTTTTAAAAGCCGGGGAAATCAGACAATAGAGATTAGGAAGGAGAAAGTACCAGGCATGCAGAATAGTCAATGAAAATGCTTAGGATCAGGATTTGGAGTGTTGTGTTCAAGAAACAGGAAGGACACCACTACTAGATTCTAGAATATGTGAGGGTGAATAAAGTATAAGAATACTGGAAAAACAGGAAGGGATCAGGATATAAAATCCTTTAAAAACCAAAAAGAGGATTTTATATCTGAAGTTGGAAGTAATAGGGAACCAATGGAATTTATTGAAAGAGAGTGGGAGAAACTGACATGGTCAGGTTTGTACTTTAGGAAGATTGATTTGACAGCTGAATAAGGATAAATTTGAGTGGGGAGAAGCTTGAAGTAGGTAGATCAACCAGAAGGCTATTGCAGTAGGCCAGGCCCAAAGTGATGACAGCTTGTACCAGAGTGGTAGCAAAGTTAGAGAAAAGAAGTGGGCATGTAAAAAAGATGTTGCAAAGGTAGAAATGTTAGGACTTGACAAGTGAATGGACTTGAAGTGGAGAATAGAGTGAGGAGTCAAGGATGACATGTAGATTGCAAATCTAGGTGACTAAGAGGAAGATGGTACCCTCAATAATAATAGAAAAAATTAGGAAGAGGGTGGTTTTTGAAGGAAAGAAAATTAGTTCTGTTTTAGACACTTTCAGTTTAAGATGTCGATGGGATACCCAGTTTGGGATGTCTAGCAGGTAGTAGGAGATGCAAGCCTAGAAGTCTGAGAGTCATCTGCATTTGAACTGAATTCATGGGAGCTGGTGAACTCCCCAAGTGAAACAGCACAGAGGGACAAGAGAAGGTCCAGGACAGAATCCTCTGGAATAGCTGTGGATAGTGGACATGATCTGAATGAGGATCCAGCAAAGGAAACTGAGTCAGATAGCTAAGAGGAGAAGCAGAGAATATCACCATGAAAACTTGGGAGAGAAGAAAGTATTAAAAAGAAGGTGACCAACAGTGTCAAAGGATACAAGGTGGTCAAGAAGGATAAAATTTGGTAACTAAAAGATCATCAATGTATTTGGGATGAACAGCATCTTTATAAGAATGGCTATACCTTGTAAAATGAAAGGGAAAAGGAAAAAGCTGAGCACCAAGGATAGCAACTGGAGAAAGCTTAAAGACTGTCAGTAGTTCCATTATTAAGTTAAATCCCACCTCAGACACTTAACACCTGTGAGAATCTGAACAAGTCATTTAACTTCTCTGTACCTTGGTTTCTTCATCTGTAAAATGAGTATAATAATAGCATCTACCTCTCAGAGTTGTTATGAGGATAAAATGAGACAAACTTTAAAGTCTTATAAAATAGCAGCTATTATTGCTATTATTTTTATTCTTATTATATCCTTATTATCCTTTTTATTTCATCTTGTTCTGTTTGGAGACTTGTTATTTCATATCACACACTCAATTTTGAATTGTCTAGGGCAAATTCAAATAAAACTAGATACCTACATGTTGACTTAGAAAACCACAAATTAGTATTATCTCTGTTGCACTGTATTTTAATTTTTTTCATTAAACATTTCTAAATTACATTTTAAGATGGGTTAGGCCATACTAGGGAGTTTTGTGGGCTACATGAGGCAGCACTATACTCCATGAATTTTATACCTCTGACCCAGGTACTAAGAAATTAAGTAACTTCCCAAAAGTCATATAGGTAGTCTATGTCAAAAAGCAGGACTATTTCTCAGGTTTTCCTTACTCCAAGATCTACCTTCACTATGCCACAATCTCTTCATCTTCATCTTGTGCTTCATCTTGTCTATTACTGTTTTCTGTTCTTTCAAAGCTTTTTTTCCCTTATGATATGATGATATATAGTACTGAAATAGTTTTTTAAGTGCCCCCTTTTGCCCAAAAACTATCCAGCAGGAAATATTTCACATCCTGTCTTTTGACACCCTAGATTGATACCTAACATTGAAGACAAATTAGTTTAGAAATTCTGTTTGCTCAGTACCACAAACTATTTTTATGCTGGAACATCACTACAAAGTTGTCTTCTGTCAATCATTCAAGTGCCTACTATGTGCTGTGTCCTTACTAAGCACTAAGCATATAAAAGACATGCTGTTTTCAAGAAGCTCCCAGACTAAATTGAGGCTACAATATGAAAACAATTATGTGCAAATTAGTTATATATGGATGAACTGGAAATAATCAACAGAGGAAAAGCACTTAAACTGAGGAAGATCAGAAAAGACTCCTGTAAGAAGGTGAGATTTTAGCTAAGACTTGAAGGAAGCCATATGGCAAAGAGAGAGGAGAGAGCATTCCAGGTATGTGGGATAGCCAGTGAAAATAGTCAAAGTCAGAAGATGGAATGATCTAAAGAAATATAGCATGAATGTTCTAACTCTGTCCCCAGAACCAGATTAACTACATTTGGGGATTTCAGAGGGTATCTTTTCTTTAATGATACCAGTTTGAGCCCCTACAGTTAGGGGCTAGTTACTGGCATTCCATTAACAACTTGATATCACTTAGTGTTCACAAAGGAATATGTATTTCAAAGACAGAGCAAGAACCAATGGACAAACCTTTCTGTACATACCTTCATGGTAAATTCTCCCCAAGAGCGCCATAGTCTCTGAAAAGAGAACGTAGCTCCTGATAACTGAGTATTTAAAGTCAAGAGAACAGAGTTAAAGATGAAACTTCTTTGGATGCAGAAAACTGGGAAAGAATATGTGCAGCTAGTGACTGTGAGAAAGGCTTCATTTCTGAAATATATAGAGAACTGAGTCAAATGTACAAGAATACAAGTCATTCTCCAATGGTCAAAGGATATGAACAGGCAGTTTTCAGAGGAAGAAATTAAAGATACCTATAGTCATATGAAAAAAATGCTCTAAACCTTATTGATTAGAGAGATGCAAATCAAAACAACTCTGAGGTACCACATAACACCTATTAGATTGGCTAACATGACAGAACAGGAAGATGATAAATGTTGGAGAGGATGTGGGAGAGTTGGAACACTAATTCATTGTTGGTGGAGCTGTGAGCTGATCCAACCATTCTGGAGAGTGATTTGGAACTATGCCCAAAGGGCTACAAAAACATGCATACCCTTTGACCCAGCAATACCGCTTCTAAGACTGTATCCCCAAAAGATCATAAAAATGGGAAAAGGTCCCACATATACAAAAATAGCAGCCCTCTTTGTGGTGGCCCAAAACTGGAAATCAAGGGGATACCCATCAATTGGGGAATGGCTGAATAAATTATGGTATATGAATGTAATGGAATAATATTGCACTATAAGAAATGATGAATAGCAAGACTTCAGAGAGGCCTGGAAAGACTTATATGATCTGATGCTGAGCAAAAGGAGCAGAACCAGGAGAACTTTGTGCACAGCAACAACCACAATGTGCGAGAGTTTTTTTCTGGTAGACTTGGAACTTCACTGCAATGTAAAGACTTAAAAAAATTCCCAATGGTCTTTTAAGGCAAAATGCCTTCCACATCCAGAGAAAGAACTATGGAATTCAATCACAGAAGGTAATAGATCATTTTCTTTTGTATTACATTTTGGTTTGTGATATGATTTCTCCCATTCATTTTAATTTTTCTACACAACATGACTATAGTGAAAATGTATTTAATAGGAATGTATGTGTAGAACCTATATAAAATTGTATGCCGTCTCGGAGAGGGAGGACAGCGGGGAGGAAAAGGAAAAAAAATTAAGTTATATAGTAGTGACTGTAAAACACTGAAAATAAATAAAATTAATAAAAAATAAAAAGATGAACCCTGCATAGCCAATTTCATTCTGAAACAGTGTTATGTTGAGATTCTAAGAGTATTGTAAAAAAACAAAATTGTAAAATGTTGTTCCTTATTGATTTCAGTTATTGATAATATGCAAAACAGGAAAAAGTCATCTAAATAAATGTATTCTTAATTCATTTTGTCACAGTCAAAATTAGAAGAAAATGTTCCTGAAAAAGTATCTTGATGGAGTTTCTCCTTTTTAATGTTATATGAAAACACTTCAGGGGGCGGGGTTTTCTTAATAGTACTTTAATAAGATTCTTAATCATTTACAACCACTGTTTGGACTAAACAATATAAATACATTTCAAACCAAACATTTCAAAATCAATTTCTTTCATGTTTACTCATCAATTCCTCAGTAATATGTCATTTCACAAATGTGTTTTCCCTGAAACAGATGACAGTTTTGTTTTCAGTATTAAATAACATAGGATTAGTCTGCCTGAGGCACCATCTGTTGTTATATGTCCTGTCAAGGCAATACTAAGACATTCAGAAATGTAGCTCACAGTTAAATCTTAAGAAAGGACAAGGACAGGCATTCTTCCATCAAGAGCTTATGACTTTGAAATCCTGTATTCTCAATGTGTGTCAGAGCATATCTGTGACATGTGTCTAGGCAAG
This sequence comes from Bettongia penicillata ogilbyi, assembly GCA_023548195.1. Lineage (NCBI taxonomy): Eukaryota > Metazoa > Chordata > Mammalia > Diprotodontia > Potoroidae > Bettongia > Bettongia penicillata. The sequence continues at coordinate 537,523 of JAJHZJ010000255.1, read as the reverse complement.
ACAGGATGTTTTTGCTTCATTAAAACAGAACTGGATGCTCAGGCAGATAGGAGGGGAAAATTGGTGTGTGTGTGTGTGTGTGTGTGTGTGTGTGTGTGCGTTTGTGTGTGTGATGTAATATTTATTGCAGCAGTTTGATATTTAGTCATATTCTGGTCAAAGGACACCCATGAAGTAAAATAATTTTTTTCTAAGGTCAAAGGACACACATGAAGCAAAAATAACTAAAATAATTTTTTTTCTAAAAATAGCAAGGTGAGCTCCCTAAATTGTTGGAAACTGGCAATTTTAGTAGAGGAGAAGTAATTTTAATAACAAAACAAATGCAGTTTTGTTCATTATAAAGTTAGCTTAGTTGAGGTCAAATTTAACTATTGTTAAGCACATGCTTTCTTTCAATGTGGCATATTTTTTATAGATTTGAGACTCCCCAGCTCTCAAAAACATCTCAGTCAATATATTTTTTGAGCTTCTTTGAGAACATTGTTTAAAACAAATATTTTTTTAAAAAAACAAGCAAAACACCCTGAGGAAATTTAAATATGATAGAAAAAAAGTTCTTATCTTCATAGACTGTACAATCTAAGTGTGAAACACAACCCTTAAAAAGAATAATACTGTTTCCAAACAATATATCAACAAACCCTAAATAATATGAACTAAGTAAATAGACTTTGAGGCTATGCTAAAATAGAGTGAAGAGTATCAATGACATTCACTGTGGGAAAACTTCTGGAAGGAGCTGAAATTTGTACCAAGCTTTTGGGAAGCTGAATGACATGGATTGGCAAGAAAGGTTGGGGAGGGAGGAAAGGAAAATTGATGATGATGATGATGATGATGATGATGGTGATGATGGTGAATGTGTGTATGTGTAAGACATTCCTGTATTTATCTTAAAAATTCTTTGAGATTAGATGTTACCTCAACCAGCTTGAGATGCTATTGAAAGTATTTTACTTACAGACTTGGACTCTGATGATGGGCAGCTATGTTTACAAAAATGAGACAAGGCAGTGATGTGAATGTTATTCATTTCAGTAATAATTAATATCATACAACATATCCAGAAATACTTGGACTTGCTAAAAATTTTTTATTTTAGAAATTGGATCATATTAGCTCCCCCAGCTAAAAAAAAGGCAAAGATTTTTAAATATTGATATTTACACTCCTTAAACTGTAAAACTCAAGGAGAAAAGTCAAATAATCCCCGTTCCCTAACATCACTTGTCTTGACCAGATTAAATTTTAATGTTGATTTAATTTACTACCCTAGTAATTAGCTAGGTGGCACAGTGGATAGAGTGCCAAGCCTGGAGTCAGGAAGACTCACTCTCCTGAATGTAAATCTAGCCTCAGATATTTACTGTGTGACCGTGGGCAAGTCACTTAATCCTGTTTGCTTCAGTTTCCTCCATCTGTAAAACGAATTGGAGAAGGAAATGGCAAACCATTATCTTTGCCAAGAAAACTCCAAATGGGGTCACAAAAAAGGGTCTGATATGACTGAAAAAACAACCAAACAAAAAACTTAGCTAATTATTGATAGAGTTGAATTACCTGTAAGAGAATTGCCAACCCCCAGCCTCTTGGACAGCATTCACTGGTCACAACTCAGGTAAACTGAGGGGAGACTGGTAAGGCATGAACAAGATGGTGCTGGGAGGAAGGGTTCTGCCCCTGTTTTGCTCAAGGCTATTTTCCCAGGCTTTTCTGAGAACAAAGAAGCCCAAAAATGTTTTTCTTTCTAGGGGCTACGTGTCCACCCTGGGCAGTGCTGGTTTGGCTACGTGTCCACCCTGGGCAGTGCTGGTTTAAGGTAAATTACTTCCTTATAAGGGAAAACTAATTGGTGATAGGTTCACTTACAGTACTGGTGTCAGAGAAGAGATAAAAGCACCGCTCACTGCTTGAATAAACGGAGTTCTTACTATCTTGTCTCCCACCTCAATCATTGCTTACAGGTAAACTCCACCAAGGCCTACAGGCCTCCGCTGGTCAGATAAGCCTGTGGGCCCCAGAGATCAGGCTCAGACTCCCGGGGTCCCTAACAATTACCTAGTCCTCCAAAACAAATGAAAAGAAGATAGAAGTACCATTAATAAAAGGCATGGCTTTCTAATGAGAGTCTAATTTTTTGCCTATAATTTTAGCCATGTTGGCAGATTTTGTACTCAAGGAAATCATGGGAGGTACATATCAGTAAGAATCATCTCGACAACACATTTCTCCCTGAGGGTTAGAAATGACATATTGCTCCCAGTGCGCAGCCATCTTTGTTATTTAACCAGATGAAATGAAATCTTAAATGCATGAGGACTCCTGGAGTCAAGTTCCACCCTGACATACTCTGACCAAATCATTTAATCTCCCAGTGTCCTCAAGCAGCTTTCTAAGACTGAAAGACAACTGCTTAACTGCTGACAATTGCTAAACTGTAATCAAAATTGGTAGATGGAGTTTTTACATGGACATTCCCTATGCCAATTTACTTATAGGCCCACTCTTAAATAGCCCCAGAAAACTCTTATGTATAGTAAATGATTACATTTTCATTCACCATTAGGTTGACTTCATCTTTTATCAGAGTTCCCATTGGCCATGGGGATAACTAGTTTCTCTGAATTAGATTTCTGGAATTAGATGTGATAATTGCCTCACTATGGATTAAAATTAGGCATAAATATCTCCACAAATCAATAATGATTACAGGAAACTCATTTATAAATATTATGCATAGCTTATATCCTGCTAGATAATATGATTATCATAGGTTATACACTTTGCCACACTGTCCACAGAAATGCATACATTCTAAAAAGTTTTGAAGTAAATGAAAATGAAAATAGAAAAACATCTTTATATTCAACATCTGGGGGCAGCTAGGTGGTTCAGTAGATAGAGTGTCAGGCCTGGAGTTAGGAAGAACCGAGTTCAGATCTGACCTCAGACTCACAATGCTGTATGACCCTGGGCAAGTCACTTAACCCTGGTAGTCTCAGTTTCCTCATCTGTAAAAGGAGCTGGAGAAGGACATGGCGAACCACTCTGGTATCTTTGCCAAGAAAACCCCAAATGGAGTCAAAAAGAATTAGATACGAAATGACTAATACAAAAATCAAGATTTCCTGCCTCTAATTCTAACCCCTACTAAAGAAGGATTTAAAATTTCTCTGCATAGAAAACAATAAAGTAGCTTCATATTTAAAAGCAACCCATGAGACATACAGAGAGTTTAAATCATTTACATTTTTACAGTACAGGTAAAAATCATTTATCATGAATGCAAGAGACTGACTTGTTTTGTTGTAGTGAAATTTGGTTAAAATCAACTGCATTGCTAAAATTCATATCCCAAGTATCCAGGAAGTATGAAGGGCAGAGCTGATAGCAAGCAAAATCCAGTAAGGGAAAGGAGGGCTATCATGAATAGACCATCACCTCCACCCCTTTTTCCTTACTGATTCTTAGATCTTTGATAGATTTATGTGTAAGGTTAAAATGAGCTAACTGTGGTAACAGGATATGATACACATTTTTCTGGAGGCTGATTTTGGAAGGTAGATTAGTTGCAATTAGACAACTGAGACTGCCATTCTCTGGGGAAAAAAATGAAGGTAGAAGGATTAGAGATCACTGGAATCAACCACTTCATTTTTTAACAAATGAGGACACAGAGGCCCAGGGAAGTTAAGGGACTTCTCTTAACATTGCATGAATAATAAGTTCAAATACTACTGAGATGGCCTTAGGATCAATACTGCTTCAGGTATTTAATTTAAGGAATGAAGGTGCAATTACTAACTGATAGCAAACTAAGAGTTTAGTAATAACCTTATTGGGCTAGGCTCTGTTTTCTTTTCATTTTTACAATGGAAACGGATCACAGACAAATATTTTTATGGAGAGCAATTGATCTGGAGAGAAAACAAAGTCATTTTTGATCAGAATTGTATGGAATTTCTTATAAATAATGACTCATTTCAATAGGCCAGACCCAGATACTGAACTATGGAAAGAACTGTGTTAAAGGCAATGGCTTTTGTGTATATGTATGTGCTAAAGTGCTCCTTACTTCGTTCATTCATTAAGAAGCAATTACTAACTTGTGACAGACATTGTGCTAGGACCAGGGACTACACAGATAAGAATGTAGTCCCTGCCTCAAGGAGTTTCCATTCTACTATAATGAATTTCTACCTCCATCTTGCCTCCACTTTGATTTTTTTTTTTCAATTATAGGCCCTCATAGGAGTATTATAATTCTCACTCTAACACTTGGGAATCCCTTGTAAATCTCATATTCTGTGCTGCCCAGAAGAAGGTAAGCCAGAATCAAGGCACTCTGTGGATCTAGGTTTACTTGAATTAATCAGAAAGAAGACACAATTTATTCAAAGCAAAGATATTTCATGAACTAGTCTAATGAGAACCCTGGGTATGTTCTTCCATAAATATACATGCCATCAATAGGCACCATAGCCTTGAATAGGGAAAATGTATATAGGCCACATAGGTGGCCTGGCCCACAAGTGAAGGGGCTCACACACATTTCTGATTCTTCAAGGCGCTGACATCTGCTAGTAACGTCACTGTAATGCTCCCATTTGGCCTGTCTCAGTCAGCCAAGTGTCTCTCATAGTATTCTCTGTTAGATATCACTCTGCTGAACTTATATCCCTACCAAACATTGCTCAGCTGGACATTTGGTCTCGTAGTTCCTATTCATCCTATATATAACTTGCTTGGAATATATTTGTTTACATGTTGTCTTTTCCATTAGATTGCAAAATCCTTGTAGGCTTTTTTTTGTATCCCCAGAACTTAGTACTGAGCCTGGCACATGGTAAGCATTTAATGCTTACTGGCTGATGGATTTGATTGCTGCTTGCCACCTCAACGGATGGACGTCTGCTCAATGCTGACAGGCATAGCCCCACTGGACAGAGAGGTTAAGTAGTTTTTTACTAAACTTACTAAGCACTGGACCTTTCTGTTGGAGACCTCACTCTAGCTTACGGAGAGCTCCCTAAGCTTCCATATTTGTCTCTAAAAGGTAGACTAAACCAGATCAACCTCTGCTCTAGTGGCTGCCTTCCCAACAAAACTGCCAGGGCTTCTGGGTTTCAATTCCAAAATCTCTTCTATTCTACAATGCAGATTAGTGGATGGTAAAAATTTCAGAACCAAAGCTAAGCCCAAAAGAGGGCAAGCTTTCTCCTGTCTGGCTACATTTTTACCTTTCCGAACTATATGTTGCAATAAAGCTATTTCAGACTCTGAATTCACCCTTATCTCAAGTTGATGGGAAAAAAAGGTTTTAACCTCTTTATTGTGAGATGCTTTTGCTACTATTTTAATCAGCCAGATTTCTAACATATCCAGACATTTCATGAATAGAAAGAAAAAACAACAGGAGGTCTATGTCAACTTTAACTATAGCAGGAAGGTATCATCAATAAATAAAATTCGTATTTGGCACAAAAAAACACATACTTAATTTTAAATAATACTAAGAGAATTCAAATAAATTGTATAGGCTCCTCAATCCAAGCAAATAGAAATATTTTCACCATTTCAACTCCTAGCAAATCTTACTATATATCTTCCTACTGACTTACACTATGACCTAATTTTTTTTAGCACTAGCTAATTTTTACAAATCCCAGTAATATCAATGTGTTTGCCATTGCCCTTCCTATAGTGTATTATAAAACATTAGCAAAGCAAGATGAAATTTTAAACTGAAGGCTTAATTAAAAAGCTTGTTTAATAAGCAAAAAAAAATCTTCTCAGCAGGTGCAGTGTGTGAAGGGATTCCATGAATAATGCATCAGGAAAATCACTTTGACTCAGATAAGATTTGCAATAATATTTTCCAAGTGAGATTGTTGAAAACCAGGTGCTGTATTTGTCAGTTTGTTTCAGTTTGAATTCCAAAGGTCACCCCTTAACACAACGGGATTGAGAAGTGATCTTTTCTTTTTCTTTGATGTCAATGTTACATGCTGTATTTTCAGAAAAGTAAGCTGTTTCAGAACCACTAACAAAAAATATGGTTTAGGGCAAACAATATTTTTGAAAGGTATTCTGATGACTGGATATGAATAGAATTCCTCAAAAAACAAAAAATAATCTCAAGATTTCTGTAGCTGCCAGTAAAGGAATTCTGTAGAACATATGGCAGATACAACTCCATCGGGAAGTATTTAATGCTCAGACTTAGGGAAACTTGTGCCTCACTTCTTCCTCTCTCCTGTGGACAGTGGAGATATAGTGAATGTACATACCCATATAAGATCAAGAATTTAAATAGGAAGTATTTGGCTTTTTTCTTTGTCCCAGGCAACAATATTACAATTGAATTTTACTAGAAATGTTTACATATCTTCTTTATTGCAAATCTCTCTGTCTCTCTCTATATATACATATATATATGTGTGTATGTGTGTGTATGTATATATGTATATACGCATATATATGTTCAAGAACACATTCATTCCAAAATTAATGGTCAAATCATTTATATAACATGCAAGAAGATTTTCTTTCTTATACAATATACCATTCTTGTAACCTTTCAGGGTTATGTTGGAGCTAGCTCACACTGGCTCAGGAGAGTTGATTATTGAATTTTCAATGTGATTATTTACGTTTCTGAAATTGACAAAAGCTACAAATCAGATCTTGATTTATTGTTTCATTCACTGCTTACACTCAAGAAAGTGATAGGGAAAATTGAAAGGCAGATTAAACTTAAAACTGTGTTGAACATATATTTCTGAGAGTTAGTTTCTTAAACATTTTCCAGCACACCCCTGCATTAACCTCATCTTTCATTTCATGGACAATAACCCAGTTCTAAACTGAGCAGAAAGGGCAATTAAATTGCACATCAGGGACTTTGAAGTCTTTTGGAACCAATAGCAGAAATCATTGCTTTTTGTTCCCATCACCCTCCAAATATATGCACACATCTGTGACTACATACACATATATAAGGCAGGCAGTGCAATAGTAGATAGAGGGCTGGGCCTGGGAATCAGGAAGATCTGAGTTCAAATATGACCTCAGACATTTCCTAGCTGCATGACTCTGTTAATCCTGTTGGCCTCAGTTTCTTCATCTGTAAAATGAGCTGGAGAAGGAAATAGCAAACATTTGCCAAGAAAACCCCAAATGGGATCACAAAGAGTCAGACATGAGTGAAGTGAATGAACAACACACACACACACACATATGCATGTGTGCCTGTATTTATGTTTGTGTGCATATATATACATATATTCACATATATATTGACAAATATATGTATATGTATATATATATATATATATATACACACATACATACACATATTAAAGGCCTATATTTTAGTCCTGGGAATGACATTCATTTACTTTATAATCACACACAAGTCTTTTAACCTGTTGAATCCTAAATACAAAAATTCTTAAAATGCAAAATAGGAATATTACTATCTGCCTCACCTAACCATTGGATTATGGTGAGTATCATATGATACAATGGTCATGAAAGAACTTTGAAAACAGAAGCACTATACACAGGTAAGGTATTATTTTTTTACTATTACTAATATTCCATTAAGGATTTATAAGGAAACATGAACGAGAATCACATGGGATAAAAAGTACAAAGAAGCTAGGATTTACCTTAAAGGAGAAAATAGCCATATCAATTAAATCAAAGATTTTTCAAAGTATAAAAGTAAAACATGTTGAATGCTATGTCAGAGCTGACCTGCCTTCTTCATTATTCTTCCCAAAAAGATACAAATGTGAGTATTACATTTCAGGATGCAGTAGAAAGAAGCAGAGCACTTGAGGGAAGAAATACACCCAAACTAACAAATACCTCCTTTTCTCCCCATACTCACAGGTGAAGGCAAAACTGCCCTAGTGTCGAATACGATGGGAATATAGGCCAGAGCCACTAAAAGGGCATGGAGCTTAAGAAAGTCTAGTTGGATGTTTCTCACACACACACACACACACACACCCACACACACACATTTCTGACACTGTGTCTTTATTATCCAGTTTCCCCAAATTTAAATGCTTTCTCTTCCATCTGTTGTCGATGTGCTTCTTACTCCTCCATCCAGACCAAACTTCAATCTTATCTCCATAAGCCTTCCTTCCTTTGACTATTCTTTGTCCTTGCTTTTGCTGTTATTAAGTCATTTTTCAATCGTGTCTGACTCTTCATGATCCCATTTGGGCTTTCTTGGCAAAGATACTGGAATTGTTTGTCATTTCCTTTTCAAGCTCATTTTACAGATAAGGAAACTGAGGCAAGTAAGGCTAAGTGATTTGCCCAAGGTCACACAGCAAATAAGTTTCTGAGGCCAGATTTGAGCTCAAGAAGATGAGTCTTCCTAATTCCAGGCCTGGCACTGTGCCACCTAGCTGCCCTTGACTCTTCTAGGTGACACTAAAAATTAAATGAGATAATATTTGTAAAGTGCTTAGCATGGTGCCTGGCACATAGGAAGCATTACATAAATGCTAGTTATTATCATTATTTTTAACATTGTTATTGGAACTGATACTATACTCATAGTGCTTCTTAGTTTTGATACTTAGTTGTTCTACTGTTTCATGTGTACTGTGCTATTAAATATATTTTGTGATCACTTTTCATAAGTTATACTTTACTATGGGAAATAATGTGGTCATGTAATATACACATTTCTATGACAATATCCATAAATTTAATATCCACAGTTAAACTGTAAACTTTGAGGACAAGTTATGCCACATACCTCCCTCATAGCTCCCATCTCAGTTCTCAGTGTGACACTGACATTTAAGAAAGTACTTGTTGATTGATTTTCCTTGAGATACTAAATTCCTTTTTCACTACGATGTTAATGCAAAGTGAAATTTCTGATATCCTATAATTAGAATAGACTACTAAAACATATTATACAAGAAAAGAATAAAACTTGAATAGAGCTGTCATACTTACTTTACTTTAATGCAAAACAGAGAAACATTTTGCCAAGTATTTTCACAATTTAAAGAATACGAAAAATTGTGATCATTCTGGGAAACTCTTAGTGTGGATCTTGTACCACTTACTAGATAAATCTATAGAGAGCTGCATGAAGCCCATGGAGATTAGGTGACCTGATTCAGGACAGGCCTACCCTCTATTCACAATGTTGGGTTGCCTCTCACAGAATACCTGCAAGAGATGACTGTTTCCAAAAATAAGAGGCAGAATAGTTCAATAGATAGAGTGCCGGTTTTTGAAATAGTAGATCTGTGTTCAAATCCTAGCTCTGTCAATTCTGCCCATATGACCTCAGACAAGAAAGCCACTTAACCTCTATGGCTCTCAATTTCCTCATCTTTAAAATAAAAGTGTTGTACTAAGATGCCTTCAAAGGTGTCTTCCAGCTGCAAATCTAAGAATCAATAAAACGTGGGATTGTCTCAACATCTAGTTTTCAGCTACCTGCTCCCTCTTTTTCTCACCTCAATATTTTCCTCAAACATCAACCAAATTTCTTTTTATTCTTTACCAACTTTCTTATTCCCTTCTACTCATTCTTCCCTATTTACAAATATTCTCCTTTCTTTCTCTCACGAATTTTTTTTTCTAACAACCTCAACCATTCCCTCTCCCATCCAGGCTCCTTCTACTTAAACTACAACTGGAAGTAATCTTAGTCAAAATATTTCCCTGCAAAGTTGTTATTTTTAACTTTGTATTTTCTATTTTGTTTTGCTTTAGCATGCATGCATGTGAGTGTTGTGTATGTATGTGTATGTGTGAGAGAGACAGAGATAGAGACAGAGAGATGAGAGAGAAAGAAAATATTTAAGATAGTAAAGTGTTATTTATAAATAGAGACTAGAAATTACACCAAATGCATTAATTTTTTTAATGAAAAATAAATACTAAACATAAGGAAATTTATGGATATTTCAGAATGGGCCAGAGCTTACACGACTCTCTAAATAGGAAACATACCCCCCAAAAAAATTTTAGCACAAAATTTACAGTTCATAAAGCTTGCTCCTTTTATTTATGATGGTCTGGATATACAAATAATATCCTGTAACACTGAGGTTTAAATCATATAATTATGTGATAGATGATAATTTTATATTCCTCTAAAGAAAGGAGTCTCAAAGCTATATTGGCAAAGAGATCATAAAATATGGGTCACTGTTGTTGCAAATTCTTAACTCATATTAGTCCTCCAGTAATTTAGGTTTAAGAATGGACTGAAATGATACTTACTGAAAATTAAGCAGTTAACAAAAGGAGATTTACCTGATCACTGCAGGAAAATGGTATTAAATAAGGACATTCATTAAAAATAAAATTATTCAGTTAAACACAGTATCTCAGTCTGCCATTCAAAACCTCAGGGCCTACATGGAAATCTTCGTAACATTTTTGTACTCAGGATTCCAGGAAACCGTAACAGCTAAGCCTTAGTACTTTGAAACAATCATAACTAGCAGACAATTTTAATACCTTTTAAGGCAAACATTAGACTAGCCTACATGGTGGAAGAACACTGATAGATTCTATCAACTACCTTAACCACCAACGAAATTTCAAAATTGATGCTAAATCCACAAAAATAGCTGCCACCATAACTAACTATTAAGTTTTTAAGGTGAGAAGGAAAACAGAGGATAGGAGTAGGAAAAGGTAGTATAAACTAATTGCAATTGGGGCACTTCCTATGATATGGGGGCAAAAGAGGGGATCAAGGCTGAAAATGGTCATGGTGGTCATAGCTTCAGTGAGTGGTGAAGAGGTAGAAACTAAAGAATCAGCAAGATATTTTGGAGTCTAGCTCGTAGTTCCATTGATTTTTGGTGAAGCAACACCATAAAGAAATTACGATTGGATCAGATGCTTAGATAAATACAATACATATGAAAAACTGAATAAAAAGTAAGCCTTTCTACATCAATAGATAATTTAGAATTAAACATTAAAATGGATAGGGCCTGTACCCAGGATTTCATTGATTCAGAAGCAACTGCTGGAGGAAGAAACTACATCTAGAAATGCAAGTCAGCACCTTCTCTGCAACTTACATTGTCTGAGAGTTGCATAGAGTACTGAGATGTTAACATGATTTACCCAGTGTCATGCAGCCAGTATGTGTCAGGGGCAGGACCTGAACCCAGTTCTACATGACTTTCGAAGTCAGCTATCTACTATGTCAGGCTGCCTCACCAGACATTAATACCTGAATTAAACAACAGACATGGTTTTATCTTCTTTTCTTATAGGTGTAATACCTTGAGGACAGCTAGGTAGCACAGTAGATAGAGCACTGTGGTAAGTGACTTGTCCACACAGCTAGTAAATGTCTAAGTATGGATTTGAAGTCTGGTCTTCCTAAGTCAGGGCCTAGCACTCTATCTACTATGCTACCTATGCTAAAAAATTGAGCTAATTTTTTAACTGGATGTGGCTAATAAAATCTCCAGAAAGAAAGGGAACAAGAAGGAGAGGGAAGTGAAAGGGAAAATGACACACTCAAAATTACCCTTGGAAAGGAGATAGCAAGGTGTGGGATGAATTCAACTGTGCCCCTATCCAGCAGAGAAGAGAAAGTAGGTGAGAGTACCAGGGGCCAACAATCCACCACAACTATGGTCATGCCTACTGATATTACGCATATCCCAGTTTGTTCAATTATTCCCCAAAAGGGGCATACTTTGTTTCCATGAACTTATCTTATCATTTCTATTCTTTTAAAAATCTTGATATTGATTTTGATCTTTACATTAAGAAGTTGATGGTATGTGGACATTTTTTCACTAATCACTGATCCATATTTGTATTAAAGTAATTGAATTCTCCTTCAACACATTAGAGGGTGGGTATACTATTTTTGAAAGTAGGAGAAAGGAAGTGAACTATTTCATCCTTATTCTCTATTCTCTGAGAACACAGAACTCAAAAACCCAAGGAAAGACAGAGGCAGCTAGTACCACATAGAACCTATGTACTACTGATGATTATCTAGGTTGGTTAGCTGAAAAGTAAATCAAATTCTTGAGACTGGGATACCATGGATGGTTATAGTGGCTTCCTATTACCTAGCTCAAGGCCAAAAGAGATAAGAAAATGGTTAAAAATTATGTGAATTAGGTTAAAAAAATACTGATTGTCTTGTCCTCTCTCAGCTAGTGTCAAAGACTACTCCTTTAATTCAATTCAAATCAATACATGTTTATACAAAGACAAAAATAAAACACTTTTTTACCAAGAAGGTTATTTAAAAGAAGAAGGGTGGAAAGGGAGAGTAAGAGGTACAACAATTACACAGATAAGAAAATGCAAAAGCATTATACAAAGTCATTGTATGGGTGGTGAGAGAAAACATTAAAAAATTGGGACATCAAGAAAGGTCTCACGTAGGAGGAGGTAAAGATGAAGAGACAGAACATTGGTCATGGGGTACAGCTTGTGCAAGGGCACAGAAAGGCAAATGAATAGGAAAGATAGATGGAGAGTTAATGAGGAATCAGCATGGAAAGATGGACTGGAGCCAGACAGTTAATGGTTTAAATGTCAGAGGAGCCTGTGTTTTATCCCATAAGTAACAAGACATCCTTATAACTTCTTTAGCAAGAAAGTGATATGATCAATCCTTTGTTATGAGAATGTAACCCTTTGCCTGCCCAGGTAAATAGAAATTGTTTGGAGAAGCCTATGCTGGCAGCATATTCATAATTTCAAAGGAGCAGAGAGATTTGTTCAGGAAAAGTATGTGAGGCCACAATTCCAAAGGGCTCATTATTAAAAATGCTATACACCTCCAGTAAGAGAACTGATGAACTGTTAGTGTAGACTGAAGATTTTTTTCACTTTTTAAATTTTTCTTGCTTTTTTTTTTGAAACATGACGAATTGTGGAAATGTTTTGCATGACTTCACCTGTATAATGGATATGATATTGCTTCCCTTCTCAATGGGTGGAAAAGAGAGTGAAGAAAAGGAGAAAAATAAAAGAAAATAAATGTTTTTATTTAAATAAAAATAAATAATAATTAAAGAACCTAGGGAGGACAATTGAAGACAGATTTTAATTAAATAAAAATGAATGCTAAAAAGCAAAAAAAAAAGTGTGAGGGAACTAAACAAGAGGATGAAAACACACCAATGAAAACGTCAACAGGAATGTAATTTCAGTTATTTCAGTGTACTGTGATCCTCCTCATGTAGGACAATAGGTAACCGCAGTAGGCCTTTTGTTAACATGTCATATTTGCAATTATTTCTTAGACATATGATTTGTCTCATAAATGTAAGCAATATGTGAGGCACTATTCAAAAATACAAAAGATAAAATTCCTTTTCATGTCTTATATTCAATAGGCAACTTATGTAATACAAGTACAAAATATTTCACATTTAGACAATCTCAGCAAATAAGCGCAAAAATCTATTAGTATTCATCAGTGCTGAAGGAGGAAAGGGAGAAAAATGATACTGATATGGAGTTAGTGAAACAAATGAAAGGTTTTATATATCTGGAAAAGGATACTTCTAGGAAAAGTGTTGAGATCCTTGAAAATCAATACTGTATATTGATCAAACTGCAGTTAAGAGGACAAAAAAGAATGAAACTTTTTGGAATATTAAAAATATACTAGATGAGGAGGCAGCCTGGCATAGCTGAAATCAATATAGATTTTGCCTTACCCTCTGTCACCTTCTGAAATTTAGTTATTTCATTTGTAAAATACGGACAGTAATAACCGCCCTGTCTACCTCATAGGATTGCTTTGAGAAACAAACTATTTAATGTGTGTGAAAATGCTTTGAAAACTATAAAACACAGTAGAAATTTAAGGTTACTATTAAAATAATATCCTCAAGATCCAAAAATAACCAGAGGAAGCTTTTCAACATGTTGAATAGATGCTTGACAGGAGATTTACAGTAAAAACGAAGAGGAGGTTTCTAAGGGCTGAAAGGACACTGAAAGGTTTTGATATTTATCACTGGAAGAAACACTCCAAAGAGAAAATCAGAAACCATTTTAAGAATGGCTATTTGAAGGTGAGGGAGAGGCTACATCTATGATTTCATTAGGGTTTTCATTCAAAAATTGAAATTCTCTCACCAAAGCAAGATCAGCAGCTCATGTATGATGTATAGTCTTGGAGATTAGCCTCAAACACTGAGATGAGTGACTTCTCCATGGTCACTCAATTGGGATTTGTCAGGGTTTGAACTTGAATACATATCTTCCTGGCTCCAAAGTTAATACCCTATCCTCACTGCAACATTGCCTTTACTATTATCACAGTAGTAACATACACATGGTGAATGATATTAAATAAAAGGAATATTAATGTTACTGGATGGGATCTCAGATTTTAATGAATGCCTTCATCTTCTAGTCATAAAATGTGAGAAGGAGGAAAAGCATGCAGTGTGCTTAATAATTCTTACCACATATTGTAAATTTAAATTGTCCATTTTCCCATAGCAAAGGTCGAGAAGCGTGACCGTTGGTTTAGTGAAGTTCTTTCTTGCCATCAACCAGGGAAGCGCAAGTTCCTCAATGCCAGTAGCCTGAATGAATGAAAAAAAAAAAAAAGAATGAAAAAAATTTAAAAATCAGTCACCTAGACTTGGGAACTATTGCATCAAAACAACATGAACGTAAGGATTATCTATGAAAATGAAAGGAAGCAGAAGAAGGAATAATGCAAAATAGAATTAAAGACTCTCAAAACCAGGAGTGAACACAGGTCATCTAAACAAATCCCATACCTGCATGGAAATCACCTCTGTAACATTCCTGACAAGGGGTCATCCAGACTTTGACTGAAGACCTCCAGTGAAAAGGGGAAAAACCTGAGACAGCTGAGTTTACTTCTGGATAGTTTAACTGTTAGGAAATTCTTTCTTACTTAGAAACTAAATTGCCATCTATAATTTCTATCCATTCATCCTGGTTCTGACATCTAGAGTCAAGCAAAATGAGAAGTGAATATAGTATTCTAAGTCTTGTTTAACTAGACAAAGGATCATTTCTAAATCTTCTTTCTTCCTTTTTTCCTTTCTTTCTTTCTTCCTCTTTCTTTCCTTATTTTAACTTTTTTCTGTCTCTCTGTACCTCTCTGCATCTCTCTGTCTGTCTCTGTCTCTGTCTCTGTCTCTCTCTCTCAGAGAGGAGGGCAGCTAGGTGTTACAGTGAACAGATTGTCTGGCCTAGAGTCAGGAAGACCTCAGTTCAAAACCAGCCTCAGACACTTACTAGCTGTGTGACCCTGGGCAAATCACTTAATCCCTGTTTGTTTCAGTTTCTTCATCTGTAAAATGAGGATAATAATAACATTTGTCTCACAAGGTTGTTGCAAGGATCAAATGAGACAAAAATTATAAAGCACTTAGCACAATACCTGACACATAGTAAGTGCTATATAAGTGTTAGCTATCATCATCACCATCATCACTTTTTGGAATTTGATATTACTATCTCCTGTCCTTGAAACTCTTGAAACTCATCGCCTCTATTGGCTTTGGTACTACCCTTATCTGTTTTTCCTCTCCCCTGAATAAGCCTTCAATATAAAAATGGAATTAAATAAACATCAGTTGCTTCTAGTATACATAACAGTAGCACAATGACTGTGGAGCACCACTAAAAAAAATGCTGCCTTTGGAATGCACGAATTATTGCTTTGTTGTTTTTTAAAACAATCTGTCTTTTCAATTATGTTTTGTTTAATATCAAAATTAATTTGTTCCCAGAACAACAGAATTTCAGAAGCTACTGAACAACAGGAGATGCTCTTCATTGGTAAGACTGAATTGACCTAGAATGCAAAACTATGAGAAATCCTCAAAGTATACTGATCCCATGTGTATGATGAAAAACTTTATTAAGAAATGGAAAATATTGCAGAATTTTTTTAAAAATTTAACACTTAAAGTTGAGAAAGCTAAATTTCTAGTATACTGTTTTACAGCATACTGAGAGAAGACATATGTCATAATCAATTGAACCTTCTGCAATACATCAAGTATTAAAATCTCAGTTGTCTTTTTAAAGGCTACCTTCTATTCTTCAAGGATCTATCATTTAATCTTCTATGACCTACTACAAATATTCTCAATCTAGAGCAGGTTATCCCTGAGGATACGAGAAGATGGGGAATAGCTGGTAAATAACAATAATATCAGATAGAAATTAATCAATTTAATTTCTTATGTGCATATGCATGGAAAAACTAGAATTTATGTGCTTTGAAATTGAACAGGAGGCATAGTAAGGTTTACAGAAAGCCGAGGTTGTAGAGACTGAAAAAGCTTGGGAAAGCTGCCTTGGTAAGTGATCTTCATGAATTAGTTTAGTTGAAAACTTAATCACCCTGGGGCTAATATTTTACTGATGAAATCTTTGGATCTTAGGTAGACAAGTCTCTAGGGGAGACAGAGAGAGAGACAGAGAGAGAGAGAGAGACAGAGAGAGAGAGAGAGAGACAGAGAGAGAGAGAGAGACAGAGAGAGAGAGAGAGAGAGACAGAGAGAGAGAGAGAGACAGAGAGAGAGACAGACAGAGAGAGAGAGAGAGAGAGAGAGAGAGAGAGAGAGAGAGAGATTCAGTACACTGCCAGACCTGTGCTCAAGATATTTCTAAGGGATGTCTCAAAAAAGTAGAAAACATAGTAAAATTATGTAGAAAGCTGACGGCAACCTTTAGCAGCATTAAACTTTACATTATTTTGTACTGAAATGTATTAGAGGGGAATGCAGAAGTATTATGTAGTGGGCAGCACACTGAATTTGGAGTCAAAAGGCATAAATTCAAATCCCAACTTTACAGTATTTGATATAAAACAGAATGGGCCACACCAGAAAGTAGTGGCAGCCTCCTTACAGGAGGCCTTCAACCTCAGGTTGGATGGACATTTCCAAGGTATGTGGAATGATCTAGATGGTCTATGGAATTTCTTCCAATTCTGAGAGCTGGTGATTAAGACAATTCAAGTTAATGAAATGGAATAACAGTGGATAATCCTGACAAGGAACAATAGTAGTATTATCAGGATTCAGAAACAGGATAAGAATAAAGGGTTACAACTACATTTTTCATCATTTCTTGACCAGGAGAATACATTAAAGGTAAAAATGAATTTTTCTCTCTGCTTTTAGGGAATTTGACGAAATGCTTTAAATAAGAATAAAATTGTTCAAGTTCCAGACGCCGTAATGAAACACAAAATATTTTTCTTCTTTCTGTGCAACCAATGATAATCTCACTCTTAACTGACTTTCATAAAAGGAAATACATTCAGACGAATAATGCTTTTGGTTAAACCACAGTGTTACCTTAATACCAACTTTTTAGAAACTAAGTCAATAATAATGAGAAAGTCATTGAAAAGATGAAAACTTTAAAGAAATTTTGAATGGATACACATTCTCCCTGGTAGAGAGAGAAAAGTAGTAAGAAGGAGAAATAGGAAGCATAACCTTCAAGTTTTTCAGCAAATACAGAGCTATAATACCTCCTCCATCGGCCCCAGGTGACTTCTACCTAGTTTAACATCTTCCTACCCCAACCGCCAGATATGGTAACAGCAATGATGGGGCAGTGGATGCCCACGGAAGCTCTGCCCCCTAACCCTGCCCATCTCTCCTATCTGTCACCTTACAGCAGATGCATTCTCTCAAATGTGTTGCTTCATTCTCACCTCTCACAAGATTCATCCTCTCCCTAACTCATGTAACAGAAGAAAAAAATGTTTCATTTTGTTTTGGTTTTGTGACTCTAAAGTCACAGCTTTATGGTTCCCAAAGATCAAATAATGAGAATACCAGTATCCTTGTTATACTAACAGACAATGTTTCCAGCAACCTGCTACAAAGGAAAAATTTCCTAAAAATTAAGAATTATTAAAAAAAAAGTGGAAGGGATCTCCTTGGGTGGCAATGGGCTCTCCCTCACTGGAGATCTTCAAGAGATGATTGGATGACCACTTATTGGTTGTACTATAGTGAGAATTCTTTTACTGGTACAGTCAGATAAGCTGGCTTCCCAAATTCTTCAACCTCTGAAATCCTATGATTCTATACATCTGCTAAAAAATGACAAGGAATCCAGGTGAGCAAGGTAACTTTCTTCTATAATTAGGAAAATTCAAAATCCAAAATTATATTCCAGTAATTCTAGTAACAACTGATCTGACACAACTTTGGAAATATTAGGAAACAGTAAAAATTAATGCTGAATCTTCATCCTAATCACTGTCATCATAGAGAAATTTACTTGGTACAGTGGGAAGAGCATTCACTGACCCTGGAGTCAGAGGACCCAGGTTCAAATCCTGTCTCTGAGGCTGGTTGCCTGTGTACATTTGGGCAAGTCATTCAACATCCATGGACCTCAGTTTCCACATTTGTAAAATGAGAGGACTGGACTAGATGAAGCTTTTCTAGCTCTAGTTCTTTCATCCTATAATCCTATAAATATTGCTTTAACCTTTTACTAAACCCATATAGGACCGCATGATGCACAGAAGTAGGTGAAGAAAGTGATTTTATTCAAACATTTGAGCAATCTATGATAGTCTTTGATGAAGTTCATGCAGAGTTGCAGTGGAATGTCACTAAAGAATTTCAAAGACTAGGGTCTACTCCAAGCCCAGCTGGAAAGATTTATTGTAGTTTTGAGGTTTCACACTCTGGCGAGTGACTAAGTCCCTTAGAGGAATTTAGCCACTTCAGTAAGGCAAGACACACAATTTTACAAAGAATATGATGGTGATTACACAATCAAAATTTACATAGAATATAGGCATATGATTGATATTAAAAAGGCAGGCAGAGTTTGCTAAGGGATTAGGTAATGGAGGAGGGGTCTGCCTCAGTGGAACTGCACATGTGGTTACTCATATTGCATACAGTTAGGGGAGTATGTATATATGGTAATGATATTATAATAAACCTCTCTAGGTCATAGGTTTATTCTAGGTCAGTTCTTTACTATTACTAAGCAGGGACTATCCTCTTTCATGATTTGATGGCCAAGCATCCTGCTCTATATCCTCACGGTGCTGTCTTCTTATTGGCTAGCTATTGCAGTACTGCCTGGTGAAGATGGATATTTAGGTACTGTGGTCCTGTCTTGGGCTAAATGGATGATGTGGTTGTGGTTGGGCACAAGAACATACCTGTTTCTGTGGGGAGGGGTCTGGGGGTAGTGCTTAGGCAGAGGCAATGGCTGGGTTCTAACGCCTGCTGTTTCTGTGGGAACTGAGTTTCAGGGACACACCTGTTGTTCTAGTGAGTAGTGAGGAATATATGAAGAAGATAGGACATTGGGAAGTGGGATTAGGTAGTTACAATGGGTTTTGAGGAGGGGGTCTATAATGAAGCTAGAATATTTGGACTGGGGGCAGCTCAATAAGGACTCTATCAGCCTTGACTTGAATGAAAGACCTAGAATTGTTGGCTTATTTCTGGGCCAAATCTACCATCTGCTTGCTGCATACCTCAATTTACCAATAAGAACATAAAACACATAAGAAATTCATTTTTCTCAACTTCTAATTTTTTTAGACAAAAGTGGGCCAGAAATGTATCAATGTGCAAAGAAAATGAGATAATACTAGTCATATGGAATATACCACCTGAGTCTTTTATTCAAATGAATAAAGATATATCCCCAAAAAGCTAAAGCTAAATATTACCACACTTATTAAAATTATTAAGACAAAGAACTGTCCTTATCTTAGATTTTATATATTAACAATGCCTTTCTCTTTTGTGTTAAACTTCAAATATTCAAAATTTCAGTGAAGTATACAATCAGAGCTACCACAACAGAGACAATTTAACTAATTAAAAAGACATTGCAATAGTGAAATTAAGTGTTTTTCATCTAATTTGGATGTAAAGATTCCTCTGTAATACTTATGGTTCAAACATAAAAATTGGTTCTACAAGAAACTCTCTATAGTCTGCAGCTCTCCAGCTTCTCTTTCTTGTTAATATATGTACCAAAGTACATATTTTGCCATGAGAACACATTTCAGCTGGCCACACAAGTACTATTTTAGTACTGAGAACCTTTTTTTTCTAATTAACCCAGTGCAAGGCTATTACAAAGCTCATGTTATTACATCACCTTGGGCTCCATTCCACAATGAAACAAAAAAGAGCATCACACCTCATAGCTCCAGTAACCACAGCAACTTTTCTGAAAAAGTCAACTTGTAAAATCACCTTGGGATCCTGCATGCATGGGTAAGATCCACTTAAGTGTTTCTCACATAGCTAAATATGTATATAATAAATGTAGGATGAGAACAGGGGAGTGACTAGAATAGATCACTATCAACTTGTTTTCCATTTAAATCTTGTTTTAAATTATCCAAACTGTTTCAATTGGAAACTTTAAGAATTTTGATGCAGGCTCCCTTTGCTCCTCTTCGTTGCAAAAACAAGAAAACAAAACAAAACAACAACAAAACTTTGACATCATTCCCTATCCTCTCATCATTTCCCTCTAGTTTTTGACAAAGGGGGGATCCTTCTTGATCTTACCAAGGTCAACCCCTCTGCTAGTGCCTGTGATCCCATCTCCTTCCATGTTCTTCGCAAGACGGCCCCTTCAAGCATTCATTATCTCTGTCTCTAATCTTCAATTTCTCCCTGGTTCATTACCTTTAAACATGTGCATACCTCCCCAACCTTAAAAAAAGGTTCCATTAAACCCTACTTTCAACTGATCATCCTATATTTCTTCTCCTTTCTTCATCCAAACTCCTAGGAAAAGATCTCAATACTTCTGTCTTCACTTCCTCTCCTCTCACTCACCTAATCTTCTCAGCCCTTTGCAATGTGGTTTACAATTTTATAATTTGCTAGAAACTGCTCTCTTCAAAGTCATACATCATCCTCTGGTTGTTACATTTGATGGCCTTCTTTTTAGTCCTCATCCTTTTTGACTTATCTGCTGCATTTGACCCCATTAATCACCCTGTCTCCTTCTAGATACTCTCTCTACTCTGGGTTTTAATGACATTGCTCTCTCCTTATTTTCCTCCTACTTGTCCAACTACTCCTTCTAGGTCTTCTTTGCTGGTGAATTGCCAATATCACACCTTACTGTGTATGTTCCTAAGGCTCTGTTGGGGGTCTTCTAATGTCTAAATATTCTCTCTCTGTAAATAGTCTCTCACGTCTTTAGCATCTCCCATGAGTTTAATTATCATATATCCATGCTGATGACTCCTATATTTATACATTTAGTCCAGTCTCCACCCATGGGTTCAATTCTGAATCATTGGGACATTACAAACTGAAAGTCAAATATCCATCTCAAATCCAACATGTCCAAAGCAAAACTCATTACCTTTTCTGCCAAACCAACCCCATTTTCAAACTTTTGTATTTCTATTTAAAAACACTGTCATTCCTCTAAACTCTTGGTTTTATTTCTGATTCCTCAAACCAGACAATAAAATGAAAAACTTTAAGGAAATTGATAATTGACTATAAAAATATAAAACACCCAAATTAATTGAAACTAGAATAGAAATCTTAAACAATCCAATCACAGAATATAAAATTGAACAAGCTACAAAAGAACCACAAAAGGAAAAAAAATCTGCTATTAATTTATAGGTAAGTTCAATTTAAAAATTTAAGAATCAACTAATATCTATTCTACACAAATTATCCTTAATAACTGGGCAAGAAAGCACCTACCCAGCTCCTTTGGTTTTAATCCCTAAATCACAAAGGGATAAAGTAAAGAAAGGGAAATATAGACTATTATTACTAATGAATATTAACATACAAATTTAAACTAAAAGAGCAAAATTGCACAATATAACAAAAAATATTTAATAAGACTACATTATATTTATGCAAATTTATGCTAAGAGCTTTTAAGAAGCATAAGTACAGAAAGATCATTTTTGCTTCTGAAGTATTTTTTTTTTTGGCAGCCAAGACATATAAATCAAGTAGAAGAAAGCAGCTATAGGGCATGGCTAAACAAATTGTGGAACATAAATGTGATAGAATATTACAGAGTGCTACTAAGTAAGTATATGACTTTGGGAAAATCCAAAGGTCTTTGCTAGACCTGTTTCCTTATCCATAAAATGAAACTGTTGTATTAGATGGGGTTTAAATTCCTTCAAGCTCTAAACCTATGATCCCACACACCAAAAAAAAAAACAACAAATATGAAGAATTCAAGAAGGCATAGGAAGAATTATATGACCTGATGCAAAATCAAAGAAATGAAATTCAGTTATGATGACCAAGCTCAATGATGAAAAAAGTTGAGAAAATGTACCTCCTTCATTTCATTGCAGATTGTAGAGGTGTTGGGGGAGGCAGAGGGACTATTCATAGTCCTGGAATTTACTATCAGAATGATACTGTATTTTTCCAAACTTCTTTCCTGTTTTTTTTCTTCTTTCATCTTTGTTACAAGGGAAGGGTAACTAAGGAGCAGGGAAGGCCATTTTTCAATTTAGTTCAATGAAATATTTATTAAACACTTACTATATGCCAGACACTGTGCTGAGTGCTGGAGATACAAATTTTAAAAAGACAGTTCTCATCCTCAAGGAGCTAATGAGTATAATAGGGGAAAACAATATATGAAAAAAAAAGCTCAAAAGAGGGGGCAGGAAGATGCACCAGGGAGAGCCCTATGATGTTGCGTGGAACTGAAACCAAGCGGAGTAGCTGGTGAAAAATGGAGAGATACTAGGGAGAAGTTTGTAAATGAATGGAAAAAAATGATTAATTAAAGAGTGAAGGCATCACAAAAAATATTTTTGATAAACCAACCACAAAATAATAAAAGGGAGGATAACTGATGGACAACTAGATTGTTCTATTAATATCCAAGCAGTAGAAAGACGGCTAATAACTTTAGTTGGCCTGTTAATCACTCTGTGCTTGGGGCATGATTTGTGGTAGACTTGTGGGAGAATACGAGCAAGAATCATACGAGATGGACACCCATGGCTTGACTGTGATCTGCACTGCTGGAGGGAATACCACCTCGATGAGATTACTGACGCTTTAATGTATTAGAATAAGATTTCTATTCATCATGCCAAACAGCACATAAAGAAATTTTGCACATAGTTACATTGGTATTTCATTCCTGTCCTCCACCTCGCTGATACTTTGCTATAGGAGTTAGAGAAAGAATTGGTTATTTCCACCAATTGTGGACTGGACGTCCCCCAACAACTGCCATCAACAGGGCAAGCACACCAGCTTAGCAGAAGCAGCGAGGTGCACTAGTGTAGAGACAGAAGGCAGCATGTCCTAGATAAGTCAAGAAACTAACACCACCCCTATTACTACTTCCCCTAAAACCCAACTGGAGATAGCCCAGGACTCTGAATCCCAAACACCTAGACCACTCTTCCTACTAGCCTGAACCACACATTCATCAATGGAGGAAGAAATCCCTCTGGGGAAGGGGCCCACCTTCCTCACTACCACCAATACCAACTTCTGGTCGGTTATCATTCATGGGAAGGTCAAACCAGGAACCTTGAGAGTGGCAGTACCCTCCTCAACTCTACCATTAGTACTTGCCACCAAAGTTACTGACATTGCTAAATGATTCAACATCAGTTACAAGTGAAAATATGATATTAAAGATGATGCATTATCACTGCACCCTAAGACTCCCTGACCATTTGACTTACAGCTAAAACCTTCTTTGTATCTTCTCCATTATGATATGATTGCTTTAAGAATGGAGGCTATCTTAACCCTGTGTTCAGCACAATGCTATGCAATTACCAAGTGCATGATAAATGCTATTTCATTCATTTAGAATTGAAGTATCCTGACAAATACACAAAATAACATACAATAATTAACTGTTAATATTATTTTTCACTTAGGAAGAAAGAAAAATTCACAAATTATATCTTGTTGATCAAAACATGAATGTTAGAACAGAACTGGCATAATTTAGTATAGATTCTCTTCATAGTTTTCTCCATCTAGATCAAAACCAGAGTGATGGAAACTGTAAGAGACAGAAAAAGTATTCCATATGCCATATTTATGCAGCAATGGAAAACTTCAACTTATAAATACTGCTAGGATTTATGATCTACCAGGGATAAAAGTTTATATACCTTTTTGCCAGTTAAGTTAAACAAGAGACCTTGTATCACCCCAAAAGAAAAATTCTTAAAACCTCTACTTTATTCTTAATACAGTAATTTATAGTTACAGGGTAAAAATCTTTTTTAAAAAAAATTGGATATAAATATCCAAAGGTTGATTGTAGTACTGATGGTAGGGTAGCATCTTATTTATGACCATATCTCTCTAAGAGACTATCATTGTGTCTAGCCCATAGTAGGTGCCTAATAGGTATTCTTTGAACAAACAAATATCTAAATTGCCCCATAAACTTGATTGGTCTACAGAGAAATGAAAGTTAACTGGCATTTTACTAAAGCAAAGCCTAATAAAAACTAAACAGATTTTATAGCAGGAGGAAAATAGGGTTAAATCAAATGTTTCAAGTAATTCCACAAAGAACCAAATGCTACACTTAAATAATATTTAATAATTATTAATATACCTTTGTGATCTAGAATTTTATCAAAATTAAAACAATGCTTAATAGATAATTTTTACAATGTTTGAGCCCTGCCCTGACAGCATATTAGGTTTTAACCTGAAGATGGTCCCTTCCTTGGGGCAATTAGGTAAATATTGATTTTTTTGTTTGAGTGTCTAACAAGATTTATTGACATGGCAGTTCCATGTTTTATGAGAGGAACAATAATCTCATTAGGCACCAAAGCAAGAAATCAATGTCAATACTGGCCATTACAATACACATTTATCATTGTACTCATCCAAGGAGTTGGGTGAGGATCCCATATAATACTTAGCCCAGTTTCTCTCCCATGCTCAGGGACAACAAACCCTCATAAATTTTTCTGGCATTCATTCATAAATGCAGTTGATTAAAATCCAGGTACCTAGGAGTACATTAGACATGCTCCTCAAGATTTCTTTGCCACATAGAGAACTGAAATGGTATGTGACTGCAAAAATTTCCACAGCTAGCCTTGACCTATGTATAAGATTCTGCTCTGCAGGAGGAGCCAAGATGGTGGAGTAGAAAGATATGCTTAGCTCTTACCCCACAGCCCATAAAATACCTGTAAAGAAGGACTCTCAACAAATTCTAGAACAGCAGAAGCCACAGAACAACAGAGTATAGGAGATTTCTGTTCCAGAGAGACCTGAAAAAATGACGGGAAAGATCTGTCGCACACAGAGCAGAACCCAGGCCTGCCTTGGTCACATGGCACCGAGAGGAGCAGATCCAAGCAGGTTTCAGTGACAGAATCTCCAGCAGCAGTGCAGATCCCTGAAAGGTCAGTGAGAGGATCTTTTCAGCTGGCCAAGAGGGGAGTGGGGTGTCCCCATAACTCAGGCCCCCTCAGGAGGCAGCAGTGGACAGGGACTCCCAAAGCAGGAAGTAGCCCACATCCATTGTTGAAGGTCTCCTCGTAAACCCCTGAGGGAACTGAGCCCTGTGTAGTGGCCCTGCCCCCACCTGAGCAGCTGAACTTAATGTCACACTGAATAGCACCCCTGCCACAATCCTGAAAGTCTCTGAGGCCTGGGAGCAGCTCATTTGAATTTCAGCCCCCAAGTGCTGACTTGGCAGAACTAGAGGTGAGGAGGTTGTGGAGAGGAAACTCAAAAGTCAAGTAACTGGCTGGGAAAGTGCCAAAAATAGGGGAAAAAAATAAGACCATAGAACATTACTTTCTTGGGGAACAGGCGTCTCCCCCCATCCTTTCAGATGAGGAAGAACAAGGCATACTGTCAGAGGAAGTCAAGGCCTCTGCCTCCAAAGGAAACTTAAAATGGGCTCAGGCAATAGAAGACCTTAAAAAACAAGTTACTAAAGGAGAACCAAAAAAATGTTGAGGAAAATAACAGCTTTAAAAAGAGGCTAACTCAATTGGAAAAAGAGGTCCAAAAAGCCAATGAGGAGAAGGAGGTTTTAAAAAGCAGAATTAGCCAAATGGAGGAGAAGGTTCAAAAGCTCACTGAACAAAATAATTCATTGAAAGAGAGAACTGAGTCCAGGGAAAAGAATGACTATGAGTTAAACCAAGAAGTTAGTAAACAAAACCAAAAATTTGAAAAAATAGAAGATAATGCAAAACAACTCATTGGAAAACAACTGACTTGGAAAAGAGATCCAGGAGAAATAATTTAAAAATTATTGGACTACCTGAAAGCCATGATCAAAAAACAAGCCTAGACATCATCTTCCATGAAATTATCAAGGAAAACTGCCCTGATGTTATAGAATCAGAGGGCAAAATGGATATTGAAAGAATCCACTGATCACCCCCTGAAAGAGACCTGAACAGAGAAACTCCCAGGAATATTATGGCCAAATTTCAGAGTTCCCAGATCAAGGAGAAAATACTGCAAGCAGCTAGAAAGAAACAATTTGAGTACTGTGGAAATACAATCAGGATAACACAGGATCTGGCAGCTTCAACATTAAGGGATCAAAGGACTTGGAGTAGGATATTTCAGAAGTCAAAGGAACTGGGATTGAAGCCAAGAATCACCTACCCAGCAAATCTGAATATAATACTTCAAGGGAAAAAATGGTCATTCAGTGATATAGTCGAATTTCAAGATTTCATGTTGAGGAAAAGACCAGATCTGTATTTAAAAATTTGACTTCCCAAGACAAGAATCAAGAGAAGCATGAAAACGTAAACAGAAAAGAAAAATCATAAAAGACTCTCTAAAGCTGAACTGTTTACATTACTACATGGAAAGAAAATATTTTTAACTCTTGAATCTTTTCCCAGTATTTGGGTAGTTGGAGAGATTGTACCTACACACACACACACACACTTACACATAGATAGAGAGTACAGGGTGTGTTATATCAGAAGAGATGATATCCACACACAAAAAATAAAATAAAATAAAAATTAAGGGGGAAAGGAGGAAAATTCCAGGAAGAGAAAGGGAGTAATGGAATGGAGCAGACTATAACTCATAACAGAGAAAAGAAAAATCTTATTCAATGAAGGAGATAAGGGAGAAAGGGAGAGGGGGAAAAATAAAGCCACCCTCCCCATGTGTGGTTGAAGGAGGGAATAACATGCTCACTAAATTTGATATGAAAATTTATATAGACCACAGGGAAGTAGGAGAGGAGGCAACAAGTGGAACGAGGGGAATGTTAGAAGGGAGGGCAAATGGGAGAAGGGAGCCACTAGAAATAAACACTTTGGAGAAGGGACAAGGTCAATTGTAGGGGAGAATATAAGGGGGGGGGCAGGGTAGGTCAGAGGGCAATATAATTAGTATTATACAACATGATTATTATGGAAGTCTTTTGTAAAAGAACACATATTTAGCCTGTATTGAATTGCTTGCCTTCTCAGTAGGGCTGGGGAGGGAGGTGGGAGGGAGAGAAGTTGGAATTCAAAGTATTAGAAACGAATGTTGAGAATTTTTATTGCATATGATCAGGAAATAAGAACTACAGGGATAGGGGTATGGAAATTTATCTTGCCCTGAAAGAAAAGGGAGAAGATGGGAATAGGAGAGGGGTGGGATGTGATGGAGGGGAGGGTACATTGAGGGAAGGAGTAATCAGAATGCAAGGTATTAGGAAGTGGGAGGAGCGGAGTGATGGGGAGGAAAACTGGACATGTTACAAAGTGAGGTAAAAGCAATTAGTATTAAAACAATAGTAATTAAAAACAATAAACAATTAAAACAATTAATTACTGAGAATAAATCAATGACATCTTTAGTTTGGAGAAAAGCATTTCAGTCTAAATTCCTAGAGGAAGGTAACCTCGGGTAAAATTTGGCATTGATGGAAAAGTCAAGGTTTTAATGGTAAATTTGATTTTATGATTGCCATTTAATCAGGAACTAGAACATGTATAGAAAGGCATGTAAGCCACTTAAGACTTGCCTCAAAAGATATTCCTTAGCCAAAGTGAAACTATTATCATATTTGAAACCTGGTTATTGGAACTTGCCATTTTTAGATGGTATGGTACTATTAAGTGACTATTCTTCTGAGTCTAACTCCAGGTGTGGGTAGCAAGAAAGGTGATCTGAGCCTCCAATACATGATGCCAGTAAGCTGATGAGATGATGGTATGAACTTCATAGGTGATCTCAGGGGAAGGGTGGGAGAGTGGCTGTTCAGCATGGGCTGAGGTGGGATTCTCTTGACTCAATTTCCCCATTGACATCTGGCAGACTTTAAGCCCTGACTGAATGCAAGTGGATAATCTAATCCTGCCTGAGGTTGACATGAAGTTGGGGAGATATTATATCCCTGCAATATCCTTACTATTGGTGGCAATTTCCTGTAGTCAAAAGCTTTATAAGCTTAATACCAGATCTATTCAACTATAGATTACGGGTAGGGGAATGTCTGAGGTTGTCTAAAATTAAGCTATTAGGCTTAGGACTTTAGACCAACAACCATAAGTTAGGATCCTTTAATTCTTAGTAATACTATGGAGACGATTAGGTCAAGAGCTTGTGAAGTTAGCAACATAAATATTATCTGTGTCTCAGTTGGTTAATGTTTAAAAAAAAAATTTCTTTTGTGGTCCATATTGTAAATGCTTTAAAAAGAAGTATCACCTGACCAAAAGTTGGAATTGCCTTATCTGTTATAAACTGTGTTAAAAATAAGTAAGAAAAAAAGAAAGATTCTGCTGTGCAAGCAAAGCAAGGACCTAAAACATTCCCAAAGGACTCTTAAGACAAAATGCCATCCACATCCACAGAAAGAACCATGGAATCTGAACGCCGAATGAAGCAGACGATTTTCTCTCGTGTTATGCTTTGTTTTGTTTTGTTTTTTCTCATGGCTACTCTCATTTTAATTCTTCTATGCAATATGACTAATGTGAAAATGTGTTTAATAATAATAAATATGTGTAGTTTCCATATAAGAGTGCAAGCCATCTCAAGGAGGGAGTGAGGAAGGAGGAGGAGAAAAAATTAAGAGTTATGGAAGTGATTGTTAAAAATTAAAAACAAACAAATTTTAAAAAAAAGATTCTGCTGTGTAGTCTCTGTTATCATACAACAATATCAATAAGACATGTCTACACTAAATGTCTACATTGTAGAGTTGGTTGATTTCTTATTTTTCTAGTCAAGCAAACTATGCCCAGAATGCCCAAGGTATTGACAGGCACTGGAGATAACATGGTGCTCAGAACTGTACACATTACTCTAAAACATCCTAAATAATTTAAGTTCAAACACAAATTCTGGTTGACCTAGAAACTGTGACATGACGTGCTCATCTGATTTATTTCCTGGCAGAAAAACTAGCACAGCACAACGCTACTGGTACATTAATTACTAATTGCTAATTTGAAATTATTAATTCTTATCCTACTCCTCCCTTTTCCCTAAGCCAAGTCTTTAAATTCATCTGGCATAAATCACAGGTTTGCAATGCTTACATTTCTCCATTACAAACTCTATTATTGAACTTTCTCTAGAATGCTTATAAGGAAACAGGTCAACGAATGATGACTTGGTGATGAGGTCAGTCTTGTAAACAGGCACTTGACCAATATAGGAATGCTGAGGCTGAATGAATGATACAGAAAACTTCATTCACTTTACTACTGGTCTGAGAGACAGAATGCCAGAGTAAGAATCTCTGAGATGGAATAAGGCAAAACTCTTGGTAGCTATTGACAAAACTTAGTTCAGACTATGTAATATTAAAATTAAATCTTTTATTCCAGACTCTCTTACTCCCTTTGTATATCTGTGTAATATATAAAAAGTTCAAGAGATACATTTCCTTGACAATTTATCATTTTATTAATCATTGCTAGCAAATAATTGATAAAGGGGTCAGTGACGCTCCCAAATGTCAAACACCACTTCCAAGTCCTTGGGAGAATGGGTACTCCTGAGGGTAGCAATAATCTCTCAGTGAATGTTAATTGGTTAACAGTTAATTGGAAGAATATTATAATAAAAAGTAGACCTATTATAACGAGGTCATGAGGGACCCTGACTCTGATCACTCAGTCTCAGAAAAAGAGACTTATCAGATTTATCTGTTATCCAGACTACCCCAGCCTAAGACAATCTAGACAAAAGGGGTTTCCCCTCTGTTCGGACCTAGCTGGGTGGAGTACAATGGGCCAGAATTTACCTTAAATTCTTTGTAAAGTTCTTTTTTTATTATTATTATTATTATTATTTATTTATTTATTGAGCTTTTTACATTCATTTTCACAAATTTTTGGGTTCCAAATTTTCTCCCCTTTTATCCCCTCCCCCCACCCCAATACCCCAAGCAATCTAATTTTCCCTATCTCCAATCTGTCCTCTCTTCTGTCATCCCTCCCTTCCCTTGTCTCTATCTTCTCTTTTCTCCTGTAGGGCCAGATGACTTTCTATTCCTCATTAACTGTATGTCTTCTTTCCTAGTTGCAACAACAATACTAAACAATTGTTCCTAAAACTTTGAGTTCCAAATTCTCCCCATCCCTCCCTCCCCACCCATTCCCTTTGGTACGGCAGGCAATTCATTATAGGCCATATCTGTGTAGCTTTGCAAATGACCTTCCTGATAGTCGTGTTGTGTAAGACTAACTGAATTGCCATCCCTCCTAACCTGCCCCTCATTGTTTCTCTTCTGTCCTTTGATCCTGTCCCTCCCCAAGTATTAACTTTCAATTACTCCCTCCTCCCTTTGCCCTCCCTTCCATCAACCCCCCCCAATATCTCCTTCTCCCCCGCTTTCTTATACTGTAAAATAGGTTTTCATACCAAAATGAGTGTGCATTTCACTCCTTCGTTTAGTCAAATGTGATGAGGGTAAACTTTTGTTTGTTTGTTTGTTTGTTTGTTTTTTCCTCAGCTCTCCTCTTTTTCCCTCCACTAAGAACATCTCCTACTTACCTCTTAAATGACATATAGTTACCCCCTTCCATTTCCCCCTCTTTCCTCTCACTACATTTCTCTCTCACCATTTACCTTAATTTCTTTTAAGGTATGGTCCCATCCTATTCAGTTCAATCTGTGCTCTCTGTCTCTGCATGTGAATGCATGTGTGTATGTGTGTGCATGCGTGTACATGTGTATGTGTGGTCCCACCAACCACCCAGATACTGAAAAGTTTTAAGAGTTAGAAATATTGTCCTTCCATGTATGAATGCAAACAGTTCATTTCTGGTAAGTCCCTTAATACTTCTCCTTGCTGTTTACTTTTGCATGCTTCCTCTCATTCTTGTGTTTGAAAGTCAAATTTTCTTTTCAGCTCTGGTTTTTTCATCAAGAATGATTGAAAGTCCTCTGTTTCATTGAAAGACCATATTTTCCCTTGAAGTATTATACTCAGTTTAGCTGGGTAGGTGATTCTTGGTTTCAGTCCTAGTTCCTTTGCCTTCTGGAATATCCTATTCCACGCCCTTCGATCCCTTAATGTAGAAGCTGCTAGATCTTGGGTTATCCTGATTGTATTTCCACAGTACTGGAATTGTTTCTTTCTAGCTGCTTGCAAGATTTTTTCCTTGAGCTGGGAATTCTGGAATTTGGCCACAATGTTCCTAGGAGTTTCTCTTTTTGGATCTCTTTCAGGTGGTGATCGATGGATTCTTTCAATACTTATTTTGCCCTCTGGTCCTAGAATGTCAGGGCAGTTTTCCTTGATAATTTCATGCAAGACGATGTCTAGGCTCTTTTTTTGATCATGGTTTTCAGGTAGTCCCATAATTTTTAAGTTGTCTCTCCTGGATCTATTTTCCAGGTCAGTTGTTTTTCCCATGAGATATTTCACATTCTCTTCCATTTTATCGTTCTTTTGGTTTTGTTTGGTGATTTCTTGGTTTCTCATAAAGTCATTAGACTCCATCTGTTCCATTCTAATTTTGAGAGAACTATTAAATTCAGTGAGCTTTTGAGCCTCTTTTTCCATTTGGCTCATTCTGCTTTTGAATGCATTCTTCTCCTCATTGGCTTTTTGAACCTCTTTTGCCAATTTAGTGAGCCTATTTTTCAAGGTGTTAATTTCCTCAGCATTTTTTTGGGTCTCCTTTACCAAGATATTGACCTTTTTTTCATACTCTTCTTGCATCTTTGTCATTTCTCTTCCCAGTCTTTCCTCCACCTGTCTAACTTGCTTTTCAAAATCCTTTTTAAGCTCTTCCAAGGCCTGAGCCCACCCAACACCCCCCTGGGGTGTCTGGGGTACTGAGGCCCCGCCCTCCACATCTTTCCCTGATGGGAAAAATACGTTCTCGTCCTCCCCATCAGATCCGAAGGTCGGGATCATTTGCATTTGTTGGAAAAAACTCTCCAAAGTCTTATTTTTCTTCCCCTTTCTAGGCATTTTCCCAGCCAGTTACTTGACTTCTGAGATTCCTTTCCACCCCCGCCTGGATCCGCCCAGCTAGTGCTTGGCCTCTGAGATTCAAATGCGCTTTCCCGCAGCAAACTTTAGTTCTGGCGCAAGGGTGGGGGCAGGGCCGCCTTCTAATCTTGGGCCCTCAGGGGCTTCCTGCAGAGACTTTCAGGAACGGAGCGGGTGGGGGTGGGGTGGGGGGCCCCGCCTGCTGTGCTCAGTTCCCTTGGGGGTTTTATTCAGAGGCGTTCAGCAGTAGAGCAGGGTGGGGGCAGGGCCGTATCCCCTACTCGGCTCCCTCAGGTTGGAAAGACCTTCAGTATTGAAGATCCTACCTGCTGCTGGGGGATTCCTGAGTCCCGGGCTGTTGCCGCCTCAGCCACCCGCCCACGCCTCTGCCTCCGCCGCTTCCTGCCCCCGTCTCTGCCGCAGCCGCTTCCTCCCGAGGGGGCCCGAGTCACGGAGGCTCTCTGCTCCCCTCCCCTATCGCAGCTTTCTTTCTTACTGACCTGAAGGTTCTGTGGGCGGAGGGACTTTCCCAGCTGCCGGAGCTTCCCCCGGAGCTTTCCTCTCTGAAGTCTGCTCGGGTCAGCTTCTCTGGGTCGCGGCCAGGGGTGGGGGTGGGGTCCGCTTTCCGAGGTGCGATGGACCCCGGGGACGGCTTTCCAGGGTTCAGTGGAACGGAAATCTCTTCCCCTATGTTTATGCACCCCCTGCAGAGATTCAGAGTTTATGGGGATCTCCTTTTACCTCAATTCCATGGGTTGTGGGTTCGGAGCTCGTAAATGTGCGTCCTTCTACTCCGCCATCTTGGCTCCGCCCCCTGTAAAGTTCTTTACTTCTCATCTTCCCTTCCCTTCAGAGAATTAACCTTTGCCCTAATCTCCAAATGAGGAAGAGGGGGAAAAACCTAGATCTCCCCAATATTTGGTTATTTAAAAATAATTTTTCTCACTTGGAAAAGATACTTGAATTCTAATGATATTTTTTCATCAATAATATAATCTTTTCCCTAGAAGCTTTGAAATCTTCAAACTCTAACAATATAAGTACATTAAATACTGTGGGGGGCAGAGGGGAGAGAAGGGGAGTCAGAGACAGCTAGATATTACATGGATAAAGCACTGGACCTATTGGAAGTATATAGAATCATGGTGCCTCTAAATGGAAGACTAAAACTTAGAAAAAGGAGAAAAGGCATCTCTTAAGCTCAGAAGAGTCTCATATTTTTTACCCACACATAATCCAGTGTGCAAACTGGAAAGTGATTATTTTAATTTACAAATAACCAATTTGATTTAAAATTAACAAAAATTTCTGAGACTATTGCCATTGTTATCTTCTCAGGAAGGCAACAAATACAGATAAGAAAATCTTATTAAATTATTAAAATATAGCCCCCCAAATATAGTCAATCAATGAAAGACTAAAAAAACTGAACCATTAGATCCAAATTCTTTATGCTTTTAAGTAACCTGGGATAGAAACTTGGAATTTTAAAAGTGATCCATTGTAACATGTTTACTTTTAAAATACTTACATTTAAGTAAATGAATTGCTGTCAGTTAATGAAAGAGAATTTAAGTCTCTACTATATGTAGGGCCTATGCTAAGTTCAGGGAATACAAAGAAAGGAAAAACAGTCCCTCCCCCCCAAGAATTCACAATCAACTGGGTGGGTTATAGTCAAGATAAATTAGAGATAATCAACCTGGAAGATCCCCCATCAAGGAGATCAGGAATTTTGTAGAAATAGGGATTTTAGAAGGGACAAAAAGGAATTTAAAAGGTAAGAGATAAAAAGGAAGAAAATGCTGACCAGTGAAATGTCTGGAATCTGGACATGGAGCTTCTTGTACAAGGAATAGCATCATTGGACAGAAGACTATGTAGTAGGGTGTAAAGTACAAAATGACTCAAAAAGTAGGAAGCAGTCAGGCCAGATATGCATGATCTGAATGAAGGTCAAATAGAAGATTTCATATTTCCAAAATGATGTAACCACCATAGCTCCACTGACAGCATATTAGCTTATTAGAGCCTGTTTTCCAAAAGTCCTAAAATTGAGCAGTTTTCTCTTTTGTCATTTTGTCAATTTGTTAACATAAAGTGAAACTTCAGAGTGGTTTTAATTTTTATTACCCTTATCATTAGTGATTTGGAACAAATTTCCATATGGTTAATAATTTTCAATTCCTTTGAGAATTATTTGTTCATATCTATTAGGAAATGGTTTTTGTTCTGACATTTTGTGTTACTTTGATATATTTGAGTGTTTTTTATCCATTTGGAACTTATTGTGCTCTGTTGGGTATGATGCTTGATTGGGCCAAGATCTCTATTTTTTATTTAATTCAGATATTTTATATTATTGCTAGTAATTGTCCATTGCCTTTGTATTCTTCATTTTGCTATCACATGATCACAAGCAAAAGTTTCTAAGTTCTTTTTATTTCTTCCCTGATCCTCATCAATTGGGGAATGGCTAAGCAAGTTATGATATATGATTGTGATGGAATACTGTTGTACTATAAGAAATGACGAGCAGGATGCTCTCAAAAAAACCTAGAAAGAAATAAACTGATACAAATTGAACTGAGCAGAACCAGAAGAACACTATGAATAGAAAACAGCAATATTGTACAATGATCAACTGTGAATAACTTAGTAATACAATAATCCAAGACAATTCTGAATGACTTCTATCCCTCTCCAGAGAAAGAACTAATGAAGTCTGAATGCAGATTGAACCACACTTTTTAAAATTTTCTTTATTTTTCTTGAGGCTTTTTTGGTCTACGTTTTCTTTCACAATATGACTAATATAAAAATATGTTTTGCATGATTACACAAATATAACCTTGTTTTCTCAATGAGAGAGAGAGAAGGGAGAATTAGGAACTCAAATTTTTTTTAATGTTAAAAATGGTTTTTACACATAATTGAGAAAAATAAATTTAAAAATATATATTAAAAAAAAAAAAAAAAAACACTGGTTCGTGAAGGAAACATTGTGGTGTGGGCTTGGGTTACAAGGTTTGGTCCTAAGCTCCTACCTTTATTATGACCATTCACGCCTCCTTATGACTTTTATAGCATAAGAAAGTGCTGCATTTTTTCAAAAGCTTTTTTCTCATCTTTTGTCATGAATTGCTTTGCTTTTTATATGTTCTGTAATATAATTTGCTTACTTAATGTCATACCATCTTTAATTCATCATTTTTTTTGCAATGGATATTTATTTTCTAACAAGTTCTGCCTCTCATCTGTTCACAGTTTACTTTTACAAAAAAACTGACATCCTCTTATCTACTACCTCTTTGTCCAAAAGTTTTATCTATTTAGGAATGAGTCTTGTACATGTTTGTCATACCATACCACATAACCATTTTTGTTGTAGTATGTATCCAAAATCCTGTATCATAATAAATAAGGAACCAAGTTAACAGTGATTGAGGAACTTCATAAAGACTAGGTTTCATCACATATAATCTGTATTAAAATTTTAAGTGTTTTCATCTTCCTCTATTATCTTATATATGCAAAAATATTTTTCTTCTCCTCCAGTACCAAACTTTTTACAAGGTTGTAGCTTTTCCAATGTTATTTCCTCAATGTTAAGTCTCCAGATCCATAATCTGTTTCTTTCATCAACATCATTTTCATCATGAATAAAGTCAATGTCATAAATTCAAGTGTCATGAATAAATTCTGCTTGGTAAAAATGAACAATTTTCAACATAGTGCCATAGTTGCTTTTTTGGTGGAGGAGATTCCTAGGATTTCATTTTATATATTTGAATCAATATTCACTAGTGATACTGGTTTATAGTTCTCTTTCTCTACTTTATCCCTCCCTGGCTTAGTTTTTAGGAAGGTATTTGTCTCATAAAAGAATTTGGTTGAATGTTCTCTTTCTCAAATACTAAGAATATTTTTTTGTGGAATAGGCATTAATTATTACTTAAGAATTAGGTAGAAATCACTTGTAAGTTTTCTCAACCATAGTGGGCATTTTTTCCTTTGAAATCTCTTTTATGACCTATTCAATTTTACTTTTGAAAATGAGTTGAAGATCTCTATTTCTTATTTGACCTAAAGATACCTGCTTAGTAGAGAAAGAAAAAAAACTGCATTCAAGAAGGGGCAGAGTTTCATATCAATATTTATTAATTTACCTTTAAAAATAAAATGGGGATATCAAAGCTTGAAATCATAGAAAAAGTACATAAATACATATATGTGCATATATGTGTATATAAAAAGTACATAAATACATATATGTGCATATATAAATACATAAATACATAAATGTAACTCCATTTCCACTTAATCTGAGGTGTGTTTTCCTTACAGACAAGATTGTGACCTATAACGTGTACATGTGAGGGCCTAGGACTCCTGAATGGCAAAAAGAACTTGTACTCTCCAGTTTTGATGCTTCCCATCAAACAGTTTACACAAATGTTCATAACAAATAGCTAGTATACCTCTTTATCAAACAGTAAACAAATTGAGGGTCATACAAACTGGGGGTTATAAACCAAAGGATAAACAAGAATGAAGAATCTCTTCAGTTGGGAGAGAGACTAGATCTCAAATCAGGAAAAAGATCTCACCAAGGGATGATCTATTACCAAGCAGTTTCAAGTACTGAAAGACAAGGGACATGGTGAGCAGGTTCCTGGTATCCATTCAAAAATTCACACTTGCCTCTCAAGATGACCTCTCTCAAAATATGTCTGCATAAAACTGAAGGCCCCCTCATGCAACACTGAGACTCAGAGTTCTCTGACTCAATCACGAGTCACATCCTTGCCAGTAACACATCCCAGGCTTAGGTAAAATGGAGATGTATGTGCAAACTAACAATGCTCTCTAAAAGTTAATGGTGCATTTTCTTAAATTCATCATGTCCAAAACTGAAAGCAATATTTTCCCCAAAAAAAGCTCCCCTATTGCTAAGTTCCCTATTACTGTTGAGGTCCTGTCTCACTCATTGAGGCTCACAACCTGTCATCTGCAACTCCTTACTCTCTCACCCCTACATGCCCAATCTGTTGTCAATGCCTGTCAATTCTACCATTGTAACACATCTCATCTATGTTGCCTTCGCTCCTCTGTCACTACAGCCACCTTGAGGTAGGCCCTTATCACCTCATGCCTGGACTATTGCAATTGCCTGCTGGTTCATCTCCCTGTCACATTCCTCTCCACACTCCAGCCCATCCTCCAATCAGCTGTCAAAATCATCCTCCTAAAGTACAGATGTGACCATGCTGTTCCTCCTTCTTCCATTCAATAAACTTTATCAGCTCCACATCACCTCCAGGAACAAATATACAAATAGAAAAATCCTCCCTTTGGAATTCAAAGCCTTTCGTATCTTGAATTCATCCTTCCTCTTTTCTACCTTTTTATACTCCTTTACTCCACAAGTACATTCACCTGCATGCAGTTCTTCAAACAAGATGCTCCATCTGCAGACACTCTTTGCATTTTTGCTGGCTGAAATTTCACATCTGAAATTCCCCTCTCCATTATTTCTATTTCTTGCCTTCCCTTAAGTCTCAGCTAAAATTCCACATTCTCCAAGAAGTTTTTCCCTGATCCTCTTCTGTGGATTATCTTCAATTTATCATACACACATTCATTTTCAAAGAGGACTATGACATCAGAGAAATGATGACTTGACTTCATTTTGTTTTGAGTGAGGGAGGGCTTTGCGAGGTTGCCAACCTCACTTTCTCCTCCTGAGCCACCTGGATCCAGTGACCAGATATTCACCAGGATGGCCCAGGATGCAATGGGAGACCTTGGCCTTTCAGGCTAGGGCTTTTTCATATAATCAATAAACAATGATAAAAGGGATTACAAAATGTATATGTACATATTATATATTAAGTATATCACACACAGACACAGTTTGTTCACAGTTGCTTCCATATCATCTTTCCATTAGACTATGAGCTCCTAGAGATCAGAGACGGTCTTTTACTTTTCTTTATATTCACAATACTTAGCCTAGTGCCTGGCATATAATAGGAGCTTAATAAATGCTTATTAACTGACTACTTATGAGATATTCAATGTCTATGCCTTGCTCAATAGTTTTTCTTTCTCCCAATCTCATTTTTCTCTTATACTAAAACATTGGCTCCTAAAGGTCTAAGAAAAGACATGTTGATTGCTAAAGTAAATAGAGGGATTTTGGAAAGATATTGTATGAATAAAATTGTGGATTTCCTTTAATAAAATTATCATAATTAGAATAAAAACTACTTTTCATGGATTAATTTAATATCTTCTTTCTGTTAAATGATTCAATGAGCCTTGGTAGTCACTGCCCTTGGCTTCCCAAGTCAAAATTTGGTATATGACCCCTTAGCCATAGATTTTATAAACAGAAAATATCATTTAAGTATGTATATATATGTATATATATGCATATGTATACACACACATTCATGTGTATGTAATAACACATTTTTGACATTTTAACAATGCATTTTTAAAATTTTTATTACTGCCTTTTATTTTACATCAATTCTTTTTCCAAGTCTAAATTCTATAAAAGTAACTGAAAAAACACATCAACTATGTCTGGTGCAACTATGCATTATGTATTTTTAAAGAATGGAGGAGTCAAAAATTTTTCCTTGAAACAACTGATCACACTTCCATTTCATACTAATGACAAAAGTGGAATCTATGTTTATTTGCTTATGTTCAAAATGTAGGATAGATTCATCTAAACTTCATTGTAGTGTTCTATTGCACCATTATCACTTTGTAGAGAAAGGATTTTCTTTCAAAAGTTAAAAACAACAGTCTTAAAAACAGGCTTAACAACAGTCATGCAATTATTTAACTCACCTGCACAAAAGAAAAGTAGGTTATTAAATTCTTTTAAAAATAGCAAATGTTTACCTTTTTTCCAAAGCACTTTTTCTTATATATTTTCATTAATAACTTTATGACCTCTGGATTGATTGATTTTTATTTCTGAATATATTATTCTTATTACCAATTTATTTTATGATCCAGGTAGTTTCCCCTTTTTTGTAGAAGCACATACATCATGTTTTTTTTAAAACTGTCCTTGTCATTTCCCAAAAAGGAATGGGATTGTTAGTCATTATCACTTTTTAGATGGTGAGTGGTTCATTTTTCAATAGTATTAATGAAATTCTGATCTCTGCATGCACATAAAATCAAATATTTATAATGCAGTTCATAAAATGCAAAATAGTTTTAACATCTATAATAAAATTATAGTCTAAAATATGTGAAATTGAATTATTATCAATTATTATTAAAGGACAAAAATGATAGATTGGTGAATTCACTAATTAGATTTCCAAAAAATGGAGGGGGAGAGTTTATAGGTATATAGATAATCTAAACTTTTTTAGATTAATATCAGACATGAAGTAGTGTCACTAAGATCTGAAAGTAAAGATCTGGAAGGTAAAAAAAAAACTCTTTTCTCCAATGTTTCTTTCACTGATAACAAAAACTGCTTCTTTGACATCAAATAAATGTACCCTGTCCTTCATTGAATAAAACTTTATCCATTGTTACAATTTAACCTAATAAGTAAACCAAATTAATATTCCTATAAAGATGAAATTAAAAAGTAATGCTTTAGACCAAGGAAGATAAAAGCTCTGGGAGTGGGGGACAAGGGAAAAGAAGTGGGGGTTATACATGATTTAAGTTTATACATTTGTAAAGTTATCAACTATGCACTAAGTACTGCGCAGGTAGGTGGCACAATGGCTAGAGCACTGGGCCTGGAGTCAAGAAGAACTGAGTTTAAATTGGATCTCAAACTCTTACTAGCTGTGTGATCCTGGGAAGGTCACTTATATTGTTTGCATCACTTTCTTTATCTGTAAAATGAGCTGGAGAATGAAATGGCAAACCACTCTGGTATCTTTGCCAAGAAAATCACACATGGCATCATGAAGAGATGGACATGACTGAAATGACTGAACAACAGAGGCCTTCTTGTAGAGCTGGGTAGGGAAAGTCATTGTGAAAATACTACTTTATAGTGTAGCTAGAAATACACACACATACACACACACAAACACACACACACAGAGTTCAAGAAGGAATTAACTTTATAGAGAATAGTTTTGTAAATAGAGTTCTTTGTCTGTAAAATGAGAGAGATCTAAGTCCCCTTCTACCTATAAATGTGATGATCTAAACAGATTTTGAGGCAAAACTTTAATGTCAAAGTGAAATCATGGAATGCAACCATATCTTCTCAGAAAACATTGTTTAGTTCCTTGGTCAAAGACAAAATACTGCATAGGCAAAGATGGAACAGATGGTCTAATATACTAGAACTTTTAAAATTATCTTGGCTTCTACTAATCTGATCGCCCACTATCTACTTATGCTTGTTTTTAATCCAAAAAGAATTCTCCAAAATACAGTGCTTTTCTATTAAATGACACTGCCTTTCTTCCTTCATTGGATCTGAATTTTGACCAGGTTATTTTGAGAATCACCTCCACTGGGCTCAGCCAATGGGTTTAGATTTAAGGTAAGTATCTGACTGGAGGAACTGAGAGGGTTTGTGACAGAGAAATAAATTCTCCTAAGCCAAATTCAACCCAGTTTTTGGAGATGAGGACATAGGGCAGAGTATCCAGGCTCTTTTCTAGGCACTGGGAGGAGATACAGAGTTCAAATAAGACAGAGTACCTGACCGTAATGGAGATTACAATCCAGGAGGAAAAAAAGAGACATATACATATGTGTGCGTGTGCGTGTGCGTGTGCATGTGTGTGTGTGTAAAATTGCAAGGCACTTAGAGAGCAGCAAAACAAAATATTATGCAAAATTCAAAGAGGGAAAAAACATGATGACTGAAACAGGATGAGGGAAAGTTTCACAGAGAACATGGTATTTCAATTGTTATTTAAAGGATGGATAGAATATTATAAAAATATTAAATGCAGGAAAGTACAGGTAGAGAAGTATTATAATTGAAGGCACTGAAGATTTCTGAGTATAGGATTGACAGAACTACATTTATGAGTGATGAATATTAATCTGGAAAAAAAGGATTAGAGGGAAATGAGAATGGAAATGGGAAGCAGTTCCTGCAGTGGTCCAGCTATGGTCCATCACACTAAGATGATCATAGTGAGACTAGAGAAGAGGGAATACATTTGAAAGATAATGGAGAGGTAGAGCCAATAGGACATATTTAATTGAACATTAGAAACAAAGGGGAAGGAAAAATCAAAGATACAACACAAAGTTTTGAATGTGTGAAACTGGATGAATGGTAAATGGTTCATAAGCTTCACTGGACTCTGAGACACACAGAATACTTGGCATATGTACAAAACAGATATACACAGTCACCATGCTGAGTGTGCAAATGCCCAGCTTCTAATCTTTTCTGTGGAACAAGATCAGAAGAATAGCCAGCAATGCAACCTAGTTGATAAACAGAAAAAAAAAACCAGAATTTTGGATGCCACACTGTTCGTTTAGTTTCTGTGAAAAGGCATGCAAATAAACAGTACTGTTTAATTATAAATATGTTAATTCCTATACGTCATTTGAATCCACCTCAGAAATCATAGGCCCAATAAAGGATGTGTTTAACATAACATCATAATCCAGATTTAAAGTCAAACATTCAATTTAACAGATGTTTTAATGGATTTTCCTTTACACACAATTCAAAATACAACACTAAAAACCAATTGGCACTATAATCACTATCATGATAATAAAGCAAGTTCTTCAAGTAATAGAGAAAATTATTAAGTAACAGAAAGTAAGAAAAGATAGATTAGCAGTTGTTTCATATTACATTTTAATGTGGATAAATATTATGTTTTGCTGTTCAATCAACAGGCTTTATTAATCTGTCATCTCTCAAAAAACCAAGGAGCAATAATGGATGCTCCTAAATATTTCACTTGTTTACCAACT
Source organism: Bettongia penicillata ogilbyi (assembly GCA_023548195.1). Classification (NCBI taxonomy): domain Eukaryota; kingdom Metazoa; phylum Chordata; class Mammalia; order Diprotodontia; family Potoroidae; genus Bettongia; species Bettongia penicillata. The sequence continues at coordinate 495,103 of JAJHZJ010000255.1, read as the reverse complement.
CATTTTTTTAGGAATTAATTCTGTGGAAAAGACCAAGATAATCTTGCTCTGACTTCTTTTTTGCTTTGGGACTAACACTATTTATTGAAAGCTAACTGATTTAAAAAGTATCACTACATAAATTATTCAGGTGTTACTATTAAAATATTCACAAGCAAAATTTTACACATTTTTATAATAATTTTTGAAACAGAATGAAAATTTTCAAATTATTCCATGATATTTTAAAAATGTCTAAAGTTATGCCCTTTTTTTGGTTATTACACCTCAAATACTTGACTTTAAATATGCTGAGTCCAAAGATTATAAAGGAACAAAATATGAAAAAGTAAATTGATTCAAATGTTACTTATCTTTAAATAATAACTTTCAAAACTGATTTTTAATTTTTTTCTTAAAAGCCTCTGAAGAAGGGGCAGAACCAAGATGGCAGAGTAGAAAGATGCACATATTATAGCTCTTCCCTCACAACCTATAAAATACCTGTAAAAAATGACTCTCAACAAATTCTAGGGCAGCAGAAGCCGCAGAAAAACAGAAAGAGATTTCCAACCAAAGGTAACCTGGAAGGAAAGGTCTATCCCACGGGACTCTGAGTAGCGCAGAGCCCAGCCCCAGCCATGCAGCACCAGGAGGAAGAGGACTGGAACAGGCCCCCAGGGCAGAATCCCCACCAGGGAGGGTCTCAGATCCCTCAACCCACAACCGCCAAAGAAAGCTTCAAAGGTCAGTGAGAGGGCTTGCTCAGCTGGGCAAGAGTAGAGCAGGGTCCCCCGCAGCACAAGCCCCGGCATCAATGGCAGCAGCGCTGCATGGCAGTGGCTGAGTCAGCCTGCAGCTTCCATTGTGGGAGTGGCTGAGCTTAAAGCGTCTGGGGGAATTGAGCAGCTGATGTGAAACTCGGCCCACTAACACCCTCCTCTTGAAAAGTAGTCAAGTAACTGGCTGGGAAAATGCCCAAAAAAGGGAAAATAATAAGACCACAGAAGATTACTTTCTTGGTGAACAGGCATTTCCCTCCATCCTTTCAGATGAGGAAGAATAATGCATATTCTCAGTAGAAGTCAAGGCTTCTCTATCCCGTACCTCCAAAATGAATGTGCAATGGGCTTAGGAAATGGAAGAGCTTAAAAAGTGAGTCAACAGTTTGCTAAAGGAGACCCAAAAAAATGCTGAAGAAAATAACACCTTGAAAAATATGCTAACTCAATTGGAAAAAGAGGTCCAAAAAGCAAATGAGGAGAAGGCTTTAAAAAGCAGAATCAGCCAAATGGAAAAGGAGGTTCAAAAGCAAACTGAAGAAAATAGTTCTTTAAAAATTAGAATGGAACAGATGGAGGCTAATGACTTTATAAGAAACCAAGAAATCACAAAACAAAACCAAAAGAATGAAAAAATGGAAGATAATGTGAAATATCTCATTGGAAAAACAACTGACCTAAAGATGCTTAGATCTCACAAGCTCATCTGAGGTTCTAACAACAGTTTTGTTATGACCTTGAAAAAGTGAGTCTCATAAGTAAAAATGATCTTTCCAATCCTCAGTTCTCTAGTCTTTGTACTGTATTTGCCAATGGCAAACTTTTTTCTACTTGTAGCAAGTTAAAAAAAAAAAACAACTTTTTAAAAACTGATTTTCTTACTGTTCTTCCAATTTCAATAAAGCCACACAAAAAGCTTCTCCAACACCTAAGTCTTTGAAGGTCTTTGCTTAGTTCCTGAGTATTATTTAGGCTATTTTATAGCAATTGTTTGTCAGTTCTTGACATTTTTCATTTTTGGCCACATTTTCATTTGAGTTTTTGCTTCATCAAGTATTAGAATGATCTCTGAAATCCTTTACTTCCCCACACCAGCAATTAAATAATCAATATTTATTAAATGCCTGACACTGTGCTAAGTTCTGGAAATACAAAAAGAGGCAAAAGATAGTCCCTGTCCTCAGCGAGCTCACAATCTAACAGGAAAGATAACAAATACATACAAAAATGCTCTATATAGGATAAATAGGAAATAATTCACAGAGGGAAAGGACTAGAATTAAGAGGAGTTGAAAAAGGCGTCCTGTAACAGATGAAATTTTGGTTGGGACTTAAAAGAAGCCCAGGAAGTGACTAGGTGGAGATAAGAGCATTTCAAGCATAGAGGAGAATCAGAGAATACTCATGAAGCCAAAAGATGGGAGTGTCTTGTTTGTGGCAAAACAAAGAGGTCAGTATCACTGAATCAAAGAATATGTATATACAACATTTGACATTTTCAATATGTTATTAAGATTTGCTGAAATTTCCCTCCCCAACACCACCCCAACCTTGTTCTTTTATATAGAAGATAGGACTCTGGGAGAAATTCACTAGGCAAGGTGAACCGACAACAGCTTATATATGGGTAGAAAGGGGGTATGAGGAGTCCATGATGACACAAAGAGATGGTGATGCCCTCTATAATAATATGGGAAGTGGTGGGGGAGAGGGGTTTAGAGGGAAATAAAATGAATTCTGTTTTGAATATATTGAGTTTCAGATGTCTACTGGACATCCAGTTCCAGCTATCTAAAAAGTAGTTGGAGATGAAAGACTGGAGGTCAGCATAGAATTTGGATTAGGATAGTTAGATTTGAGAATCATCAGAACAGATGATAATGAAATCCATGAGAGCTGATGAGATCACCAAGTGAAGCAGTACAGAGGTATAAGATAATAAAGCACTGGACAGAACTCTGAGGGCACCTATGGACGTAGGGCAATATCTGTAGGAGGATTCATCAAAAGAGACAGGAAAGGTCCAGTTGAATAGGTAGGAAGAGACCCTAGAGAGAATGATATCCCAAAATCCTAGAGTGAAGAGAATATAAGAGGAGAAACTGTTCAACAGTGTCATAGGCTGCAGAGAGATCAAGGAGAATGAGGATTGAGAAAAGGCTACTGGAATTAAATTAGACATACATGGATAATGAATTAGTTCACAAAAATTTTACCTAACTATAGCATGTAAAGAATAATTCAGCTGGAAACAGCTTTTCTAGCTTGGTGGTATGCCAGTCATAAGTACATATCAAAAGGATATATGAGAAACTTCCCCATAAACATTCTCTCTCCTCCATTTCCCACTCCCTCTTTTTCTGTGTCCCTCTCCCTCTCCCTCTCTCTCTCTCTCTTGCAATCAGGTGAACAAGAAGATATCTCAAAAATTCTATTTCTATGTCTCTTTACCAACAAAATCTCAAAGATATTTTCATTACCTTTTAAGGAAAAAAGAGCCTATCTTTATGGAGGGGAGGAAATTTTGTTTCAGACATGTTAAATCTGGGATGTTTACAAGACAGCTAATTCAAATATCCAACACGCAGTTAATAATGCTAGACTAGAGCTCAGGAGTGAAACTAGTGCTAGATAAATAGATCATAGAGTCATCTGCACAAAAATAATCATTAAATCAATAGAGGCTGATGAAATCTACCAGTGAGAGAATATAGCAAGAGAAGGGAAGGAAGCACAGGGAAGAGCCTTGGTATACACCCAAAGCTAGTGGACACTGCCTCAAAGACATGCAGTTAATTATGAAATATTAAGAAAATACCTTGTGGAAAATAGGGAAACATTATTTTCTATATTTAAAATATCATTGCTTTTAATCCCAAAAGACATTCAGATGAAGTTAAATATTTCATTGATCTCATATTCCATCACTGGAGTCATATTTTTTTTAACGTGTCAACATGGTTATTTCTGTTTTTAATCTTTTTTTAAAAATTTATTTAATCTTAGTTTTTAACATTCATTTCCATAAGATTCTGAGGTCTAAATATTCTCCCTTTCTCTTCCCTCTCCCCACTCCAAGATGGCGTGTCATTTGATACAGTTTCCACAGATGTTCATATTGAACCTATTTTCACATTTGTCATGGTGTAAAGAATAATGAAAACCAATTGGAGAAACCACAAGAAAGAAGAAACAAACAAAAAAAGAAAAAAAAAGAAGAAATAATATGCTTCAATCTTCATTCAGACTCTATCAAAACTTTTGTTTTGGATGTGATCCACATTTTCCTTTATGAGCCCTTTGGAGTTCTCTTGGATCCTTGCATTACTAAGAAGAAATAAGTCTATCAAAGTTAGTCATCCCACAATGTGGCTGTTACTCTGTACAATGTTCTCCTGATTCTGCTCACTTCACTCAGCATCAGTTCATATAAGTCTTTCCAGGTTTTTCTGAAGTCTTTCTGTTCATCATTTCTTATAGCAAAATAGTATTCTATTACATTCATATACCATAACTTGTTCAGCCATTCCCCAACTGATGAGCATCCCCTCAATTTCCAATTCTTGACCACTATAAAAAAATTTTGTACATGTGGGTCCTTTTCCCTTTTGTATGATCTCTTTGGGATACAGACCTAGAAGTGGTATTGCTGGGTCAAAGGGTATTCACATTTTTATAGCCTTTTGGGCATAGTACCAAATTGTTCTCCAGAAAGATTGGATCAGTTCACAACTCCATGAACAGTGTATCAGTGTCAGTCATGAGAATGATTTATGTTTTCTCATTGTTTCAGAGAGTGCCAAGAGTACTAACAAAGTTAATTATAGTGTCCATTTAAAAATTTTCCTTGTTATTAAAAACCTGGCAGATATCAATAGAAATTAACATCTCTGCACATGAAGAACGGAAAAAGGTGTTACATATGAAATAGTAAATTTCCATTATGCATAGCTTATTTTTTACATGCACGTTAAAATTTAACATTGTGTTTCCAATACTGCTCAGCATGTCTTTGTACCTTTATGAAAATTCTCCTGCTATTTTGTGTTTATTTTTTAATGATTTGCAGATGCTCACTTCTTTAATTTCTTCTTCCTTTTTTTCATCATTATCACAACCCCTTATCCTTACCAAATCTTTTCCCCAACAAAAAGAAATGTCATCATTCATAACAAATAAATATAATCACATAAAACAAACCTACATATTGGCTATGTCTGAAAAAGCATGCCTCATTCCATATCTGGTTTTAGGAAGTATGGTTGATTTTCAGTCTTCAGGAATTGTGATTGGGCATTGATCATAGTTCTTAAGTTTTTCACAGTCTTTCACAGATTATATAATCCTTAGTTGGATAAATTGTTCTTCTGGTTCTGTTTATGTCACTTTATCAGTTAAAGCAAATTCTTCCTAGACTTTCTGAACACATCACATTTAGTATTTCTTAAAATATAACATTCTATTATAGTCACATACCAATATCACATATCAAAATCAGGTCAGCCATTCCCCAAATGATAAGCACCTACAGTGATTCTAGTTCTTTGCTACAATGTAGAGTACTACTCTAAATGTCTTTGTACATTTGTACATACAATGTCTTTTCTCTTTTGATCTCCTTAGGACTTAACCCCACTATTGGTTTTGATAGGTTTAACCCTTTAAAGGCATATGAAAGGACTTGTTGGATAAAGTTCCAAATTGTTTTCCAGTATGGTTGGATCATTTCATAGCTAGTGAGGGTGAGATTGTATTGCTAATGCATTTTTTGTTTATTGTTAATATAATTTTACTTCTTAATGGGAAGATCTTCCTAACCCATTAATGGTCCTGAGAAGATCTGTAGGAAGAAAATGTTAATTTTCTAATGAGGCATTGGTTCTCTCTGGCTCTAAAATGTGTATAAAGACTCTGAGGTAAGCTTTTACTTAGGGGCTTACTGACTGGAAGTGTTTGTTTGCCCAGACAAGACTCTGGGCAGCCACTATGGAGCCCCTCAGGTTTTAAAACCCAGATATTGGTGCTTCTCTCTCTGGTAACTATGCATGTGTGGTCAAACAGTTATCTGTCTATCTGTGATGTGTGTCAGAGAGTTGGAAGCCTGTCCATTGATTTTGATTTCTCTGTATTTTCTCAGAAGTTCAGGGTGCTGACTTTTTCCGCTTGAACTAAGTGAATGATACATGTGCTTGATTAAAGTGATTGTTGACTCCTCAAAAGTTGCTTTTCTTTTAGAAAAGCAGATCAAATAATCTATGATAGCAGGCCCTCCTGGATGTGTCAGGGTGTTTTCTGTTACAGAGGTAGAAACTCAGTTTTTTAACTTCATTACTCTTATCATTAGTAATTTGAATATTATTTTATGTGGTTGATAGGTTGCCTTTCTTCTTTTCAGAATGATCTATTAATATTCTTTAATAATTTTTCAGCTGAGGAATAGCTCTTCTTATATATTGAAGGAAACTTCCTATATAGCTTGACTAGACTTTATTAGAGAAATCTGACATACAGACTTTTTCTAGATAATCATTTTTATTTGTCCAAAAACTTGTTTTTTAAGTCAATTAAATTTTTATAATCAGAAATGTCTGTTTTATCTCCTGTGATTCTCTCTATCCTTTGTTTCACTAATAATTCTCCATCTACGCACACATGTAGAAAATAATTCCTTCTTTATTCCTGTAATTTATTTAGTCTATGACCTTTTATATCTAAGTTACATATCCATTTAGAGCTTATTATAGTATATGCAATGAGATGTTGATCTAAACCTAATTCCATTTATAATATTTTCTTGTTTTCCCAGCAGTTTTTGTCAAATAGTGAGTACCTACCCCAGCAGTGAGGGTTCTTGGGTTTACTTTGTTCTACTCTTTTAGTTTTTAACCAGTACAAATAAATGTGACAGCTGCTAATTTTTAATTATACTATGAAATCTGTTACTGCTAGGCTTCCTTCCTTCTCAATTTTTTTTCATTATTTCCTTGGAGATTCTTGACTTTTTGTTACTTCAAAATAATGTTATTTTGTGTAGTTCAATAGAGCAAACCTTTGGTAAGTTTAATTAATATACCATTAAATCTGTAAGTTAATTTAGGTCATATTGACATTTTTATTATCATAGCCCAACCATGAGCAAATAGTATCTCTCTTACCATGTCTATGCTACATTTTCATAAAAACTAATTTGTTGCCACATTCATTCAATTCCAGTGTATGTTGCTAATTGGGCTACCAAGTATTCTATACATTCTATTTATTTTGAATAGAATTTCTATGTATTCCTGCTGGGCTTTGTTGGTAATATTTTTATTTTTTTACATATGAAATCATGAAAAACACGTCTATATCTGCCACAGTACAAAAAAAAGGCAAGAAAAATAAGAAAGTGAAAAATATATGCTTCAATCTGTACTCAGTCTTCAGCAGCTGTCCTCTCCCTGGAGGTGGAGAGCATTTTTCATCATAAGTCCTTCAGAACTTTCTTGGATCATTGTATTGATCAGAATAGTTAAGTCATTGACAGTTGATCATCATACAATATTGCTGTTACTGTGTACAATGTTCTCCTGGGTTCTGCTTACTTCGCTTTGCATGAATTCGTATCAGTCTTCCCAGTTTTTTTTTCTAAAAATAACCTGTTCATCATGTCTTATAGCCCAATAGTATCCCATTACAGTTATATACCACAACTTGTTCAGTCAATCCCCAATTGATTGACATGCCTTCAATTTCCACTTCTTTGCCACCACAAACAGAGCTGCTATAAATATTTCCACACATGAGTCATTATCCTTTTTCTCTGATTTATTTTATATAATCATATTAAACATATTTCCAAATTAGTCATGTTGTGAAAGAAGAATCAAAGAGAAAAACCATGAGAAAGTCAAAAAAGAGAGAGAGAGAGAGAGGAAAAAAAAATAGCATGCTTCAGTCTGCTATTCATTGTTAAGCCCTTGTTTGTTAAGGTCTCAGAACTCCTGCCCAGCTCCCTTGTACTAGCACCCAGCTTTACCTCCTATGGGGGTGTGAATTGGCCTTACCTCCTATAGGGGGTCCTAGCACACAAAGAAGTGCAAAGCTGGACCCTGTCTCAAAGTGCAGTCATTTTTCAGGGGAGTAGGGAAGATGGAAAAGGTTTTGCTTCTGTTTTCACAGAGCAAATTCTATCTTTTGGTCTTCTATTAGAGGTCTTGCTGGCTTACACCCCTATGTTCCAAACATTGGCTGGTTTCAGGCCCATTTGTGGGAGTTTCGATTGGCTTTCTAGGAGTATCTTCTCTCAGTGCTTTCAACAGGCTCTGACTTATTTCCTGGGATTTGTGTTTGCTTCTTGGCTTCTTGGTCTCATTCTTCTCTATATCTTTAAGAGCTTCTTCCCTAAGCTTGTAGGGGTTTCCTTAATGTGACCCCTCGATCAGCCTCTACCTGCTTTTGGGGGTAGTTGTGTTTTGGGTAAAGAAGCTTACTTCTCTTTCTTTTCCACTTTCTATATCATCAGTTTTTCTGAGGTCCTTTTCAGATACTTGGTTGGGTTTATACAGGAAGACCAAGTTCCCTCCTAATCTTTCACATCACTATCATAAATACTATCATAAATACAAGTCTAACAGTGTCCATTTTGAAATATGTGACCTCTCTTCTAAACTATGTAAAGTTGCATGTTTTGTAAGACCACATCAAGGATCACAGTATACTACTTATAAACTGAAGGGACCTTCCAGATCATTAAGTCCAACCTGCTCATCTTATAGGTGATCATATGGAGGCCCAGAGAAATGAATCCTCTCCCAAGATCACGACTATGTGATTGTGGAGCTGAGATTTACACCTGACTCCAAATTCAGAGCTCTTCTTACTATGCCAAATTGCATACTAGTTTTTTTAAGCAAGAAATTTAACTTTGTCATTAGAATTGGTAGCATTTTTAGTCTTTCTCTTATCTTTTTCAAAAAAGTCAAATATCTCTTCCAAGGTTGCTTAAGTAAGTTCAAGTACTTAAGACAAACTGAGTATTGATATAATAATAAGCACTTTGAAAACATGATGTAAGGTGTATCATCAGAACTCCTAGGGACAGTATGTGGTAAAGAGAGAACAAAGTACTCGGAAGGAGAGAAGTTTCAGTCACAGTAACAAGCATGAGATGGGGGAAAAGTTGAGGGGGGGTTTTTCATATGCAAAATGGTTTTATTTTTACCTATCTTATAGGATGGTTGTAGGAATAAAAACAAATGAAGTATAAAGTAAACCTTGAAAGAAAGATAATTTAATAGGTTTATTTAAATGTTTATATCTTCATAAACTTAAGCCTTATACTCTAAATGCAAACTGATTATTTTTATTTGAAGAGTAAAAGACAAGAATTTTGAATAGGAAGTGAGAATATAAAAAATTTAAAACACTAATTTATTACATGTCTCGCCTCTCTTAGACTAAATGGTCATCTCATTTTTGAAAGAACCATTTCTAATGGCATGGAAGCCTTGACAATAAGGGCTGAATCAATTGAGACTATAGTACACAAGTTGCATCATTTATCACCAAATAATTTTTATATCTTAACCATGGGACTTGGTAGTCATTAAGCACAGCTGTAATTTATGGTTTTTAAAAAGAGCATGGCATCTTAAAATGCAACATGAAACTGAGTGGCTTCAACAATAAGATAGACCCATACTGTTAATCATATATCAAATATCTGTGATTTTGCCAGTACAAACTGCAGCATGTCTGTAATTCAGCAGGTATCCTAGCCTAAGGTCATACACACTCTTCCCCATAGCTATCAGGGGTGAGACTGGAACTCCAAGTCCAGGACTATATATTACCCACTCTGCCATGCCATTTCCTCTCATAGACACAGACACTACTCATTGAAAATTAAGTCTTAGATCCTGTTAATGTTTGTTATTTAGATCACATTACATGTTAATTAATATTGCAGAAGGATTTAACCAGCTATGCCAAATTCTAACTACATTCAATAAAACTTACTTGATAGTTTTTCTGCAGTTTACTTTGAAGGCCCTGGCACATTTTAATCATCTGCTTCAATTCAGATCGTGCAACTAGAATTTCACAAGTAGGGCTATTACAGTCAAGAAGAGATCTGTTTTATAAAATGTAAAGGAATGTTACATTAATAATGTGTTGTAGTCACTTAAGAGGTTTGTTAATAAACACAAAATAACATTTTTGTTTCCAAGTGATCCATTTAATTCAACACTACCAACATTTTATCAAGTCCCTGGGTCATGTGAACTACCATCTTGACTTTACAGTAACACAGAATTTGACAGCTGGAAGGGACATTATGATCATCACTACCAACTCCTTTGTTTTACTGATAGCACCTACAGAAGTTATGGGACTTCCTTGTTCCCAGTAATACAGCTGAGCCAAAGAGGAAAAGGTGTTATTAAAACCCAGGTCTCTTTCTCCCAGTCTGGTACTCTTTATATCACACCAAGACCAAGTCATTTCCTTATTACTCCAAAGAAGTGGATTTGTGATTTTCATTGGCATAAGGAATTCTCAGATGAGGAATATTCCTTTACTTATGGAATCTGGAGGCAACTTCTCCATAACTCAGTATTCGGGGCTGCCTAGGGCCCTGAAAGGTTACATTATTTGCTTGGTTGTCAATACTAGCAAAAAAACTGAAAATTTTCACTAAGGGGGTACCCATATATTGATGAATGACGGACAAGTAATGGTATATAAATGCAATGGTGCCATAAGAAATGAAGTGGACAACTTCAGAGCAAACTAGGAAGACCTCTATGAATTGATGCAGAGGAAAGTGAGCAGAACCACATCTTACACAATGACAACATTATAAAGAAAAATGTTGAAAGACTTTAGAACTCTGCTCAATGATTCTAGGAGACCAAGGAAACAACATGCTACCTACCTCTTGTCAAAAAGGTGATAAATTTAAAATGTAAAATGAGGCAAACAATTTTGAGATGTAGCCAGTGTGGGAATTTGTTTCTTCAATTACGCATATTTGTTATGAAGGTTTTCTTTTTCTTTTTTTGTTCAATTGAGGGGAGGAGAGTAGGAAAATAAAATAAAATGTAAAATGTAAAATATAAATTGTAAAATTTATATTTTGTAAAAATAAAAATGTTTTTTATTTTATGAAAGATATAGCATTTCTTAATTACCACCACCATCATCATTGTTATTATTACTTAATGCTGTTGGAATTTGGTGCACTTCTACCAAACTTTTAACTTGCAACCTGAAGAAAGATTTTGCTTTGGGCTGCTTTATTTATTCCCTCATAACTCACATCCACAACACAAAGGTGAAATTTTCTAAGATCTTTTCCAGATCTATGATTCTGGTCAGCATCAGAACTAGTGAGTTACTGACTGAATACTGAAGTCACTAAAACAGCTTATATATGCCAGAACAATGAAGCAGACAACAAAAGCCACACCGTAAATATTATTGGACAAGGTGGGAAAACACAGTTTTTCAAGGTTGTCATTTCTTAATCCACAATTTATATTTATAATGGAAAGAGGCATTCCTCAGTAAAATTCTCTGAGGCAAATATAAAATTATAATGTTTGTAAATATATCTTTAAAAAAACACAAATTTTTATGGTGCTTTCTTGGTACCCTTGTGGCATTTATCATTTCTACCTTCTTTATATGCTCATATGATGCTGTCCTCTCACCCTGTCTTATTCACTAGATTATAATCTCCAGGAGGGTAGAGATTATTTATTCCTTTTGTAGTCAGCATGGTAGGAAGTAAATACTAATGTAAATGGTTGTTAAACATCTAATGGATGGAATCAACTGCACTTCCAGTTCATTTTCTCCAAGTAGATTCTTCCTTTTCTTTTCTTTCTTTCCCTTCCTTCCTTCCTTCCTTCCTTCCTTCCTTCCTTCCTTCCTTCCTTCCTTCCTTCCTTCTTTCCTTCCTTCCCTTTCTTTCTATAAGAATGAATAGGGAATGGCTAGGTGGTGTAGTGGATAGACCACTAGTCCTGGAATCAGGAGGACCTGAGTTCAAATCCAGCATCAAACACTTAACACTTACTAGCTGTGTGGTCCTGAATAAGTCACTTAACCCCAACCATCTTGCAAATAATTTTTTTTTAATGAGCACATTTATTTATAGGTCAAATAAACCAAATAAGATTCACAACCCAGCTCAAGAATATTAGCAACTATCTATATGCAACTCAACCCCAGAGGTCTTATGAAGTCAGTTACTTACAGTCATGTCCTGCTTAGCTCTTATTCAAGTTTAAACTGCCCTCAGTTATCTGAATATTGAATAACCTGACTTTTGATACACATGGTATCTGAGCAATCACCACTAGGATACTGAGTGATCACCTATCATAAACATCCCGAGGACACCTCAAATTTATACTCAAATAGATTTGTGATCTTACCTATAAAAGTACTCCCTCCAATGATACAATTCTTAGCCTCGCTATGCTTGCTTATTCAGAGATTAATATTCACATTCGGGGTACCAACTTATGTGTGCCTGACATCACAAAGACACAAAGGTCATATTCTTCATTTATTGCTATCCCTCCATCTCACCATTCCAGTCTCTTTCTTGTTTACATATTTCTTTGATGATATCCTTAACAGTGCTTCTCCTTCATAAATCCTTATAAGTAATGTGCTACAGTTCATTAATGTCCACCATATACCTCTCCATTGCCATTTGGGCAATTCTCAATTTCAGTCCTTTAGAGAATTCTATAAACTTGTAACCACGTAAGTAGACTTTTGGTGTTAATTAAAGAAAAACAAAATAAAACCATGGACTTTTTTGCTTCTGGATGAAGTTTGTGCTCATTAAAAGAATTTTGCAAATTTCCATAGACAATCCTGCCTATTCCTCTCCTCTTGGATCAATTCTTAACTCAATTAAACACACATATATAGAGAGAAAGGGAGGTAAGATGAGGTGAGATGACAACAGAGGAGGAAAGAAGGAAAATAGAGGGGAGTGGAAGGGAGGGAGGGGAGGAGAGGTAAAACTTACAGTTTCAAAGAGTCTTGGGGAACTGAGAAGTTAAGCTAATTACCCTGAATCACATATCTAGTATATGTCAAATGTAGTACTTCAACCAATGTCTTCCCGATTCCAAGGTTACTTTAGTTGAGTCTCTTCACCCTTTTATGCTGTTGTTCAAGATTTCTTAGGCTTATGATGTAAGACAATTCCAAAATACTCATGTTGGAAAATGCTATCTCCATCTAGAAAAAGAACTATGGAGTCAGTGCAGATTGAAGCGCACTACTTTCACTTCTTTTTCTTTCCCATGGTTTTTTCCTTATGTTGTGATTTTTGCTTTCACAACATGACTTATGTGGAAATATGTTTAATATAACTGTATATGTATTGCCTATATCAGATTGCATGCTGTGTTGGGGAGGGAGGGAGGATGGGAAGGGGGGAAATGTAAAACTGAAGATCTTGTGAAAGTAAATGTTGCAAACTAAAAATAGATGAATAATATAAATTTTTTTGGAAAGATTTCTTATGCTGATGTCAATATATATACATATACATAGTGTGCATATACACACATATATATACCCATATACATATATGTGTGCATACATATCACCATATATATGACAAATTGTGTATATATTATATATGGATAAGATTATAATGATAATGTTCAAGATTTCTTCTTCTGATGTCCTTATGTACACACACATCCATGTATATGCATATACACATGCATACATGTACATATACTGTGTATATATTTTAAATTTATGTATTATGTAAAGGGGTCTGGTATATGCTCTGAGAACTTCTAATGCAGTTGTTGTCCTTCATGCTTGAAGAAGACCAAAATGATATCTATCACTATGTCAGGGTCCAGGTGTACTGCCCAACTGTGGCTGATCAGACCAATATGAACCCAAGAGGCTCTACTACAGGTCAGGCACAAATAGTCCGCATTTTGAGTGGAGATGTCTCTAAATCTGTACATCTCAATGTTTCTTTTGAGTTACTGCAATTCTGCTTTGCTCACAAAGCACAGCACCTTCTTCAATGTAGGCATGCCATAGTGAGGGGTCCTGAGCCACCATCAGTGAAACAATGGAGAGTTTTCCCATAATCAGAATTCCCTACACCAATGAAACCAGAGATCTAGACAAAAAGCAAAACAAAAAAGCACTATGCCTCATAATAGTTCAAGTGAAATCTGAAGGGGTGATAGAAAAGAGAAGGAAGAGATGCAAAGAATACCGGGTCTGGGGATGTTGACAAATATATAAGTATATGATTTTGCCTGTATTCCTCACCTGAGTTTTTCAGATAGGGGATTCAAAGCTTCATTCAACTCTAGCAGAAGGGTAGCCCGGGAACTTAATCCCTCTGTAAGCAGTACTACCTATTGAGAAATGATTTACAAAGTAGTTATAAAATGCCATAGTAAAATGGTGTCTATTTTATTCAGTACTATATTTCAAGAAGTTTTCACAGTCTCACTTTCTACTTACATGCATCTTTCATTCAGGAAGGACAGTTATTTGCAGTTCACAAATTATTTTTGATTGCTTTAATTTATACATGATTAATATTCATAAAATGTTTTTCTAAGTTATATTCCTTATCAGATCTGAATTTATAATTCCTACTATCAGAAGTACAATATAATTTAATGGTACAACTTTTCTGTGATGCTACTAAAAGCCTTTATTAAACTTACATAATTATATACTTCGTATTAGGCTTAGAGTCTAGAACACATGGGTTTAAATTTCTCCTCTGATGAGATTAACCAGGAAAAAGTCATTCAAATTTTCTGAGCCTCAGTTTTTCTCATATGTAAAATAGGATAAAGGATACCTAGAGCACCTAACTAGGGTTGTGATGAGAATCCAATAACACTATATGTATATATGTATATGTATATGTATGTATATATATATATATACATGCACATATATAAACACTTTAGAAAAGCCAGTTATCATCATCATAATCACCATCATTTATGAGTTAGTTATGTAGTGCTTTAAAGGAGGTTTTTCTGTGTTTTCTGCACCACACCTAGGATTTCATTGGTATGCTAGACTCCCAATAATTAAACTCTATCTATGAATAAAGACTGGAATTTTATATGTAACGTACAGTCTTAAAAAGATTTGCCTGAAGACACCAAAGGTTCACTGATTTGCCCAGGGTCACACAGTTAATGAGTTCACTAAGGTTTTTCATCTAATGAACAGACTTCTCCCACTAGAAGGTGAGGTTTCCAAAGTACGCAATACTACCCCCTGGGGGGCACTGGAACAATAGTGGGGTGGTAGTGATGGGGTGCTTGAGTGCCTGTGCTTGGACCCCAATTTCAAAATCACATTTCTCCCTTGCCTTTAAACACTATCCCTGCAGCCTCTCCCCAGCCCAAGGACACTATGTCTAACAATTAATCTTGAGTGGACCCCAGCAAAACCCTTATCTCTCTCCCTGGTACAGTAGCAAATGGCACCTATTGGATTTATTAGTTTGAACTGGCTTTGTAATAGGATTTATTAGTCTGAACTAACTTTTTACTAGTTCATAAAGATATTTAATACCCACTGGATTATCTATACCATATCCCTACCTCATTATATGCATCCTGGACTCAACCAAGATTGTAAGCTCTTTGAGGGCAGGAATTATCTTTCTTTTTCTTATTTGTACCTCAGCACAGAGCCTGGCACATAGTAGGCACTTAATAAATGTTTATTTTATAATGTCGTATTAAGTAAGATGTAGAATCAGGAATAAGCAGATTAGTAGCCAAAGAAATATTTGCTTTGGTGAGTAAATATTTTTTGATTAAGGAAAACATGACACTAGTAAGTTGTTATCCCTATAAATTCAGTAACTTAACAAGCATTTATTTAGTATACAATAAACAAAAGGTTTGGCATCATGGATAGAGGATAAGTCTTGGAGTCAGAAAGATCTTGGTTTAAATCCTGCCTCTGAAACATACCAGGGGAGACCATGGGCAAATCACTTCATCTGCCTCTGCTCAAGCCTGTAGGTAACAAAGTACTTGCCAGCTGGCAATGATGGAGAATGCTTCCACCCAGACAATTAGTGGAACAGATGGAACAGAAAGCAACAATAAAAGCAAGTAACAGTCTTAGGGTAAAGCAAAAACTAGTCCCTATCAGTAAGGAGCTAGAATTCTACAATATATATAAAACCTGCATCAGTGAGTAGACAAATACATCTGTGGTCAGCTAGGTGATGCAGTAGACAGACGGCCATGCATGGCATCAGGAAGGCCTGAGCTCAAATACAGCTTCAGGCACTTGCCGCAGTGATCATATGTTACAAGTTTACTGTCATATCTCTAGTTTGATTACCTGTCTCTGTAGCTGCATGACTTGAGCTTTCAAAAGATTGATACGTCTTTCATCAAAACATTCAGTCTTCCCTTCTTCTATAAGCCACTCATATTGATTTCTAAAAAATTAAAACTTCATTTGAAATGTTACATTACCAAAATGTTATAACCATAGTAGTCAATGGTTGTGTTCATCCTTTGTTTTCAAAGAGGGCCATGACATCAGAAAATGATGACATGACTTACATATGACTTTGTTTTGAGTCAGGGAGGGCTGTGCAAAGTCACCAGCCTCACTTTCCCCTCTTGAGTCATCTAGATCCAATGACCAGATATTCATCAGGATGACTGGAGATGGCCTAGGATGCAATGAGAGTCCTTGGCCTTTTAGGCTAAGATCTTTTCAGATATTCACTTAAAGTGAGGTAATGCCCATTCAGTGAATAGGTGTCTTTAAAGAGTAGTCAGGGGGAATGGCCCCTTTAATAGAAACAGGAAAATAAATATATAAATCACTCTGGAAGGGGCAGGAGCCTCAGGGTTGTTGTTCTGAAGAGAAACTGTTATTATTGACATTCACTGTAAGCCAGGAGGGTCCAAAACGAGCCAGTAAGTGGAAGTTGGGCAGGGCCCCTTGGCTGTGGGAAGGGAAGGGAAGGGGGGAGGGGGAGGGGGAGGGGAGGGGAGGGGAGGGGAGGGGAGGGGGAGGGGAGGGGGAGGGGAGGGGAGGGGAGGGGAGGGGAGGGGAGGGGGAGGGGAGGGGAGGGGAGGGGAGGGGAGGGGAGGGGAGGGGAGTTACCCAGATAGCTGGGAAGGGATAATCTTGCTGCACTCTGCCCTGGCAATACCATATCTAGAGTACTTCATTCAGCTCCAGGAGCCACTTTTAGAAGAACTGAGTAAAACTGGAATGCATTCAGAGGGAGGATAATCATGAAGATAAAGAAATATAAAACCAAGCCATACGATATACAATGATACATTTATATTTAGGTGTGGCTATCTGCTAAGAAAATTTAAGTCATATAGGAATACTGCTGAAAACTCTTCCCCTATGCTATTTCTGGGTAATGAGGAAAACACTTAGTGTTTGGCAGTATATATTATAAATTACAAATGTGCATAAATTAGACACAAAGTTAATATAGGAATCAACACTGATTACAAATTAAAGAAAACATTTTCCCATTGCATTTTGAACACAATGCTTTAAATGAGAATCTAATGAATCTAAATAAATTCAAAATATAAAATACATTTTCCATGAATTTTTTCTAAACTGTGATATATGTAGAAATATGATTCTGTCTTCCAATCACTTAGGCCTATTTACACAATTCCAATTATAAATCAACTTAAGAGAAAGTCTCTCTAAAAAAGCGTAATATAAAAAGGGTGATGATTAAAAAAAAAAACCAAACATTATTGGGCAACCTTGTTTTCTAGTGCCTACTCATCCAGTAACTAGCTGTGTGACCATGCACAGATGAGCTCTGTTTTTTCTTCTTTATTCCCTCATTTGTAAAACAAAGCAATTGAAATAACTGAACTCTATGGTAGCTTTCAGTTTTCACCTTTCTGTTTCTTAAAGAGCCATTTGAATGGCAAGAGGCTATAAAGCTTTGGAGAAGATGCCTTCTTTCCATTCAGAAAACTAGGCTATGTTCCCCTTCTTTACTGAATAAATATAAGAACATCAAATAACAGAAACAAGTTTTGGGAGGGAAAAGAGTCTGGATCTAGTCAACATTGTTCTTTCATTCTGAGAAAAGGATCAAAAAAACAAGCTAGAATGTTTTTGTTAAGGCCCTATAGTCTTCATCTGATCTCTGTAAAGGTAATTTTGAAGTTATGGAAATTTCTGTTTATAGCATATTGATTATTCCTAGTTGGTTACAATATTCTGGCATTTAAACAGCATCATAAAAGTATTTTATTTTGTACTGTATTTCTGACCTTAATATGTTTATATATGTAATCAAAATTTCATTTCAATTTAATTCTTCATTTTAATAAATTTTGGCTTCGAAAAATAAGTATACAAGCAGACTTTCCAGGAGGAAAATATCTTTCACACTTAGCTGTTATTTATTGTTAAGCATTGAAGTAAACTCTCTATTTTGTGGCTTAAATAAATCACTAAGCTTTGCTAATACATTTCAATACCTCAAAACTTCTAGCTCACACTTCAATTTGGAATTTTCCTCCTGGAGTTTCTAAAAAAAAAGAAGAAAAAATTCAATGATAGCAATTCATAATTCTTAAATTAAAAAAGTCTCATCTGTAACCAAATTTTTTAAACTGTTTTAAAGCACTTCCCTCCAAAGAGCTCAAATTATTTTATAATGAGTTTTTAACAGCTTGTTAATCCTCACTTTATATTGATAATATAGGATAATAACAGGGCCAGAGACTAGACATGTGTCCATGGGTGGGGAGTCAAGGTCAGACAGTAGACTCAATTCACCAAGCAAGTATAAGTTGTATAATATTCAAGAATACAATAAAGAAGACTGATGAGGCTAGGAAGTAGGCAAATCCAATCTAGATTTGGGATTAAAAGAGGCAGAAAGTATGCCAACAACACTGGTGTAACATAGAGTTGGCTGATTTAACAAAGATTTTCAGACTCATTATAGAAAAGCTGACAAATAGGAAACAAACAGGAATACTTTAGCAAATCAGATTCCACAGTTACACAGTAACAGAAACTCTATGAGTCAGACACTACCAAGTCGATACATATCAGAATCACTGATTTATGGAAAAGGAAATTGAAGTACTGACATATTAAACGTTGTCCAAAATTATAAAGAGAGTTAATAGTGAATCAAAGCATAGGCGGCATGGTACTTTAATGTCTATAATCCCCCTCAAATTGTCAATAATATTTTTTATTATCAAAAACACTTTTTTATAAAAAGAAAGTTATATGCCCTCAAAAGGTATCAAATATCTTCAAAGAAAGCATTGAGTTGCCAAATTTTTTTCAAAAAGACTGCCTAATTTATAGATAATAACACATAAAGAAAGCAAATGAATTTCAGAAGATTTTTTGGGGAGGAGAGGGTTAATTTTAACTGTGTTTTGTCACTTTCATCATTGTAAAGAATTCATTTCTCTACTCAATTTTATATTCAATATGTCAATTAGAAACAAAGTTTCACAACCCAATGTGCAGCAGTCCTCAACAGTCACAGAGTACTCAGATACTTGGTTGAAAGTATGTTGCTAGTGGGTATGATGCTGGGTGTTCCTAGATCTCTCCAGGAATGCTGGCATCATGCCAAAGGTATTATTATTAACAATGCAAATTGCCCTCAAAGTTGTTAAGTGGCGATCTTGACCAACAGCCACGTGAGTTGGCAACAAGCAGCCTGGTTTGAGCAGAAGACAATAAGAAGACAGAAGAAGTACGGCAAAGAAACGGATGGGTTGTATGGAATAACTGGGCAGAGAAGAATAGTTTTGGATAGTTACTACCAAATATGTTTTTTTAATTCACTGAAAGAAACATTTACAACCATAAGACTATTGTCATACCTTTTTGTCATATTCTGTTAACTTCCTAATTGAAGACATTAGAGATTCTCTTAATCAAATTTTCTTCTTTTAGTAGTGTAGAATCCAGGCAGCAAGAGTCAGTTGAGAATGGGCTGATTCCAAAGTTCCTGAAGAAGTGCTTTCCAACCTTTAAAACATAAACAAGTCCCCTAAAGCAAAATTTAAAAAATTAAAGTCTTATAGTGAAATGTTATATTTCTATCAATAAGAGACTCATAAAAAATAGCATTTATATAGGTAACATAGGATATGGAGTACAATTCAAGTGTCAGAAAGACCTCAGTTCAAATCCTGCCTCCAATATTTACTAGCTGTGTGCCCTTGGGCAAGTCACTTAACCTATGCCTCAGTTTCCTTAGTGGTAAAATGGAGATAATAATATCTTTTTCACAGGGTTGTTGTGAGAATCAAATTAGATAATATTTGTAAAACACTTAGCACATTTCCTTGCACAGACTAAGCACTACTAAATAAATGCTAACTATTATTATTATTAGGTAGCCAGCTGGTGCAGTGGATAGAACACTGGGCCTGGAATGAGGAAGACTCATCTTTCTGAGTTCAAATCTAACCTCAGCCATTTACTAGCTGTGTGACCTCGGGCAAGACACTTAATCCTGTTTGCCTCAATTTCCTCATCTATAAAATGAGTTGGAGAAGGAAATGACAAATTACTCCAGTATCTTTGCCAAGAAAACCCCCAAAACATTCGCAGTCATGCACAACTGAAATGACCAAATAAAAAATTATTATTATTATATTTATATTTCAGAATGAACATAATCCAATAGTAGCTAGATCATCTAAAGTATCCTAATCAATATCTAAAATAATGCTAAGAACCTGAAGTTATTCTGCCTCCTTCAGAAACTAGTTCTAATGTGCTATTCCTTAACAATTATGAAATAACTCCCAGTAGTTACTTCTTTATTAGTAGTAAATTATTTCATTAGCTTAAATTTCTCCTTCCTATTTCCTTGTGTTTACTGTCAAAAGAAGGGAAAATTGGAACCCATTCTGTAAATAATAACTATACTGTGCTTTATATCACATTTTTCAGGACAAATGTGTAAGAAATGTTAGCATAGTTATTATTTTCCTAATAATAAGGAAGCACATCCATTACTAATGGTTCTGTAACTGTAGATCTCACTCAACACTGTCACAAACCTGTATAACTTTCCCCAAATGTCAAATGTCACTGAAATATGTTAAACGTTGCAGAAGTAATAGCTGTCTGAAAATGTTTGTCAGTTGACATTTACTTCAAGATGGCAGACAACATCACCAATCTAGGGCAGGATGGCACAGCTGAAAGAGGGCTAAGATTGAAAGACTTTCAAATACCCTGCTCTGCCACTTACAATCCCTTAACCTCTCAGGGCCCCAGTTTACTTATTTATGAAGTAAGGTGGTTAGACTTGACAGCCTCTAAGGTCTTTAACCTTAGACCTTAACTCTAAATCTATGATCCTACTATCCCATGAATTAAACTTCAGATGTCCACTCATATCCTTTAATGAGATAAAGACAGGGTAAGGAAAGAGGAGAGGAATAGGGTCTGTGTTTCATTGATATAAGTAACTCCCAGATGAGGATACTCCCTCTGCCAAAGCAGGTCACCCCCGATAATTCTATAACTTGTAGCATTAGGGGGTTATCTATATTATCCAGAGGTAAAATGACTTCTCTACTATCACAGACTCAGGGGCAGCACCATTTGAACCTAGATTTTTGGCCCTGAGACCAGCTCTCTATCCACTACACCATACTGTCTCTTTATCATTTAAAACTACACCTAATTTACTCAAAAACAGTCATTTCCTTTCAAAGTTACTATGAAACAAACAAAAGGAAATTAGGACACGTATTGCTAGATAGTTCAATTGAAGTACTTGTCATCAATAAGACACTAGAGAATCTTACTTCTGAATCTTTAGCTTGGGTTCTGCCTACAGAGATGCTTTTGTTAAGTTATTGGTCTTAGGGTACAAGGTAACATCAAGAATGGAAAACAAAAACCCACAATCAGGTATGACAGGTTGGGATCCTGGAGCAAGGTTAAGTTAGGAGCAAGGTTAGGACCCAAAGCAAGGTCTGTTAATCTAGGATCTGTGGACAGCCAAAGAGTCTACGGAGAAATTTCAGACAGCCAATAAATGTGAGTAGGAAAAAAATTACATCTTCATTTTCATTCATCTTAAATTAAATTTAGCATTTCTTCCAATTAATTTTTTAAATAATTCTGCAAAAGGCTCCATAGGTTTTCCCAAACTTCCAAAGGGATCCATCTCACACACACACACACCCCGAGGCAAGGAGAATTGGGCAGCAAGCATCACAGGATCCAGGATGCTTGTACTTTAGCCAGGATCAAGTTATTTATTGATGCTCCAAACGGAATACACTTAAGAAAACTGACCTAACAAAACAGAGGAAAATCTTGACCTTTATTGGAGGGTATCACACAGAGGAAAAAGGGAAGAATATGCACAGTTTATTGGAGCTAGGTGGCACAGCGGCCAGCGCGCTGGGCCAGGAATCAGGAAGACTCATCTTCCTGAGTTCAAATCTGGTTTCAGACACTTAGTAGCTGTGTGACCTAGGAAAGTCACTTCACCCTCTTTGCCTCAGTTTCCTCATGTATACAATGAGCTGTAGAAGAAAATGGCAAACCACTCTAATATGTTTGCCAAGAAAACTCCAAAAGAGGTCATGAAGGGTCGGACAAGACTGAACAACAAGAAGGACACCGGAAGATGGATTTTAAATTCTTCCTGAAAAGAAAGTTGCCCCTCTGGCGATGATGTAACCGCGATCCACAGCGGATCCATGATCCAGAGATCCAGAGAGGGTCAGAAGAAGGAATGAGGGGACATGACAGTTCCTGTCTGCCTGCTGACAGTCACTGAAGCATCTACACATCAATTTGATAACAACAATAGAGGGAGAGCCTTCCCCAGGGAATACAAAAGATTTGTTAAAACAAAATCTCTTACTGGAGATTTATGTAGGCACAAAGAAGGCATCTGAGAAGCGCTGCAAAAGATTACAATCTTTTAAGCAAGAAAACTGAAGGCCTTAAGAATACAAGCCACATTTCTTCACTACTGTCAATCAAAACCAAGGGTTTTTGTCCTCCTTCAACACCAAGACAAGATATATCCTCAGGAGCCTGGTGGTAGCCAGCATGTGATTCAAGTAGCTCTTTCCTACTAAGGCAGAGAAAAGGAAGAGGAGGAAAACAGTCCTCTCCCTATGGAGATCACAAATGAAAGTAATACAGTTGGTTTTTTGGTTTTTTTATGTTCTGGAAATAAACCATAATTGCAAATACAGTCATTTATACCTAGAAAAGCCTGCAAAGACATAAAAGGAAACCCAGGGAAGGAGCTCTGTATCAGTTAAACAAAGACACTAGGATATTTGAATGGCTGCTAAATAACACTGCTAAGTTCATATGTCTAAGGTCAACAAATGAATTAATGGGCATTTATATGCAGTGTCTATTTCTTGCCAGGCATTGTATTAGGTACTAGGATACAAACTCAAAAGGAACAAGACTGTCCCTGCACTCAATCATCTTACATTGTACAGAGGAAAAATAATATATACAGAGAATAAAAAACTAAAAAGAAAAGATAAACAATAATTTCCTTGGAAATCAGGATAGGCTTCCTTAAAGAGAATCTGAGAAGAGATCTGAAGGAAGCTAGGAATTCTAAGGGACAGAGGAAAAGAGGAAGGGAGCAGAAGAAATAGAAGGAATATTATGTAAAAAGAACAGCAAGCAGGTCAGTGTAGTAGAAAAATGGAGAATGGAAAGAACAGTAACATGTAATACACCTTGAGAGATGGATGGGCTAGAGCCATACTGTGAAGGGCTTTAAAAGTCAAACAGAGAGTTAGTATTTTATTCTAGAAGAAAGAAGAAGCCATTGGGATTTCTCAAGTATGAAAGTGACACAAATCAGAGTCCTGTGCTTGAGGAATAACAATTTCCCAGATGTTAAGGAGAGACTGGAAAGGAGAGACTGGAAAGGGGAAGTTAAAAATGAGAAAGATCAACCAGGAAGCGAGGGTGGCAACCATGTGAGGGGAGGGAAGGGGAGAGATGCAAGATATATTGTAAACAAAGATATAGCAATTAATCAGTATATTATAAACAAAGATATAGCAATTAATCAGATATAGGAAAAGGGGCTGTGAAGAGTTGAGGACAAATCTGAGGTAAAGTTAGTAGCAAAGTGTGCTCTCAAAAGAAAGAGGGAAGTTAAGAAGAGAAAAGCAGTGGGAGGAAGAGGGAATGATGAGTTCTATTTGGGCATCTTGAGTTTGAGATATCTATGTGCCTGTAGAATAGCCACTAACCATGAAAGAAGCGAGTAATGAAGGACTAGAGTTTAAGAGAGAGTTTAGAGCCATATCTAACCATCGAGCTAGCTAGCTAGCTAGCTGTCTGTCTGTCTGTCTATCTATCTATCTATGTGCATGTATATATATGTATATACACTGCCAAGGTCTGGAGCTGAATTTGAACTCAGGTTTTAGAAATATATGTAGAAAACAATTACATAAAGACATTGCCATATCTACCCACGCAGCTTTAAGTTATGGTGGATTCTTTACATATATCTAACATACTGTTAAGCTAGGTGAAAGGCTCAAATATTAGAACAGAAATACAGGAATCAATAAGTGTTTTTCTGGTTGTGATGGTTGGGTAATTACAGATTTCCAACAAAATTGGTTTATAATCACTTTTAAATTCTTCCCACTTGAAATAACCACCGTATGAAGAAGAAATTAAAGCTATCTATAGTCATATAAAAAATGCTCTAAATCACTAGTAATTATTGAGACGCAAATCAAAATAACTCTGAGGTACCACTTCACACCTATCAGATTGGTTAACATGACAAAACAGGAAAATGATAAATGTTGAGATGTGGGAGAGCTGGAACACTAATTCATTGTTGATGGAACCATAAATTGATGCGACCATTCTGGAAAACAATTTGAAAGTATGCCCAAAGGGTCATAAAAATGTGCATACCCTTTGACCCTGCAATACCATTTCTAGGGTTGTATCCCAAAGAGATCATAAAAATGGGAAAAGACCCACATGTACAAAAATATTTATAGTAGCTCTTTTTTTGTGGTGGCCAAGAACTGGAAATTGAGGGGAAGCCCATCAATTGGGCAACAGCTGAACAACTTGTGGTATATGAATGCAATGAAATACTATTGTGCTATAAGAAATGACGAATAGGCAGACTTCAGAAAATCCTGGAAAGACTTGTATGAACTGACACTGAGTAAGGTGAGCAGAACCAGGAGAACATCATTCACAGAAACAACCATAATGTGCAATGACACATTTTCATACACTTAGCCCTTCTCAACAATGCAAGGACCTAAAACAATTCCAAAGGACTCACGATGGAAAATGCCATCTATATCCAGAGAAAGAACTATGGAGTTGGAACGCAGAACAAAGCAGACTATTTTCTTTTTTGTTTTGTTTTGTTTCTTTCTTTCTTTGTTATGGTTTCTCCCATTTGTTATGCTACTTCTATGTAACATAACTAAAGTGAAAATGTGTTTAATAGGAATGTATGTGTAGAGCCTATATCAGATTGCACGGCATCTTGGGGTGGGAAGGGGGAGGGAAAGAGAGAAAATTTAAAACTTATGGAAGTGAATGTTGAAAACTAAAAATAAATTAATAATTTTTTAAAAAAAGAAATAACTACCATATGAAGTACTAGATTATAAACTCCTTGAGAATAAGAGCTGTATCTTATTTATCTTTGTAATTCTCTTGGCACTGAGCACAATAGATGAGAAACATATGCCAGTCATCTGATTTTAAATGCTGAACATCCCTCCATTAGGTACAGTAACTATCAGTGATCATAAAATAAAAATTACTTACAAAGTTTCATTTTTCGTACTTCTCAAATGGCAAATGTCTTTGTGAATGCAGCCCTCTTTCCCTTACTTCATGCTGATACCATTTTACAATCAGAAAACTTGGTTTTAATTCCTAGGTCTTGTACTTGCTGCTACACATTGGTTAAGTCACACTATGACAGAATTTCAAAGTTGTAAAGGCATCTCCAATCATCTAGGCCAACTCAAAAATCATCCCTTCAACAATTCCTAAAATTGTTCATTCAGGGATTTTTTTGAAGATATTACCTATCTTAGTAAGCCCCTTCTATTTTTGGATAATTCATCCATTCTTTACTCAGCTAATGTGCCAGCAACGTGCTAAATGCTAACGATATAAGTCCACAAGGAACTGATATTCTAGTGGCAGAAGACATCATGCGCAAGAATAGACATGTGCAAGAAACACACAAAATAGATTCCAGGAAACCACATAAGGGAAGGCACTAGCAGCTGGGGGCAACAAGGGGTTCCAGTAGAGGGTGTCCTTTGAACCGAATCTTGAAAGGAGCCAGAGGTGGAGGTGAGGAGGGAGTGCATTCCAGGCATTGCAGGACAGTCAACACAAAAACACTAAAATGGGAAAAGAAGAATCATGTGTGGGAGAAACAACAAATAGGCCAGTATGACTGGACACTAGATTGTGCCCATGACAGTAGTATTCAAAGAAGGCTAGAACACAGGAAGAGGGACTTCCAGCCAAAAGAACTGCTTAACACAGGCAGACTGTCTGCTTCTATATTCTAGCAAAAACCCTGAAATGCATATCTGACTAAATAATGATCAAGAAATCCAATGAGAAATTACAATAAATGACTAGTTTCATTCTAAAACTTCATAAAAAAGTCAGTAAGAAGCCCACAATGACAGAAAAGAGGGCCACCAGCAAATTCAACGACAGTTAACGAGCTGATTCATGCCAAGGCTGCCAGGTAGAGGAACCGTGGAGATTCTGAAAGAGCAAGACTCAAGGACATCAGAAAACACCAAGGCAGAGACTCTGGAAGTCCCAAGGAGTGGCAGGGACCAGGGTTGAAGAGAGGCACTCAAACCAGATTAGTCCATGCACTCAAGATCAGTGTGCTAAGCCATACGGTGGAGTTTCTCAAACATTTTGGTCTCAGAATCTCTTATGCTAGTAAATATGATTGAGGTTCCCAAACAGACTTTGTTTATTTAGTTTACAGCTGTTTATATTACCACATTTGAAATCAAACTGTTAACTTTTTAAAAATTAATTATTTCATTTAAAATGGCAATAATAAACCAGAAGCAACATGTTTTTATGAAAAAAAAACTCTATTTGCCAAAACAAAAAAAAAAAAGAATTTAGTGAAAAAAGTGGCATTATTTTAGATATTTTTGCAAATCTCTTTAATATTTGCCTTAACAGAAGATAGCTGGATTTTCATATCTGCTTCTGCATTCATCTTGTTCCAATATGTTGTTTTTGATTAAAATATAGAGAGAAAATCCAGCCTCACACAAATAGATAGCTGAAAAAGAGAGGCGTATTCTAATAGGCAAGTAATATCTTAGAGGGGCAGCTACATGGTAGAGTGGATAGGGTATCTGGAAGACTCATCATTCTGAGTTCTAATCTGGCCTCGGACACTTACTAGTTGTATGGCCCTGGGAAGATCACTTAACCTTGTTTGTCTTGGTTTCCTCATCTACAAAATGAGCTGGAAGAGAAGGAAATGGCAAACAACTCCAGCATCTTTGCCAAGAAAAATTCAAATGGGGTCACGAAGAGTCAGGCACAACTAAAACAACTGAATAACAACAAATATGTAAGTAGAGAAAAAAGGACATGGACAAGAAATGCTGGGAAGTTAGAAATTGCAAGAATTGGCAACAGACTGGATATGTGGGGTGAGTGAGTGAAGAGTTGAAGATGACATCAAGTTTGCAAACCTGGGGAACCGGAAAGATAGTGGTACCCTTGATGATGATATGGAAGTCCAGGAAAAGATTTGGAAGGTGGTAAAAGATAATGAGTTCAATTTTGTCAAGTTTGAGATCAATTGATCAGCAAATATTTATTAAGAGTTTACTATGTTTTGAGGCATTGTCCTAAGTGGAGATGCATGCAAGACATCCAGTTCAAAATGTCCAATATGTAGTTGGTGATATGGGACTATAGCCGAAAAAAGGAACTACAGCTGGGTATGTAGATCTGAGTATTATCTGCATAGAGATGATAATTAAACTCATAGTGGCTGATAAGATCACCAAATAAAGGATTATTAAAAGAAAGAGAGTTCAGGACATAGTCTTGGGGGACAACCATAGTTAGTGGCTGTGACACAGATGAAAATTCAGCAAAGCAAAGAGTGGTTAGAGGGGTAGGAGAACAAAGAGAAAGCAGAGTCATGGAAACCTAGAGAGTAGAGACAGCAGCGAGGCAGCAGCCAGGAGAAGATGGTCAATAGTATCAAATGCAGAAAAGAGGTCTAACAGAAAGACTGAGAAAAGCCTATAACAATTAATTTAGTGACTTTGGAGCATATGAACAGGAGTAAAGAAGGCAGAAGGTGAGAATAAATTCAGAGTAAGCCAAACAATGGGTGATGGCCGGGAAACATATTAAGCAGTGAAGGGACTGGAGGTCATAGTAAGAGGTGTAGAAAGACATGGAACGATAAAAGATTAAGGTCAATGAATTGACAATTCGTGAAATTATATAATTATGAAATGGGAGCATTGGGAAGTGGGGCTACAATAACACTTTAATAAGGCATAGGGTGTACAGAGATAAGCAACCAACAGGGTACAGAAGCAGAGGGCATGTGGATGGGATGGTGAAGAAAAGAGGGCAGTGAAAAGTATCAAGAGAAGGAAAGACACAGATGATCACTCATGTAACCATGGATTAGAGTTGGGAGCAGTTAGCAGCATGGACTCCATACAGATGGAAGTAGACTTGGGGGGCAGGAGTTTGAGGTCTCCTTTTTATTGGTTTTTGGGGGGCAATAGGCTAACTCTTATCTGTACCTCTGATCTGTACCCCTGGGTTAGCTCATTAAAATCTCTAAATCATCTCAAAGTTGTCAGTAAAACTTTAAAGTTAACATCTCTACATCATTACAAAATTGTCAGGACCTTTTGGTGTTCTGCTGATCTTACTGTGGATGTCTAGAACTTGTCTGAGATTTAACATATCATATAAGACCAAGAACACAGACAGAAATGCCTAGAGGGCTTCTGTTGATTCAGTATATGCTACTAGGATGTAAATTTGGTTAATACATTTGTAAATTATGCTCCTTCGATCTTTGAAAAGGTTTGTACATAACTTTCGGGTTCCCTTTGCAAGTTTATTTCCTGCCATTGTCCCCTTATAAAGGCTAATAACAAAGGCAGCTAGGTGATGCAGTGGATAGAGGCCAAGTCTGTAGTCAGGAAGACTCATCTTCTGGAGTTTAAATATAGTCTCAGGCATTTGCCAGCTGTTGGACCCTGGGCAAGTAACTTAACCCCTGTTTGCCTAAGGTTTGTCATCTTAAAATGAACTGTTTGAAGAAACAGAAAACTACTGCTGTATCTTTGCCATGAAAACCCCAAATGGGGTCACAGAGAGTCAGACATGACTGGAAAAAATACTCCGAACAAAAAAAATTTCCTAGTAAAAACTAACTTACTATACTGACTGGAGGGGTATGGGAGGGGCAGACCAAGATACAATTTTAACACAGTCAAATAAGGAATTCTAGAGTTTTTGTCACTTCTACTATTCAATAAATTCCAGTAGCTCCCTATCACTTCCAGGATTAAATGTTTGGCATTCAAAGACCTTCATCTTTGGCTCCCCTCCTATCTTTTCAGTTTGTTGGGATTTTTTACACAGTACCCCCCCACTACATATTCTGTGTTTTAGTGATTCTGGACAATTTTACTGGCTGTTCCCTATGCCTGGAATTGCCCCCCTGCTCATCTCCATCTTCCTTCAAGTCTTAGCTAAAGCCTAGCTATCTGGAAGAAGTCCCTCCTAATTCCTTGTAATACTACCCTTCCCTCTTATATTGCCTCCAATCCATCATATGTCTTATTTGCACACAGTAGTTTAATGTTGTTTCCCTATTCAACTATGAGTTCCTTAACAGGAGACACTGTTTTTTGACTTTCTTTGTATCCCCACTGTTTAGACAGTGCCTAGTACCTAGTAAACACTTGTTAAATGCTTAACTGATTCTTATTTTTTTCTTTCTAATCTATTTTCCACTTGTTTCTGCTTTGAGAAACCTTAAATTTTCTTTTTTTAATTCTTCTGACTTTGTTTTAACATTTCTTGTTATCTCAGAGTTATTGTCTTCTATTTGGTCTGTCCTCATTTTTAGGGAGTTTGCTTGGGCAAGGTTTTGCTCCTTTTGTGCCAAGCTGTTAATTCCCTTTCCAATTCTTTCTTCTGTAGCTCTTATATCTTTTCTACTTTTTTCTCCTAGTACTTTTATTTCACTTATGAAAACATTATGAAACTCTTAAAAATGAGTTTTTGCCTCATTTCTTCCAAGAATTCTACTTGAGTTTGTGCCCCAGGGTATTTTGAAGTCATTCTCTTCTGACTTTGTGTCTTGAGCATCCCTATCACCAAACTAGCTTTGTATGAAGGAGTTCCTTTTATTTATTTGCTCACCCTTCCAGCTTCTGTCCAGAATTTGGACTTTATATCAGGGTGTTTCTTGAGGGAAGGTCTGGGCTGGGTGGCTCGCAGAGACAATTCAGACTAGAGACCTTTAAGCTCTCGGTGCTCTCAGAAGAATCTGATCCAGGGCAAAGTCTGACTGCTGAAATCTATGGAGAAATGATCCTTTAAAATCATGAGAGCCAATGAGGTTGTCTAGAGTGTAGAGGGAGAACAGCAGAAAAACAAAGGACAGAAATTTGAGAATAGCTAGTTACAGGTAATAATACAGATGATGAATTAACAAGGGAAATGGACAACAGGCAGTCAGACAGGTAGAAGATGAACCAGGAGAGGGTAGTGTAAAAAAATCCATATAGAAGAAAATATCTAATAGGATATTGTAGTCTACAGCATAAATCCAGCAAATAGATTGAAAAAAATAGGACTGAGAAAAGATCATCAAATTTGTGTGTATATGTATCTTTTTTTCCCCTCCAAATTAGTTAAGTGAGAGAAAAGGAACCACTCTTGCTAGATACCAGTTTAGGTACTCTAGTTAGGGTAATAGCCTGGAGTTCCAATGCACCAAGAAGATGTTATAGAAAGCATATTACTAAATTCTCCAAAATCACAGATTAAAATAAATCCAGGCTATTTCTGCATTTCTGTGGGCACATGGGAGTTAGGGGGAAAATGGCTTGGGCAGGAACTGGAGTTTCTGCAGAATTAGTACTGGGAGCCTCAGAAGTCCCTTTGTTCTAATGCAGATTCAAAGAAATCTCTTGCCCAAGTCAAAGCCCAGGGTGGTGACAAGAGTAAGTAAGGCCTTTAAAGAAAAGAACAGAGCTTTGCCCAAGGGGATGGGGGCCATCTTGCAAAATTTTCCTGTTAAACTATATACCTCCAGTTTCCAACACTTATGTTTGTCCTTTGTTCTCAGAGAGGACCATGACTAGCAGCTGACTTTGATTTGAGGGAGGAAGGGCTGTGCAAGATCACCAACCTCACTTTCTTCTGAGCTATCTGGGTCCAGGGACCTGACATTCATCAGGATGACTGCAGATGACTTCAGGATGCAATATGAGCCCCTTTCAGGCTAAGATCTTATCACATTCTCACTTTGAGTGAGATATACCCCTTCATTGAATAGGTTGAATAATTCTTTAAATTACTCAAGGCATGACCCCTTTAATCAAAATAATAAAAAGAAATCAAACTGGGAGGGGAAGAACCACAGGGTTCCTGAATAAAAGAGAAACAATTATTATTTAGTTATTACTAAACTTGAACAAACTAACCATTCAGTAAATGTTTATTGGATTGCATTGACCTGAATAAAGGAATGTGGAATTATTTCACTTTGTATTCACAGTATTTACAGTTATTCTTTCCACATTGTGGAGGTTTTGGGCACAGCACCTCCTTGATCAGAAAAATCCAGGTTAAATTTTTTAGCTCTCCCTTTGTACCAGAGAAGCCTGAATTATCATGGTATGCTTAGCACATGTCCAACTGGATTCTCTCTCTCTCTCTCTCTCTCTCTCTCTCTCTCTCTCTCTCTCTCTCTCTCTCTCTCTCTCTCTCTCTCTCCCTTCCTTCATTCCTCTCATTTTCCCTAAGAGGCATATTTCATCCTAACAGTTCTCCTAAAAAGTGAAGCAAACACTTAAATAAGGTGAGCAAAAAACCAAAAACTATTAGCACTTTTTATTCATGTATATTTATTTATATCTTGACGTTGATACTTAAGTTTCAGTAACATCTACTTCTGTTGATAAATTTTTTTTTTGAGAAATAAGTATACTCAGTTACCATAAAATCAGTCATAAAAGCAAAAATGTTTTGCTACTGCTGGGAATATTTTAAAAGAAAATTGCCCAAAGAAAAGTAGATTTTGTTCAATCACTGAGACAAGCAACAATGCTATTGAATTTTATTAAATGTACCCATGCCAATGCATATGTATTTACCGGAGAAACAGGAGAAAATGAGTCCCAATTGAATACAACTGCAAATTGGTTTTCAATGTCATTATACTCCTGACCCTTATATGATGATTATGTCTCTATATTTCTTCACAAATACTGGAACTTATACATTTAATGGAACTATACTTCTTACAAAAGAATTGATGTATGTAACATCTGACCCTTCATAAATAATCCCAATACTACTCCTATTTGTAGTACAGAAACAATTTAAAGATGTCAATATTAAGAAACCTAAGCTTAAATTTTATACAGTTCCAATAACACAATTTGTACCTGAATATTAGATATTATACAGAATATATAAAAATACAATCAGAGAAGTACAAAAGGAAAAAGCAATATGGTACAAAGGAAAGAATACTGTCTCAGAAATCTGAATAAGATTCATAAGAGCCTACCTTTTGAAATAAAAGAGATCTCAGAGGCCACCTAGTTTAACATTTCATTTTACAGATGAAAGCATGAACAAAAAGAAAAATTCTTAAGCGCTTACTATGTGACAAGCTAAACAAAACCTGGCTGTTTCACATAAGCACTAGTCTTACATGTTATATCATGTAACATATCAGCCATTGAACTCAGAAACTGCTCACAAAAATGGCCCTTCTTACTGAATAGAAATTGACCTTGTGTCATAAGAGAATTTTTGGCTAAGCTTTATTACCACCTTTTGCTTAAAACAAGGAAGTCATGTAGGATTCCTAAAATCAAGCTAAGATATCAAACTGTGACTGCAATAATTAACTGACTAGTGTTAAGAGAATTTCTGGATCAGTTTTATGACATTTATTTACATAAGAGGAGCTTGTTTACTATAGCTAGTTATAGTTTCGGTATTAACAGTTGCTCTGCAAATCTCAGTTATATCCCCAGTGTTTACTGGACACTTTATTATTTTACCAGATGTAGATCTTTCCCCTTCTGCTATCTGTTCTTTGATACATAATACATTACTTTTCCCTTCTGTAAAATTCTATTGTGGCCATCATTCTTACATAACTAAAATCTATATAGCATGGCTGAAGTGGCTGGTCAGGACCCACTGTTTTTTGTATTCCATGGGTCAATGTTCTGAGCATATGATAAACCAGTTTTTACATGTCTTTTTACATTACTATGTATTAATGTCAGAAGTAACTATTAATAGATCCTTGGAAAATTTTTGTATTAGTCTCCTGATTCTTTTTTTTGATGTCAATCTAAACATTCTGTGTTTGGCAACTGCTCAAGCAAAGAATACTCTTTGAAATATGAATACTATTTGAAGTATGAAGAAAAAAATTTGACAAGTGGACTAGATTCTTCACTTCTCTAGCTCTCACAGACTTGAAACTCTAACCTTAGAGAGTCTAGCCTCCTCAATTTATAGATGAAAAACATGAAGACCAAAGAAGTTATCTAAGTTGTTCAAGTCTACAAAGCAAGCTAGCGTCAGGCTCTTGGATCCCAATTTACAGAATTCTCTAAGAAGAAATCAAATTTGAACAAAGAAGTATGTGCTGATTCAGTTTGCATTTGAATAGGAGTTCTTAATGTGGGATAGATTTCAGGGAATCTAAAAATTTAGATGGGGAAAATAAAAAATGTATCTTTATTTCAATATAATTGGCTTCCTTTGCAATCCCATGAATTTTATTTTATGGATTTAAAAATAGTATTCTGAGAAGGGGAAAAAGTGAGCTTTTCTTCATCTCAAAACCTTTTGACATAAACCCCCACATACACTTTTTCCTCCTTTCTCCCAGTCTCTGATAATAAGAAATGAACCCCTGAACTCATCAATAAAAAAAATCAAGCATTTATTAAACACTTACTATGTGTTAGGCATTGTGCTAAGCACCGGGATATAAATGCAGTAAATGAAACAATCTCTACTTACAAGAAGCTACGTCATCTCATCTCCAGCAGTGCGACTTCCAGTGTACCATTTTTCCCTCTAATTTGGAACCTCACCCTTTCTACTTATTCTCCCCCAGGAAAAAGTGATTACTGGAAATCTCACCACCACGTAGACTGACTCAACTTTTGATTCGCAACATCCTAGCTCCCTCAGTTGCCTCTTCCTTCTGGTTGTAGGATTAGAGAAAAGAGCAATAAATTCCTTCCAAAGTCTGACTTAACAAGGTTCAAAACTTTACAGGTAACTCTTGATTTTTCATTATCTGTCAAGCCTGATGTTGGCTCCAGGTACATACGACCTTTAGGTTTTCCTCCTCCTTTTCTGTTTCCTTTTGTATATGGTCTTCTCCCACTAGAAGGAGAAGTTCCCAAAGTAGGCAATACTGCCCACCTGGGAGGGGCACTGGAATGATGAGGGCATGGTAGTGATGGAATACTTGGGTGCCTGTGCTTGTTGGACCCCAATTCCAAAATCACGTTTCTCCCTAGCCTCAAAACACGAACCCTGCAGTCTCTCCCCAGACCAAGGACAGTACTGGATTTAATTTGAACCGCCTTTGTAATAGGATTTATTAGCTTGAATTAACTTTGTACTAGTTCATAAAGATATTTAGTACCCACTGGATTATCTATACCATATCCCTACATCATTATATGCATCCTGGACTCCTCATTATGAGTA
Organism: Bettongia penicillata ogilbyi; assembly: GCA_023548195.1. Taxonomy (NCBI): domain Eukaryota; kingdom Metazoa; phylum Chordata; class Mammalia; order Diprotodontia; family Potoroidae; genus Bettongia; species Bettongia penicillata. Next base: position 460,262 of record JAJHZJ010000255.1, on the reverse strand, counting down.
ACTTAGACTTGGACATATGTATACTCCCTTCATTTATCTTGTCTAACAAGATGTTGATGGGTGGCCTAGGCATTTCTCAGTCAATCGTGACCATTAGTTGACTTAGTGACATTACAGGTCTAAAAGCATACCTCCATATAGACTCCCCTGGGTAAAATACCTACACAGTAGATACTAAAAGTCCATGTTCCTTTAAGAACTGACCACTCCTTAACCACACCCTAATCTCATCCTGAATCACCCAGTTATCATATTTGGCACATGTTTTATTATAGAACATCCTATATAAACTTAAAATATACCCCTTTTAGATCACAGGTTCCTTAAGAACTCTTGTCTGCTGTATAATGTAATAATAAACTTTTGCCAGTTTAACTTAAAGACTGCTTGAGTCCATGATTTCATTCCAGATGAACCTGTCAAGGAAATCCAGCCTCTGGGGTTCCTAGACATCCTGAACCTCATCAGTAGTAACCTCAGGTGCAATTAGGAAACATTGAATAAAAATAAGAGGGCAGTGGAAACATAAGGAAAGAAAAGAAGAAAATTCTGAAAAACTATTCCTACATATTTCATCTCTTGTGTAACAGTTAAAAGTGGTAGTTATTATATTATTTTCCAAATAAACACAAAAACATGCAAGTTATAACTGAACAGTAGTTAAGTCAGATAACAAGTCTTAGCACACAAGTGCTGACAGGCAAATGTGTCATATGTTGTCGGGCAAGCATACTGTGTGTTATCAGAAAGTCTAGCCTGTATCAGCAGGAATGTGTATATGTAATGACTTGTTTACAATACAATAAATTATTAAATTTAAGATGCATTTTTTTTAAATTTCATTTTTTGAAATGATGCAAATTTCAAAAAAAGTTGAAGGGTCAGAGAAAGTATATTTCCATGGAGGATGCTGAGTATTTTCTTTTTTAAAAGGGGATGGTAGGCCAAATAAGTTTGGGAATCTCTGCACTAGACACTATGAAATCCTTGAGGGCTCAGAGGGTCTGTATATTTTTTATTTGTATCCCTACAACTTAGTAGATAGTAGGTAACAGGTGCTTTGAATGGTAATTTAAACGGGAAGATCTTTCCCATTCATTAATAGGCCCAAGAGACCTGTTTAAATCACATGGAAGTCAGTCACATATGGTGGGAGGAGCTCACTGAATGGGTGGAACAGAAAGGGCAGAGCAGAACTGGGAGGAAGCTGGTAAGAGTAGTTGGGGGCAAAGGAGAGAGAGGCAAGCAGGCACAGCTAGGCTCATGAGTATCTGTTCGTGGGAAGGCCCCAGCAGGGGCTGGGGGCAGGGGATGGCTTGGGAATGACTTTGTCCCCTGCAGTGCTAATGTGTACTGACTTCTTGGCTATTTTGACAGATTTGAATTTATGGTATTGGGATGTGGCTTTCTGATGCCTGCATATATAAATAAACAGACAGATAAATACATGAATGAATAAATAAATAGATAAGTGAATAAATGAAGGAATAAATGAATGAATGATTAAATGAATGAATAAATAAGAGAATGAACAAATGAGTGAATGAATGAATGAATGAATGAATGAATGAATGAATGAATGAATGAAATGAATGGAGAGTCTGTTATACTTTGCAATTCAGAATTATGTTGGCACATTCATAGTCACTTTCAGGACTGTGAATATTGCCTGGGCAATATGGTGCCTAATAAATGTTTATTGCATTGAATTGAATTTTCTGATAATATCAAACAAGTTCAAGTTTTCCACATCCTTAAAAAAATAACTTTCACTAATCTAGAACCTACCATCCCCCTCCAACTATCAGCTTTCCTCCCTTTATATCAGGCTTGCACAACCTGCAGCCTCTCAAAGAATTTCAGTCAGCCCACAAAAAATGTAGAGGAAAACATCCTCTTCATTTTTCAAAGGCTGCCCAAACCCTTTGGCAAGCCTGCTGGCCATTTACTGCCCAAAAGCTGCAGAATATGCAGGCCTACTTTATGTCCGTCCTCTATTTCTCAGCCAAATTCCTAGGAAGAGTGGTCTATACTTGTACCTCCATTTCTTCTCCTCCAATTCCTTCCTCAACTCTTTGCAATCTGGGTTCCAACCCCATCACTTAAATGAAACTGTTCTCTTAAATGCTACCAAGGACCTCTTAACTGCTAAATCTGATGGCCATTTCTCAGTCCTCATCCTTCTAAATCCATCTCTTTCAGTCAATATCACTAACATCCCCCTGGATATTTCCTCTTCTCTAGATTTTTGTGACACTACTCTCTCCTAGTTTACCCATCTAGCCAATGTTCCTCAATCTCCTTTGCTAGTTCAACATTCATATATGTAAGAGGTTCCCCAAAGCTCTGTTCAAGGTCCTGTTTTCTCTCTACACACTCTCTTGGTGATATCATGTTACCTTTAATTATCTTCTCTATGGCAGTGTCCCTTAGACTTACATGTGCAGCCTATCTCTTCCCTAAGCTTCAATCTTACACCATGGAACCCTTTTTGGACATTCCAAACAATGTCAGAGACATCTCAAACTCAACATGTCCAAAGTAGAAGTCATTCTTTTCCCCAAAAAACCTACCCTTCTCCTAAATTTTCCTATTTCTACTGAAGGCATCATTATTCTTTCTGACTTTGAGATTCATAACAGTGGTGTTAATCCTCACTATCCCTTCTCCCAAATATCCTACCAGTTGCTATATTTTGCCATCTATATCCCCAGATCTTTTCTCACAACAGATTCCTTTACTCAGGCTCCCATGACATATCACTTAAATTGCTGAAACACCCTCCTAATTGGTCTCCCTACCTCAGGTTTCTTCCCACTCTAGTCCACCATACACACACTGCTGCCAAAGTTATTTTCCTTAAATGCAGATCTGGTCCCAGCATTCACTGAACTAGAATGGTTTTCTGTTGTTTCTATGATAAAATGTTAATTCCTATGTTTAATTTTTTTAAAAACCATCATAACCTGGTCCAATCTATTTTTCCAGCCTCACTGCTATCCCTCCAATACACTGCCAATTACAATTCCACCAAAAACTGTCCTTCTCTCCATCCTCACAAATGATAGTCCATCTCCTGTCTCCATGACCTTGTAGGGCTACTCTCCAAGACTGGATTGTGCTTTCTCCTTCTCTCTACCTCACAGAATCAAGCTCTCTCCTCAACACACAATCCCAGCACAACCATCTTCACAAAGCTTTTCCTGATCTCCCAACTGCTAGTGTTCCCTCTCCCTATATTGTATTGATTCTGTACATGCATATGTGTACGTGTGTGTGTAATATATGAATATGTATATATTTTATATACATATACACATATGTTATTTTCCCCCATTTGAACTTAAGATCCTTTTCAGTAGGGACTGTTTCGTTATATTTTCAGGTCAACAAGCACTTATTAAGCACCTACTATGTGCCAGGTACTATGCTAAGTGCTGGTATTTGTGTCTCTAGCACCAAGCACAGTAGCTAGCATTTAGGGGTGCCTAATGAAAGTCTGTTGATTGATTGATGTGGTATCTCCTTTAATTAGAACATGAGCTCCTTAAGAATAGGGTCGTGGTCCTTTCCCATTTATGTCTCTAATATTTAGCACAGTGCCTCACATACACTAAGTACTTAAATTTTTTTTTCATTCATTCTCATTTTCTTGTTATTCCCCCCCAAACAGCACTTAATTTCACATCTCCCTTTCTTAGTGCTAGCTGTCCCTCATGACTGAAATGTCCTTTCTCTTTACATCCATCTCCTAGAATCCCATGTTTACTTTCAGTTCAAGACTGAGTTCAAATACTACCTTGTATTTGCCCTCCTCAGGACCAAGTGTCATCCTACCCAAAATTCAATCAACCAAGCATTTATTAGGTCCTTACTATATGCCAAAGAGTGTGCCAGGTGCTGCATATACCAAGACAAAAATGAAACACTCCCTGCTCTTTGCTCATCCTTGTGCCTTTAATTTCTTTCTCTTTTCTTACCGATATTGCTAATATTTCTAGAATTACAGGAAATAAGATCAGGAAAAGGAGGTATTCTTGCTTTACCATCATATTTATTGACAAAGCTTCTAATTAATGCATTCACCCATTGCAAATAACACTGTTTTTGGTTTTATATACTTTCTCATCACATTAAAGGTGGGTTCCCTTATAACTCTACTCTGTAAGGATTTAGCATAAATAGGTGTTATATTTTATCAAAACTTTTTTTTGCATATGTTGACATACTATGTGATTTGGATATTTTATTTATAATATGCTTAGTTATGCTAAATATGTTCCTAATGTTGAATTATTCTTGTATAACCCTGGTATAAATTCAACTTCATTATAATGAGTGATTTAGTAGATCCATTGCCTGGATTTTATTTAAAATTTTGAGTCAGTATTCATTTATAATATTGGTTATAGTTCCCTATTTGCTTTTTCCTTCTCTAGTTAAGGTATTAGGATAACATTTGTCTCATGAAACAAATTTTTTATACAGCCCTTTCTTTGTCAATTATTGAGAACAATTAATTCTTTCATAGTTTAACTGAATTCTCCTATAAATCCATAAAGAGCATGGGATGCTAATCACTACTCTCAAAAAGCTTATGTCTATCAAACAGAATAAATATAAGCCGAATAAATATAAAATAAACCCAAGAAAGTTTAGTGAATTTGAGGATTGATGGTAAGGGCGATGGTAAGACCAAACCATGAGAGGTCTTGAGAACCTGACAAATGAGGATTTCAACAGAATGGAGTAAACATACATCAATTTTTAAAAATAGATCTCTTGAAAACTGCAATAATTACCTAACTTTCTGGCTCTCCTGTTTCCTAATCTGTACAGTTTTACCTGTTTATATGCCATATCTTTCCTACTCAGTTATAAACTCTTCAGAACTACCAAGATATCATTCATCTTCAACAATGGTTAAGAGCTTATTATAAGTTAGACCTTGGAAATACAAAGATGAAAAACCACCACCCCTGTCATCAAAGAAACATTAATCTAGAAGGTAATATGGCATATGCACAGATAAACATAATGCAAATTTAAATGTGTTAAGTACATTTGAAAGCTCAAAGAGAGATAAAGCTTGCAAAGGGAGAGATCACTTCCTGTTGGGCTTAGGCAGAGGTGAAAAATAGGAATTATCACCTGAGGTAAACTCTTAAAGGGGGAAAAAATGGATTTTAGAAGGCAATGATATGAAGAGAATCTGTTTCAGAAAAGGGACATGCACAAAGGCATATAAGACCAAGGTGATGTTGGAGAAAAGTTAGTAAATCACTTTGGTTGGAACTTAAAAGTACACAGAGGTTGCAGGCAAGTTTTAGAAGGCTATAAACACCAGGACAAAGAGTTTGTATTTTATTGCAAAGACAATAGGGTGCCACTGAGTAGTGAATAAGTGGCAGACATGATCAGACCACTTTGGAAAAAATGTAAAGGATGAACTGGAAAAGCAAAATATTAAAGGTACTGAGTCTAATTATTGCCATTACAATGTGTTCTAATTCTAAATTATTTCCAGCATTAGGACCTAATATGAACCCAACTTTCTTAATATTTGGGGTAAATAGACAGCCTATAAAATACCTGTAAAGAAGAACTCCCAACAAATTCTGGAAGAGCAGAAGCCACACAACAACGGAGTGGAAGAGATTTCTGTTCCAGAGAGCCCTGAAAAACTGACACCAAAGGTCTCTCTCACACTGGACCCAGAGCAGAACACAGCCCTGCCTTGACCACGGGGCACAGAGAGGAGCAGATCTGAGCAGGTTTCAGGGACAGAATCTCCAGCAGCAGCGCAGGTCCCTCCACCAAAGGTCAGTGAGAAGGACTTTTCAGATTGCCGAGAGGGGAGCGAGGTGTCTCCATAACTCAGACCGCTTCAGGAGGCAGCAGCAGAGGCGGCAGCAGAGAGGGGCTCCCAAAGCAGACAGGAGCCCGGATCCATTTTCGAAGGTCTCTGCATAAACCCCCTGTGGGAACTCTGCCCCATGTGGCTGCCCTGCCCCCACCTGAGCACCTGAACTTAATCTCACACTGAATTGCAGCACACCCCTCCCACTGAAAGCCCTCAGGCTGGGAAGGAGCATTTGAATCTCAGCCCCCAAGCACTAGCTGGGTGTATCTGGAGGCAAGGTGAGGGTGGCTAGGAAACTCAGAAGTCAAGTAACTAGCTGGGAAAAATGCCCAGAAAAGGGAAAAAAAATAAGACCATAGAAGGTTACTCTCCTGGTGAACAGATATCTCCTCCTTTCCTTTCTGATGAGGAAGAACAATGCTTATCATCAGGGAAAGACATAGAAGACAAGGCGCTGTATCCCAAACATCCAAAATAGACATCTAATGGGCTCAGGCCATGGAAGAGCTCAAAAAGGATTTTGAAAATCAAGTTAGACAGCTGGAGGAAAAACTGGAAAGAGAAATGAGAGAGATGCAAGAAAATAATGAAAAGTGGGTCAAAACCTTCCTAAAGGAGACCAAAAAAAAAAAACACTGAAGAAAATAACACCTTAAAAAATAGGCTAACTCGGGGGGGTGGAGCCAAGATGGCGGAGTAGAAAGACTCACGTATGCTAGCTCCAAACCCACAGTCCATGTATTTCCTGCAAGAAGAACTCCCCACAAATTCTAGAGCACTGAAAGGCACGCAGAAATACAGTGGAAAAGATTTCCATTCCAGAGAGTCCTGGAGAGCCATCCCCAGGGGTCCGTCGTGCTTCGGACAGCGGAGTCCACCCCTGTGCTGCCGTGGCCGCACAGTCCCAGAGGAGCAGATCCGAGCAGTCTTCAGGGACAGAATCTCCAGCAGCCAGGAAGGTCCCTCGGCCCACAGACGCTACAGGTCAGTGAAAGAGACGTCTGGGATGGCCGAGAGGGGAGTGGGGTGTCTCCGTGACTCGGGCACCCTCGGGAGGCAGCGGCAGAGGCTGTGGTGGCGGTCCGGGATTCCTAGAGCAGCAGGCAGAAGTTCAGGGCCATTACCAAAGATCTCTGCATAAACCCCCTGAGGGAAAAGAGCCTGGGAGACAGCCCTGCCTCCACCCACCCCGTTACTGAAGGTATCTGCATAAAGCCCCTGAGGGAACTGAGCCTGGGAGGCGGCCCTGCCCCGACCCAAGCACCAGAACTTAAGCTCACATTGAATAGCAGCTGCGCCTGCCGCGGAAAGCCCATTTGAATCTCAGACCCCAAGCACTAGCTGGGCGGATCTAGGCAGGGGTGAACAGGAACCTCAGAAGGAAAGTAACTGGCTGGGAAAATGCCCAGAAAAGGGAAGAAAAATAAGACTATAGAAAGCTACTTTGATGGGGTACAGATGTTCCCACCTTTCAATTCTGATGACGAGGAACTATTCTTACTTACCATCAGGGAAACACGTGGAGGTCCGGGCTGCTGTATCCCAGACATCCCAGGTGGATGTCCAGTGGGCTTAGGCCATGGAAGGGCTCAAAAAGGATTTTGAAAATCAAGTTAGACAGGTGGAGGAAAAACTGGGAAGAGAAATGAGAGAGATGCAACAAAAACATGAAAAACGAGTCAATACCTTGGTAAAGGAGACACAAAAAAATGCTGAAGAAAATAACACTTTGAAAAATAGGCTCACTCAATTGGCAAAAGAGGTTCAAAAAGCCAATGAGGAGAAGAATACTTTCAAAAGCAGAATTAGCCAAATGGAAAAAGAGCTTCCAAAGCTCACTGAAGATAATAGTTCTCTCAAAATTAGAATGGAACAGATGGAGGATAATGACTTTCTGAGAAACCAAGAAATCACAAAACAAAACCAAAAGAATGAAAAAATGGAAGAGAATGTGAAATATCTCATGGGAAAAACAACTGACCTGGAAAATAGATCCAGGAGAGACAATTTAAAAATTATGGCACTACCTGAAAGTCATGATCAAAAAAAGAGCCTAGACATCATCTTCCATGAAATTATCGAGAAAAATTACCCTGAGATTCTACAACCAGAGGGCAAAATAAGTATTCAAGGAATCCATTGATCACCACCTGAAAGAGATCCAAAAAGAGAAACTCCTAGGAACATTGTGGCCAAATTTCAGAATTCCCAGGTAAAGGAGAAAATACTGCAAGCAGCTAGAAAGAAACAATTCAAGTATTGTGGAAATACAATCAGGATAACTCAAGATCTAGCAGCTTTTCCAAGAAGGGATCGAAGGGCATGGAATAGGATATGCCAGAACTCAAAGGAACTAGGACTCAAACCAAGAATCACCTACCCAGCAAAACTGAGTACAATACTTCAGGGGAAAATATGCTCTTTCAATGAAACAGAGGACTTTCAAGCATTCTTCAGGAAAAGACCAGAGCTGAAAAGAAAATTTGACTTTCAAACACAAGAATGAGAAGAAGCATGAAAAAGTAAACAGCAAAGAGAAGTTAAAAGGGACTTACCAAAAGTGAACTGTTTACATTCCTACATGCAAAGACAATATTTGTAACTCTTCAAACGTTTCAGTATCTGGGTAGTTGGTGGAACCACACACACACACACACACACACACACACACACACACATACAAACGTACACGTAGGCACATGCACACACATACACACATGCACGCACATACAGAGACAGAGAGGACAGAGTGAATTGAATAGGATGGGACCATATCTTAAAAGAAATTAAGGTAAATGGTGAGAGAGAAAGGTAGTGGGAGGAGAGAGGGTGAAATGGAATGTGGTAAATTATATCTCATTCAAGAGGCAAGCAGGAGACTTTTTAGTGGAGGGGAAAAGAGGAGAGCTGAGAAAAAAAACAAGAAGTTTACCCTCATCGCATTTGACTAAAGGAAGGAATAAAATGCACACTCATTTTGGTATGAAAACCTATCTTACAATACAGGAAATTGGGGGAGAAGGAGATAAGCAAGGGGGGGATGATGGTAGGGAGGGCAATGGGATGAGGGAGCAAGTCAACACTCGGGGAGGGACAGGATCAAAAGACAGAATAGAAACAACGGGGGGCAGGATAGGATGGAGGGAAATACAGTTAGTCTTACACAACACGACTATTATCAAAGTCATTTGCAAAACTACACAGATAGGGCCTATATTGAATTGGCTGCCTTCCCAAAGGGAACGGGTGGGGAAGGAGGGATGGGGAGAATTTGGAACTCAAAGTTTTAGGAACAACTGTTTAGTATTATTGTTGCTACTAGGAAATAAGAAATACAGGTAATGGGGAATAGAAAATCATCTGGCCCTACAGGACAAAAGAGAAGATGGGGACAAAAGAAGGGAGGGATGATAGAAGAGAGGGAAGATTGAAGAGAGGGAAAATTAGATTCTCAGTGTATTGGGGTGGGGGGAGGGAATAAAAGGGGAGAAAATTTGGAACCCAAAATTTTGTGAAAATGAATGTAAAAGTTAAATAAATTTTTATTAAAAAAAAATTAAAAAAATAAAAAAATAGGCTAACTCAATTGGCACAAAAGGTTCAAAAAGTCAATGAGGAGAAGAATGCTTTCAAAAACATAATTAGATAGATGGAAAAGGAGGTTCAAAAGCTCAATGAAGAAAATAGTTCTTTAAAAATTAGAATGGAACAGATGGAGGCTAATGACTTTATGAGAAACCAAGAAATCACAAAACAACCCAAAGAATGAAAAAATGGAACATAATGTAAAATATCTCACTGGAAAAACAACTGACCTGGAAAATAGGTCCAGGAGAGACAATTTAAAAATTATGGGACTACCTGAAAGCCATGATCAAAAAAAGAGCCTAGACATCATCTTTCATGAATTATCAAGGAAAACTGCCCTGATATTCTAGAACCAAAGGGCAAAATAAGTATTCAAGGAATACATTGATCACCACCTGAAAGAGATCCAAAAAGAGAAACTCCTAGGAACATCGTGGCCAAATTCCAGAGTTGCTTGGTCAAGAAGAAAATATTGCAAGCAGCTAGAAAGAAACAATTCCAGTACTGTGGAAATACAATCAGGATAACACAAGATCTAGCAGCCTCTACATTAAGGGATGGAAGGGTGTGGAATATGATATTCCAGAAGTCAAAGGAACTAGGACTAAAACCAAGAATCACCTACCCAGGAAAACTGACTATAACACTTCAGGGGAAAAAATGGTCTTTCAATGAAATAGAGGACTTTCAGCATTCCTGATGAAAAGACCAGAGCTGAAAAGAAAATTTGACTTCCAAACATAAGAATGAAAAGAAGCATGAAAAGATAAACAGCAAAGAGAAGTCATAAGGGACTTACCAAAGTTGAACTCTTTACATTCCTACATGGAAAGACAATACTTGTAACTCTTGAAACTTTTCAGTATCTGAGTAGTTGGTGGGATTATACACACACATGCACACAAACACACACATGCACACACAGAGACAGAGAACAGAGTGAATTGAATAGGATGGGACCATATCTTTTAAAAAATGAAGGTAAGTGTTGAGAGAGGAATGTATCGGAAGAAGAGAGGGAGAAATGGAATGGGGCAAATTACCTCTCATAGAAGAGGCAGGCAAGAGACATTTTAGTGGAGGGGAAAAGAGAGGAGGTGAGAGAAAAACATGAAGTTTACTCTCATCATATTCGACTAAAGGAAGGAATAAAAATGCACACTCATTTTGGTACGAAAACCTATCTTACAATACAGGATAGTCGGGGAGAAGGGGATAAGCAGGGTGGGGGGATGATGAAAGGGAGGGCAGTGGGAGGAGGGAGCAATTTGAAATCAACACTCTTGGGGAGGGACAGGATCAAAAGAGAGAATAGAAGCAATGGGGGGCAGGATAGGATGGAGGGAAATATAGTTAATCTTATACAACACGATTATTATGAAAGTCATTTGCAAAACTACACAGATAAGGCCTATATTGAATTGCCTGCCTTCCCAAAGGGAATGGGTGGGGAGGGAGGGATGGGGAGAAGTTGGACCTCAAAGTTTTAGGAACAACTCTGTTGAGTATTGTTCCTGCTACTAGGAAATAAGAAATACAGGTAATGGGGAATAGAAAGTTATCTGGCTGTACAGGACAAAAGAGAAGATGGGGACAAGGAAGGGAGGGATGATAGAAGAGAGGGAAGATTGGTGATAGGAGAAATTAGAATGCTCGGTGTATTTGGATGGTGGGAGGGGACAAATGGGGAGAAAATTTGGAACCCAAAATTTTGTGAAAATGAATGTTAAAAAGTTAAATAAATAAAGTTAAAAAAAATATTTGGGGTAAATATTAAATGCTCAAGATGATAAAAATGTATCATTAAGCAATAAACTAATCTAGTCTAACAGCTATATTTAGTGCCAGTTAGAATAACATCAATATTTCTTAAATTAAATCTCCCACACCAGAGACACGTGAACAGTATTTCATCGAGCTCTGTGGTGATTGTACATTTATGAGAGGGAACATAAATGCCACTGATTCCAAGGGGAAGGCTTCAAGGTATGACACATTCTGTGCCAAAGCAAGAACTTTAGTTAGTGACTAGTTCTGAGTAAAGACTAAAGACCTTAACCTTCCTCCTGGAATAATGAGCCAGGCAATGTTTGAAGCTTTACTAATGATGAAGGGGACTGGGAATTGCCTTAAATGTGCTAAGATGGGGGGCACAGGTGACCCAACAATGAACTATACACTTGCCAAAGTATAGTAAAAAGCCTGGAACACACTAGGTTTGTTAGGAGAAGCATTCCTCTTTTGTTCCTGAAACAAGATGAAAAATCTAACAGGTCACGCTGCATAACTGAATTATATCAGGGGGAAAAAAGGAGACTATTGAGAGTTTGAAAATTTTTTCAACACCAATTTTTATGATTATCTGGTGACATCTCTAAAGATCAGAAACCAAATCTCAGTCAAAGAATAAAAAGTTCATTAGCAAACAAACATTAAATGGTCAGGTTATCTAGTATGATATTTGACACAAGGGTACAAGCAACTACCAAATGGAGAGGAATATATCGAAATTATTCTTCTTCCCTAAGAGAAATTACAAGATAAATCTCCCTAAAGACTACATAAAGAAATTTATAACTTTTAAAATTATATAAACCCTAAAGACTAAGAAAAATACATTCAAACTTTATATTAGATGAAAGGGAACTTGAAAAAATAAACTTTTCTTTACAGTTTTCATAACTTTCTGTATTCCCTCATAAATTAATTATAATAGGGATCAAAAACTTATCAAAATACTTGTTTGCTTGTTTTTTCTCTCCTGCTTCCCCACCACTTCATCCTACTTTGATGTACTCTCAACTACTTAGCTTCCCAAGGTATATTTAAGCAAATTGATATATACAAAAATGTATTGATATTTTATACATGCTAAATTACAGAATAATGTTATGCACTACTTTTATTTAACTGATGTGTATTTAAAGCATAAAGCAGATATGATTTTTGTGACATATCACCACAATTTTTTCATGTTTGTCATTATCATAACACTAGACAGAGATTTTCCCCTTTATCAGAAGTAAAACACTAACAGAATCCATAATCAATGGTACAACAGCAATGCAATCCTGGGCTTTCTATGTGTTTTTATTTTTACTTTTAGGTCAGTAATTCCTAAAGGGATATGTGATCTCATCGTTTTGGAAATTTTCTTCAACAATGCAGATCACAACATAAACAAAAAGATTAAAAATGTCTGTCTATATGTGAGGCTATTGCATGACCCCTGTTTGCTTCTGCAGGAATGGTAACGTAATGGCAGCAAAAGGCTAAGAATTGTGGTTTTTTTAGATCACCTATAACCTGACTTGATTGTGGGAGATCATACTTTAGTAGGAGACAATACCTGCAGGAAGGTTTAGCCAGAGGACTAGTTCAAAGGAATGCAGCTCTAAGGATTCAACTGCAGAATGGATGGTGAGTATCAGTGGTGCAGATAACAAGAAATCCAAGAAATCTCTTCCATGCTGGAGCATAGAAGAGAAATAAGGTTTAAAAATACATCTCACTTTCTGTCATTTTGACTGATAAAACCACATATAACATTAAACCATTTGACAGTGCCAAAGTCTTTGGGACTGAGAACTTTCATTCTTGGTCTTCAGCAGGTTGTGACTGAGCCATGTCTGTATCCCCTGGGATTGCTGCTCTGCATGTGGTGGGAGCTCTGTAGTTTCTGACAAGGCCTTGGATCTAGAATTCTTACAGGGCTGTGGTGAAGCAAGTTCTTTCTCATCTAAGTCTCTGTTTCTCCATCTGTTTTAAGAGATAGTTTAGGAAATATATGTCTAAAATATGGCAAACTGTATCAGTACTATTCTGCTCACTTAACGGTTTAGTTATCCTATCCAGAAAAGACACAAGGTTGACCTTATATAATCTGTTCTTGAAGAAGTCAGGTTATCTCTTTATAATAACCACATACTTTTCTAAATATTTTCTAATCTAGGGTGAGGGTTCTTAGCTTGAAAGCAATGATATTTTTAAATTAATATTCTGATATCTATACTACAAAAAAAAATTTTCTTTATAGTTCTAAGTTTTTTTATTTGATGCATTTAAAAACAATATCCTTAGAGAATACATAGGCTTCAATCAATATTTATTAAGCACATACTAGGTGCCAGGCACCGTGTCTAAGAGACAAAACACCAAAGAAGTCCATGATATAAAAAAGGTTAAGAATCTCTGATCTAGACATAGCTGTCATTTTTCCTTTCTCTCTTTCTCTCTCTCTCTCTCTCTCTCTCTCTCTCTCTCTCTCTCTCTCTCTCTCTCTCTCTCTCTCTCTCTCTCTCTCTCTCTCTCTCTCTCCCCCCCAATCTGGAGTATCTCCTCTGAGGTTCTGGGTTCATAGACCTTAACCCTTCTGGTGGCAGGACCCCTGCTAAAGGTCAATCAAAACCAGAAGTTTCTGACTGGATTCTGTGGACTTTTCCTTCTACCCCATAACAGAAGTGCTATATCAACTAAGTTTTACCACCAAGCAATAAGAACTGTCCACTCAATGGACTTTACAGGGAAAGACAGAATCTGCTATTTCTCTCTTCTGAATGTGTATTGTATGGTATAGCATGGTCTATATAATCCTTGAGGAAAAAAGGGTGTACTTTGAATATGGACCTCTTCCTTAGATTTCCCCAGAGATGAGGGTAGGGTTTGGGTTTAGGGGGAAAGGAGAAGAAGCATTTCTACTCTCTCTGTAGTTACGGCAGTTCCTGGCCCATAATGGTAAGAACATGGCTCATCTAGATGACCATGAGACACAATTTTAAGTCCTTGGTTGTCTCTTCTCATTTATCTTTCTCCAAGCACAAGTGAACAAATAACGGACATGAGAGGTGAACTTTTTTGAGGCCAGACTTTATCTCAGGAGTTTCTAGATTCCTTAGTCAGAGATGACTCAGAGCAGCTTTCTGCAACCACACCCTTCTCAGAGAAGATGACCTCTGACAGATGACCACTGGCCCTGGCTTGCTAGAACATATAGATCCTAAAGGAGCTGTTCAGATAGCACAGAACTAAGATAATGGAGAAATGCTTATTCAACAGTCCCATGAAATACTTCATGAATATGCTTCATTTATATTTGTGAACTATAATAGGAGTTGAAGGCTATTATATGCTATTTTAAGTCTCTATCATTGTAAGCTTCTAAGTTTCATGTGTTTTAAGTATTTCTTTTTGTGTGGAGGAAACAGATAGCTATCCTATAGTAATATACCTTGCACACTGAATACCTTTCTAAAAGAAACTGTTGATTCCTTTAGAAAAGAATCTAGGCTTGAGACAAATCCAAGCTGTAAGTAATTTTACCCTGGGACTCCAGGTATGGGGGAGGGGGTGAAGTGGGGGGTGGAAATAAAGAGTCTTACTCTAGAGGCTAGGCTCCTTCAGTTTTAGCCTGGAAGCCAAAAGGCATATTATATTAGAAAAACTAATACAGCTACAGATCATTAATTTTCAACTCCCCACAAAGGTTGCTGTTGTTTGTCATCACTCAATTCCCAGTGTTATAGCAACAGTTATTTCAAAGGAGTACTGCAAAATAATCAAAAAATTAATTTTAATTCACTTTATTTAAAATAAATACAGCATACCTTATTTTGAAAAGATGAGGATATGGTCATCAGTCTCCAGGTTTGAAGCCATCATCTGAATCCAACTATCTTTCAAAGATTTATTTATCTAACAAAATTAGTATTTAAAGATTAGAAAAATGGTAATTTGTGTAGTAATGTAAAGGAGAGAGACAGGGCTTTATTTTCCCATAAAACAAGTGAGTTATGTGTTGATATTTCAAAGGAGAGAGATAATGACAAAAGAGTATTTCTAATGTAAGGAATAGTACAGAAGACAAAAGAAAACAAAGATAAGAAGATATATTTTTGTCAAATAAGAGAAATGGAGAACCTTGAAAGTGAGAACAAAAGTTTCATTTTCATGAAGTTATATAATTTCCATCTCTTGGAAAAGAAAGGAGACTTTCATAGGCTAAGAATTTCTAGAAAGATAACAAAACTCTCTAGGAATGCTATGAAAAGCAAAGAATATATTTTTCCTTAAAATCCCAGTAGCATATAATAGAGTCTGGATTATTTGGCTTGGATTTTTTTTTAACTATCATCAGCATTTTTTCCACTTTGTCAAATTATTCATTTGTATGGTAACATTTTTACAGTTTCTATTCTCAAGGTAAATTACCAAACTGATATTTTTCTTCCTAGTTTCAAAATACAATATAGAAGCACAGCACTGCCATCTAGAGAGAAAAAGAGAGATTTCCTGATGTACATATGGGGCTAGTACAATTTGTTATCCTAAATTTTCTTTTTAAATATGAGCTTTCCTTTCTATTTTTGTTCTTTTAATTTTAATTAAAAATTAATATAATTTCAAATGTTTTCTTTTCCAAGTCACAGTATAGAAAGAGAAAAGGTTTTTCTTTTGAAAGAAAACATTATATTTTTAAAAAGTTAGGATTCTTGAAGAAATTTGCAAGTCCTAGAAATTGGTTTTATGTTTACATATACGTAACTCATGTTTAATTTGTGTAAGGAAGGTCCTGAGGAAGTCGAAAGTTTTTCTTGCTCTTTAAAATGTATAGAATTAAAACTATAAGATTTTTTTCTAATTAATATAAAGTTTGCCAAATTATACAAATTCCCACATGTCAAATTCAATATTTCCTCCCTGTATCCAAGTACAACATAGTTTCATGACAATATGTATAATTGTTTTTAAACCCAAAAAAGATTTTAGAATATAGGAAACAGAAAATATGTTTTTAAACTTCTGTGTATAATACCTAAGGAATGACAGTGCTAGTAGTTAGAAGTAAAGATCTGGAGTAAGGACCAGTTCACAACCCAAGAGTTCAAAAGACCCACATAACAACGGCAAACAAAACAACAAAAGCATCTCTCACACCAGGGCTGACTAGCCACAGGACCCTGATTTTCCTAAGCTATATTCTAAAATTAGAGGTATTCCAAGTACAAGTAAAGGTAATTTCAGAAGCAAAAAGAGATGAAGTTCATGGGAGCATATTTGACCACCCAGAAAATGTACTAAGTATATATATATATGGTATATACAACTGTACATACCAGAACAGTATTTCCCAACTGGTGTGTCAGAAAACACCCTTGTATTGAATGATGGTTTCCTATGTGAGATGGGGCTTCTTTTCTCTCTCAACCAGTGTATTAAATCACTTCTAATACTACTCAGTGGATATATTCCTTTTATCATCCCATCTCTACCCTTAGGAAGGCCATGACATATTTATGTATCTTTATCCATGTCATATAATGTAAAAGACTGGGAAGATACGATGAAAAGGATTAGAACACACTAACTCAGAAAATTTTTCCAATTCATTTCCACTCATTTCAGCCACTCTCATTCAAGTAGTTAAAAAATCACGTCTCTTTTAATCCTATTTTGAACCTATTCCTATATGCCAACTCTATAATCATCCTTAGTCATGATTAATCCAAGTTAGGTCTAAAGTTACTTACACAAGAGTATGTATGCTACTTTACTGTAGCTTAAAAAATTGAGGAACAGAGGGTAATAAAGTATATGCATAGGTTAAGTATAGGTTCTTATATTAGTCACAAAGTCATACTATATAGGTCTGGCTCCTCCACTCCCAAGCTGCGTTCACCCCCAAGGACAACCAGACTCCAAGGTCATTTGGCACCAAGCTCTTCAGGAAAAAATAGTCCTTTCTAAAAGACCTTCAAAACCATTCACCAAGCATTTGCCTTGCTTATTCTCCTGAATCCCACGCAAACCACCTCATAAACACCTGAATTTACTAGTCCCCCAAGCCAGAGTCAAATTCTATCATTTTCCTAACACCTAAGTCTCTGTCTAATCTTGTCTTCTTTCCTTATCACTTGGTTCTTATATTGTCCTGGAGGTCACTCTCTTTCTGCAGTGGCCCTAATTACTCAATTTCATCTCACCTATTTTGGCCCATCTTAAACTTAATTTGTTTCAGTCAAACATGGCTGCACTTAGAACACATATATAATTGGTAAGGAAAATATATAATCACAGAATCACTATAAAGTTATGAAGAGTAGATAAAGGAGAAATAATCAACACTTTAATTAAATGATACCCCATCATTCTGTCTCAGTTCTAATTCTGCTTCTCTCTCACACAAGTATGGCTCATTTATTTCCCAGACAACTATCTGGTGGCTTAAGAGGATACAAATGAGAAAGGGGTTATGGTAACTTTGTCAGCAAAACTGTCTCAGAACTCAATCATGCCTTAATGGCTCCCCTTAAGCAGGATTTAATCCATTGTCGTTTATTGTACTGTTTGGCAGCATGTCTAGTAGAACAGTGTAGAGCAGGGATCTATAGATTCTAAATTTGCCATCAACTTTAATCCATAGGCATGGAGAAGGGATTCATAATTGATGCTACAGCGATTGGTTAAACCAAACAAATAACACTAGCTTCAAAGAGGAGTACAACACCTAGTCTCAATGCTAGGAAAATCTCTGCTCTGGAAAATCAATAAAGGTCTAGAGAGTATGCAAGAAGGCAGTCTTTCTATCAACACTTAATAAATTTCATTATATAGCACACCAGAGAAGATAAGCTCTATGCCCTCCTCATAGGTTGTTGGGGGTTTTTTAAATAATATGAAATTTATATTCGCAAACTTTCATACTGGGATTAAAAATAAATTGACCTCAAAAGTCCAAGATGCAGGCAGCATGGTTGGCATTTTGTATAATATCTGGTAATTTTGGTCGACTACTAGTTCAATATAAATCAATAGTGTGATATTATGGGCAAAAAAACCGATTTTTTTTTGTAGGGAGGGGAATCTTCAAAGAATCCCTGGCAAGAAATTCAGCTAATAAAAAGTCACATTGAGGTCCTCAAAGAGAGGACAACCTAGACAAAATAGGGAAAAGATCTGTAATGGTTTTTGTCTTTGTTGGTTATCCTCAGACTGGTTTGATGAATATCTGCTGAGATGGTTTTATTGGGGTCTAGACACTGCATATGCTACGGCTTCTTGGAGCCACAGGTGGCAGGTGGACACCAAAGGTGGACATGCCAGAGGTACTAGTGCTCCTTGAACATCTCATGAACCGCTATATACAAATTCCACAATGTGTTTAACCATTTCCCTATTGATGGGTACCTACTTTGTTCCACTATGTTGCTCTGTAGAAAGTATTGTTACGAATATTTTGGTACCTATGGGATCATTTTTTTTTAATCTCTGGCCTATTTGGGGTCTATGTCCATTAGTTGGATCACTGGGTCACAGGGCACAACAGAAAAACTTTACAAATTCTAGACTGTTTATACATTTGTACCTTACTATGGCACATTATGTGAGGTGCTAGTCCTCACCATTTTCTGTCAAATCTTTTTTCAGTTTTTACAACAGATTTTGTTGAAAAGGTAGCTTTTTATCTAGTATTTAGTATTGGTTTTATGAAACATTGGGCTACCATTTTTGTTTGCTCCTCAATCTTGTTTATCTAATCTGATCAATGATTCATTTTTCCATATTTATCCTATGCAATTCATTTGGATGGTTAACTATTTATAATCTGGATTGAAATACAGTAATACAAAGCTCATTTAATTTTATTTTTATATTTGTTATTCTGAGGATTCTTGGCCTCAAACCTGTCAGTGAGTAAGGAGTATGCCTGTCCTAAACATGTGAAGGCTTCCCCTGGTAGAATGGTTGATGAGAACAATTTCTTCCAACAGCCATGAAAGCAGCAGAAGCAGGTGCTATGGAGAACTTAGAGCTTAGTCAGACATCAAAAATGTCAAGGTCATCCACTGCATCTTGGACCACTGCCAGTTGTCTTGATCTGTCTTGCCACTGAACTTCAATGACCCTGAGAGAGGGAGGCTGAGGACTTAGTGAAACTCTGCCTCACTTAAATCCAATTCATGCTCTAGTCAAGACATTACCCCATGATGTCATTGGTCCTTTTACAAAACAAAGGACAAACAGCAACATATGTATATAATGGAACATTATACCATGAGAAACCAAGCAATGTAGAACATTGAAAAGAGTGCAGAATTTGGCATCAGGAAGAACAAACTTCAAAACTCAATTCTTCCACTTGCTACCCATGGGAATTTGGGCAAGTCATTCAATCTCTCAGGGCCTCAGTTTCTTCATTTGTAAAATGAGAAAGTTGGAGTAGATAACATATAAGATCTCTTCTAGCTACAGATGGATCTATGATTCTATGAAATATGAAGAATTCAAAGAAACATAGGAAGAAATTATGCAAAGAAAACCCAACAAGGAGAATAAAAAACAATGACTACAACAATGCAAAGTATTAGTATTAAAGACAATAGAATTCTGATCAAATGCTATAATCCAAATTGACAATGGGAATTTCCTTCCTCTCCTGTATGGAGGCATGGGTCAATGATATGAAACATTACATCCTTGATGGTGGTGATGGTACTGTTGATAGTAGTTGTTACTCCTATGGTTAAAATGATGAGTTCTGTGGAGTAGGGAAATTATTTTTGAAAAATAACTGTAGTACAATAAAATGTATGAGTAAAACATTTAATAATAAGTTTTACATGATTCTTCCCTAACAATAACCTTGTGAGTTAGGTAGCACAAATATTATTTATTAAGCCCATTTTAAAGAAATGGAAATTAAGGCATAGCAACATGGAAATAAAACATTTCATTGCAATGAGAGCTATTTTAAAGTACTTAAATTTTTAATTTTTTTAAAATAGTTTGCTCAAGGAATTTGATGAGCTGATTAATTAAATCTCTTTAACAGTGAAGCATAACTACTACAGATAGTACTTCATACATTAATTAAAACCATACTAAATATAATTTTTTTCTTTCGTAATTCATGAGGTACTTCAGGATATTAAAGTATCTTGAAATTTTTATTATAGCTAATATTTGTGTAACTTTCTGTACTTTAAAATTTCATTTGGCCATTAAGAACATATGAATACAAATTATTATTGTACTGATGAACTGAAAATGATTAGTTAATACAGAGTTCTGATAGAATTCCAGATAATTGAGAGTATGTGGTTTTTAAAAAATCATATTCATAGAAACAGAATTTACAGAAAGCAAAGGTTTTTAATTAAATAACAAATGAAAGAGCTTTAGTTCTTGTAATTATGAGACTATTTTTCTCTTAAAAAAAATTAAACTGTGAATCTGAAAACCATCAAGAAACTAACATTTCCTTATACAAAGGAGATACAAAAGGATTATATGTGAAACCATATGCATCATTTTATTAATATGTATGAAATTTAACATGGTTGTACAAACACAGCCCTGTTTGCCTATGTCCCTTTCTGAACTTCTTTCTGCTTTCTTCTATGTATTTTTTAATGTTCCACTAACATCCTTTCTTTTTTGGTTTCTTTTTACATTACTTATCATTAGCTTTCCACTCTCCCTCAGTATCCTTTTGGGTGTTACAAGCCTTCCCTTGTAACAAATAAATATAGTAAAAAAAAAAAAAAACCAGATTTTGTTGTACAGATAGTGTCTGATAATGTATATCTCATTCCACAACTAGAGACTTCACCTCTCCATACTTCAACGTTAGCTATTTGGAAGCAAAGTTGGTTATTGGTATTGATCAGAATTCTTAAGTTTTTCAAAGGTGTTTTCCTTTACAATGCTGCAGTAACTATTTAAAAGTGCCCCAGATCCTCCTTACTTCAATCTGTATAAATTTTACAAGTTTCTCTGAAACTGTCCTTTTCATCATTATTTATGGCAAAATAACACCGCATTGCATTTATGTATCATATTTTGTTCAACCAACCACTCCCCAAGTACTGAGCATTTTCTTTCTGGTTCTTGACTACAACAATAACAACAGTCCTCAGATAAATAATTTTGCACACTCTTTGTCTATGATCTCTCTGGAGTATTTGTTTAGAAGTAGCATTGTTGGGTATGCACAATTTAGTGATGTTTGGGGTATAGTTCTAAATTACTTTCCAGAAATGAGAACTAATTCACAGATCCATCATCAGTCCTTATGACTCTTCTCCTACAGCCTCTCCAAAAATTGTCATTTTCCAATTTTGTCAACTTTATGAATCATAATGGGTGTGAGGTGGAACTTCAGAATTGTTTTGATTAGTATTTAGTGACTTGTAAATATTTTTACTAAAATAAGTATTTATTTTCATTTAATTATTTATTTGAAAATATTAAAATAAGTATTTTCCCCCACTATGGTTGTTAATAGCTTAGGTTTCTTCACTTAAAAACTACCTGTTCAAATCCTTTCACAATTTTTCTACTGGGGAAAATTTTGCTTATATATTTGCTTCACTTCCCCAGGTACTCTGTATAGAAGACCTCTGCAGAGATATCTGCTACAGAGAATTTTTCTATGTTAACTGTTTTAATTCTAACTTTTTTGACCCCTCCATAAGACATTTCAACAACATTTTCAATTCATGAAAGGAATATGCAAAAAAATAATAACTAAAATATATCAATTTCCATATTTTAAAAAGATAAACAAACTGAAATATATATGGGCAATTTTCTGATCATAAAATACAGAGTTGATCATCATTCCAGTAAGAATATTGACTATAGATATCTCTGGAGTAAAATTAAATATGAAATTTATATTTCTCTGTAGAAAGTATGTTACATTAGACTGATGAGTAAAATTAACAAATGTAAATATACTTTCTTAATATCTTCAATAAGTGAACACATTTATTTCATTTGTTAAAAGTATTTCTTTTATAATTATCCCTTTCCAAAAAAGCTATTTTTCTAATGTTTTCAAAACAATTTGGTAAACTTTCAGTGATTAAAGATTATCAATAGTTATAACAAAGGACATCTGATTCACAACAGTAAATACTTGTTGATTTATTAAAATATATGTTCTCTATGGAATTAATATATGAACTTTCAATAGCAAAATTTCTCTGGATTCTCCAAAACTAGAACAAAAAACAATCAACTTAACAAATAATAAGAAATCTTCAAAAAAACTAAAAACTTTAATACATCTAACCCCATATGTTTTCCCCCATGAAAAAACATTTAAAAAATAATGTGAAATCTCATCCTAACACGTCTGAAAAATATGAGTTGAAATGTTTTTTTGAAATCAAGATATAGGGGCAGAGCCAAGATGGCGGAGTAGAAGGATGCAAGTTTACGAGCTCCGAAACCACAGCCCATAGATTTAATGTAAAAGTAGACCCCCACAACTTCTGGACCACTGAAAGGTGTAAAGAAAAGGAGTGGAAGAGATTTCCGTTCCAGAGAGCCCTGGAGAGCCATCCCGAGGGTCCGTCACGCCACGGAAAGCGGACCCCACCCCAGCGCTGCCCTGGCCGCGGCCCCAGAGAAGCTGACCTGAGCAGGCTTCAGGGATGGAAGCTCCGGCAGCCGGGAAAGTCCCTCCGCCCACCGAAGCTACAGGTCAGTGAGAGAGAAGGCTGGGCTGGAGGAGGGGAGCGGAGTGTCTCCGTGACTCGGGCCCCCTCGGGAGGAAGCTGCGGCGGCAGAGACGTGGGCAGGAAGCGGCAGAGGCAGAGGCGTGGGCGGCAGCGGAGGCAGCAGCAGTGGCGGCCCCGGGACTCCCCCAGCAGCAGGCAGGATCTTCATTACTGAAGGTCTCTGCATAAACACCTGAGGGAGCTGGGCCTGGGAGACGGCCCTGCCCTACCCCACTCTATTACTGAAGGCCTCTGCATAAAGCCCCTGAGGGAACTAAGCCTCGGAGGTGGGCCCCCCCACCTGCTCCATTCCTGAAAGTCTCTGCATAAAGCCCCTGAGGGAGCTGAGCCTGGGAGGCGGCCCTGCCCCCACCCCAGCACGAGAACTAAAGCTCACATTGATTAGCAGCTGGGCGGCGCATTTGAATCTCAGACACCAAGCACTAGCTGGGCCGATCGAGGCGGGGTTGGACAGGAGTCTCAGAAGTCAAGTAACTGGCTGGGAAAATGCCCAGAAAAGGGAAGAAAAATAAGACTATAGAGAGTTTTTTCCAACAAATGCAAATGATCCCGACTTTCAGATCTGACGAGGAAATATTCTTGCCATCAGGGAAAGATGTGGAGGGCGGGGCCTCAGTACCCCAGACATCCCAGGGGGATGTGGGGTGGGCTCAGGCCTTGGAAGAGCTCACAAAGGATTTTGAAAAGCATATTACACAGGTGGAGGAAAAACTGGGAAGAGAAATGAGAGAGATGTAAGAAAAGTATGAAAAATGGGTCAATACCTTGGTAAAGGAGACCCAAAAAAATGCTGAGGAAATTAACACCTTGAAATATAGGTTCACTCAATTGGCAAAAGAGGTTCAAAAAGCCAATGAGGAGAAGAATGCTTTCAAAAGCAGAATGAGCCAAATGGAAAAAGAGGTTCAAAAGCTCACTGAAGATAATAGTTCTCTCAAAATTAGAATAGAACAGATGGAGACTAATGACTTTATGAGAAACCAAGAAATCACAAAACAAAACCAAAAGAATGAAAAAATGGAAGAGAATGTGAAATATCTCATGGGAAAAACAACTGACCTGGAAAATAGATCAAGGAGAGACAATTTAAAAATTATGGGACTACCTGAAAGCCATGATCAAAAAAAGAGCCTAGACATCATCTTCCATGAAATTATCAAGGAAAACTGCCCTGACATTCTAGAACCAGAGGGCAAAATAAGTATTGAAAGAATCCATCGATCACCTCCTGAAAGAGATCCAAAAAGAGAAACTCCTAGGAACATTGTGGCCAAATTCCAGAACTCCCAGCTCAAGGAGAAAATCTTGCAAGCAGCTAGAAAGAAACAATTCCAGTACTGTGGAAATACAATCAGGATAACTCAAGATCTAGCAGCTTCTACATTAAGGGATCGAAGGGCGTGGAATAGGATATTCCAGAAGGCAAAGGAACTAGGTCTCAAACCAAGAATCACCTACCCAGCAAAACTGAGTATAATACTTCAGGGGAAAATATGGTCTTTCAATGAAACAGAGGACTTTCAAGCATTCTTGATGAAAAGACCAGAGCTGAAAAGAAAATTTGACTTTCAAACACAAGAATGAGAAGAAGCATGAAAAAGTAAACAACAGCAAAGAGAAGTCATAAGGGATTTACCAAAGGTGAACTGTTTACATTCCTACATGGAAAGACAATATTTGTAACTCTTAAAACTTTTCAGTATCTGGGTAGTTGGTGGGACCACACACACACACACATGTACACGCATGCACGCACACACATATACACACATGCACACACATACAGAGACAGAGAGCACAGAGTGAATTGAATAGGATGGGACCATATCTTAAAAGAAATTAAGGTAAATGGTGAGAGAGAAATGTAGTGGGAGGAAAGAGGGTGAAATGGAAAGGGGCAACTATATGTAATTTAAGAGGCAAGCAGGAGACTTTTTAGTGGAGGGAAAAAGAGGAGAGCTGAGAAAAAAAAAAAAACAAGAAGTTTACCCTCATCACATTTGACTAAAGGAAGGAATAAAATGCACACTCATTTTGGTATGAAAACCTATCTTACAGTATAAGAAAGTGGGGTAGAAGGAGATAAGCAAGGGGGGAGATGATGGAAGGGATGGCAAAGGGAGGAGGGAGCAATTTGAAGTCAACACTCGGGGAGGGACAGGATCAAAAGACAGAAGAGAAACAATGAGGGGCAGGTTAGGAGGGATGGTAATTCAGTTAGTCTTACACAACACAACTATCAGGGAAGTCATTTGTAAAACTACACAGATATGGCCTATAATGAATTGCCTGCCTTCCCAAAGGGAATGGGTGGGAAGGGAAGGATGGGGAGAATTTGGAACTCAAAGTTTTAGGAACAACTGTTTAGTATTGTTGTTGCTACTAGGAAAGAAGACATATAGTTAATGAGGAATAGAAAGTCATCTGGCCCTACAGGAGAAAAGAGAAGATGGAGACAAGAGAAGGGAGGGATGACAGAAGAGAGGGCAGATTGGAGACAGGGAAAATTAGATTGCTTGGGGTATTCGGGTGGGGGGGAGGGGTTAAAAGGGGAAAAAAAATTTGGAACCCAAAATTTTGTGAAAATGAATGTAAAAAGTTAAATAAATAAATAAATTTTTAAAAAAAGAATCATTAAAAAAATAAAATAAAAAAAAGAAATCAAGATATAAACTTATTTAATATTCTTTCCTTTCAGTAATTTCCTTCACCAAGTTTATATATATATAATTTATGTTACTGTCTCAAACACCTGCACATTCATTATAAATATATTGGTACAAAAAACCTATTTGGAGGTTATTATTAAATCAAAAGTATGTATTAGTGAGCTCCCATTCAGTTGTAGAAATTAACACAGAAATTGTTGGCTAGCCGTAATACATGTCAGAGCCAGAAAAAGCATTCATTTTTTTTAGTATACTATAGCACCCAAAAAATGTCTCATTTACACTGGAACCACAAAATTTACCAAATAAATTTCCAGCTTCTCTCAACCAAAAAAAGGTACATTTCCAAAGATACTTTATAAACCTCAGAACGATTTTTAAAAAATATTCCAAGCAACAACTCACCTAAGCTCTTAAATTCCTTCAAATACCTCTAAGGAGAGAACCTGACCAAACTTTGGAGGTGCAGAATCCAATAAGAAACAGACTGTGGCAGATTCACTGCCCATGACAGACTGGAAGGTCAACAGGAAGGATCTCTTCCATGGGGGTGAGCCCACAGCACACAGCACATCGTGTCCAGCACAGGGGAGTGAGAGGGCCTCAGGAAGACCTGAGGCAGCAGCAGGCACAATCAGTGGAGTGGCAACGCAGGATAAGAGACCAGCAGAGCTGAGTGACAGCCCCTGAGCCCCAGATACCAGCCGCAGCGGCTCCTGAGACTTTCAGCCCGCAGACTAACTGTCTGTAAGTCACCTACTTGAACTTCCAGGATCCAAGATGGCGGAGTGATCAGTAAATGCTCTCTCCTCCCCACTTGATGACTTCAAAAGAACCCATAAAATATTTCCGCAGAAAAATCCTGGATCAGTGGCAACAGCAGAGGGGGCAAACAGTCTCCTAACACCTCAGGCTAGGAAAATAAGTAAAGGGGATTCCTCCTATTGTGGCAGAGGTGAACCTAAGGGAGGGGGGACCCAGGGTGGTGGAAACTTGCACTAGGACTCAGGCAAGCCTCAGTGCTAGGAGAGGAGTCCCAGGAAGGGTGGACCCAGGAGAGCAACAGCACTGCAGGGGAAACAGGAAGACAACAGGGCAGCTGGGAGTACCAACCCCTGAGCTTGTCTTTGCCTCAGCTCAGCTGAGGAGATCTCCCTTGACCAGACCACTCCTCCCCCACACTTAACAAGCTAGCCCCAGGACTGATCTGGGAAACACAAAACAAAAAGATAAAAAGCAATTTCCCCTTAGTTTTTGAACACCAGTCTGCTCAACACCACGTTCTGCAGCTTCTAAGTGAAAAAACCAGAAGTCAATATACACAATCACCATCATGAACAGGAAAAAGCAAAACGAGGATGAAAAAACCATAGACTCTTTCTATGGGGACAAAGATCAAATCACAAACAACAAAGAGGTCAGTAGCAAGACTGTACTTGGATCTGAAACTTCAGAAGGGACTATGAACTGCTCACATGCACATAAAGCCCTCCTGGAACAGCTGAAGAAGGAAACAGAAGAGAAACTGGCCAATGATTTTAAAAGTATGAAAAAAGAATTCCAGGAAGAGAACATCTCTTTTAAAAGGGAAATTGAACAAATGGAAAAGGAAGTTCAAAAACTAACTGGAGAAAGTATTTCCTTAAAAGGAATAATTGGACAGATGGAAAAGGAGATGCAAAAGTTAACTGAAGAAAGCAATTTGATAAAAATTAGAATTGGGCAAGTAGAAACTAATGACTCTGAGACAGCAAGAATCAGTCAAACAAAATCTAAAGAATGAAAAGATAAAAGAAAGTATAAAATATCTAATTGGAAAAACAACTAACCTAGAAAATAGATCCAGGGGAGAAAATTTAAGCATTATTTGCCTGCCAGAAAGCCATAATGAAAAAAAAGAGTGTGGATAATATCTTCCAGGAAATCATCAAGGAAAACTGCCCAGAAGTACTAGATACAGAGGGGAAAATGCTCACTGAAAGAATCCACAGTTCACCTCCCAAGAGGAATCCCAAACTTACAACCCAAAGAAATATTGTTGCCAAATTCCAGAACTATCAAGTGAAGAAGAAAATACTGCAGGAATGGAATAGGATATTCCAGAAGTCAAAGGAACTAGGACTCAAACCATAATACTTCAGGGGAAAATATGGTCTTTCAATGAAACAGAGGACTTTCAAGCATTCTTGATGAAAAGGCCAGAGCTGAAAAGAAAATTTGACTTTCAAACACAAGAATGAGAAGAAGCATGAAAAAGTAAACAACAGCAAAGAGAAGTCATAAGGGATTTACCAAAGGTGAACTGTTTACATTCCTACATGGAAAGACAATATTTGTAACTCTTAAAACTTTTCAGTATCTGGGTAGTTGGTGGGACCACACACAAATGTACACACACACACACACGCACACACACGTACACACATGCACACACACACAGAGACAGAGCACAGAGTGAATTGAATAGGATGGGACCATATCTTAAAAGAAATTAAGGTAAATGGTGAGAGAGAAATGTAGTGGGAGGAGAGAGGGTGAAATGGAATGGGGTAAATTATCTCTCATTCAAGAGGAAAGAAGGAGACTTTTCAGTGGAGGGAAAAAGAGGAGAGCTGAGAAAAAAACAAGTTTACCCTCATCACATTTGACTAAAGGAAGGAATAAAATGCACACTCATTTTGGTATGAAAACCTATCTTACAGTACAGGAAAGTGGGGAAGGAGATAAGCAGGGAGGGAGGGATGATGGAGGGAGGGCAATGGGAGAAGGGAGCAATGTGAAGTCAACACTCAGGGAGGGACAGGATCAAAAGACAGAATAGAAACAATGGGGGACAGGATAGGATGGAGGGAAATATAGTTAGTCTTCCACAACACAACTATTATAGAAGTCTTTTGCAAAACTACACAGATATGGCCCATATTGAATTGCCTGCCTTCCCAAAGTGAATGGGTGGGGAGGAAGGGATGGGGAGAAGTTGGAACTCAAAGTTTTAGGAACAAATGTTGAGTATTGTTCTTGCTACTAGGAAATAAGAAATACAGGTAATGGGGAATAGAAAGTTATCTGGCTCTACAGGACAAAAGGTCCAGAATATCAAAGCGACAAATGAAAACAAATGCTAGGGAAGGTGGCCTAGCTCTATGATAAAGCAGTAATTATCAAAACCGCTTGGTACTGGCTAAGAAACAGAAGGGTAGACAAATGGAATATGCTAGGCAATCAAGACATAGTAGGCAATGAATATAGCAATCTTCTGTTTGATAAACCCCCAAATTGCTGGGAAAACTGGATAACAGTGTGGTGGAAACTAGGCATAGACCTATGCCTGATACCGTACACAAGAATAAAGTCCAAATTGGTACATGATCTGTGTATAAAGATTGATACCATGGACAAACTGGAGGAGCAAGGAATAGTGTATTTATCAGATTTATGGAGAAGGGAAGAATTTTTGACTAAAGAAGAGAAAGCATTATGAAGTACAAGACAGATAATTTTGGTTACATTAAACTGAAAAGTTTTTGCACAACCAAACCCAATGCAACCAAAATTCAGAGGCATGTAGTATATTGGGAAAGAATTTTTACAGCTAATCTCGGGGAAAATGCCCTCATTTCTAGAATATATAGTGAACTGAGTCAAATGTACAACAATACAAGTCATTCCCCAGTTGATAAATGGTCAAAGGATATGAACAGGCAATTTTCAGAGGAAGAAATTAAGATATCTATAATCAGATGAAAAAATGCTCTAAATCACTTTTGATTAGAGAGATGCAAATCAAAACAACTCTGAGGTACCACATCACACCTATCAGATTGGCAAATGTGACAGAACAAGAAAATGATAAATGTTGGAGAGGATGTGAAAGAGTTGGAACACTAATTCATGGTTGGCAGAGCTGTGAGCTCATCCAACCATTCTAGAGAGTCATTTGGAACTATGCCCAAAGGGCTACAAAAATGTGCATACCCTTTGACCCAGCAGTATCGCTTGTAGGACTGTATCCCCAAGAGATCAAAAAATGGGAAAGGGTCCCACATGTACAAAAATATTTATAGCGGCACTCTTTGTAGTGGCCAAGAACTGGAAATCAAGGAGATGCCCATCAATTGGGCAATGGCTGAATAAAGTATGGTATATGAATGTAATGAATGTATTGCACTATAAGAAATGATGAACAAGAGACTTCAGAGAAGCCTGGAAAGACTTATATGATCTGATGCTGAATGAAAGGAGCAGAACCAGGAGAACTTTGTGCACAGCAACGACCACAGTGTGAGAGAGTTTTTTCTGATAGACTTGGATGTTCATAGGAATGCAAGGATTTAAAAAAAAAAAAATTCCCAATGATCTTATAAGGCAAAATGCCTTCCGCCTCCAGAGAAAGAACTATAGAATTCAATTGCAGAATGTAGCAGATCATCTTTTGTGTGTGTGTTTAATGCTTAGGTTTGTCATATAATTTCTCCCATTTATTTTAGTTCTTCTACACAGCATGACTATAGTGAAAATGTATTCAATAAGAATGTATGTGTAGATCTTATATACAATTGTATGCCTTCTCAGGGAGAGAAAGGCATGGCAGGGTAGGTGTGGGGGGAAAACCTAAGTTTTATGGTAGTGATTGTAGAACACTACAAATAAATAAAATTAATATTAAAAAATATATTCCAGTATTATATTATTGTGCTTGTTGGAAAATGATAGTTCTCAGTCACGATATAAAAATAAGTGACCTAACTTTTGTTATACAAAATACCTTGTGTAGATGTTAGGCAAATAATGCAAATTATACTTTAAAAACATTTTATACTAAAATATGGAAAAAACAAGATTATATGTTGCTAAATATGAACATTGGCTATTATTTGTCCTTCATTTTAAAGAAGTACAGGGTGATGTCTTGATTCCCATGTGAATGTGATTTAAGTGAGGCAGAGTTGCATAAAGTCATCAGTCTCACTCTTTCTTCCATAGTCATAACAATCCAGTAGCAAGACAAAAGTCAGGATGACTGGCAATAACTGAATTGGATACAGTGGATGACCTTGGGTTCTTCAGTGTCTAACCAAGCTCTAAGCACTCCACAGGACTTATTTCAGCCACCTTCACAGTCATTGGAACAAATTTCTCATCTACTGGCCAGTGAAAATCTTCACATGCTTGGAGCAGGCATCACCCTAAATCATGGACGGGTTTGAGGTCTGTAGGTATCTTTCAACATGGCTTAGCACATCTGCCAAGATGGTTTTATCAAGGTATGGCCACTGTATATGCTACAGCTTCTTAGAGTCACAGGAGAGAGTTGGGTAAAGATGGGCACCAAATGTGGATGAGCAGCCCTGAAAAGCAAACCCTCACACCAGAGGTGCTAGGTCTCCTTGAAAACCTCATACATTTCTAGATCTGAACATCTAGGTTTATATATAAAGAACAAATTTGCTCAATAAAAATACATATAAGGATGAAATTTTCTCTTATATTATGATTCTCACACTTCCAAAAACTTATAAATTTACAAATCAATCATGCAAAAGGCAAATTGTCTACATATGTGGTTCAAATCAACCAGTATCTACAGGCAAGAAGCAGAGATGCTTTTAAGTAGAGACTTCACCATCTATAACATAAATTTTTTACCATATTAATGACGTATAAATTTTTAAAAGGAGGGGAGATGATTATGTAAAGCACAAAATAAATGCATTGTTTTTATCGAGCATTGGTTGAAAATAAAAAAGCAATAGAATAAAACTAGACAACAGATAATGTATTATATATACTTGATATATATAATAAATTAATAATTTATTATTTGATAAAACACAAATTACTAAGAAAGAATTCCCTATTTTGAAAGAACTGCTGAGAAAACTGGAAAGTAATCTGGCATAATGTTTGAAACATCTCACACAATATTCACATGAAATTCAAAATTGATACAGCATAAATAATGTTTAAAACTACATCTTACACAATATATCACAATAAATTCAAAATTGATATTAAAGACCATACAATGCTAAAAAAAATAGAAAAGGAATAGATATTATAACTTCCATAGTTGTGGGTAGTAGATGAATTACTAAGCAAACAGGGGACAAAGGCAATTCCAAGAGGTAAAACAGGTTACTTTCACATGAAACTAACAATCTTTTTTTTTTTTCTTCCTCATTCTCTTTTTTTTTTTTTAAATTTATTTATTTATTTTTTTTACATTCATTTTCACAAATTTTTGGGTTCCAAATTTTCTCCCCTTTTATCCCCTCCCCCCACCCCAATATCCCAAGAAATCTAATTTTCCCTATCTCCAATCTGCCCTCTCTTCTGTCATCTCTCCCTTCTCTTGTCTCCATCTTCTCTTTTCTCCTGTAGGGCCAGATGACTTTCTATTCCGCCTTAACTGTATGTCTTCTTTCCTAGTTACAACAACAATATTAAACAGTTGTTCCTAAAACTTTGAGTTCCAAATTCTCCTCATCCCTCCCTCCCCACCCATTCCCTTTGGGACAGCAGGCAATTCAATATAGGCCATATCTGTGTAGTTTTGCCAATGACCTCCCTGTTAGTCGTGTTGTGTAAGACTAACTGGATTACCATCCCTCCTAACCTGCCCCTCATTGTTTCTCTTCTGTCTTTTGATCCTGTCCCTCCCCAAGTGTTGACTTCAAATTGCTCCCTCCTCCCTTTGCCCTCCCTTCCCATCATCCCCCCCCTTACAATACCTCTTTCTCCCCCACTTTCTTATACTGTAAGATAGGTTTTCATACCAAAATGAGTGTGCATTTCACTCCTTCGTTTAGTCAAATGTGATGAGGGTAAACTTCTTGTTTTTTTTTTTTTTCTCAGCTCTCCTCTTTTTCCCTCCACTAAGAAAAACTCCTACCTGCCTCTTAAATGACATATAGTTACCCCCTTCCCTTTCCCTCCCCCTAAATTTCTCTCTCACCATTTACCCTAGTTTCTTTTAAGGTATGGTCCCATCCTATTCAGTTCAATCTGTGCTCTCTATCTCTGTATGTGTGTGCATGTGTGTATGTGCGTGCATGCGTGTACATGTGTGTGTGTGTGTGGTCCCACCAACTACCCAGATACTGAAAAGTTTTAAGAGTTACAAATATTGTCTTTCCATGTAGGAATGTAAACAGTTCACCTTTGGTAAATCCCTTATGACTTCTCTTTGCTGTTGTTTACTTTTTCATGCTTCTTCTCATTCTTGTGTTTGAAAGTCAAATTTTCTTTTCAGCTCTGGTCTTTTCATCAAGAATGCTTGAAAGTCCTCTGTTTCATTGAAAGACCATATTTTCCCCTGAAGTATTATACTCAGTTTTGCTGGGTAGGTGATTCTTGGTTTGAGTCCTAGTTCCTTTGCCTTCTGGAATATCCTATTCCACGCCCTTCGATCCCTTAATGTAGAAGCTGCTAGATCTTGAGTTATCCTGATTGTATTTCCACAGTACTGGAATTGTTTCTTTCTAGCTGCTTGCAAGATTTTCTCCTTGAGCTGGGAGTTCTGGAATTTGGCCACAATGTTCCTAGGAGTTTCTCTTTTTGGATCTCTTTCAGGAGGTGATCGATGGATTCTTTCAATACTTATTTTGCCCTCTGGTTCTAGAATGTCAGGGCAGTTTTCCTTGATAATTTCATGGAAGATGATGTCTAGGCTCTTTTTTTGATCATGGCTTTCAGGTAGTCCCATAATTTTTAAATTGTCTCTCCTTGATCTATTTTCCAGGTCAGTTGTTTTTCCCATGAGATATTTCACATTCTCTTCCATTTTTTCGTTCTTTTGGTTTTGTTTGGTGATTTCTTGGTTTCTCATAAAGTCATTAGACTCCATCTGTTCCATTCTAATTTTGAGAGAACTATTAAATTCAGTGAGCTTTTGAACCTCTTTTTCCATTTGGCTCATTCTGCTTTTGAAAGCATTCTTCTCCTCATTGGCTTTTTGAACCTCCTTTGCCAATTGGGTGAGCCTATTTTTCAAGGTGTTGATTTCCTCAGCATTTTTTTGGGTCTCCTTTACCAAGGTATTGACCTGTTTTTCATACTTTTGTTGCATCTCTGACATTTCTCTTCCCAGTTTTTCCTCCACCTGTCTAACTTGCTTTTCAAAATCTTTTTTGAGCTCTTCCAGGGCCTGAGCCCACCCACCACCCCGCTGGGGTGTCTGGGGTACTGAGGCCCCGCCCTCCACGTCTTTCCCTGATGGCAAGAATACATCCTCATCTTCGTCAGATCCGAAGGTTGGGATCATTTGCATTTGTTGGAAAAAACTCTCTAAAGTCTTATTTTTCTTCCCTTTTCTAGGCATTTTCCCAGCCAGTTACTTGACTTCTGAGATTCCTTTCCACCCCCCGCCTGGATCCGCCCAGCTAGTGCTTGGCCTCTGAGATTTAAATGGGCTTTCCTCCTGCCGGCTGTCAATCAGTGAGCTTTAGTTCAGGTGCTGGGGTGGGGCCAGGGCTGCCTCCGAAACTCTGATCCCTCGGGGGGCTTTATGCAGAGACTTTCAGGAATGGAGCGGGTGGGGGCGGGGTGGGGGGCCCGCCTCCCAATCTCAGCTCCCCTGGGGGTCCCGAGCAGAAGCCTTCAGCAACAGAGCGGGGTGGGGGCAGGGCCGTCTCCCAGGCTCAGCTCCGTCAGGTTTTATGCGGGAATCTTCCGTAATGAAGATCCTGCCTGCTGCTGGGGGATTCCTGAGTCCTGGGCCACTGCCGCCTCAGCCCCAGCCCACGCCTCTGCCTCCGCCGCTTCCTGCCCCCGTCCCCGCCGCCGCTGCTTCCTCCCGAGGGGGCCCGAGTCACGGAGACGCCCCGCTTCCCCTCTCCTTCAGCCCGGCCTCTCTCACTGACCTGCTTCTGCGGGCGGAGGGACTTTCCCGGCTGCTGCAGCTTCCGTCTCTGAAGCCTGCTCTGATCAGCTTCTCTGCGGCCCCGGCCAGGGCAGCGCTGGGGGTCGGGTTTACTTTCCGGGGCGCGCCGGACCCTGGGGACGGGTCTTCAGGGCTCCGTGGAACGGAAATCTCTTCCACTCTGCTTCTGCACACCTCGTATTCACCCAGAAGTTATGGGGGACTCTTTTTACATTAATTCTATGGGCTTTGGTTTTGGAGCTCGTAAACATGCGTCCTTCTACTCCGCCATCTTGGCTCCGCCCCCCACAATCTTTAATATAAACAAAATTAAGGCAAATTAGGAGGGAAGGAGTCAATTAGGAAAAATTCTTTGTATCAAATGTCTCTGGATTAAGATTCTGACAACAAAGATATGTAGACAACTACCAGAAAAATATAAGACCAAAAGTCATTCCCCAATAGATCAAAGGATATGGACAAATAGTTCTCACAAGAAAAATTACCAATTACTTGTTATTCCATATGAAAGGATGATGTAAATCACTACTAAGAAAAATGCAAATCATAGCAGTCCTAAGGATTCACCTCATGCTCAGCAAATTGGTAAAGATAACAAAAGATAATGTTGACTTGGAGGTTTTAGAGAAAAATATGCACATTAATGCTTCATTGGTAGAACTAAGAATTGATACAATCATTCTGGAAAGCAATCCAGAATTATGCAAAGAAAGTGACTGAAATGTATATACCCTTGGACTAAGAAATTCTACCATTAGGCATATTACTTCTTCCCACCCTATCTCCCAGGAAGACAGTGACAAAATAGGTATTATAAGCACAAAAACAATTATAGCAACAATTTTATGGTAGCAAAGAACTGGAAACAAAGTAAATACCCATTGATTGTAAAATGGCTGACGGTGATACATGAATGTAATGGTATGCTACTGAGATGTAAGAAGCACAGAGAAGCAAAGAAAAAACACAAATTGATGCAAAGTGAAGAAAGAAGAACCAGGAAAGCAATATTCACAATGACTCCAACAACCTAAACGAAACAATAAAAGAGCTATGAAACAAAAAAGGCTATGAAATTATAATGACCAAATTTGGCTCCAAGAGAGAGAAAAGACACTTCTCACTCTTCTTCTCAAGTGAAGAATATGGTTGTGGGATATTACATAGCAGACTTGCTGATATGTTGTTTACTTTAGACAGACTTTTATCTTTATTCCTTTCTTTGTACTTTATCATAACTCAAAACACTCAAGTCTGCATCATGTCATCATTTCTCTGATGGCATGGTCTTCTTGGACAACGAAGAACAAACACAACCCTATGAGTAGACACAGCTGTCTGAATGTGGACCCAGCTAGCTGGTTAACTCAGCTCCTCCTCTCCTGTCTGTCTTCCCCTCCCCTCCTTCCTCTACCCAAAGGAAGGCAAATTTGGATAGCCAGAGTTAACTTGGGGCCTTCCCTTCCTTTCCTCTCCCAAAACCTTAAATCTACTGCACCCTGAAGCCCATAGATTGTACAATACTAGACCTCTGCTCAAACTCCACTTAAGGGCTGTTTTCTGGACCCTCCTGGCTTAAGAGTGATAATCAATAGTAACTGCTGCTGCTTCCCTCCCAGCCTGATTGAGTTACTTTTCTTTGTCTCATGAAAGGGGCCATCCCCCAACTACATCTTAAACAGGCCTATTCATTGAATGGGCATTAACTCATCCTAAGTAAGTACCAAATAGGCTTTGGCCTAAAGAGGCCAAAGTCTCCCATTGCATCCTGGGCTATCTCCAATCATCCTGATGAATATCTGGTCACTGGATCCAGATGGCTCTGGAGAAGTGAGACTGGTGACCTGCACAGCCCTCTCTCACTCAAAACAAAGTCAAGTGCAAGTCATGTCATCATTTCTCTGATGGCATGGTCTTCTTCAGCAACAAAGGACCAACAACAATAGTCATAAGAAATGCCACTCTGGGTAGGGGAAATATTCATGGGGAAATACAGATCAAAAATAACACAAAAATTTATTTAAAAAAAAAACTAAAGCACTTATCTGGATATTTCCCACCCCACACTTTTAGTGAAAAAATCAAGAAAAGTATTTTCCTCATTCAGTTTACAAATAACTTATTTTATCATAACTGCTTCTTAGCACCCTTCTTAATCTTTCCAGGAAAGGAAAAGGGGTAAAAATAAAGGTTCTGATTGAAGATAGGAAAATTACTCAGCACTTCTGCCAAATTATCTCTTTTCTCTCTTCTTTCTCTTCTCTCTCTCTCTTCACCCCCCATTCCTCCAACCCCATGCTCTGAACTGAAGAAAGGGCAATTTGTCCCTCCAATCCACAAAAAGTTAGTTGGCAGATTTGCAAAAAGAGTGTCAGATGTCATTTTAAGAAAGAGTTGATGAAATATAAAGCTAATCAAGGGTGAGACCAGGACTAACAGTAAAGATTTGGATATAAGAACAGTAAATCTTGGGTTAAAGGCCTTACATTTCCTTTGGATGGCAAGTAAGACCAAGGTTCTAGAAACAAGTACCTTTCATCCATATTTGCAGCAAGCCCAAAGCCAGGAAGTTAAGGTAGAAGTAACAAAGTCCAAGATATTATTCATCAGGAACAAAGAATTTTGTTCAACAAAAGTTAAGAAAGGTTAAGTTACTTAAATGGATATGGTTGACATCTTTAAAACTGCAATTACATGAAATTTTTATTCCTAGGTGTTAAAGGGGATTTTATAGTGGAAAGACAAAAAAAAAATACTATAACTAAATGGTTTGCTAATTGCTTTTCTCAGCTTATCCTTGCTAAAGCCAAAAGCTAATAGAATTGAACATCCTTAATTGTATTACCCTCTCATATAAAATACCTTACATTTTAATTTTAAATGAGAAGAATGAAAAAGGCATTTATTAAAGGATTTGTATTGCAAAATACTGCCCTAAGCAATGGGAATACAAATAGAAAAGCTCAAGGAGCTCACATTTTAATGGAGGAGATAAAACATATTGGTGGTATCAGCTGCACTCCTTACAGATCATCAGCAAAGCAGACGGTAATGGACCTTCTTCAGCGTTATTTCTAGTGATAAAATCGTAGTCATTTATGATGCTGAGTCATTTTGTAGTGCAAAGGATTTTGATGGCAAGAATTTTATTTTCCAGGGATTCAACAGATTGGCTGCTAAGGAGGTAGGGACTATAGTACCTACAGAAGTTGTAGCATTACATCTTGAGTTTTATTCCCTGGTCGAGAAGCAGGACCTAGAAGCAGTCTACTAAGGCAGGAGTGGAATACTCTGATATTCCTGGGTCTTGGGCTAAGGATATCCATCAAAGTCTGAGGGGAGACAGTGATCAAAGTAGTGGCCATGGGGATTGACTGGTCTGGCACATACTACTTCCTGTACCTTTCTCATAGGTATTACTTCAGATAGGCTGGTTTGTTTGCCTTATCAGTGGCAACTGATACAGGGGTCTGACCCCTTCCCCATAGGGATTTAGAAGTTATACTGGAAAAGAAGGACCAGTGGTCTAGGAGAAACTTTTATTTCTGGTCCTCTTTAGCTTACCTGTCCATCATGTCAGCTGGTCAGCAGTTGATGGTGGTAGTGGTGGTAAGGATGATGGGCTTATTCTCCACAAGGGTTATTCCCTTCACTGATGGTCATGGCAAACAGGTTAGAAGCAGGGCTAGAAAAATAAAATTATAACTATTAACACTACTAATATGGAAAATTATTATTTTTATTTCATATTATGTAAAATTTATGTACTTAATTGAAAACAAGCAACATAAAGAGTGAACAAGCATAGAGTAGAGTCTTATTAACTAACTTGTGCTACTCTTCCATATATCCTCTTATTGCCAATGGGGTCTAACCAACATGCTGGAGGCCTTCCTCATTTTTTCCCAACATCATAAAGGTCCACTGGAACACTCTGGCAATCCACTGGTCATCCCTCAATTATACTTTCTGACTAGCCCATCTCTCTTTCTCTCCTATAATTCTCTGATGATATCCTTTCCTCCTGCTTTTCTTTGAAGTTCCTCAGGGGTTACACATTATATCCTGCTCAAACCTACCACTTTACTTTCCACTGTCATCTTGTGTGATGCTCCTACCATTTCTTCAGAAGCACTTGTGTTCCAGCTCTGGTTACTATACAGCAACACCAGGAAAATGACTGTAGTAAGGTGTGCCTTTATTGTTATGAGAAGCTTGGGGTGAGAAAAAGTGCCTTAGAATTTTCTGAAAGAAAGCCAGTCCTCTTTTCTCCTCTAGCTTTTCAAAAGTCTATCCCAGATATACATACTGAAGGACAAGCTCTATTGGTTGTCTTTTTAGATGTATGTTAAAACCTAGACAATAAACATTCTTCAACCATTTGATTTTTCCTATGTGGATTTTGTAGTCAGACTACAAATCTCTTTGGGTTTGATACAGTCAGTAAAATATCATCTACAAACAGGAGCATCTGGAGGACTAGATTATCCACTGGGAATTTATCCTCAACCTGGACTCTAGACTGGATCTTCCCTATCACTGCAACGATTATCTTTCCCCCTAAATCATCCCTCTTCCTCACTTTTCAATAATCACCAAAGGTATCACCATTGTCCTAGTCACCTAGGTTCACAATCTCAGTGTTATCTTTTGATTCTAGAAAGCTAGGTAATACAGTGAATAGAGCACTGGGCCTGGAGTCAGGAAGGTCTGAGTTCAAATGTGACCTCAGACATTTACCAGCTATATACCCTAAGCAAGTTGTTTAACCTCTATTTGCCTCAGTTTCCTCAACTATAAAATGGAAAAGATAATAGCACCAATCTTCCAGGATTGTTGTGAGGATGAGATAATACATGGCAAGTGCTTAGCACAATGTCTGACACATAGCAGGCACTTAATGAATGGTTATTTCCTTCTTTCTTTGCTTTCAGCAATTAATCTATGCTGAATAAACTTTTAGTATGAAATTATTATAGTCAATTTAAATAACATTTACTTTTTTATTTTTTATATTCAATAGAATATTTAAAGATTCAGAGTTGTCTTCTTAGTTATAGTTTCTCATTGATATTCTTCATTATACATTCTGATCTTAGGTTTGATTAGTTAATGGTCTGACTGTGCACACACAGTTGACAGAGATGATTCATTTCTATAAGTCTTTTCCTGCATGTTTCCATCTATGAAATCCTTACTAGTGTTTAATTATTATTTTTCCTTTAAATATTGATTCATTTCATTTCATTTGGGATAAGTTTCTTATTAAAAATATTAGAGGGATCTGATTGATGGTTTAAAATCTGGGTAATCAATACGTACCACTAGAATATACTCATCAGAAATGTAAGAGTCACATTTTAGTTACAGATTCAAGTTAACAAGCATTTATTAAGCACTATTATGTGCTAAGTATTAGAAATACAAAGAAAGACAAAAAAGACAGTCGTTCTCAAGGAGCTCACAGTCTAATGAGTGAGACAACATGCAAATAACTACATACAAACAATATATATTTTGTTCATCTCAAAAAGGGTCATCTCAAAAGGAAGGCACTTAAATTAGAGAGAAGGGTGAAATGTTTCTTACAGAAAGTGTGACTTTTTCAGCTGAGACTTCAGGAGGTAATCAGGAGGAGGGAGAATTTCAGGCCTAGAGGACAACCAGTGAAAATACTTGACCTCAAGAAACAATGTTGTGTGCAAGCAACCAAAATGTCAGTGTCAGTGGATGACAGAATAAATGTAGAGGGGAGCTAAGGTGTAAGAAAACTGGAAAGGTGGGAATAGATCAGGTAATGAAAGGCTTTCAAAGACAAACAGAGGATTTTATATTTTATCCTGGAGGCAATAGGAAGCCCCTGGAGTTTATAGTATGATAAGCCATATGATGAAATATGCTTTATCATAGTATAATGACATATGAGATAAAGCACATAGCAAGATACACTGGAACTAATACAAAGGAATAATACTGGCCTAAATTACAAGACAATTCATTAAAAAATAAAATTTTACAAGTCAAGGTCTTATTTCACAGAGATTTCTCTTCTATTAGAATGAAATTCAAAAGCAAAATAACTAATGATGTTACCTATAACTCTATGTTTTCTGGTTCTTCATCAGAATTGAGAGTGGAAGCCTGAAAAAACTTAGATGAACTAATACTAAGCAAAGTGAATGGAACCAAGAAAAAAGGTACATAATGCCTATAACAATGTAAATGGAAAGAACTACCACAAAATAAATGAAAATCAAAGTAAAAAATTTTCAAAGAACAAACTTGACCCTAAAGAAGAGATATTGAATGAGCAATTACAGCAGCAATCACCCTGGCATACACAGGAGGGACTAATGTACAGGTTCTTAGAACTGATTTTCTAAAAGGAAAGCAACTTTTAAGGGGTCAACAATCTTTTAATTACATTCAAAACAGAGAAAATATAAGCAAAGAAATAAAGACCAACAGACAGGGCTTCTAATTGTCTGATCATAAGCAATACATACATCACAGATCAACAGACAGATCAACTGTCTGACCATACATACATACATACATAGTTCTAGAGAGAAAAACACCAACTTAAGGTGTTAATGGCTACCCAGAGTGGCATAGGGAGAAGGAACACTTTCAATGAATAAGCTGCAAAGGAAAACCTCACCTTACTTAGAGTATATATACACTTTTCAGAGTCAGAGGTCACACAACCCTGGTGAACCAGTGCCTCATTAGAAATGAAATAACAGGCCCTGGGAGGAGACTGCTACTTACGTCAGAGCACCTGATGGTGGAGTAGAAAGACTCACATAGCTCCGAACCCACAGCCCATGGATTTAATGTAAGAAGAGCTCCCCACAAGTTCTGGATCACTGCAGGGTGTGCAGAAACACAGTTGAAGAGATTTCCATTCCAGAGAGCCCTGGAGAGCCATCCCCAGGGTCCGTCGCACCCCGGAAAGCGGAGCCCACCCCTGCGCTGCCCTGGCCCCGACCCCAGAGGAGCTGATCCGAGCAGGCTTCAGGGATGGAACCTCCTGTGGCCGGAAAGGGCCCTCAGCCCACAGACGCTACAGGCCAGTGAGAGAGACATCTGGGCTGGCCGAGAGGGGAGCGGGGTGTCTCCGTGACTCGGGGCCACTCGGGAGGAAGCAGCGGAGGCAGAGGCAAGGGCAGTGGCAGAGGCAGCGGCGGTGGCCCGGGACTCCCCGAGCAGCAGGCAGAAGCTCAGGTCTCTGCATAAACCCCCTGAGGGAACTGAGCCTGGGACAGGGCCCTGCCCCCACCCACTCCATCACTGAAGGTCTCCGCGTAAAGCCCCTGAGGGAACTGACCCTGGGAGGCAGCCCTGCCCCCACCCCAGCACCAGAACTTAAGTTCACATTGAATAGCAGCCGTGCCTGAAGCGGAAAGCCCATTTGAATCTCAGAAACCAAGCACTAGCTGGGTGAATCTAGGCAGGGGTGGAGAGGAATCTCAGAAGTAAAGTAACTGGCTGGGAAAATGCCCAGAAAAAGAAAGAAAAATAAGACTATAGAGAGCTTCCTTGAGCAGGTGCAAATGTTCCCGCCTTTCAATTCTGATGACGAGGAACTATTCTTACCATCAGAGAAAGACATGGAGGTCGGGGCCTCTGTATCCCAGACATCCCAGGGGGATGT
This sequence comes from Bettongia penicillata ogilbyi, assembly GCA_023548195.1. Lineage (NCBI taxonomy): Eukaryota > Metazoa > Chordata > Mammalia > Diprotodontia > Potoroidae > Bettongia > Bettongia penicillata. The sequence goes on along the minus strand of JAJHZJ010000255.1, from coordinate 418,078 downwards.
CCGGTGGACTCGGGCCTTGGAAGAGCTCAAAAAGGATTTTCAAAAGCAAGTTAGACAGGTGGAGGAAAAACTGGGAAGAGAAATGAGAGAGATGCAACAAAAGCATGAAAAACGGGTCAATACCTTGGTAAAGGAGACCCAAAAAATGCTGAAGAAAATAACACCTTGAAAAAATAGGCTCACTCAATTGGCAAAAGAGGTTCAAAAAGCCAATGAGGAGAAGAATGCTTTCAAAAGCAGAATGAGCCAAATGGAAAAAGAGGTTCAAAAGCTCACTGAAGAGAATACTTCCCTCAAAATTAGAATGGAACAGATGGAGGATAATGACTTTCTGAGAAACCAAGAAATCACCAAACAAAATCAAAAGAATGAAAAAATGGAAGAGAATGTGAAATATCTCATGGGAAAAACAACTGACCTGGAAAATAGATCCAGGAGAGACAATTTAAAAATTATGGGACAACCTGAAAGTATGGATCAAATAAAAGAGCCTAGACACCATCTTCCACGAAATTGTCGAGGAAAACTGCCCTGATATTCTACAACCAGAGGGCAAAATAAGTATTGAAAGAATCCATCCATCACCACCTGAAAGATATCCAAAAAGAGAAACTCCTAGGAACATTGTGGCCAAATTCCAGAACTCCCAGCTCAAGGAGAAAATCTCGCAAGCAGCTAGAAAGAAACAATTCCAGTATTGTGGAAATACAATCAGGATAACACAAGATCTAGCAGCTTCTACACTAAGGGATCGAAGGGCGTGGAATAGGATATTCCAGAAGTCAAAGGAACTAGGACTCAAACCAAGAATCACCTACCCAGCAAAACTGAGTATAATACTTCAGGGGAAAATATGGTCTTTCAATGAAACAGAGGACTTTCAAGCATTCTTGAGGAAAAGACCAGAGCTGAAAAGAAAATTTGACTTTCAAACACAAGAATGAGAAGAAGCATGAAAAAGTAAACAGCAAAGAGAAGTCAGAAGGGACTTACCAAAAGTGAACTGTTTACATTCCTACATGGAAAGACAATATTTGTAACTCTTAAAACTTTTCAGTATCTGGGTAGTTGGTGGGATCACACACACACACACACACGTAAACACGTGCACGCACACACACATACACACGTGCACGCACACACAGAGACAGAGAGCACAGAGTGAATTGATTAGGATGGGACCATATCTTAAAAGAAATTAAAGTAAATGGTGAGAGAGAAAGGTAGGGGGAGGAAAGAGGGTGAAATGGAATGGGGTAATTATATGCCATTCAAGAGGCAAGCAGGAGACTTTTTAGTGGAGGGAAAAAGAGGAGAGCTGAGGGAAAAAAAAACAAGAAGTTTACTCTCATCACATTTGACTAAAGGAAGGAATAAAATGCACACTCATTTTGGTATGAAAACCTATCTTACAGTACAGGAAAGTGGGGGAGAAGGAGATAAGCAAGGGGGGGATGATGGAAGGGAGGGCAAAGGGAGGAGGGAGCAATTTGAAGTCAACACTTGGGGAGGGACAGGATCAAAAGACAGAAGAGAAACAATGAGGGGCAGGATAGGATGGTGGGTAATTGAGTTAGTCTTACACAACACGACTATTATGGAAGTCATTTGCAAAACTACACAGATATGGCCTATATTGAATTGCCTGCCTTCCCAAAGGGAATGGGTGGGGAGGGAGGGATGGGGAGAATTTGGAACTCAAAGTTTTAGGAACAACTGTTGAGTATTGTTCTTGCTACTAGGAAATAAGACATACAGTTAATGAGGAATAGAAAGTCATCTGGCCCTACAGGACAAAAGAGAAGATGGGGACAAGAGAAGGGAGGGATGATAGAAGAGAGGGAAGATTGAAGAGAGGGAAAATTAGATTCTCAGTGTATTGGGGTGGGGGGAGGGGATAAAAGGGGAGAAAATTTGGAACCCTAAATTTTGTGAAAATGAATGTAAAAAAATAAATAAATTTTTATTAAAAAAAAAAAAAAAGAAATGAAGTGTCTCCCCTAATCAAGCTTCCCTTAATGGACAGGGCCATTAATGGGCTGGAAAGATCTTTAATATCACATTAACATAATTAACATTACAGCAGCTGCCTCTAACGTCCCATTAAGAAGTAGGAGACTCATAGATGCAAAATGTAGATTTTCAGGAGGTTTTGGTTTTTTTTTTAAGCTATTGATCAATTTTGTTGATTGTTCTCTTCTTCTTTTATTCTTTTCAAAAAAACTATATGAATGGCTGTGAGGCTGAGGAAAGGGAGAGATAACAGGATCAAATTAAGGTGACAAAACAAAAGATATCAAGAAAAATAGCTTTTTATATGTGAGAGTAGAGTAGAAAATAATGAATTTTTTTCTTTGGTTCAGTTAAATATACAGAGGGAAACAAATTGTTAATGTGTAGATCCTTGTCTAATTAAGCTGTGGTTTATATAATATTTATGAACAACACTTGGGGCAGAAAAAATGGTTTACTGAAGCAGAAAGGTTTTCAATGAAACTTAAAAGATGAGCTATATTCCAGGAAGAAATTCCAAAAATGTACAACACCAAATAAAAGTGATTTAAAGTTATTTAATTAAGGCTTTCTTTTTCATGTTAACACTGCAATTAGGGGAGTTGTTGTTCAGCGTGTCCAACTCTTAGTGATCCCATTTGGGGTTTACTTGGCAAAGATACTATAGTGGTTTGCCATTTTCTTCTCCACTTCATTTTACAGATGAGGATACTGAGGCAAACTGGGTTAAGTAATTTGTCCAGGGTCACACAGCTAGTAAGTATCTTAGGCTAGATTTGAATTCAGGAAGAAGAGTCTTCTTGACAGTAGGCCCAGCACTCTATCCTCTGTGCCACCCAGCTGCCCTTAACTAGAGTTAATTTCTAGGAATTTATGGTTCAAAAGACACTTGTTTATAATGTAAAGCTTTAGATATGATTATTTGAATCAATTTACAATACTATTTTGGGTTTGTTTGTTTTTTATAATTCTATCACGTACTGTTAAAATTAGTTTTAATTATTTACTATAAACTCAATAAAAATATACAAGGGTGGTCTGTTGCTAGGACTGAAGACTTCATAATAGGATTAGATAGGTCAGTAATGCAAAGTAATAGGGGCACTGTATTTGTCCCATTTTAACTCACAAAGGAGGACTGGTATATGGATGTTCACAGCTATGGAAAAGGAAATGGGAAAAGGGAAAGGCATACAGTTAGAATCTGGAAAAGGCAGCAACAGGTAGATTATTCATCTGTGAAACAAGAATATAAGTAGAAAAAGCCAGGGCCCTTGAGTGTCAGGGCAAAAACAGAGAGTACACAAAGATTATGAGAGAGGTTACTCTCAGAGGCCTTTGCCTCTGGACAGGATCTCACTCCTGAGTGGTTTCCTCATCTCTGATGTCATGAGCAGAGAGGGTTAATTATCAATATTGCACAGGGCATGGATGACCAATAATAATAATTTATTTACTTGATGCTACCTTCTAATGAGTTTTCCCTACATATAAATATTATATTATTTATTTACTTTATTTGTCTATATTGTTTATGTTTCACATTATTTATATTATTCACATTGTTCATATGTATATACAAATCAAAAATGTTCCATTGGCTGAGATATAATTTAAATATATATGTATGTGTGTGTATATATATATATATATATATATATACACACACACACACACACACACACACAGTTCCCCCCAAAAAAGTGAATGAGAAAATATTCCAACCTCCCCTGTGATAGATATACAAGAGGACATGGGGAGAACCAACATCAATGAAATCATAGAAATAGTGTAATTTGTTCAACCACTGCCTAACCATTGGATAGAAGCTATTTCTAGGTTTTAGGTATTAAACCAAATGATCCATGAATATCCTTATACAAATAGAGCTTTCATTTTCCCCTTAAATTACATAGAAGGGGATAAACAAGATCAAATTGGTCAAAATGTATAATCTTTCTTAGAACTTTTCCAGTTATATTTACTCACCCAAAAATCTGGGTCAATTTACAATTCCACCAATTAGGCAATCAAATACCTGTTTTCCTAACTATTAATTTGTCATATTTTTTAAAGTGTTGTTTATTTTGTTTCTTCATCACCTGCATTTGACTTAATAATCTCAATTTAAAAGGGAAGGCAAAGAAATAATCATTTACATAGGCTCTATTGCCAGGCTCTGTGCTAAACACTTTTTACAAATATTATCTCATTTGAGCCTCACAACAACCCTGTGAAGTAGGCACTATCTTCCCCCTATTTCACGGAAGGCAAAGAAATAATCATTTACATAGGCTCTATTGCCAGGCTCTGTGCTAAACACTTTTTACAAATATTACCTCATTTGAGCCTCACAGCAACCCTGTGAAGTAGGCACTATCTTCCCCCTATTTCACAGTTGGGGAAATTGAGGCAAAACAAAGGTATAACAATTTGCCCAGGGCCACACAGAGAACAACAATTTAAATGTAATCAGAAGTATATACATATGTGATTTTGTGGTCTTTAAATGATCTCAAAATAAGAGTGGAATGAATAGGGAAGAAGAATGCACTAGGAGGGAAAGAAAAGGAAAGGAAGACTGGGGAAAATTATCTTACACAAAAAAGATACACTAGAGTGGGTTTATTAAAAAAGGTGGAGGTAATGGGGAGAAACAAATAATACTTGAACTCATCTGAACCACTTAAAGGAGGGAAGAACATATGTACCCACAACAACTTACAAGGAAAGAGGAAGGAAAAGTGGGATATAAAAATGGGGGGAAGGGAGGAAAAGAATAAAGTCAAAAGTGCACAGCAAAGGAAAAAAGAAATCAAAGACAAAAAGAAAAAAAGAAAGCAAAGATAAGATGGACAGCTCTCAACACAACACACAATATTTATTACATAGGCCTTCTTGAAATGGAAACTTATTACTATAAACTCTGAATCCTCTATTGTGTTTTGCTGTGCACATGACATGCTTTTTTTTCTTTTCCTATTTTGTATTTAAGTTTCAATATTTAAGTTGATGCATCTTTTTCTTTTCTTATTGTGTATTTCAGTTTCAGTAATAGAAAAGGAAAAAAATAGGATCAGTTAAGGAAGATATTAGTCAAAAGCAAAACGGATTCTTAAAGAGTAGGCAGGGGGAATAAAGAAGAATAAGTGTAAGAGAAAAGGATGAAGCAAAATAAATGCACAGTTAACAATTATAACTGAATTTCAATGGAATGGAGTTGCCCATAAAACAAAAGAGAATAGTATAGCGAATTAGAAAACAGAATCCAACAATATGTTGTTTACAAGAAACTCACTTCCCAAAAGGATAGAGTTAATATGAAGAACTCGAGCAGAATCTACTATACTTCAGCTGAGGTTATAAAAAAGGCAAACACAGACATTATTATCTCAGACAAAGCAAAAGCAAAAAAAAACTAATTAAAAGCGATAATCAAGGAAACTGCATTTTGCTAAAAGGTACCATAGACAATGAGTTAATGTCAAAACTAAACATACATGCACCAAATGGCATAGCATTTAAATTCATAAAGACATGAAATGAGTTATAGGAAAAAATATTAAAATAATAATGCTGGCAGATTTTGATTTTCACCTTTAAGACCTAGATAAATAGAATCAAAAACTAACCAACAAAAAAGTTAGGCCCTGAATAGAATTTTAGAAAAGTTAGATATGAAAGACATCTGGAAAATACTGAATGGGAATAGTAAAAGAATATACTGTTTTTCTCTGGCATATTCACAAAAACTGAACATGTGGTAAGACATGAAAACTTCAAAATACTCAGAAAAGCTAAAATATTAAATGCATCTTTTCCAACCATAATTCAATAAAAATTACATTCAATAAAGGACCTTTGAAGCAACGACTAAAAGCTAATTGGAAACTAAATAATTTTAGTATATTATATATGTATATAAGTATATGTATATAAGTATGTATATAAGTATATAATAATTGGAAACTAAGGAATGAGTAGGTCAAGAAACAAGTTATAGAAAAAATAATTTCATTAAAGATAATGACATAATGAGAGAACAGACCAAAACTTGTGGAATGTAGACAAAGAAGTAGTGAGGGGAAATTTTATGTCTAAACTCTTTCATCAATAAAAGAAAGAGCAAACAAATCAACAATATGCAAATGTAAATAAAAATAAGAACATAACCAAATGAAAAATTATCAATTAAATACTAAAATAGAAGTCCTAAAAATCAAAAGCAGATAATTAAAACTGAAAGCTAAAAAATTGATTTTTTTTTACTCTATAAGGTGTTTTTTAAAGAGAAACAATAAAATAAATATGCCATTAGCTAATCTGATTTTTAAAAGAAAATCAAATTACCATTATAAAAATTTTAAATTTTAATTTAAAATTCACAACCAATGCAGAGGAAATTAAATATTAGGTGCTATTGTCCAACCATATGCCAATAAAATGCTCAGTTTTAACTGAATGTGATGGGATGCTTGGGGGCATGTGCTTGGACCCCAATTCTAAAATCACATTTCTCTTTAAAAATCACATCATTCCCCTAGCCTCAAAGCACTAACTATCCCAGGGAGTTTCTCCCCAGCCCAAGGACACAGCCTGTCCAAGCAACAACCATTACCTTCCTTCCTGTTACAGTAGCCGGCTGCACCTATAGAATTTATTAGTCTGAACCAGCTGTGTACTGGTTGAACTGTCTAAATAGTGGGTCATAACATTTACTACTCACTGACCAATCATACGTATCCTAGACTTAGATACACGTATACCCCCTTACATTTATCTTGTCTAACAAGACACTGGTAAGAGCAACCTGGTATTCCTTAATCAGTCCTGACCACTAGTTGACTTAGTAAAGTTGTTTCAGACCTAAAACCACACTTCCAGGTGGCCCTCCCTGGGGCTATTTCCTGGTGCACTCTGGGTAAAATACCTGCATAACAGATACCAAAAGTGCATGTTCCTTTAAGAACTAGCCACTCCTTAACCACTCCCTAATCTTCCCCTGAATCACCTAGTTAGCATATTTGGCATTTAGAATATCCTATATAAATTTTACCTGTACCCCTCTAAGGTTGCAAGTTCCCTAAGAACTCTTGCCCACTGAAAAGAGTAATAAATCTTTACCTTGACCTCAACAATGCTTCTCTCCATGAACTCTTCTCCAGATATTCCATGCAGGGAACTCCAGCCTTGCAGTTCCTGTTAATCCTCCACTCCCCAGCCCTCATCATATTTTTGGTGCCCAATGTGGGGCATCGTCTGAGGTCTCAGGCATTCTTCAAGTCAAGGTAAGTTTCCATTCTTTTCCCCTTTCCCTTAAGTTTTTCAAGCTGTCTCTCACTCCTAGCTCTGTAGTTGAGGTTCACCCATTAATTACCTAGGAAGACTTTCTGGGGTTTGGGTGGAGTTTTTGACAGGATCTGGCACAATTCCTGCAAGACAAGGGATGCCTTGGTAAGGTAATTCCCTCCTGGAGATGCCCTGAGGTGAGAGTAGATTATAGGTCCTGTATTGGTACCCTTCCCCCTCTATACCCAAAAGGATGGGCCAACACTCCCCACCCATGAGACTCACTCCTAGGAAACTTGGTCTCCAAGACCATAAAGAACATTTTACCTGGCCTGCATTATGATCTGGAGAGCCAAGCAAAAGTGTGTGATTTATGCAGAGGATTTCTGACAATCCTCTCTGAGTTTTTGGATTCTTTTTTTCATTGTCTGTATATGTTTTGTCTCTATATGTTCTGTGTCTGTGTGAATGAGGGTGTCTGTGTTAAAATGCAGCCTGCTTCAGTCGGACCTTAGAATGCGATTATCTCTTTCTCTTTCCCTCCCCCTCTCTCCCTCTCTGATAGCAGTTTCAGAGGAGCAGATGGACGAGAGAGAGAAAAAGAGAGACAAATCTTATACCATTTAGTTTATATGATTTTTTTTTAATTTATTTAACTTTTTACATTCATTTTCACAAATTTTCCCCCCTTTTATCCCCTCCCCCCACCCCAATACCCCAAGCAATCTAATTTTCCCTATCTCCAATCTGCCCTCTCTTCTGTCATCCCTCCCTTCTCTTGTCTCCATCTTCTCTTTTCTCCTGTAGGGCCAGATGACTTTCTATTCCTCATTAACTGTATGTCTTCTTTCCTAGTTGCAACAACAATACTAAATAATTGTTCCTAAAACTTTGAGTTCCAAATTCTCCCCATCCCTCCCTCCCACCCATTCCCTTTAGTACGGCAGGCAATTCATTATAGGCCATATCTGTGTAGCTTTGCAAATGACCTTCCTGATAGTCCTGTTGTGTAAGACTAACTGAATTACCATCCCTCCTAACCTGCCCCTCATTGTTTCTCTTCTGTCTTTTGATCCTGTCCCTCCCCAAGTGTTGACTTTCAATTACTCCCTCCTCCCTTTGCCCTCCCTTCCATCATCCCCCCCCCCCCCCGCAATATCTCCTTCTCCCCCATTTTCTTATACTGTAAGATAGGTTTACACACCAAAATGAGTGTGCAGTTCACTCCTTCGTTTAGTCAAATGTGATGAGGGTAAACTTCTTCGTTTTTTTTTTTTTTCCCCTCAGCTCTCCTCTTTTTCCCTCCACTAAAAAAAATCTCCTGCTTGCCTCTTAAATGACATATAGTTACCCCCTTCCATTTCCCCCTCTTTCCTCTCACTACATTTCTCTCTCACCATTTACCTTAATTTCTTTTAAGGTATGGTCCCATCCTATTCAGTTCAATCTGTGCTCTCTGTCTCTGTATGTGTATGCATGTGTGTATGTGTGTGCATGCGTGTACATGTGTATGTGTGGTCCCACCAACTACCCAGATACTGAAAAGTTTTAAGAGTTGGAAATATCGTCTTTCCCTGTAGGAATGTGAACAGTTCATTTCTGGTAAGTCCCTTAATACTTCTCATTGCTGTTTACTTTTTCATGCTTCTTCTCATTCTTGTGTTTGAAAGTCAAATTTTCTTTTCAGCTCTGGTCTTTTCATTAAGAATGATTGAAAGTCCTCTGTTTCATTGAAAGACCATATTTTCCCCTGAAGTATTGTACTCAGTTTAGCTGGGTAGGTGATTCTTGGTTTCAGTCCTAGTTCCTTTGCCTTCTGGAATATCCTATTCCACGCCCTTCGATCCCTTAATGTAGAAGCTGCTAGATCTTGAGTTATCCTGATTTTATTTCCACAATACTGGAATTGTTTCTTTCTAGCTGCTTGCAAGATTTTTTCCTTGAGCTGGGAGTTCTGGAATTTGGCCACAATGTTCCTAGGAGTTTCTCTTTTTGGATCTCTTTCAGGTGGTGATCGATGGATTCTTTCAATACTTACTTTGCCCTCTGGTTCTAGAATGTCAGGGCAGTTTTCCTTGATAATTTCATGGAAGATGATGTCTAGGCTCTTTTTTTGATCATGGCTTTCAGGTAGTCCCATAATTTTTAAATTGTCTCTCCTGGATCTATTTTCCAGATCAGTTGTTTTTCCCATGAGATATTTCACATTCTCTTCCATTTTTTCGTTCTTTTGGTTTTGTTTGGTGATTTCTTGGTTTCTCGTAAAGTCATTAGACTCCATCTGTTCCATTCTAATTTTGAGAGAACTATTAAATTCAGTGAGCTTTTGAACCTCTTTTTCCATTTGGCTCATTCTGCTTTTGAATACATTCTTCTCCTCATTGGCTTTTTGAACCTCTTTTGCCAGTTGAGTGAGGCTATTTTTCAAGGTGTTAATTTCCTCAGCATTTTTTTGGGTCTCCTTTACCAAGGTATTGACCTGTTTTTCATACGTTTCTTGCATATTTGTCATTTCTCTTCCCAGTCTTTCCTCCACCTGTCTAACTTGCTTTTGAAAATCCTTTTTGAGCTCTTCCAAGGCCTGAGCCCACCCGACACCCCCCTGGGGTGTCTGGGGTACTGAGGCCCCGCCCTCCACATCTTTCCCTGATGGCAAGAATACGTTCTCGTCCTCACCATCAGATCCGAAGGTCGGGATCATTTGCACTTGTTGGAAAAAACTCTCTATAGTCTTGTTTTTCTTCCCTTTTCTAGGCATTTTCCCAGCCAGTTACTTGGCTTCTGAGATTCCTTTCCTCCTCCACCTGGATCCGCCCAGCTAGTGCTTGGCCTCTGAGATTCAAATGCGCTTTCCGGTGGCAAGCTTTAGTTCTGGCGCAGGGGAGGGGGCAGGGCCGCCTCCTAAGCTCGGTCCCTCAGGGGCTTTCTGCAGAGACTTTCAGGAATGGAGCGGGTGGGGGCGGGGTGGGGGGCCCGCCTCCTATGCTCAGCTCCCTCAGGGGTTTTATTCAGAGGCCTTCAGTAGTAGAGCGGGGTGGGGGCAGGGCCGTCTCCCCAGCTCAGCTCCCTCAGGTTGAAAAGACCTTCAGTATTGAAGATCCTACCTGCTGCTGGGGGATTCCTGAGTCCTGCGCTGCGCGCCTCAGCTGCCGCCCACGCCTCTGCCTCCTCCGCTTCCTGCCCCTGTCTCTGCCGCAGCCGCTTCCTCCCGGAGGGGCCCAAGTCACGGAGACGCTCCGCTCCCCTCCCCTAGCCCAGCCTTCTTTCTCACTGACCTGTAGCTTCTGTGGGCGGAGGGACTTTCCCGGCTCCCGGAGCTTCCTTCTCTGAAGCCTGCTTGGGTCAGCTTCTCTGGGGCCGCGGCCACGGCAGCACTGGGGGTGGGGTCCACTTTCCAGGGCGCGATGGACCCCGGGGACGGCTCTACAGGGCTCAGTGGAATGGAAATCTCTTCCCCTATGTTTATGCACCCTCTGCCGTGATTCAGAATTTATGGGGATCTCTTTTTACCTCAATTCCATGGGTTGTGGGCTCGGAGCTCATAAATGTGTGTCCTTCTACTCCACCATCTTGGCTCCGCCCCCCAGTTTATATGATTTCTAAAGGCTGTGTCAGCTCAGAAATAGAAAGAAATAAGATATGTGCAGTTTTAAAGTGGCTTTAATCAAAGCCCATCAGAAAAAAGTTAACAATGTAGAAAGGATAACAGCAAGAGTACAAAGTTTAAGGAAAGCATAAAAGGCTTGAAAATTTATGGAAAGTTGTTGGTATAATTTTCTCTCTCTTTCCACTTTTTAACCCTGGCCAGGTTTTGGAGGTGGAGAGAAAGACAAGAAAGAAAGCAGGGAAATTTTTTCCCTCATATCAGAGAAGTAGATTGACTAGCATTTAATCATTTCATGCCTCACCTAAAAGAGAAAAGTTTTTGTGTAATGGGATATGACCAAAAGGTAGTTGAATGCATTTTGGTCATATTTTAAGGGAAAAGTATCACTCCTAATTTGATGTCTAAGGTAAGTCAGAATCTATTTGGCACTTAGGCAAATTGGGAAAATGCATAGATCTGAAAAATAGAAGACACCTCAGAGACAAAGTTTTGAACTCTCCAGTAAAGAGGAGTGGACTAGGCACCACTGGATCTTTTTCCAGAGTCCCCCTCACCTTGATTGGCAGTCTTCTCTTTCAAAAAAGTTTGTAAGGAGTGGACACGGAAATGAAGTTTACTTGTGTTAAAGTTAGAACCATTAACATCTTTTACCCTGTAGTCCTGACTCTGACCACCCAGCCAGGGCTGCAGTGAATAGTTAGAATAGCTGAAAACATGCAGATTCTGTTAACTCCTCTCATCCTAGACCAGATCAAGGGAAGAGAGTGCAAAAGAATAAAACTTAATTTCTAAAGTTTCTCTTCCAGAGTGAATATAATGAGAGAAAGATAAACAAGATGTATTCAGGGCCTATTCAGTTATGACGTTCAAGTCAGAAACCTTTTTTGTTTAAGGCAGTACAACTATGCTAGTGAAGAGTAATAACCTGTGAACTATCTTGTCTATGGTAGAAATATAAAGGAAAGTGAAGCAGTATGAATAATGGGTTCAAAAGATTTTGGAAAGATAAAGACTTGATCAAAAATATGGAAAGAAAATAAGAAGGGTTAGGACAAATGGGGGTCTTCCAAGTCTCTCCAGTCCCTGGATAGTTACTAAATGTGTTGAAAGGGTATGAGGAAGTTTGACAGTATTCTCATTTTCTTCCCATTTCTTCCTACTCATCCCATTTCTTCCTACTCCTTTTTGGTCCATGTTTGTTTAATCTCTCTGCTAGATTTGTGTCTTCTTGGTTCAGTGCCTTTCACTTGCAGATGATAGCTCAGACTGGGTACCAACCACTGTCCAAGACCATGAAACATCAACCCCTGAACCTGATGTTGGCCAAGTTCCCAACACTGGCTGCAGACCCAACCTCTCGAATGGTAGGACCCAGTGAGGCAGGGACAGCTCTATGTCCTCTTTCAGCATGAAGCAGTTTCAGAATCTGAGACCTTCATCCCTTACCCCAAAAGATTTAGGTTCCCATCTGTTTAAGGAAAGACCGATGAGGTGTTTGGGTGCATATGTTTGGGCCCCTCTAAAGTCACATTTATCTTTAAAAATCACATCTTTCCCTAGCCTCAAAACACTAACTATCCCAGGCAGTTTCTCCCCAGCCCAAGGACACAGCCTGTCCAAGCAACAACTATTATTTCCCTTCCTGTAACAGTAGCCAGCTGCACCGATGGAATTTATTAGTCTGAACCAGCTGTGTACTGGCCGAACTGTCTGTATACTGTATACTGCATATATATATACACAACATTGACTACTCACTGACCAATCATATGTATCCTAGATTTAGACATACGTATACTCCCTTATATTTATCTTATCTAACAAGACATTGATGAGAGCAGCCTGATATTCCTTAGTCCTGACCACTAGTTGACTTAGTAACATTGTTTCAGGCCTAAAAATCACACCTCTAGATAGCCTTGCCTTGGGCTATTTACCGATAAATTCTGGGTAAAAAGCTGTACAGTAGATACCAAAAGTGCATGTTCCTTTAAGAATGAATCATTCCTTAAGAACTCTCTAATCCTGCCCTAAATCATCTAGCTAGCATATTTGGCACATGTTTTACTCTAGAATATACTATATAAATTTTACCTGTACCCCTCTAAGGTTGAAGGTTCTCTAAGAACTCTTGCCCACTGAAAAGAATAATAAACCTTTACCTTGACCTCAACAATGCTTGAGTCCACGAATTCTTCTCCATATGGCCCATGCAGGGAATTCCAGTCTTGGAGTTCTGGTAACCACCTCCCACCTCCAGCCCTCATCAAATGGATGAGTATTTATTTTTAAAAATTCAAATTATTCAGAAATAGAAATAGAAAACTTAAATAACTCTATCTTAGAAAAATGAAATTGAAGAAAAAAATCCAAGTATCAAATAGGTTTACAAGTGAATTCTACCAAACACTTAAAGAATAATTAATTCCAATGCACATAAATTGTTTGAAGAATAGGTTAAAAAAGGAATCCTACAAAAAAAACTATCTAACACAAATTTGGTCAAAACAGACAAATAAAACTATAAAGCAATTTTTCTAATAAATCTGATGCAAAAATTTTAAATAAAATATTAGCAAGAAGACAACAGCAACATATCACAAAGATCACACACTATTACCCCCTTAATTTATACAAGGAATGTAGAGTTTGTTTAATATCAGGAAAAGTATAAACACAATTGATGTTACTAATAACAAAACCAATAAGATTATTTTAATAGGTATAAAAAAGCCTTTCACAAGATATGACACTTTTCTATTAATAAAACTAAAAGAAAATAGGAATAAATTAATTTTTACTTAAAATGATAAGTGTATCTACTGAAAACCAAGAGCAAGCATTTTCTGTAATTAGCATAGCTACCAATAAGATTCAGGGTACCTGAAGGATGTCCATTTTCATCATAACTTTTCAATATTGTACTAGAAATACTAGCTATAACAATAAGACAAGGAAAAGAAATTGAAGGAAGAATAATCACGGGCTTGTTACTAGGAGAACCCTAAAGAGTCAACTAAAAAACTACTCCAAACAAGTGGTAACTTTGGCAAAGTGGCAGTACATAAAAGAAATTCACACAAATCATTAATATTTCTATATATTACCAATGAAACACAGCAGGAAGAGAAGCTCCATTTAAAATAACTGCACAATATAAAATACTTTGGAATCTATCTGCAAAAGTACATACAAAGGAACTTATAAACACATACAAACATCTAAGTATTGGAGAAATTTCAATTTCTCATGGGTAGACTAAGCCAACACAATAAAAACTGCAATACTACTACTTAAATTAATTTACTTATTCAGTGCCATGTCACTCAAACTTCTTGGACATTGATTTGTTTATCCCCACAAGTTAACTTGTTACCATCCTTAAAAGATAAGTTCTCTGTTCTTGCCTTTTTTTGTCTAATTTGGGGAGTTTTGATCTCTTCCAAGAAGGCAAGATGGGTCCCATAAAACAATTAACATTACTTATTAGAGAGAGACATGATTAGCCCCACTTGAACACCAGCCCATCTTCTTAATATAGCCAATCATAATATTCCTGCCCCAACCCTACAACCTATCACCTTTACTCCATGCCTATGAAGATCTCTTCTTTGCTGTGCATCAATAAATTCCTCTTTCTCTTGGGGTTCTGACTTTGCTGAGGTTGCCAGTCTGACCCACTTTGTTAACAGTTACGTGCATCACTGTTACTAAACTGATCTTACTCAAAAGCTATACCTCAATCTACCTTTATTAAATTTACTCAAGACATACACTTACACGCAGTACATGTGTGCAACATATGCATGTGTAGTACATATGTGTTTGCAGGTATAAATGTGCACATGACACATTTGGGTACATGTACATATGTATAAGTGTGAATGTGGATGTGTGTCTGTGTACTTCCACTAGGTGTTCAAAAGTACAAGAGTAAAGAATGACATCGAGGAAAATTGAGAGATGACAGCTGAAAGGCTAGATTGTTTAGCTAGTACCTCTCCAAAGTGGAGAAAAAAAGGAAGGCCTCTGGGAAACTGGTGCACTTCCTTGGGTCGCATGTTCTAGAGAACAGAATAAGAGTCTCATGGGTTTGGTAGTAACTGGCATTGTTGAAGGGAACTGAGGTGATAATAATTCCATTTAAATCTATGAGGTTTTGATGAATAAAAATAATTTTATGACATTCAAAAAAAGGGGGTATGGACATTTTAGTCAATCCCTTTGTATAATTCCAAATGTCTTTCCAAAATAATTAGACCAATTTACAGCTCTACCAAAAATGTATTAATGTGATCATATTTTCACAACCCTTCTAATAATAATAATTCTCATCTTTTCTCACTTTTGACAATTTGCTCAGAATTGGTTCAATTTGCCTTTCTTTTATTAGTAGTAATTTGGAGCATTCTTTTTATATGGTTGTTAATAGTTTGTAATTGTTTTGAGAACTATTCACATCTTTTGATCACTAATCTATTGGGGAATGCCTTTGGCCTTATATACTTTCTTAGCTATCTACATATATCAGACTTTATTAAAAATATTTAATGTAAACATTTTTCCATAATCAACTGCTTACCTGTATTAATTTTGTTCATGAAAAATCTTTTCCAATTCCATGTAACTAAAATTATTTTATATTTTGTTTTCTTTAACTCTTATTTGGTTATAAATTCACACTCCCACCCATCCCTACCCCACCCCCACAGCTATGGCAATTCTACTTCTCCTACTTCTCCTGAAGTGACCCACTTCTCTTATTTCTATGATGCGGTTTTTAATATCCAAGTGCATATCCATCTTGAATATATTATGGTTTATGAAGTAAAATGTTGGCTTAAAGCTGAATTCTGCAAGACTGTTCTCAAGACTTCCTTCCTAGGCAATTTATGTATCTGTGGGTTACTAAGTTATTTCTGATGGTCTTTTGTCTAGTTTGTTCCAACAATCTATTTTCTATTTTTTAAGCCCCTACAAATGGTTTTCACAATTAATGATTTTTAAAGTTTCAGGACTAGAAGTACAAATCTGTCTTCATTCTTATCTTTTTTCCCCCTTGATATTCTAAAGTTAAATAAGCTTTTTTAGGTCAAAAATATACTTTTTAGTTTTCTGACTTAAATATGCATATATACTATATCAATTCTGCCACCCCCCTATACATATCCTATATATACTTAGCAGCATTATTTCAGTAAGTCTGGGGTTGCAAACTTTCTCACATCCATTTTCTCCTCATTCCAATCTATCCATACAGTTGGCAGAAAAAAAAAATTCCCTTCATATACATCTATGTCATTCTTCTATCTGAAGATCAACAGCTCCCAGATACTTAATGAAAAATAACAATATCTGACATGTATGTAGTACTTTAAGGTTTACAAAGTCCTTGGCATACATTTTCTTATTTTACTTGCTTTGATTACTTTTATCCCTACTTTACAAATTAGAAAACTAGGCTCAGAAGGTTTAAAATGACTAGTATCAAGTGTAGGATTCAGATCCAGATCTCTGAGTGCAGCTCTTTCTCTGCTACAGCATGCTGCCTCATGCTCGGCCTCCCTCAGTCTTTCCAACTATATTTCATGTCATTCCTTTTCACATATCTACCCTCCAGAAAAATTGGACATCTCTATCTCTGTAACACGTCCTCTAATTTCTTGCCTCCCTGACATTACTCACACCTTATGCCTGGAAGTTCTCTTATCTTCTTTACATGTTGAATTGCTATTCAAACGAGGCTGCTAGGTGGCACAGTGAATAGAGCACTAGGCCTGGAGTCAGAAAGATCTGAGTTCAAATTCAGCTTCAGATACTTACTATGTGACCTTGGGCAAGTCACTTAACCCCTAGCTGCCTCAGTTACTCATCTGTAAAATGGGGATACACTGGAGAAGGATCTCTGTCAAGAAAACCCCATGGACAAGCCCATATGCTTGCTCATTAAGAGCTGGACTCAACTGAAGAAAAACAATAATATAATTCAAAGTTCAACTCAAAAGCCACCTCCTCTTTGATGTCTATCTTAATTTCTCCTCAAATCAGTGAAAACCTCCTCTCATACTTCACAAAGTATTTTTTCACATTGATGAAAGTCTAATCACATATTATTTTGTATTATACTTATCTGTATATGCATATATATCTATATCTGTCTATATGTAGATATAGATAGATAGATAGATAGATAGATAGATAGATAGATAGATAGATAATCATAGTTTAGTAGGACATAAGTCCCATGAGGGCAGGAATTCTTAATTTTGTTTATCATCCAGGTCTTTAAAGAGTGTCTACAGAGTAGGTGTAGAAAAGAACTGATGTAATAAATGTCTGTTGTGTTGCATTCCAATATTTACTCTGATGATGATCAAAACTATTTTAAGAATCAAGTGAAACAAAAAATAGTGAAAAAAATTAAATCCTTGGTCATGAAATTCAAGTCAATATCTTCAACTTTTTAATAAAACTTTTACTTTAGCCTAAAATAATTTCTTTTTAAATTCATATTGTGTCTCTTCTCAATTTATCTACTCACCTGGGGTAGAACTGCAAATAAATGAAGTAGCCAAGTTAGGAAGCATGAGAAAAAGAGGAAGCCAAGTCAGGTAATAATAGCCCTTACAGAACATCTGGATGTTTTACAGTGCTTTGCATATGTTATCTCATTTGACCTTCAACATAACCTTTACAAAATGACTTGTTCATCGTCACAGCCAGTGTTTGAGGCAGGATTTGAACTCATCTTCCTCAAATCATCTTCCTGACCTCAAATACACCACTCTATCCATTATAACAACTACCTAAAAAGATAATTCACAAAATGTATACTCACTGCCTGAATAATTAAGATGTAGTTCTAAAATATAGTTATCCTCAAAACTTAAGATTAGCATGAGTTCCAAAAATGGGAACCTTTTATGTGCTGTAATTTTCAAGATGACATTTAAAAGACTCACAAACATGGACTTTATTTCATACAGATAAATTTTTATTTTTGGGAAAACAATGTAAGGAACCAAATTGTGAGAGTCCACCATGGATGATCACCAATTAATGTCAAGCAGTAATTTTGTCCACTGATATTTATCTAAAAAAGTTTGGATTATCACTGTATGCTCTTTATGAGTATGCTTATTCTTTTTAAAAAGTGATTATGAAATAATACTGTCATTTTCCAATGCTCCCTGAATGTAGGCAACAGGGAAACAGAATTGGAAATTCGGTGACAAAATCTAAAACTAAGGAGACCAGTTAGAGCTTTTTCATTTGAAAAAGGACACTGCAGCAATAATATTGTAACCATTCTCATATATCCAGAGAACAGTGGTTTTCTAATACTAGAATGAAAGAGGCTAGTATATGTACTGCCAAATTTTCAACAAGCATTGTGGAATATTTATAAATCTACCTTCAGAAAGGAATGTGCAGCAGACTCAAGATGGCGGAGTAGAAAGACGTATGCTACCTCCAAACCCACAGCCCATGGATTTAATGTAAGAAGAGCTCCCCACAAGTTCTGGATCACTGCAGGGTGTGCAGAAACACAGTGGAAGAGATTTCCGTTCCAGAGAGCCCTGGAGAGCCGTCCCCAGGGTCCGTCGCGCCCTAGAAAGCAGACCCCACCCCAGCGCTGCCCTGGCCGGGCAGCCCCAGAGGAGCTGATCCGAGCAGGCTTCAGGGACAGAACCTCCGGCGGCCGCGAAGGTCCCTCTGCCCACAGACTCTACAGGTCAGTGAGAGAGATGTCTGGGCTGGCCGAGAGGGGAGTGGGGTGTCTCCGTGGCTCGGGCCCCCTCGAGAGAAAGCGGCGGAGGCAGAGGCGGAGGTGGCGGAGGCAGCGGCGGTGGCCTAGGACTCCCCGAGCAGACAGGATCTTCACTACTGAAAGTCTCTGCATAAACCACCTGAAGGAGCTGAAGCTGGGAGACAGCCCTGTCCCACCCACTCCATTACTGAAGGTCTCTGCATAAAGCCCCTGAGGAAACTGAGCCTGGGAGGCGGCCCTGCCCCCACCCCAGCACCAGAACTAAAGCTCACATTTAATAGCAGCTGCGCCTGCCGTGGAAAGCCCATTTGAATCTCAGACCCCAAGCACTAGCTGGGCGGATCTAGGCATCTCAGAAGAGATCAGGAATCTCAGAAGTAAAGTAACTGGCTGGGAAAATGCCCAGAAAAGGGAAGAAAAATAAGACTATAGAGAGCTTTTTGGAGCAGGTGCAAATGTTCCCGCCATTTGGTTCTGACGACGAGGAAATATTCTTGCCATCAGGGAAAGATGTGGAGGGCGGGGTCTCGGTACCCCAGACATCCGGATGTCAGGTGGGCTCAGGCCTTGGAAGAGCTCAAAAAGGATTTTGAAAAGCATATTACACAGGTGGAGGAAAAACTGGGAAGAGAAATGAGAGAGATGCAAGAAAAGTATGAAAAATGGGTCATTACCTTGGTAAAGGAGACCCAAAAAAATGCTGAAGAAAATAACACCTTGAAAAATAGGCTCACTCAATTGGCAAAAGAGGTTCAAAAAGCCAATGAGGAGAAGAATGCTTTCAAAAGCAGAATTATCCAAATGGAAAAAGAGGTTCAAAAGCTCACTGAAGAGAATACTTCCCTCAAAATTAGAATGGAACAGATGGAGTCTAATGACTTTCTGAGAAACCAAGAAATCACAAAACAAAACCAAAAGAATGAAAAAATGGAAGAGAATGTGAAATATCTCATGGAAAGAACAACTGAACTGGAAAATAGATCCAGGAGAGACAATTTAAAAATTATGGGACTATCTGAAAGTCATGATCAAAAAAAGAGCCTAGACATCATCTTCCATGAAATTATCAAGGAAAACTGCCCTGACATTCTACAACCAGAGGGCAAAATAAGTATTGAAAGAATCCATCAATCACCTCCTGAAAGAGATCCAAAAAGAGAAACTCCTAGGAACACTGTGGCCAAATTCCAGAGTTCCCTGGTCAAGGAGAAAATCTTGCAAGCAGCTAGAAAGAAACAATTCCAGTATTGTGGAAATACAATCAGGATAACTCAAGACCTAGCAGCTTCTACACTAAGGGATCGAAGGGCGTGGAATAGGATATTCCAGAAGTCAAAGGAACTAGGACTCAAACCAAGAATCACCTACCCAGCAAAACTGAGTACAATACTTCAGGGGAAAATATGGTCTTTCAATGAAACAGAGGACTTTCAAGCATTCTTGAGGAAAAGACCAGAGCTGAAAAGAAAATTTGACTTTCAAACACAAGAATGAGAAGAAGCATGAAAAAGTAAACAGCAAAGAGAAGTCAGAAGGGACTTACCAAAAGTGAACTGTTTACATTCCTACATGGAAAGACAATATTTGTAACTCTTAAAACTTTTCAGTATCTGGGTAGTTGGTGGGATCACACACACACACACACACACACACACACACACGTACACACATGCACGCACACACACATACACACATGCACACAGAGACAGAGAGCACAGAGTGAATTGAATAGGATGGGACCATATCTTAAAAGAAATTAAGGTAATTGGTGAGAGAGAAAGGTAGGGGGAGGAAAGAGGGTGAAATGGAATGGGGTAAATTATATGTCATTCAAGAGGCAAGCAGGAGACTTTTTAGTGGAGGGAAAAAGAGGAGAGCTGAGAAAAAAAACAAGAAGTTTACCCTCATCACATTTGACTAAAGGAAGGAATAAAATGCACATTCATTTTGGTATGAAAACCTATCTTACAGTACAGGAAAGTGGGGGAGAAGGAGATAAGCAAGGGGGGGAGGATGATGGAAGGGAGGGCAATGGGAGGAGGGAGCAATTTGATGTCAACATTCGGGGAGGGACAGGATCAAAAGACAGAAGAGAAACAATGAGGGGCAGGTTAGGAGGGATGGTAATTCAGTTAGTCTTACACAACATGACTATCAGGGAGGTCATTTGCAAAACTACACAGATATGGCCTATATTGAATTGCCTGCCTTCCCAAAGGGAATGGGTGGGGAGGGAGGGATGGGGAGAATTTGGAACTCAAAGTTTTAGGAACAACTGTTTAGTATTGTTGTTGCTACTAGGAAAGAAGACATACAGTTAATGAGGAATAGAAAGTCATCTGGCCCTACAGGACAAAAGAGAAGATGGGGACAAGAGAAGGGAGGGATGATAGAAGAGAGGGCAGATTGGAGATAGGGAAAATTAGATTGCTCGGTGTATTGGGGTGGGGGGAGGGGAGGAAAGGGGAGGAAAATTTGGAATCCAAAATTTTGTGAAAATGAATGTAAAAAGTTAAATAAATAAAAAATAAAAAATAAAAAAAAAAGAAGAAAGGAATGTGCAATATTTGTATGTCTGGCAAGATTATGGACATTTATTAGGCTTTACTAGTACCCATGCTCACAGTTCTAATTGTACTATACATACATTTTTAAACCATCACATTTCTTTACAAAATGCTAGTTATTATAGATTATTCATTATCATAAGGCTTCAACTGATAGACTTTTATCACAATTATACTTCAATTTTTTTGGGGGGGGGATTGTTATCTGACATTTTAAAAATACTTTTTAGCCAATTAAACAACTTAACGTTACTGAACACCTCGTTTTTAATATTCTTTATTTATTCTGACCATTTCCTTCTGAAACTTTAACACTGCTTTTTATATAAAGCCCACTTTCATAAGGACTCTTTGTGAGCAAAAAAGTTTTCATATTTAAGAGTCTTATATTAAGTCATGTTGGAGGAGGTATATTAAGGATATTTAACCAGGGTAGGAAGCCAAGCAGTAGCTTATGCTAGAAGACGTGTTATAAGAGAGGGTCTGTTAAATAGCCTGGAAAATATTTTTAAAGTTAACATTCCTTGTCCAAAGTCATAATTCATAAAGTTACATAGAATTTAACATTTAGAAAAATTTAAGTTCCCAATCTTTGAAAGAATAACTAGGTATAACATATTAAACTCTTCTAATTTTTCAAGACAACACTTCAAAAATATTTTTAGGTAACTCAAAACTCTCTGTGGGACAGAAAAATCATTATTAGATAACAGATGATATAAAAAAAAATCTCCAGTGATGATAAATCAGAAGCTATATTCTGAAATGTTATTCTGAAAACCAAAACTAAAATCTGTGGGTAGTCAAAGCTACCTTCTCTTTCAACCAAATGAAGGATGTGCCCTGAGAATTGAGAATGTTAAGAATGGATTTTAACTAATACCTTCCCAAAAAGTTTCAAAGTTGTAGTAAAAGCAGTCAGCAAGACTCAGAAGTGTCAGAGGCATGTGTTTCCCATGGCTGTCATGTGAAAGAAAGACATTAGGGTATTTTGGAAACATTTGTGTAAAGATAATTGAACACAGGGGATTGGATAAGATCACCAAGGAAGAGAATATAGAGAGAACAGAGTATGTAGAAGGTAGGTAGTGATCAACAGTGTCAGAAACTTCAGAAATGTTAACGAAAATGAAAATTAAGAAAAAAACTTGAATTTTAATCATTTAACTGGTAAAAGATCTTTCATAATCTCTGAGAAAATAATTTAAGTTTCCTTTTCTTTGTTTCAGTGAATAGTTTTAAAGCACCTTTCATGTGCAAAGCTCTGTTCTAAGTCCTGGGGAAATAGAGAAAAAAATGAAATAGTCCTTATTCCCAAGGAATTTGCATTATACTGAAGGGAAAAAACATGCACAGAGAAACAAAAAAAGGAAAGAAAGTAATTTCAAGAAAACTTAGCAACTGACAATTAATCATGAAAGACCTCCTGTGGGAAGTCTGAATTATGCTTTAAAGGAAGGAGGAATTCTATAACATAGATGTGACAGGATGTGAGGGGTGATATCCTGCACAAAGGTAGGAAGGTAAGGAATGAGATATCATGTTGTACTGATAATGCATTTTTGCTTATTGTTCATGTAATTTTGCTTCTTAATAGGAAGATCTTGCCCATCCACTAATAGGCCCATGTGACCTGCTTAAGTCACATGGAGGCCTAAGTCACATGAGTCAAGTCAGACTAGTCAGAGTTGGGAAGGTCAGAGGAAACAGGCAGCCAGGATTGTGAGTGTTTGTTTATGGGAAGGCCTGATAATGTGTATAGACTTCTTGGTTATTATGACGAATTTATTTGTTACTATGATGGACTTGGTTTTATGGTGTTGGGTTTCGGCTTTCTGGTGTCTAAATAAATATTTTGGTTCTGTTTTCCATGTGGAAAGTCTGTTATATTTTGTATTTCAGAATTATGCTGGCATATTCATAGCTGCCGTAGGTGCTGTGAATGTTGCTGTGGTGCTACATATGGGGAACATCACATAGACTAGACTGATAGAAAAGGGAAGGGAGTAAGTATTTATCTATCAGTTGCTACATGCCAGACACACAAATGTTATTTCATTTGATCCTCACAACAACTCTTTGAATTAGGTGCTGTTACAATAAAAAGCTTCAAGAGACATAATTTCTGGATAATTTAATCATTTTATTAATAAGGCCAGCATGTTATTAATAAAAGGATGGTTGTTTGGCCTTTCTTTTCTCTCTTAAACCAAAGATAATCATGATAGCTGGTTATATACTCTTCAAAGAGTAGGTGTTCAATGAGAGGTTGAGAATATCATCCTTGACTTATCTTACCCAGACCACTTGTGCGTTTGGCAATCTATTCAAAGAATTTTATGCCCCACCCAAGCCTGAGCAGAACACAAGGGTGGAGTTCAATCTCATCAGTAATGCCCTTCAAGAGACTGAACTTTTTAAAATCATGACTTTGAAAGAAAAGCCCTTTGATTTCCCCAAGTCATTGGTTATTAACAATCATTTCTCTCAGTACTATTATTATACTCTTTTATTATATGTTATTATACCCATTTCACAGTTGAGGAATTGTAGTAAACAAGTTAAATGACATGCCCAGGGTCAAACAACTAGTAAGCAAGATGGGACTTTAATTGAAAGCTTCCTGATTGAAATCAAGAGGCATGCTTTCTCAGTCAAAACAGTCCCCTGCTACATATATGTGTCAAAACCTCCTGGAATTCCACCTTCCCTACCAACACCACCACAATAATCATCTATATCTGCCACCTCTTCATGGAGGTTTTGAGCTTCAGGTCGCAGAAACTGCTTCAGTACACAGAAATGGAACCTGATTCTCCTGATCAAAAATCAACCCTGCTCTGAATGTTGCTGAGATTGAAAAGTATGAGATGCCCTTCCAATGAATTTAGCCCAAGCTTTAGGAGTTCTCATAACATGTCTGTATCTTATAATAACATTGTCTATATGCCAATTTTATATCTTATATTTGGCTATTACCTGGGACAAAAGTCCTCAGTAGAGCTTACCTGGTAGACTTCCTTTTCAATTATCACTGCTATGCTTCTCCACCCTCTGACTCCTCAATTTCTCAGTATTCACAGAAGAGATGGGAGCCTCAGTCAGGAACTCTGCCCTAAGTACACATTCCCAAACAAACCTCACTCCATTTTAACAGAAATTTCTGACAAAACACACATATAAAAAAGTTCAAAGCTTCCAACAAATAAAAAGTAGCTTCCCAAACTGGAAAAGTATGGTAGGTTACTATAGAAAGTATGCAAGAAGTAAGCAAGATTTTTCTTTGAACAAAACATAGCATTGAAGCTAAGGGATTCTGTGGCTGACAAGGAGGAAATAGAAGGAAGAATGTTGGCTAGGTGGAAAGAGAACAGTGGCCTTTATCTTCTTTGTTTAGATTTTGTTCTAGATCAAATTTGTTTGGCTGCCAAACCAGAGTTCTTCAGAACTTGGAACCCTAATTCAGACAGCTGACTGATACAAAGGGTAACAACTCAGCCCCAGACACACGGTGTTAAAAGAAAAGACTTACTGTTAGCCTAAAAATGTTCTGCCTAGCTTTGGTTAGCTGGGTGTGATAGTCATAATCAATACAACTAAAGAGTTCTCAGTCCACCCACATTAGGAAAGAGTTCTCTACCTCATCTTAGCAGATAGGAGCTGAGATGGATGAGATGAGATGAACACCAAAAGTTTATAACAAGCAGCAACCCATAAGGCCAGAGGCATGATATGACCAGGAGAAAGAGAACAAAGAAGTAGGGGAAAGAGGCAAAGATTTGCACAGACATAACTTGATAACCAAATGTAAGTCCAAGAGAGAGCAATTGCCTAGCAGGGTGCAAATCCAATGCAATGTCATTACAAGAAAATATCATCCACCCTACAGCATGGAAGCATGAGTTTCTCCTACAATCATGATCCCTACACATAGCTACTCCTCCTACCAGTGATGCACATATTTGGAGAAAAGAATTTCCTAGGTTTGTGGCAGGAATGTTTTCATGTTACTTTATTATTCAATTTCATTAAATGCTTTGCTCTTTACCAGTTGAGTCCTCTATCCTTTAACAAGTAAAAGTATATGGGGGCAGAAAGGATAATGAGTTTCACGAGATATAGTTTTGAATAGTTTGAATCTTTGGTAACTTTTGGGGGAACCCCATGTGTAATGTAGTATTGCTGTTTCAAGTTTCACAATTTGTCAACTGGGAAACAACCAATTATTGCTGTTGTTCATCACCCTATCTATTATATTTAGAGAAGTTTGTAACCAGACTGGGCTGATGATGAATTTTTTCACCACTGTTAACTCTCTATTAAGCCATAGAAGAGTTAACAGGGTATACAGTAAGAACAATATCTTCTAAGGTTCCAGACATGTGGGTTAGATTCGTTTTTCCCTGAAAATCATTAAACTGGTGAGATTTAATTGATTCAGGGAACCAAGGCTAGAACTACTAACTGACATATAGTCTCCTGGTACCCTAAGTATAAAAGTCCCATTGAGTCAGGGTACCTAAAGTTTGAGACAGTTCTGACCAGGCACATTACTCAGATCCAGGAAAGGCCTGATTCAGGTCAATTTCCTGGAAGTTTATGTTCAAGAATGGAATGAAATGACACAGTTAGAAAAGTTTGGGAGAGAAGAGGTATTAGACTGACTACCAAATTGAAGATCTACAGAGCCATTGTGCTGACCTCATTGTTGTATACCTGTGAAACATGGACAGTCTACCAGCACCATGCCAGAAAACTGAATTGCTTCCATTTGAATTGTCTTAGGAAGATTCTGAGGATCACCTGGAAGGATAAGGTACCAGACACTGAAGTCCTTCCTCAAGCTGAACTACCAAGCATTCGAACTGTGCTTCAGAGAGCGCAACTCTGATGGGTTGGCCACATAGTTCGAATGCAAAATGTATGCTTGCCAAAAAGACTATTTTATGGACTATTATTGAAAAGTCATGGTGGTCAGATGAAGTGATATGAGGACACTCTCAAGGTCTCTCTCAAGAACTTTGGATTTGATTGTGTGACCTGGGAGACACTGGCACAGGACCATATCAGAAAGGGTGCTGTGCTCTATGGCAAAGCAGAATTGAGACAGAACAAAGTAAATGTAGGATGTGCAAATTTGGAGTATTCACCCCAAATATTCACACAGACTATCTATGCCCAACCTGTGGTAGAGAATTCCAGTTGGTATTGGTCTGATCAGTCACAGGACACACTGAAATTTCACTTTATCAAGGTGATGTCATTTTGGTCCTCTTGGAGAACGTAGGACAACAACCAACCAACCAAGCATCACAATGCAACCCCTTTGCAACAGAAAGGGTTCTAATTCGTGTTTTACAGATGGTGAAAATTGGGGGGAGAGACATGACAAGATATGCCCAAGCACCCACAAGTTGGTAACTGTCATCTCCAGGACTGGATTTAGGACTCCCAAATCCACTCCCTTGCCAGTCCATGACAGTGCGTCTAAACCACTCTGACCAGCATCTTATCAGGGAAGGTGCTACAGGGGGCCTCGACTTTTCCTCCAGATAAAGTTGGTTTTATTTTACTATTCACTTATTTACCTTTAACTTCTCCAGGTCCAAAGTCCCCAGCCTAGTCTTTCTTTCTCTCTCACGCTCTTTAGGAGACCACGGCGCCAGAACGCATCAACAGAAATTAACCTGAAAGAAACTGCTACACCCACCACTAGTCAATGTCCCGCCCCCACCCCCGGCAGGACACTTCACCTAGGTAGCCAATCCTAGCAGATTAAAAAGATACCTCCCAGAAAGAGCACCTTTCCACATCCAGAATTAAGTTACGCTCTTTGATTCATTGTGACAAATATTAAACTTGTAAATCCCCCTGATTCCCGAAATAAAGAAGATCGCTTGCTTTTTTATTCGAAAGGGAAATTCTGGGGTTTTATATATCGACAAGGACCTGGCAGCCAAAGGACGCATGCGCCCGAGGCTCCTTCTCGTTGGCGCAGGCGTGCTGGGAACATTCTATCGTGGGTTGTCTCCTGGAACAGCCATGGGGAAGGTGAACGTGGCCAAGCTACGCTACCTGACGCGGGACGACTTCAGGGTTCTGACCGCGGTAAGACCCGGGATGCGCCGTGCCCGATCTCTCCCGACCTCGGCCCAGCGGGCGTGGTTTCTCCGTCTTCCCCCGGTGGGCCGACTTGGGTGCGGTCTGAGAGGCTGGGCGGGCAGGAGGAAGGGAGTCAAACCCCGGGACGGACTCTCCTGGAGAACCGCGAGCCCAGACTTCTTTGAGCTCCGGGTACTTTCGATCCTCTGGACCCCCGGCCTGCGAGGATCGGGCGGGGGCCACGCTCACCCAGCACTGGCTGGGGTCGAATTCCCCCCCCCCGGGGGGAAATGAGGGGGATCCGGGACGGACCTTGTGCTTCCGGGTTCAGCATTTAGATGTCCCCAGTTAAAGGTTTCCGAAGCCATTTACGTGTGTTCTGTCCTTGGACCCTCAGAGGTTCTGTTGTTTTCCTTCCCATTTTACAGACGAGGAAACAGGTTGTTCCTGGAGCCAGGAAGACTCATCCGATAGACTCTTACTGTGTGACTCTGGACTCTTGTTTCCTCCTCTGTAAAATGAGCTGGCGAAAGAAATGGCAAACCACTCTGGTATCTTCGCCAAGAACACCTCCAGGAGGGTCGTGAAGAGTCGGAGACATGACAGAAAAGGACTGAACAAGTGCTGAGGAGACCAGGAAAAGGAAAGAAAGGAGTTCCTACCCTCAAGGAGCTCACAGTCTGAGGGCTTTGTCCAGGGTCTGAGTCTGGATTGGGACTGCGGTATTGGCAACTGTAAGACCCCTAGTTAGAGCTTAACACATGGTTGTTGAGTGCACAACGCAAAGGAATTCTTTCTCTTCATTTTTTTATTCCTTTCTTTTGAGTAGCAAGCTGTCCCCAACCTCTCTAAAGGGTGGCCAGTATTTGGTGTAGTTATAGTGTGGTACCATTAATTTCACCAGTTTTACTTTCTAAAGGTTAGTCAAACATTAATCTTTTGTATATATTTGGTTGGATATCTGTTATATCTATGAGGGTGTGTATTTTTAATTGTAAATGAAACTAATTAAAAACAGATATGTTCAACTGTATTAAAATGAAAGGGTGAATGACAAATATATGTGTATGTATATGTGTGTGTGTATATATGTATATATAACTTAAAGAAAATAGATTGGGAGGAAATTTATTGCAAAACTTGAAAACATTCAAAATCCCATCTCCAAGCATTTAGGCTCAGTATCTGTGTCTGAAATGCTTTCTCTCCTCACCTCTGCCTCTAGAAATCTGTGGTTTCCTTCAAGACTGAGTTGGACCATTCTTAGATCAGTTGTTTTTTCTATCCCACCTAGATGAAGTGTTTTTCTCTCCCCCAAAGATAACCATGTGTAATCCTGGCTTAGAGTGAATGTCAATAGTAACTGGTTCTGGGGGAAACAACAACCCTGAGACTTCTGCCCCTCCCAGCTTGATTTATTTTATTTTTTTCTATTTAGAGGTCATCATCCCCTGACTGCTTTTTAAAGAGGCCTGTTTACTGAATGGGCATTACCTCACTTTAAGTGAGTACCTCAAAAGGCCTTACACTAAATGAATATCTAGTCACTGAACCCAGATGGCCAGGAGGAGAAGTGAGGTTGGTGACCTGCACAGCCCTCCCTCACTCTTATATCACTTCTTTTTGTAGAGATAGCATCATAAGGCCTTCCTAATTGATTTGAATGTTCATATTACTCAGAGTAGCTTAGTCATTCAGTTACTCTTCAGACAATATTGTTTTTATTGTATACATCCATTCTCCTGGTTTGCATTCTTACTTCATGCAAGTCTTTGCATATTTTTCTAAAAGCAACCTGCTTGTCATTTCTTACAGCACAGTAGTATTCCATCACAGTCATAAGCCACAACTTATTCCCATTCCCAAATTGATGAATATGCCTTCAATTTCCAATTCTTTGTGACTGCAAAGAGCTGTTATAAATATTTTAGAAGATATAAGTTCTTTTTTCTTTTTCCCTAATCACCTTGCTGGGTCAAAGAATACGCATGGTTTTTATAACTCTTTGGACATAATTCCAGATTGCTCTCTAAATTAGTGGATCAGTTCACAATTCCACCAACAGTGTATTAAAGTCCCAATTTTTCAATATTCCCTTAAACATTTGACATTTTCCCTTTCTATCATTTCAGTCAGTTTGATAGATGTAAGATGATATCTCAACATTATTTTAATAAATTTCCATTTTTCTAATCAATAATTATTTAGAACCTTTTTTCATAATGACTACATATAGTTTTAATTTCTTCCTTGAAAAATTACCTGTTCATGTCCTTTTACCATTTATCACTTGGAGAAAGATTCATCATAAATCTGACAAAGTTCTTTATATCTTTGAGATGTGAGACCTTCAACTGAGAAATTCTCTATGAAATTTTTCTCCCAGTTTCCTGCTTTTCTTCTAATCTTGGCTATATTGTTTTTATTTGTACAAAAACTTGTGTAAATGTCATGAAACTTTTAATGTCATCAAAATTTCCATTTTTAAAATTTTTTTATTTGTTTCCAGTTTTCTACAATCACTTCCACATATCTTAGATTTTTTCCCCTCCCTCCCCCTTCTTTCCTGTCCCTCCCTGAGAAAGTGTGCAATCTTACATAGGTTCTACACATAACATTCTTATTAAATACATTTTTACTTTAGTCATGTTGCATGAAAGTATAAAATGAATGGAAGAAACCATAAAACAAAACATAACACAAAAGAAAATGGTCTGCTTCATTCTGTGATCCAATTTCATAATTCTTTCTCTGGATGTTAATCCATTTTACATTGCACAATACTCTCTTGTCTATTCATAAATTCTTCTTATCCATAAATCCTATAGATAATATGTTCCATGCTCCTCTACTTTACTTTTGATATCTCTTCTTCATGTTTAGATCATCTATCAGTTTTGACTTTATTTTGCTGTTAGCCCATACCTGGTTTCTGCCAGACTGCTCTCCAATTTTCCCAGATATATTTGCCAAATAATGAGTTCTCATCCCAAAAGCTAAGATCTTTGTGTTATCAAACACAAGGTTGCTTAGAGACATTTACAACTGTGTACTGTATACCTACTCTTTCATCCACCATAGCATTTCTTAGCTAATAATCACATAGTTTTGGTAATTGCAGCTTTATGGTAGTTATGGTCTGACTCTACTATATCTCCTTCCTTTACATTTTTTTTCCCCATTAATTCCTTTGACACTCTTGACCTTTTATTTTTCCAAATGAATTTTATTATTTTTTTCTAGCTCAAAATAATTTGTTCATAGTTTAATTGGGATGATACTGAACAAAGATTAGATAGACTTGTCATTTTTTGTTACGTTGGCCATGGGCACCTAAGAACAATTAATATTTCTCCAGTTATTTAAATCTGATTTATTTGTGTTAAAAGTGATTTATAATTGTGTTCATATAGTTTGTTGGTTTGTCTTGGCATGTATACTCCCAGTGTTTTATATTACCTGGTTATTTCAAGCGAAATATTTCTAATTTTTTGCAGAACTTTGTTGGCAGTATATAGAAATGCTGATGATTTATGTGAGTTTATTTTATATCCTGCTACTTTGCTAAAATTGTTGTTGCAATTAACATTTTAGTTGAATGTCTAGGATTTTCCAAGTGTATCATCATATTTTCTGCAAATATAGAGTTTATTTTATCATTGCCTATTCTGATTCTTCACTTTCTTTTTCTTCTCTTCTTGCTATTGCTAGAATTTCTAGTACAATATCAAATAATAGTGATGATAATAGGAGTCCTTGTTTCACTCCTGATCTTATTGGGAAGGATTCTAGTTTATGTCATTTAGGTACTTAAAACCATTTTAAGAAAAAATCCATTTATACCTTCTATAGCCTTCTTCAAGTAATTCTAGATTACTTCCCCTAATTCCATCTAACTTTAGATTTGGTCCCTTTATCAAGAACTTTGTGATTTTCTGAAGGTCACTGTCTATCTTCTGATTGATTGAGTTCACCTGCTGTTTACCGGTTATCTTATTGAATGACTTCATCAATTTATAACTTATGTGGAAACAACTTTTTACTGTCTCTCACACGTAGGACACCATCTTTACCTATTGTTCCAAATAACTTATTTAATGTTGAAATTAGTTGATCCTTAAATGTTTACTAGAATTCATTTTCCATCTGGTCCTGATGCTCTTTTCTGAGGAAGCCCATTTATAATCTGTTTAATTTATTTTTCTAAAGGAGGCTTCATTAGATATTCTATTTCCTCTTCTCTTAATCTGGGAAGTTTATTTTTTGGTGAATATTCTTTCGTTTCACTTAGGTTAATAAATTTATTGGCATATAATTGGGCAAAATAATTCCTAATAATTGCTATAATTTCATTTTCGCTAGTTGTGTACTCTCCCTTTTCATTTTTAATACCAGTGATTTCGTTTTCTTTCCTTTTTATGGATCATATTAACAGTTTATTTATTTTATTGATGTTGGAAATTTTTTTCCCCATAAAATCAGCTCCTGGTTTTATTTATTAATTCTTTCAGTGGTTTTCTTATGTTCAGTTTTATTAATCTTACTTTAATTTTCACTATTTCCAATTTGATGTTTAATTGGGGGTTTTTAATTTGTTCTTCTAATTGTTTTAATTGCATACCCAATCCATTGTTCTGTTCTTTATCTTATTGATGTAAACATTTAAAGATACAGATTTTCCTCTGATCACCACTTTTTCTCTATTCCTTAAGTTTTGGTATCTTATCTCATTACTATCATTCTTTTATAAAATTATTTATTGTTTCTATGATTTGTTCTTTGACCCACTTATTCTTTAGGATTATTAGATGGTTTAGTTTTCAATTTTGGAAACTATCCTCCTTTGTTAAATGTAATTTTGTTGGATTGTGATCTGAAAAAGATGCATCTAACACCTCTGCTTTTCTGTACTTAACCATAATGCCCTAATATAAGGTCAGTTTTTGCAAATGTGCCATGTACAACTGAAAAAGGGGTAGGGGTGTGTGTGTGTGTCTGTGTGTTTCCATTCATTTCTCTCCAGGTGGCTATCATTTCTAGCATATCTAAGATTCTGTTTATCTCCTTGACTTTCTTACTTATTTTATGGTTACATTTATCTAGTTTTGAAAAGGGAAAGTTCTGTCATTCATTTACTTTTTCCTTTATAAATTTGAGTGCTATAATACTTGGTGCATACATATTTAGTATTGATATTACTTAATTATCCATTGTATATTTTAACATAATGTAGTTCCCTGTTTGTATCTTTTAATTAAATCTATTTTAGCCTTAACTGTCTGAGATCATAGTTGTTTTCCCCATTTCATCTTGTTTTTTTACATCAGCTAAAGCTGATAAAATAAACTAAAATGAAACTGATAAAATACAAGCTACTCCTATCCATTATTTTTACTCTATGTGTGTCTCTAATTTTTTAATATATTTCTTGTAAACACATCATCAGGTTCTGATTTTTGATCCATTCCACTCCCTTCGTTTCTATTTTATGTGAGTTCATTCCATTCATGTTCAAAGTTAAAATTATTAGTTGTGTGTTTCCCTCTACCCTATTTTCCCCTACTGTTTCTTTCTCTTTCACTTACTTTCCTTCTCCCTCTTTCACATTTATCTTCTTATGTTTCTCCTGATTCTTGCATTTAAAATCAAACTTTCTGTTCAGTTCTGGTCTTCTCCTCAAGAATGTCTGAAAGTCCTTTCAATTCATTAAGTTCCCATTTCACACTCCACTTTGCTGGATAGATTATTCTTGGTTGCAAACCCAGCTCTTTTGCTCTTCAGAATATCATTCCACCCGCACCTTTGGTCTTTAAATGTAGAAGCTGTTAAATCTTGTGTTATCTTTACTGTAGTTCTGCAATATTTGAATTCTTTCTAGTTGTTTATATTTTCTCCTTAACCTGGGAGCTTTGAAGCTCAGCTGTATTATTCCTGTAACTTTTCATTTTGGGGTCTCTTTCAGATAACAATCAGTGGATTTTTTCCATTTCTGTTTTATTTTCTAGTTCTAAACTTAAGGGTAATTTTCTTTAAGTATGTCTAGACAGTTGTTTTGATCATGACTTTCAAGTAGTCCAACAATTCTTGTACTATCTCACCAGGATCTGTTTTCCAGGTCAGTTTCTCTAATGAAATATTTCATGTTGTCTTCTATGTTTTCATTCCTTTGATTTTGTTTTATTGTTTCTTGATGACTTAAAGTCATTAGCTTCCTGTTGCCCAGTTCTAATTTTTAAGGAGTTAATTTCTTCAGTAAGTTTTTGGACTTCTTTTTTCTAATTCTTCATAATCTTCTTATGTGACTCATTTCTTTTCTCAGTTTTTCTTTTACCTCTCTTATTTGATTTTAAAGTCCTTTTTAAGCTTTTCCAAGAATTCTTTTGGGGCTTGTGACCATTTTACATTTTCTTTGAAGCTTTACAAGTAGCTGCTTTGAATTCTTTGTCTTCTGAGTTTGAACCCTGATCTTCTCTATCACCATAGTTACTGTCTATGGTCAGATTCTTTTTCTGTTATTTACTCTCTTTTTTTTTAGTGGTCTGTTTCTTGGCTGTTAACTTTTTGGGAGAGGGCCAAAGTGTAGGAGTCAGGGCCTCCTATTCATAAAAATGAGAAGTTACAAAATTAATTACATCCACAGGTACTCATTTTTGCACCTGAGCCAAGACCAGCAGACCACCAATACCACTACCATCAACCCCACTACTGTTGCCACCTCAAATGCTGTTACTACTTACAGTCCTGGAAGTGCATCATTGTCCCAAATATCCATTCACTTCTCTGACCTGGAACTGATGCTATCCTGTAAGAGACCACAGTCAGTTCTCTCCATCCTGGAACCAGGAGCAGAGCGCCATCTGACCTTACTCACCCAAAAATATTTGCACCTCTTTCCATAGCCACAACCTGGAATCACATCCAAACCCCTGGGCCTCATGTTCAGTGCCAGCAGAGGGACCCCCGCACCTCCCCCATCCCCTGCACTGTTTGTCCGATCAGCTGCCTAACTTCCCCACCTTTCATGGGATAAAAGTTCCCTAAGCTGACACAGCTGCCTCCAAGGCTAGCTTCTGTTACCATAGTATTTCACCATTCTGTAGGTCAGATCTTTCCTAATATCCTAAGTTTATCTTGGACTGGACAACTATTTTACTCTAACTGTTTTTGCCATTCTAAAATTCAGTTTGAGGAATTGTTTTAAGCAGTTTGGAAAGGAATTTGGGAAAGCCAGATAATTTCCTGCCCTATTCCACCATCTTCCCACAATCCATCTTTAAAGGAATATTTTCAACCAATAATTCATTAAGCACCTACTGTATGCGAGGCACTGAACTAAGTTTTCAAATGTTGTGTGTGTGTTTGTTTGTTGCAGGGAGGGTAAGGCTTATTTCATATCAGCCTTCCTGCCCCAGATTTTCTTGTGAGGCTAAAAGTGACTTAGAGAATGTCAAGTTAAATTACCCAACTTTTGCAGTGATGAGTCAATTTGTGACTTTGTAAAAATTGCATTTTAAAGTGCTTAGTCTCAAAATTAATATCATTTAAAAATTTGCCCCTTTTTTTTCTACTTCTCAGCTTCTGGTGCATTAAGTAAAACAAGACATCTTAAAAGAACTGAGATGTGTTTGTGAATCATTTTAGAAACTGCATATATGTTGTTTTTTGTTGTGTGTTTTTAACTTCAGGTTGAAATGGGCATGAAGAATCATGAAATAGTTCCTTGCAGTTTGATCGCTTCCATTGCCAGCCTTAAATATGGTGGTTGTAATAAGACTTTGAGAGAACTTGCGAAACATAAGCTCTTAGCTTATGAACGAACTAAAAGTAAGTATTGTATAGTTCATTTTATGAATGCAGATGTAACACTGAGCTGCATTTTTGGATTCTTTAATATGAAAATAATCTGATTTTTCTCAGCATAGCTAACTCCTTAGGGTGGGTATGGGTCAACCTCCATTTCTGACTTCATAGGTAAATCCAAGAGTTTACATAGGAAGATAACATAGGACAAGAATTCTTGACATTTTTTGTGTCATTAGACCCTTTTGGCAGTCTGGTAAAGCCTATAAACTCTTAAGAATAATACCTTTAAATGCATAAAATACATAGGATTACAAAGGGAACCCATTATTTATATTTAGTTATCAAAATATTTTTTTGAAATCTACTTCACTGGGGTGGGGGCAGATAGAGCAAAGATGGTGGAGTAGAAACAGGGACCTACATAAGCTCTCCCCCCACCCCCAGAGTTCCTCAAAATACTTGTAAGAAATGATTAAACAAATTCTAAAGCAGCAGAAGCGAGAATGGAAAAGATACTCCATTACAGAATGGAACAGATGTTCAGCCCAAGACAATCTGGAAGGCTGACAGGAAGGGTCTGTTGCACTGGGCTCAGAGTGGGCCATACCACCACAGACAGGACTGGAGCAGGCCTCAGGGTGCTGAATCACTAGTAGCTGTAGTGGTTTTCAGATTTCTCAACCCACAAACATCAAAGACACCTTCAAAGGTCAGTAGGAAAGCTCTCTTACCTGGGAGAGAGATGAACATGGTCCTGCCCCAGCCCCAGGGCAGCTGCAGCCAATTAGCCTACAGACAGTGGAGAAATCGGGAACTGATCTGTGTCACAGAAGAAGAGAGCAGGTGGCAGCTAGAGAGGGAATCCTACTCACAGTTCCAGAGCAGAAAAGAGTACTTGTGGTTTCTCATAGACCAGAGTGCAGGCAAGGAGAGGAGTAAACATCTCTCCTTTGATCATACATACCACTTTGGAGTAACCAAGAATTTACAGGTACCTAGAGATATCTCAGAAGACAGATACACAAAAACCCTGGAACTTGGGGCAGTACACCCTCCATGTAACCAAGAGCTCAAAAGTCAAGTAATTGGCTGGGAAAATGACCAAAAGGGAGAAAAAATAAGCCTGTAGAAGGTTACTTTCTTGATGAAAAGGTATTTTCTTACAACGAGGAAGATCAACCAGAGGAAGACAACAAGGATGCTTCTACATCCAAAGCCTCCAAGAAAAGTATGAAATGCCCTTAGGCCATGAAGATCCCAAAAGGGATTTTGAAAATCAAGTAAGAAAAGGTAGAGGAAAAACTGGGAAGAGAAATGAGAGTGATACAAGAAAATCATGAAAAAGGACTCAATAGCTTGCTTAAAGAAAACTCCGAAAGATGCTGAAGAAAATAACACCTTTAAAAATAGACCAACCCAAGTGGCAGAAGAGGTCCAAATACCCAAGGAGGAGAAGAATGCCTTAAAAAAAAGAATTGGTGAAATGGAAAAGGAGTTCTGAAAGCTCACTGAAGAAAATAATTCCTTTAAAATTAGAATGGAGCAAATGGAAGCTAATGACTTCAAGAGAAATCCAGAAATTATAGAATAAAACCAAAAGAATGAAAATGTAGAAGAAAATGTGAACCATTTCATCAGAAAAAACAACTGACATGGAAATTAGATCCAGGAGAGACAGTTTAAAAATTACTAGACTGCCTGAAAGCCATGATCAGAAAAAAGAGCCTAGACATCATCTTTCAAGAATTTATCAAGGAAAACTGCCCTAAAATTCTAGAGCCAGGGGATGGAAAGAATTCACCAATCACTTCCTGAAAGAGATCCTAAAAGGAAAACTCTTAGAAATATTGTAGCTAAATTCCAGAGCTCCCAGGTCAAGGAGAAAATATTGCAAGCAACCAGAAAAAAACAATTCAAGTATTGTGGAAACACAATCAGAATAACACAAGATCTAACAGCTTCCACATTAAGGGATTTAAGAGCTTGGACCAAGAATCACTTACCTAGCAAAACTGCGTATAATGCTTCAGGGGAAAAAATGGAATTTCAGTGAAATAGAGGACTTCCAAGCATTCTTGTTAAAAAGACCAGAGCTGAATAGAAAATTTGACTTCAATACAAGAATAAAGAGAAACATGAAAAGGTAAACAGGAAAGAGTATCCATAAGGGACTCATTAAAGTTGAACAGTTTAGATTCCTGTATGGACAGATGATGTTTGTAACTCATGAGACCTTTCTCAGTATTAGTTAGAGGGAATGTGTGTATTTATATTTTTAATTATATATGTATGTATGTATGTGTGTGTGTATGTACATACATATAGATAGACAGAGGACACAGGGTGAGCTGGATATAAAGGGAGGATACCTAAAAAATAAAATTAAATGTTGAGAGGAATGTACTGGAAGAAAGGGAGAGATAGAATGTAGTAAAGCATGAGGCAAGAAAAAGCTTTTATAATGGAGAAGAGGAGGAAAGTGAGAGAGAATAAATGAGCCTTATTCTTACTGGATTTGGATTAGGGACGCCAATAACACACTAAATTGGGTATGGAAATCTATCTTAAGCCTGCAGAAAGGGATAGGAGAGGGAGGATAATAGAAGGAACGACAGATTTGGGGAAGGGATAATCAAAAGCAAACACTGTTGTGGAGGGACATGTCAGAAGAGATAATGGAATAAATGGAGGGCAGGACAGGATAGAGGGAAATGTGTTTAGTCTTTTGCAACATAACTGTTATGGAAATGTTTTCCATGGCTACATACGTATGACCTAATATCTAATTGCTCAATGAGGGTGGGTGAGGAGGGAGGAAGGGAGAAAATGTGGAACTCAAAATTTTAAAAATGAATGTTTAAAAATTGTTTTTGCATGCAATTGGGAAATAAGTGTACAGGCAATGAGGTATTGAAATCTGTCCTGCCCTGAAGGGAAATGAGAGGCAGGGCTATAGAAGGGAGGGCAGATTGGGGAAAGGGGTGGTTGGGATGCATGCTGTCCTGGGGTAGGAGAGAAAATTTGGAATTCAAATGTGGAAGTGAATGTTAAAAACTGAAAATAAATTATATTTTTAAAAATTAAAAAAGAAAGACAAAAAAGATAACTAGTTCACTAGACTTCAGATTAAGAATTTGTTATTGAATTTAAGTGACTTGTCCAGAATCATGTAGCTAGTTAGTATCAGACAATATTTGAACCCTGATTGTTCTAACTTAAATCCAAAATTCATTATTTATAACTCTTATTATTTTATTTATATATACACACACATGTATATGCCTTGCTGCTTCTTGTCATTATTTAGATAACACCAAGAAAAAAATGTTAAAAGCTTCATGGTATTATAAACACTGAATAGTAAGACTTTCCTAGCAGTATTGAAAGATTTCCAAGAAGTCAGTATAAAAAATTGTTCATATCTCACCATAGTCCTAATAAGCATATTCTCCTCAGGTCATTCAACCTGCCTCATATAAATATTTCCCTTATTACAGTTATTATACACACTCGTTCTGTAGCCCCTCTTGAAAGAGATAGAACAGCACACACTCAGTCCATCTAGTGGCCTACTTTTCAACATCATTTCCAGAAAATAATTGTGCCCCAAAAGGAAGAAAGGGGCAACCTGCACTGAAAAAGTCACTCCCATGTTCAGTGTACTGAGGGAGTATTTTCTCTTCTTCTAAGAATGATTGTATCTGGAAGGTGAAGGGATGACCCTTAGAGGAGGTGATAGCTAACCTGACCTTTAAAGGAAGATAAGGAACCTAAGGAACAGGGCATTCTATGCATGGGAGATGTCTTTTGCGAATATATGAAAGGTCAAGTCTGAAAAAGAAGTAGTTTGTTGGAAAATAGAGTGTGTGAAAAGGAGTCATGAAATAAGCCTAGAAAGATGGGTTGAAACCAGCTTCAGAAGTGTTCCGAGGGTTTATTGTGCCTTAGGAAAATCAGTTGGGACACTCCACAGAGAATGAGTTAGAAACAGAAGAGACTAAAACAAGGGAAACTAATTATGGGGATATTAAAAAAGGCCAGGTGAGAAACAGTGAGGGCCACAGGTTGTGTGCACGCCTGGGTTATATTAAGTTCTTTCTAGAAACTGTAGCTACTTTACTAAACTGCTCCATATGATCCCAAGTCTTAACAGTGATTGGATATGGGAAATGAAAGAGGAAAGTCAAGATTATGAATTTGGGTGACTTGGAGGATGGTAGTGCCCTAGATAGACATTTGTAGATGGTAAGGTTTTTGTTTTTTGGAATGTCAGCTGAAGGGAAATAATGGTTTCCATTTTTTAAGCATTTGGAGATGAGGTTCTAGAGTTCAGGAGAGAAAATAGGACTGCATATATAGAAAGTTGGAGTCAGCTGCATAGACATGGGAGCTGATGAGATAATGAGTAATATTTAGTTTGCAAAAGCACTTTAAATTTGCAGAGCATTTCATATATTTATATCCTCATAGCAGTCCTGTGAGGTAGGTACTGTTTTCATCACCATTTTACAGAACAGGAAACAACCTGGTAGAGGCTGTTATTTCCTAGTGTCACACAGAAAGTAAATGTATGAGACAGGGTTTGAATTCAGATTTTACTGAATCCAAGTACAGTGCTTTTTGGAAGTGAGTATGGAGAGGGTCACCCAGGATACATCTGAGACATAGCCAGGATGTGCACAGTAGTTCAATGAAAGAAATGGAAAAGGAGCTTGGCAACAGTTAGGAAGGAAAAGGGGCAGAGAAGAAAGCTAAGGGAGGAAAAGAAGTGGTGAATCTAGTGTCGGGTAACATAGATCAAGGAAGACAAAGATTAGAAAAAAGTCCTGTCAGATTTAGCAAACATGCAATCACTATTAGCCTTTGAGATCACAATTTCAGTACAGTGAAGGTATCGAAATCAGAATACAGGGGTGAAGTAAGGAAGGGAGTAGAGGCAGTGAGCATAAGCAACTCCCTAAGAATTTAACATTGAACTGGAGAATCATGTGATGGGTCTTATTTGTTTTAGGGATGAGAGAAGCCTACAGATATTTGTAAGGTGTGTGAAAGAAGTAGTCGGAAGGGTGATGGGAATGGCTGTTAGAGCCTGTTCCTGGAAGAAGAGGTGGCGTTAAGGGCTTTGTCAGAAAGGCCTTTGTCTCTTAGAGATTAGAACAAAGGAGAAAAGGTGGGGGGAAATGTAGAAGGTTGGGGAGGTGTAAGGTAAGGGAGATGGAAGATTCAAAGTGAGTGGCCTGGGTTTTCTCAACAAAGGAAGACAAGGTGAATAATACTGGGGACTTTAGGAAAAGATTTGGGACAGCTGCTATAAATAGCATGAGTATCAGGGAATAAATGGCATTTATATAGCACTTTGACTCTACAACATTATCTTACGTGATCCTCGCTGTAACTCCATGAACTAGTTAATACAGATATTATCTCCAAAGGATTACGAGGTAGGCTTTAGTTGAGATTAAGTAACATAAATTCCTTGTAAACTCAGAAAGAATAGCTGTGTATATTTCTGTAGTGGCTCAGAGTACCACCAGTGTAAAAGCAAAGAAGTTGGGGGGGGGGGGCGGTTACCCAGACTTGGTCATTGGCAAGGTGTAAACTGCAGAAAAACATCATTGGCTAGGGACTTGGGGCTGTAGGACTGTGTTTAACAGGATAACTAATTAATAACATAGGTGCTATAAAGACAAGAAAGTGAGGCCAAAGGAGGGGCAAAAAACTAGGAGATTCTCAAGGAGTAAAATTGAGGTCAGAATGAAGACCAAGAAGTAGTCTTCAGAACAGGAAAGCAAAGGAAGAAATTCAAGGGTAGTATATTATGATTGAGAAAGATATTTCCAGAGTTCAAAGTCATGGAGGTGGCACAGTTTCGAATGGTGATGAGATCCCTGGTGGTCATGGGAATTGAGAATATTCAGAAAAGACTGAATTTCTCAAGAAAAGTGGAAGAATGACCCTGCAAGTGGCAGGTGACAACAGGATCACTGCCCAACCTCTTAAAGCGATCCTTAAAGGAGGAAAATCTGAAAACAGCAGGGGAGAGTGGAGCTCAGTGTGTACTTTGGTTCTTTCTGACTCGGTAACCCCTCAGAAGGAACAGCCAGTACTGGAAAGAGAAACAACGGATGAGAGAGCCAGGTTTCTGTGAGTGTAAGAAAAAAGAGAATGATTATGAGAGAAAAATCTCAGAGAGTAGACTTCTCAACAGTAGATTAGGAACATGGGAGGACCTGTACAATGAGGAATTATTTACGTATTATTTTATCCCTATTACTAGACTAAAACTTCATGAGGGCAGAGACTGTGTCTTTGTTCTTTCATATTTTCCATACATGCCTTACTCAAATGCAATAATCTTGAAAGAGCACTATAAAAGTTAAATCAAAGCCCTGGACTTTAGTTGTGACTGTTACTTTCTACCTCTTAGTACCTTAGGCAAGTCAGTTAGCCTCAGTTTCCTTAACTGTAAAAGTAGGATAAATTATATTTGTGCAACCTTTCACCTGATGGTTTCGACACACATTGAATTCTTTGGGGAGGCAAACTGACAGTACAGTGCAAAGTATAAAAATAATAATTTCTATTTTTTAAATATGAGCTAGAACCATTACCAAAACTTAAGACTATCTCACTGGGGATAGAGCCTCATTATTCATTTCAAAGCGAGATAGAGAATGGATGAACAAACTCATATCAACATTGTGGAATTTATGGGAGCAGCAGTGTGATATGGTAGAAAACACCTCCTTATCTGAAAATCAGAAAATGTGGTTTCAAGTCCTGGTTGCAGTCATATGATCCTGGGCACATCCATTCACCATCCCTCAGTTTTGTCATTTGTAA
Organism: Bettongia penicillata ogilbyi; assembly: GCA_023548195.1. NCBI lineage: Eukaryota > Metazoa > Chordata > Mammalia > Diprotodontia > Potoroidae > Bettongia > Bettongia penicillata. The sequence goes on along the minus strand of JAJHZJ010000255.1, from coordinate 376,083 downwards.
AATAATGGTAGTTGTGAGGAAAGTGCTATTGAAAACCAATACGAATATGAGCTGTTACTAAAAATATGATAATACAGTCTAGCTGCTAAATGATAAGTAGTGTCAGGTAGATACAGAGGGTAGGAAGATACCTATAAGGTCAGTGTAAATAATGCTTTTTAACATAAACAGAATACATCCCAAAAGTATGTAGTATAGTTTCTGTGTTTAGAAGGGGGGGTGGGGGGGAATAGTAACATTAAAACATATCCTCAAGGAAAGTATATATTTTAGAAAGTGAGAATAACATAAGAATTGGAACCTAACATAAAAGAATTTTCTTTTTTTCTTTTTTCAGCTGTCCAAGGCTATAGGTTGACAAATGGAGGTTATGATTACCTCGCTTTGAAAGCACTTTCTTCAAGAGGGGTGGTTGACTCTGTTGGAAACCAGATGGGTGTTGGCAAAGAATCAGGTAATTTTCTGAAATGTTGAATTCCTTTTTTTTTTTAATTAGCTTCCTTTTCCTTTATTCTTTTTTCTCTTCTGCTGTGTATTAGTATATAAATAGAGTGCTATCTGTGTAGAAAATAAAGGAAAGCCTTTTTTAGTTTTCTGAGTTACACATTTTTTCCCCAGATATTCATAATTAGTACCATAGATTTAGAGCTATAAGGGTTAAGGTTCATCTAGTCTTAGCCTTTCATTTTATAGATGACGAAAATGTTGGTCAAGAAAGGGGAAATCACTTGTTTAAGGTCACACAGATAGTAACAGAGGCAAGATTAAAAAGCCTATTAAAAAACCCTAAATACTATTTACATTTTTGGTTTTTTAACTTTCCATTCCAAATTTTTTTCCCTCCTCCAACCATAAAGAAGGTAAGAAGGAGAAACAACTAGTAAACAACATATTAAAAATATGTATAATTATACAAAACAAATTCCCACATTAGCCACTTCTCCCCAAAAAAAACAAAGAAAAGAAAGGAAAAAATTTCAGTCTGCACTCTTGAGTCCATCTGCTCTATCTGGAGGTAAATAGTATGATTCATCTTAATTCCTTTGGAATTGTGGTGGGTCATTGTGTCAGTAACAAAAAGTTTTTGTTGTTGTAATCCCAGCTGGTTATCTTCACAATATCGCTGTAATTGTACAAGTTTTTCTCCTGATTCTGCTCATTTCACTCTGCATCTCTTCATACAAGTCTTCAAACATGATGTACTCATTTTGTTTCTCTTTATTTTAAAAAAAAGCATGATAGTGAAGTATTATCCTGTAAGTCTTAGAGCAAGCACTTAAAATAAGGTTAGGATATTCAGGGTGAGTACCCAAAGACCATAAATATTTTCATTTGAACAGTTTTATATCATATGAGGAAAGAAAACCATTGTCTTATAGCAGACCTGCACAACCTGCAGCCCATAGGCACACCAAGGATTTGGGGCAGCCCGCAAGAAGTGGAGAGGATATTTTCCTCCACATTTTTCATAGGCCACCCAAAATTCTTTGGCCTACTGCAAGTTGTGTAGGCCTGTCTTATGGTGTCACAAAATAGACATTAAAAATTGTTATAAAAGTAGTACTGAAGGAATCTCTAGTCTTCAGTGCATTGGACTCGTGCTTTTAATACTAGAAAAACAGGCCAGTCCTTTTACCCTTACTAATTGTGACATTTTACCCCTCTGAAACACAGTTTATCTGTAAAATTGAAGTGTATAATACTTAGCTCGTGGAATTATGAGAATCAACCAAAAAAACCAACAACATATAAAGTACTTTACAGACATTAAAAGCCATAGCTAGTAAAGCAGGGTACAAGATACACCCAGAGTAAACAGTTGATATAAATCTGTATTTCAGATTATCTTGATAATTTCTAATTTATTTTGGCCACCTTGTCAGATCTTAATTGGTTCATCACTATTTTCAACCTCAGAATGTGATTCATAGGAATAGCATGTTAACTCTGCCATTTCCCTATTCACTTATGCTTATAGAGATTTTTTTGACAATGATATTTGTATTTCATTTGTCCACTTTGAAGTGTTTAGATAGCTAGATAATATCCATAAATCTACTTAGTCAGGAACACAGTACACTATAAAAAGTCACAATTCACTGAAAATGAACCAACAAGTGAGAGTCATCCTTAGTCCCTCCATGTTAGGGAACTCCCTGCTTTTCCTTCAGAAAAATCTCCTGTGTCATACATACAAGATATGTATGACTATGGCGCAGTCTCATGTGCAGCCTAATGGAGGGTACTGCTGTGAGTCTGCATGATGATAAAGCTTAATTTAAGATAACAAGTATAAATAAAAATTTTCTTTGCAGTACATTCCACTTTAAAGACCACTGCAGTGCTCTTGGCATTGCATGGATTTGAGTATAACATAAGGACTGTCAGCCATCTGTCTGTCTCATTCCATGATTGGCCCATCTTCTTTACCAGTTATAAATAGCTGTCTCTGATGACATCCTTTATAGCATTTCCCTAATAGTACTATTTATTGGTTGATTATGTGTTTGCAGTGACTGGTATTCCATGACTATTGATATTCAGAAAATAGACTTTTTTTTCCAGAGAGAAAAGACTTTGACCAGTTTTTCAAAAGCTCTCCCCCCAATTCTGTTCCACTTGTTTGATTTTGGGCCCAATCTTTTCCTCATTGTCTCTTCAGGGGCAGCTAGGTGACACAGTGGATAGAGTGCTAGGCCTCGAGTCAGGAAGACTCATCTTCTTGAGTTCAAATCTGACCTCAGTTTATAAATGACTGTGGGCAAGTCCCTTAACCCTATTTGCCTCAGTTTATCATCTGTAAAATGAGCTGCAGAAGGAATGGCAAACCACTCCATTATCTTTGCCAAGACCCTAAATGGGTCATGAAGAGTCAGACACAACTGAACAACTAAAAGTTGTCTCTTCCAGATGTATTTACTGACAGGCTAGTTCTATAGGTTGTCCCTTCACTTATAGACTGACATAATGTGGATAGTAGGCTTTCTAATTACCTATATTAAGAAATGTCATTTTTACCTAAAAGGAAATAAAGTAATGGTGGGAGGTTAGAATTGATTCAACACAAGGGGGGAAATTACTCTGCATGTAGTAATAAGGACTTTTTCACACTTTCACCTACAGATATTTATATTGTTGCAAACGAAGAGGAGAAACAGTTTGCACTAAAGCTTCACAGACTAGGAAGGACTTCATTCCGTAATTTGAAAAACAAACGTGATTACCACAAGCACAGACATAATATGTCATGGCTTTATTTATCCCGTTTGTCTGCCATGAAGGAATTTGCCTACATGAAGGTACTTTTAATTATAAATATTTGTACTCATTTTTGCATTTCTTTTTCCTCACCTCTATGTAGCAACCTGAAATAATTATTGGTACAGATTTTCTATACATACACCTATGACTAGCCAGATACTATTAATTTTATTGTTTGAGGGTCTGTGATTTCTAAGTTAATTGTTACAAACATAGAAATCTGGATTCCTAGCTTCTCTCTTAAGATTTCTAAAAATACATCTGCTAATTTTCAGAAAAATTCCTTAAGGCTAGAGTAAGCAACCCCTATTCATCTGCTTCTCAATGGCCGTCCCTACATACATAAGTGTTTTGAGGTAATGAGACTTTTTTACTCCTTTATGGAATGTTGCCTCAAATAAAAATTGGGCACAAAGAGAATAGGCAGCCATGTTATGTCCTTGGAGCCCAGAAGGAATTTTATGATCTTGGCATCTGCAGAAGGGAAGGGCATGAACTTGATTTAACTTCTCTTTAGGCTTTGGAATGGAATCCGATAAACAAAATATTGAAACAAATTACCTTTAAGGCCATTGCTCCACTTAGCTGCTTCAAAGTTTATGAACCATCCAGGAATTGTTCTCCATCTTCTGATCTCTGGTCAGTGTTTTTTCCTCTCTTTTTAGTAATATTAGTCTCATTGTGATGACAGAATCCTGGCACAACAAACAATGGGGTATTGATTTTTTTTTTAATAAAAATTTATTTATTTAACTTTTTACATTCATTTTCACAAAATTTTGGGTTCCAAATTTTCTCCCCATTTATCCCCTCTCCCCACCCCAATACACCGAGCAATCTAATTTCCCCTGTCTCCAATCTGCCCTCTCTTCTATCATCCCTCCCTTCTCTTGTCCCCATCTTCTCTTTTGTCCTGTAGGGCCAGATGACTTTCTATTCCTCATTAACTGTATGTCTTATTTCCTAGTAGCAACAACAATACTAAACAGTTGTTCCTAAAACTTTGAGTTCCAAATTCTCCCCATCCCTCCCTCCCCACCCATTCCCTTTGGGAAGGCAGGCAATTCAATATAGGCCCTATCTGTGTAGTTTTGCAAATGACTTCCCTGATAGTCATGTTGTGTAAGACTAACTGAATTACCCTCCATCCTATCCTGCCCCTCATTGTTTCTATTCTGTCTTTTGATCCTGTCCCTCCCCTAATGTTGACTTCAAATTGCTCCCTCCTCGATTGCCCTCCCTTCCATCATCCTCCCCCTTGCTTATCTCCTTCTCCCCCACTTTCCTGTACTGTAAGATAGGTTTTCATACCAAAATGAGTGTGCATTTTATTCCTTCCTTTAGTCAAATGTGATGAGAGTAAACTTCTTGTTTTTTTTTCCCTCAGCTCTCCTCTTTTTCCTTCCATTAAAAAGTCTCCTGCTTGCCTCTTAAATGACATATAATTTACCCCATTCCATTTCACCCTCTTTCCTCCCCCTACCTTTCTCTCTCACCAATTACCTTAATTTCTTTTAAGATATGGTCCCATCCTATTCAATTCACTCTGTGCTCTCTGTCTCTGTATGTGCATGCGTGTGTGTATGTGTGTGTGCGTGCATGCGTGTACATGTGTGTGCGTGTGATCCCACCAACTACCCAGATACTGAAAAGTTTTAAGAGTTACAAATATTGTCTTTCCATGTAGGAATGTAAACAGTTCACTTTTGGTAAGTCCCTTCTGACTTCTCTTTGCTGTTTACTTTTTCATGCTTCTTCTCATTCTTGTGTTTGAAAGTCAAATTTTCTTTTCAGCTCTGGTTTTTTCCTCAAGAATGCTTGAAAGTCGTCTGTTTCATTGAAAGACCATATTTTCCCCTGAAGTATTGTACTCAGTTTTGCTGGGTAGGTGATTCTTGGTTTGAGTCCTAGTTCCTTTGACTTCTGGAATATCCTATTCCACGCCCTTCGATCCCTTAGTGTAGAAGCTGCTAGGTCTTGAGTTATCCTGATTGTATTTCCACAATACTGGAATTGTTTCTTTCTAGCTGCTTGCAAGATTTTCTCCTTGACCTGGGAATTCTGGAATTTGGCCACAATGTTCCTAGGAGTTTCCTTTTTGGATCTCTTTCAGGTGGTGATTGATGGATTCTTTCAATACTTATTTTGCCCTCTGGTTATAGAATGTCAGGGCAGTTTTCCTCGATAATTTCATGGAAGATGATGTCTAGGCTCTTTTTGATCATGACTTTCAGGTAGTCCCATAATTTTTAAATTGTCTCTCCTGGATCTATTTTCCAGGTCAGTTGTTTTTCTAATGAGATATTTCACATTCTCTTCCATTTTTTCATTCTTTTGGTTTTGTTTTGTGATTTCTTGGTTTCTCAGAAAGTCATTAGACTCCATCTGTTCCATTCTAATTTTGAGGGAAGTATTCTCTTCAGTGAGCTTTTGAACCTCTTTTTCCATTTGGATAATTCTGCTTTTGAAAGCATTCTTTTCCTCATTGCCTTTTTGAACCTCTTTTGCCAGTTGAGTGAGCATATTTTTCAAGGTGTTATTTTCTTCAGCATTTTTTTGGGTCTCCTTTACCAAGGTATTGACCTGTTTTTCCTACTTTTCTTGCATCTCTCTCATTTCTCTTCCCAGGTTTTCCTCCACCTGTCTAACTTGATTTTCAAAATCCTTTGTGAGCTCTTCCAAGGCCTGAGCCCACCCGACATCCCCCTGGGATGTCTGGGGTACCGAGGCCCCACCCTCCACATCTTTCCCTGATGGTAAGAATAGTTCCTCGTCATCAGAATTGAAAGGTGGGAACATTTGCACCTGCTCAAAGAAGCTCTCTATAGTCTTATTTTTCTTCCCTTTTCTGGGCATTTTCCCAGCCAGTTACTTGACTTCTGAGATTCCTGTCCACCCCATCCTAGATCCGCCAAGCTAGTGCTTGGGGTCTGAGATTCAAATGAGCTTTCCACGGCAGGTGGGGCTGTTATTCAATGTGAGCTTAAGTTCTGGTGCTGGGGTGGGGGCAGGGCCACCTCCCAGTCTCAGCTCCTTCAGGTGGTTTATGCAGAGACCTTCAGTAATGAAGATCCTGCCTGCTGAGGGAGTCCCGGGGGGCTGCCGCTGCCCCTGCCTCTGCCTCCGCTGCCCCTGCCTCTGCCTCCGCTGCTGCCTCCCAAGGGGGCCCGAGCCATGGAGACACCCCGCTCCCCTCTCGGCCAGCCCAGAAATCTCTCTCTCACTGACCTGTAGCATCTGTGGGCGGAGGGACCTTCCCGGCCACCGGAGGTTCCGTCCCTGAAGCCTGCTCGGATCTGCTCCTCTGGGGCTACGGCCAGGGCAGCGCAAGGGTAGACTCCGCTTTCCAGGGCGCGACGGACCCTGGGGACGGCTCTCCAGGGCTCTCTGGAACAGAAATCTCTTCCACTATATTTCTGCACACCCTGCAGTGATCCAGAACTTGTGGGGAGCTCTTCTTACATTAAATGCATGGGCTATGGGTTCGGAGCTAGCATACGTGAGTCTTTCTACTCCGCCATCTTGACTCCACCCCCCGGGTATTGATTTTTAAAAGCAAAATTATTTTTCCCTGTGCCATGGATATTATAGCCAAAGTCAAACTGTCTGCAAGTTTTTATTAAGTACTTACTATGTGCCAGGCTATGTGCTAAGGTCTGGGCAGCATACAAGTATGAAGAATGAAAGGATCCCTCCCCACAGTGAGCTTACATTCTGACAAGGGAGACAACAAGGACATGTAAAAATACATAGCATAAATATAAAACCAACAAATACAAATGTATACAAAGCAGTTACATACAGGGTAGTTTGGACATACTTGGGAAGACTTTATGCAGAAGATGGTGCTTGACCTGCATCTTAAAGGAAGAGATGGTATCTGTGGCACAGAGGTACATTCAGGTATGGGGAAAGTCAAGACAAAGGCATGGAGGTAGGAGATGAAGTGCTGTAAGACCAGCAAGAAGGCCAATTTGGCTGGATGGCAGAGTACAAGGAGAGAGGAGTAATATTCAGTGAGTCTGGAAAGATATGTTGTTTTCCTCAATGATCTCACTTCCCTAAGCTTTTTACCTAGCACAGTTAAATTGCTTAGATTTCAACTTAATTGATTCCTTCCCTTCTCTCAGTTCCTCCTCCTTATTCCCATTCTTCCATAGGCAAGATGATGTTTCTTCAGGTTCTGGCCCTTTAACAAGACCTTCTATCCATTGATCTCCCCCAAAGAAAATCCAGTGAATTAAAACCTAAATTTAGAAAAGTTATGAGGCATAATAAGTAGATGATTTCTAAACTGTAGGAAGCTCCTGTAGTACCTTTTAAATTATTAAATTTAAACTTTTGGGGAAAGTATTTGTTGCTTAAAACTGGTGTATATTTTGTATGTTTTGGTGTATATATGTCTCCCACAATAAAATATAAGGTCCTCAAGGACAGGAGCTGTTTTTGCCTTTTTTTTTTCTATGTCACTAGTACTTAGCCCAGTCACCAGCACATAAGCTCTTAAGAAATGTTTGTCTCATTTAACACATGGAACTGGAACCAAATATTTTACAAGCAGGGGAAAAACAAGCAGACACAGAGGTAGCTTAAAAAGCTAATAGGATCTTGGGCTGAACTCAGGGAGGCTTATTATCTAGAAGGAAAACTTAGATGACCATTTGGAGGATGTTGTAGGAAACTACTCTTGTCCAGGTACAATTGTCATTTCTGAAGTTCCTTATATCTCTTGAGATTTTTTTGAAAGAACAGTGAATGTCAGGACATCATCTCTAGAAACCCCAGGGTAGGTGATAACCAACCCCACATGGCTCAAGTTGTGTTAGTACATTAACTAGATTAAGAGATGAGGAAGAAGCAAGTTCTCTCCACTTTGCTACCAAGCACTGCTGCTAGGAACTGTCTATGGGGGAAAAAATTTTTGCTTTTAAAAATCAGTTTCTCATTGTTTGTTGTGCCATGGACTCTGTCATCACATTGATACCAGTGTTACTAAAGAAGGAGGAAAAAACACTATCCAGAAGATGAAGAACAATTCCTGAATGGTTCATAAAAGCAGCTAGGTGGAGCAGTGGAGAGTGCTGGATGAGAGAAGACCTGAGATCGCAACCCCTTTCTGACATTTACTTAGCCTGTGACCCTAGGCAAGTCATTATTATCTTAGCTTCACTTTCATGATTTGTAAAATGGGAATAATAATGGAGCATCTGTCTCACTGGGTTGTTGTTAGGATCCAAGGAGACAATACATGAAATATGCTTTGCAAATCTTAAAGCGTTATAGAAATGTTAGCTACTATATCACTAAAAATATCTAGGGCTTGAGATCACTGGATATAAATGGCACCTTTGTATAAGCCCACAAGTAAGAAGTAGGTCCACTGGGACAACCATAAGGTGAATATTTTGGCACATGCTAACTGCTTAATGAGTGAATGGAGAAGAAATTACTTAACTCTTGATTACAGTGCAAAGAACTTTCTTAAATGCTTGAGATACCAATAGAAAAGCCAGATAGTCACTGCTTTCAAGGAGTTTATATTCTAAAAGGGGGGAGATCATACACACACACACACACACACACACACACACACACACGTGGCTTCAGCTGCATAAGTGCCTGAAGATTAAATGCTTTCTGATTAATAGCTAGAATTTATTTTAATGCTTTAAAGTTTCCAAAGCACTTTACATATGTTACCTCAGTTGATCCTTTTAACAGTCCTGTGAGCTAGGTGCTATTTTCCCATTTTACAGATGAGGAAATTGAAGCTGAGAAAGGTTAAGTGACTTGGGTCACAGAGTTATTAAGTGTCTGAGACAGGATTCGAACTTGTGTCTTCCTAACTCCCTGCCAAGTGCTCTATCTACCATATCACTCAACTGATTTCCTGAAATAGATTGTTCAACAAAATTATAAATTGGAGACTAGGGCATCACAAGTGTTAGAAGAATAGCAGGTTGAATAATGCATTTTCTCTGCCTTAAATCAAATTCAATTGGCACAGAAATAATCTCATTCGGAAACTGTCATCCCAAATTAGTACTCTACTATTTTCTTTCAGTTCAAGAAATGTCCTATACTTATGCTCGGCAGCAGAAGTAGAGAATAGAGAAATGTGCTTAATAGCAATTCATGTGGACTGGAAAAAAAAAATCACAGTTTTGTTTGACTGCAAGTTCAATATGTACCAATGGTAAAAGGGTTTCCTCAAAAGCCAGTGTTGTCTTGGGTTGCATTCATAGAAGAACATGTGAACAACTTAAAGTATGTTATGCCATACTTTAAGCTGGACAGAAAGGGACCCAAAATATTTGAAAGATGTTCATGTAGAACAACACCTACTAGGGCAGAACTAGACTTGATGGTTAGGGACTAAAAGGAGCTAAATGTTAATCAACTGAGCTGATAATCTCATTTTAAATATTAATCTCCTCCTTAGCTCTACATGTTTTTCCTTCTTTCAGGCACTCTATGAGAGGAAATTTCCAGTTCCAAAACCAATTGATTATAATAGACATGCAGTAGTCATGGAACTCATAAATGGTTACCCTTTGTAAGTATTTTTTTTAAAGCATAAATTCTTAGTAAATAAAATGTAATTTAAAAAAAAACTTATGCCACTTTAGGGACTTTAGAGATTGGTTTTAAAAGAGTGAATACAAAAATAGATTGAAAACTCAGTGTTGATTTGAAATTAGGACTTTGGTAGTGATAACATTTCAGAATACACTGATATGTTCTAGAACAATGATGTCTAACTCAAGTAGAAAAAGATCCTGCAGGCTCCATATTGACTTAGAAAATGCAAATTAACATTATCTACATTTTTATTTATAATTTTTTGTTAAGCATTCCTCAGTTTTACTTTAATCTGGTTCCTGCCTCCAGGGCAGTAAGTTTGACGTTTCTGGTCTAGAATGCAGGTTGAGAAAAGTGCACTAAATTCTGAAATGTATATTCAAATCTTTGTTCACTTAAAATTTCAGGTAAACTCCCATCATGATCAGAGTCAAATGGTAAAATGGCATTTAAGTGATACAAGTACATTAAGCAGCATTTGTGTTTATGACTTATTAAAAGTGATAAATTAAAATTTTATTAATGCATTTCTTGCACTTTAAATTGTATTAGATGCCAGGTACATCACATTGAAGATCCTGCAGCGGTGTATAATGAAGCAATGGAGCTAATTATTAAACTTGCTAATCATGGACTAATTCATGGTGATTTCAATGAATTCAATCTAATGTTGGATAAAGATGACCACATAATCATGATTGACTTCCCACAAATGGTCTCAACATCTCATCCAAATGCTGAATGGTATGTACTGAAATGGCTGGATGTTAAAATTAAGATTATTGATCAGTCTTTTTAAGATTACTTTCTATTCTCTCCTGGTTTTCCACCATAGAGTTGGTGGTAGACATTCACAGGTTCATAGGTCTGACTAGAAAGGACTTCAGAGGCCCTTCATGGTGAAGAAACTAAGGGCAGAGAAATCAAATGACCTCTTAAATGAAGAAAGTAGATGACAGGATAAGATTTGAAATGAGGTCCTCTGAGTTCAGAGCCCAAGGGTTTTCTCCTAGACTACTCCTTCCCTCAGTCTTCTCTGTATTATTTACCATCAGATTTTCAAGGTTCAAAGCTGCCTTACACATAACTGAATTAAATTGAATTATGGAGAAGAAAAGTATCTTTTTCAGAAGATTTCAAAACTGCCAACATTTAAAATAATCAAGATTTTTTTTTTCCTCCTAGAAGGTATCATCTTTGTTATTAATCATTTAAATTAATCTTATGTGTAAATTTGGTTCATTGTGTTAGGAACAGAGGAAGAGAATATATTTTTCTTATATATATATGCATATGTTAGTATGTATACTTGTTTCGAATCACAAAATTGTAATCAGGAATTCCTATTAACTATTGAATGAGAAGTTCATGGTTTTATATTGAAGCTAATTAATAATTTTTGCCTCATTAGAAATTTTTTCCTTTTAATAAATTATTTCTCGGGTCAGGGGAGGGGATAAATGGGGAGAAAATTTGGAACCCAAAATTTTGTGAAAATGAATGTAAAAAGTTAAATAAATAAATTTATATAATAAAATAAATAAATAAATTGTTTCTCTATGTGGGCAAAATCAATTTATGCCACATGTGAGGAACAGCAAAAAGGTCAGAGTTTGGGAAAGGGATGCATGGATCTGGAAGCTGGAAAATTAGGGTTAGGGCCTTGTCATAAAGAACTTTGAAATGCAAACAGAAGAGTTTGCCCTAGAAGTAATAGTTAGATATTGGAATTCATTAGTTAGGGGAGTGATTTGGGCTAATGAAAAATCACTTTAGCAGTTTTCTTGAGGATAGATTGCTTTAAGCAGGGAAACCAATTAAGAAGCTATTTTAATAGTTAAGCTGATGTTATAGTTAAGGTGATGAGGGCCTGAGCTAAGGTGGTAACTTTGTGAGTAGTGAGGAAGGGTCTAATTTGAGAGATGTAAAGGTAAAAAAAAAAAAAACAGCATGATTTGGCAGCTGATTAGATATAGAGGATGAAAAAGAGAAGGCAAGGATAAGTGGAGGTTATTAATTCAGAAGACTAGAAAAATAATGATGCTTCTCAAAATGAGAAGAAAGAAGGTAGGTGTGGGGATAATGATAATGAGTTCTCCTTTGGACGTGTGGAATTTGCTATCAGGAAATACTGAGAGTGGAAATAGATATATATGGAAGGATATATGGTCATCTGTATTAAAAATAATTATACTCATAGCAGCTAATGAATAAAGAGGTTAATTGGTCATACAGTAATGATCAGAGACATAATTTGAATCTAGGTTTCTTTAATCCAAGACTAACATGCTTTCTACTTCACCTTCCAATGTTATAATACAATATACTACACCAAGAGGGTGTAGAGGAAGGTTCTTAACTTTTTTTGTCATGGGCCACTTTAGCAGTCTGGTAAAGTCTAAGGACCCCTTTTCAAAGTAACCTTTTTTGATGGCAAATACAGTAGTAATAATGGTATATAAATATATATAGGTAAACCATTTGTATTGAAATACAGTTATCAGAACGTCTGAAATCTACCCATGTTAAGAACCTCTGCTGTAGAAAGAAGATATGCCCTGGCCTAAGCCCCAGTTAGGTGGTGTGATTGGGAAAATGAGCTAAGAAAGAAGCCTGGGAGGTTGTGGGGGCTGGGATGGGGGTGGGGGGCTGTCAGGTAAGAGGAAAACCAGGAGAGATTTTCTCATGAAAATCCAAAATAAAGAATACTGAGGAATGATTGAATGAATAATCCTGAGGACCAAGTAAAGGCCATCAGATTTGGCAGTTAAGAAGAGATCTGTGGTAACTTTGGAAGAGAATAAGTTAAGTGATGAGATTGGAAGCCAGATTGCAATGAGTTGATCAATGACAGGAGAGGACATTGGAGGTAATAAGTATAGGCAAATTTTTCTAGGAATTTGGCTGAGAAAGGAAGGAGAGCTATAGATGTGATTTCTCCTTTAAATGGATAGTCTCTTAAAATACGATTCATATGATGCTTGTGCTACATTGTAATCTACTTGAGGACACAGGCTTAAACTTAAGTGTTTGTGTTACTTTCTCCCCTTTTCCACATGGTTTTGCGGCTTCCATATCGCTGTTGAAGACACCACCACCCTCCCAGTCTGTCAGGTGTCATCTTTAACTCTGTCTTGCCCTGACCGCACACATCCAATCCATTCCCAAATCCTTTTGTTTCTGCCTTTACAGTATCTCTTATGTCCCCTTCTCTCAGCTCCCATAGGCACTACCCTATTTCATACCCTCATCATCTTTTGTCTTAATGATTATTGCCATAACCTTCTAATTGATCTCCCTGCCTCAAGTCTCTACTCATTCCAGTCCATCCATACTACCAAACTGGTTTTTCTGAAGGGTACTCTTCAGTAAACTCCACTGACTTCCCCAGGATCAAATATAAAGCCCTCCATTTAGCATTTAAAGCCCCTCACAACTTGGCCTCTTCCTCTCCAATCTTCTCACGTTTTTCTTCCCTCCATGTATGCTACGGTCAGTCAGCACTGACCTCCCTGATGTTCCTCCCACACATCCCCACCTCCTCTTTTTACCTTTGAATTGCTTGTCCTCCATAGTTCTGTCTCACTTCCATCTCTTGAAATCCCTGCCTTCATTGACAAAAGGCTTTTATGGTCCCGACTTTCAGCCACTTGATCATTTCACGCCGAAGTTATTTTTCTTCCCACTTTCTATCTTATATATACCTGTTCATTTGCATGTCTCCATCAGTAAATAAGCTCCTTGAAGGCAGAGACCATTTCTGTGTTTTCATTCTCTTTTGTAAACCCAACCCTTAGTATAGTACCTGGCATATTACAAGGACTTAAAAAGGGGTAGCTCACTGATTGACAATCTAACAAATTGGGGTTTAGTACAAGGTTTTTTGTTATTAGTTTTAAAAGCTGGGAGTCTACAGTCAAAAGGATGAGTAATAGTTGCTCTAATGATGAATTTCAGTCTTATTTTATCAGACAGCTTGAATTTTCAAGTCAAAATCACATGGTAAAGCTAGTGTGACAGGGAAGTAGGGGAAGGGTCTTCCTTTTTCAAATTAATTTTTGAATTAATTAATTGAATTAATTAATGAATGAATGAATGAATTGAATTAATTCAAATTAATATTACGCATTCAGAAAAATAAGTTGCTGCATGTGAACCAAAAGTTTATAGGTTGAACTTGAAGTTTTATTCATTTTTTTTATGGTCCTGCAATCATTATAAATGAGAGAAATAATGATCTCATTGGCTGTTTGAATTACAAGCACCACCATGAGTTCAGCCACCCAATTCCTGATTGAAAATTAACTCCTGTAAAATAACCATGTCAGTATTTTTTAAACATTTTATAACATTGAGTAAATTTATATTTAATGTCTTTTTACAAATTGATTACACCTAGCTTTCATCTTTATAATAGTGGGTGTGAAATTAATGGGCCACAATTCACATACTGGTTGATCTTGTTCTTGAGTAATGCTAGCCAATCAGATTTCTTTCTTCATGGTGCAATCACTTACATCTAATACAGTAGTCTTTTTTACTATTATGTATGTTTTGAGCAGATTGTAGTGCTTTGATTTTAATAAAATAAACTTGAATGAACAAAGAAGCTGGGAGTCTTGGGTGTGCTCTAAGGCAGTTGGGAAGGAACCAGTTAAAGATGGAACAGTAGAGGGAACAGTATGCTGGAGAAGACCGAAGAAAATGTAGTCACTATCAGAGACTAGAGTAGAAAAGGAAAGTGTTGGGAATGATGTCAGTAGATTTTGAGATGAAGAGAGAAGAGAGCTTGTGAAGCATGCCCTCAGTTTTCCCAGTAAAGTATTAAGCAGCATTTGTTTCTCATTATTGATTATGAAAATATTTCATTTTGCTTCTTTTAAGTTCTACATTATCACATTATCATATTCCTCATTTTAAAGAATATCTTTGGATAACAACTTGGTGTAGTGAGTCAGGAGACAGGAAGATTCAGATTATACTGCCTGTCTTGTCTAAGACTAAAGTGACAGACCTGCATTGGTAGTTTCCTTTACCAGTGGAATTACAGATCCAGTCCCTATCCCTGTCTTTAAATAAATATGTATATATCTTCTCATTTTAGAATAAGTGAGCAACAGTATGTATGGGAAGATAAGAAAAGGTGAGATTAGGAGCGATTCAAATAATGCAGAATGGTTCTTTTGCAGGTATTTTGACAGAGATGTTAAATGTATTCGAGATTTCTTCATAAGGCGTTTCAGTTACGAAAGTGAACTTTATCCAACCTTTGGAGATATCAGGTTAGTTCTGTGAAGTGTTTAGATTTTTTTTTTAATTGATATAACCCTGCTTGTATGATTTATTCATGCCTCAAACCTTAATACTTTTAGCTAACCAAGGAAAATAGCAAACATTGATGTGATTGGAGCAATATCCCAACTCCTACCCCCATGCAGATTAGGGTAGTTTTTCTAAGATACTGAGACCATCTTCAAGATTTGTTTAGCTCCAGAGGATAAAACTTGAGGCTATTCACATCACTTCTGACCACTAGGAGGAACTCTAGGTGTGTGCTGATGTTTGACTGCTGCACTCACTTGAATGACCTCAGGGTGTCCACAGTACCTCTCCTTATTTAGTATCTTTCTGCTGTGGCCAAACAAATCTCTTCTTTATTAACTGCTAAGTGACCGAGAGGAGCATATCATTTGGTTTCTGTATCAAACCTAAACTACTAGGAGACTGGCCTGAGTTAGGTGCAGCCCAGAAGGGTCTTGGGGAAACTTCATGGAAGAACTTTACTCACGTTAAGGGACTCATATTTGTGTAAAGTATTTGGTTATTGGAAATGACAGTGCAACTGGGCCAGCAGACATCAGTAAATGTGATTGTAGGTGGACATAGCCAGCCATGCCTTGTAAGCATGAAGTGACCTCCTCCCACCCCAATAGTAAGAGAATCCAAATGTGACCTGTAATTCTCTCCAGAGCCTCTATGGAGGAGCCCTGAAGGGCACAGAGCTCAGGCCCCAGGAGCATTTCCCCGACCCCAGCAGAAATGATTACTGCTTGTACAGAGGACAAATAAAAGTAAACTATTAAAAAATAATTAAGTAGCTAACCATCTTTCCTAAAATTTTCCATAACCAATATAAAATACTGCATTTGTGATTCCAAAACACTCCCTTTTTTAATGTATTAACTATTAGAAATTAATCATCAAGACCATGTGAAATTAAACATTAAGATTTTTTTTGAGGAGTTTTAAATGTTTGAAATTGCTGTTTTTCCTAGGAGGGAAGACTCTCTTGATGTAGAAATTTTTGCCAGTGGATATACAAAAGAAATGCAGGAATATGATGAATTACTTCATCCACTAGGTCCTGATGGTGAAAGTCTTCAAATACATGAAGGATCTGAATATCCTTCATCACTTGAAGAGCTGACAGAAAAGGTAAAGACTTCGCAGTTGGAAAATCAAAGAAACCTCATAGATAAATCAGATGATGATTGTAAAGTGAACCCTTCTGAAGACCTAGTACAAAGGAATATAGATGTGCTATATGAGGATAAGAATAGTGCACAGTGTTTTGAAATGACTGACTTCAGTCATTCATTAGAAGAAATTCAGGAAGAGATTGTTGAAGGAAAGAAAAGAAGTTGCATAAAGAATTCTGAGATTGATTTTCATGAAAAAGAAAACAGCTCTGAAAATATCACCAAGGGAGAAGATCAGATGCATCAAGGAGAAATTCCTACTGATTGTCAAGAATATGAAGATGAATGCCCTGATCTGGTTAACTTGTCAGCATTAAACAGAGAACTCAGGCCTTTCAGGTATAGATATCTATTGATTGTACCTTACCTTTAATCTTTGGTTCAATACTTTTTCTTGCTTCTCATAAATGATAGTCTTTCAAAAATCCTGACATGTATAAAATGGAAACACACAATCTGTTACTTTTTATCTTAAAAAACTTAAGTTTTATTATTGCTCTTAATCTGTTAATCCAAGGCAACCTGTTGAATGGTTTTAAGTAAATGGTTTATCAGACTTCTGTTAGTTTTGCATAATGGTAACTGCTAAAGAATGTACAGGTGCTCTTGAACAGTCATAAGTTGCAAGCTATTGAAAGAAAAAGATTTATGGTTTGGTTTTTTTTTACATACATTTACAGTGTGATTCATTTGTAAATACTCATGCTTGTTCATTAGTCCATGTTACAGATTTGGGACCCAAATATATCTGCCTTCAAAATAATGTAAAGATGAAGTATCATCTGAGAGGGGGGAAGAGGAAAGGGGAGAGAAAAAAAGATTGTGTGTGTGTGTATCTAATAATAGTCACATTATTATGGATTTATATGTGTATTTATATTTCAAAAAATACATTCTAAGGATATAACAACTTCTATTTGAAGCAATACGACAGTGACTGAATAAATTCCCTCCATCCAGACAGGGAAAAAATGAGTATTAGGAATTAATGCTTTATAAATATCACAACCTTGATCTGTAGAAATGGATGTTTTGGCAGAGGAGGTGTTTTGGTGTTTTTGTTGTTGTTTTTGAAGTTTTTCTAACAATAATTCTAACTCTAGTCTCAGTTTTCTTGAAGTCTGTGTTGAGTTGGTGAGATTGTGCCAGTAGTCGATTTTTATAGATCGTTGAATAGTGTCATTGAGTAGAAAAAGAATTTTTTTTTTTCATTTTTAACACAGTTCATGTCACTTAAAACAATTCTAACTTTTGGTCAGGTGATACTTCTCTTAAAGCATTTACAATATAGACCACAAACAATTTTTTTTTAACATTAACCAACTGAGACACAAATAATAAATTATGTATGCTACCTTCTCAAGCCCTTGACCTAATCATCTCCACAGTATTACCAAGAATTAAAGGACTCTAACTTACTGTTGATCTAAGATCCAAGCTTAATAGCTTTATTATCGACTTAACCTCGAATGTTCCCCTACCAACAACCTGTACTTGAATAGATCTGGTATTAAGCTTACACCTTTTGACTGTAGGAAATTGCCACTAAGAGCAGGGACATTGCAGGGAAACAATGTCTCCCCAACTTCATGTCAGTTCCAGGCAGGAGTAGATTGTCAACTGGCATTCAGTCAGGCTTAAAGTCTTAAAGTATCAGTGGGAAAATTGAGTCAGGAGAATCCAGCCCAGGCTGAACAGCCACTCTGCCACCCTTCACATGAGATCACCTTTTTCAGTTCATACCAGCATCTCACAGGCTTAACTGGCATCAAGGACTGCCTTTGTTGCTATCCGTACCTGAAGTTAGACTCAAAGAACAGTCACTTAATAGTCCCATAGCATCTTAAAATAGCAATTTCCAATAACCAGGTTTCAGATATGACTATAATTTCACATTGACTAGGGAACATCTTTTGAGGCAAGTCTTAAGTGGCTTACATGCCTTTCTATCCATGTTCTAGTTCCTGATTAAGTAACAATCATAAAATCAAATTTACCATTAAAACCTTAACTTTTCCATCAATGCCAGATTTTACCCAAAGTTACCTGCCTCTAGGAAATTTAGACTAAAATTCTTTTCCCCAAACTAAAGATGTCTCTGATTTAGTCTCAGTAATTAATTCAGCCAATTGTTTTATACTGATTACTTTTACATCACTTTGTAACATGTCCAATTTTTCTCCCCATCTCTCCCCTCCCCCCACCCCCTAATACCTTGCATTCTGATCACCCCTTCCCTCAATGCATCCTCCCTTCTATCACATCCCACCCTTCCCTTATCCCCATCTTCTCTCTTTTCTTATAGGGCAAGATAAATTTGTATACATCATTATCTGTATTTATTTCCCAGTTATATGCAATAATAATTCTCAATATTCATTTCTAATACTTTGAATTCCAGCTTCTCTCCTTCCCTCCCTCCCTATCCCCACTGAGAAGGCAAGCAATTCAATACAGACTAAATATGTGTCGTTTTGCAAAAGACTTCCATAATAATCATGTTGTGTGATACTAACTATATTGCCCTCCATCCTACTTTATCCCCCCTTTTTTTATTCCTTCATTTGACCTTGTCCCTTCCCAAAAGTGTTTATTTCTAGTTTCTCCCTTCTCCCATTTGCCCTCCCTTCTATCTTTCTCCTCACCCCATTTGTATCCTACTCCCCTACTTTCCTGTAGTGTAAGATAGATTTTTATACTAAATTTAGTGAGCATGTTATTCCCTCGTTAAGCCATATGTGGAGATAGTAGCTTCACTTTTCCCCTCTCCCCTTCTCCCTTTTCTCCTCCATTGAACCAGATTTTTCTTACCCCTTTTATGAGTTATAGCCTACCCCATTCCATTTCTCCCTTTCTCCTCTCCGTATTTTCCTCCCTCATCCCTTAATTTTTATTTATTTTATTTTTCTTTCAGTGAACAATTTTTGTTCATTGAGTTCTTGAACCTTCTCCTCCATTTAGCTAACTCTGCATTTTAAAGCCTCCTTCTCCTCATTGGCTTTTTGGACCTCTTTTTCCAATTTAATTAGCTTCTTTGTAAAGGTATTATTTTCCTCAGCATTTTTTTGGCTCTCCATTAGCAAGTTGCTTACTCAGTTTTCAGGCTCTTCTATTGTCTGAGCCCAGTTTAAGTTCCCTTTGGAGGCCCTGGAGGCTTTGACTTCCTGTGACAATATGCCTAGTTCTTCATCATCTGAAAGGATGGGAGGAGACACCTGTTCACCAAGAAAGTAACCTTCTGTAGTCTTATTTTTTTTTCCCTTTTTTGGGAATTTTCCCAACCAGTTACTTGACTTCTGAATCCTTTGTCAAGAGGATAATCCTATTGTCCCTCCTCTCCCCAGTGCCATGTTCAAGGCTGAGATTTAACTCCGCTGTTCCTAGTGCTTTGGGTAGGGGCCATCACTCAGGGCTGAGGTTTAGATCAGCTGCTCCTTACCGCCAAAGGCTTTATGCTGAGCTGCTTGGACAGTGAACCCAGGTTGCTTCCTGGCCAGCCACTGTATCTGCTGCTGTGGCCTCTGCTGTCACCTGAGGCTATTACTTTAGGAACCCTGTTCCCTGTAGCCCAGCTGGGCAAGCCCTCCCACACCGATCTTTGGAGCTTTCTTTGTCTCTTGTGGGTTGAGGTATCTGGGACCCTCCCTGCTGGGAACTCTAACCTGGAGGTCTGTTCAGGTCCAGTTCCTCCCAATGCCATGTGGCCAGGGCTGTGCTACACTTTGCTCAGCATCCTGTGAGATAGACCTTTCCTGTCAGCCTTCCAGGTTACCTTTGGCTGGAAACCTCTTTCGCTCTGTTGTTCTGTGGCATCTGCTGCTCTAGAACTTGTTGAGAGTCATTTTTACAGGAATTTTGTAGGCTGTGGAGGAAACGCTAGAGTGTATGTGTCTTTCTACTCCACCATCTTGACCCTGCCTAGAAAAAGAATTTAAATAAAAGAATCAAGACAAAAGTGAGAGCTTTGAAGGAGGTAAAAGCATTAGTACTTGAGATGACATACATCCTTAATTTATAGAGATTTTAACAAGTGGAGGCCTTAATGAGCTTTTCATGAAAAGAGGATGTGTGTCAAAGTGTATGAGATGAGATTTTAAATTTACAAAATCAGAAAGTGTTTTTTAATTTTAGTCCTTCAATTTTTCTACCATGGTAATATTCTTTCTGAAGCTTTAGGTTGATAGATTCTCAGGTAACAAAGCCAGAACAGAGACTTATGTCTCTTATCTGTGGAACATTCAACTTGTTGACTGGAATTTCAAGGATTGTTAGAAACAATTACATGGTGATTTTAGGTTTTCATATGCTTTAATTGTACATTAAAGTTAAATTATTGCTTGATACAGTAACGTTTGATTTCTGTTTTAGGGATGAAAACATGGAACAAATTAATCACCATAGAACAAGAACTGAGAGTGTTACTTCTGCCGCCAGTATTGTAAGCTATTCCACAATTCCTCCGGTAACTCATTTTCAGTGTTTGCTAATTACCTACAATGGACATGATAAGTTTTTCAGAGAGTGCAGTTACATAAAACATGGTCCCTACATTCATTTTATAATCTATCCAGGAGATTCAAAAGATACCTACAATATAAATAGCTTTATTTTTAACAGTAATGTATTAATACCTAATAGCTGTATAATAAGTTTTATATCACACTTTTACAGAAATTTCATTTATTCTTTAATAGCAGAAGAGAGGCAAAGAAGTTATTTTCCCTGTTTTACAGATAAATAAATTTAGGTTTCAGCAAAGTTGCTTGTTTCTTCCATTCCCCCCTTTTCTTCCTTCCCTAGGATCAGAAATTTAAATGCTTTGATTTCATTGGTGTAGGGATCTATTCTTAAAGAGTTTCCTAGTAGATAGACTAAGTTAACTTATTCTCAGATTCACACAGCAGGTGTTTCATAGGTGGACTTTGAATTCAGTTATCTTAGCTCCAATGCCAGCTCTCGAGCACATAACTGGAACTACTGCATAATTTTTTTTTAAATTTTGATATACGTAAAAGGTGATTTATGAAAATGACATAAGTAGGCTTTCAAGGTTCTCCAGTACTTTTGCACGGTCCTCCTAGTGACCAAAAGCATGATTTTCTGTATAAAAGGAGGGATTTGGAATTGGTCTTTAAGGTAATCTTTAATTCATTTACCAATTTTTCATGATGAGCTGTTGCAGGTGTACTTCGTAACAGTTTCTGAAGAAAAAAATGGAAATACTCAAGCTCAGTGGAGTAGTGTTTTCCCCGAATTTTTTTCCTGAAGAGATCTTTTTCAAGTTTTTTTTTATTTTTCAATTGTCTCCTACTTTATTGCATGAAAGTCATCTTGGGCTTTTGAAAGTTAGGCCAATAGAGTACAAGGCCTGGCAGGTCCTACAAAGTTAGAAAGTCTTTAAGTGTGGTCTTCATGCCTGGTAATAAAGAGGGTCATCATATATATTCGTATCCTGAATCTGTAGTGTTCCATAACTTGAAGCTCCATATCACCACTTTGTCACTGGGTGATGATTTGGGTTTTGGTTGGTTTTTCATTTGGTTTTTGCTGTGGCCACTCTTAATGATCAGTTACAGTCAGCAGTGTGAGTTAATAAAATGAGACCCACAGCAAAAAGATGAATAGTAGTGTATTTGTTTTCTTAGTTTGGAACAAATTAGTAATCACATAGCCTTAATTCTACAGATAAAGTGGGATATTGAACAGAAATACTAGATTTGCAGTCAGGAAAGAGCTGAGTTTGAATCCACCTTGGACACAGGTCTGTTAATCTTTCTAAACCTCAGTTGTTTCATCTGCTTACTGTCCATTCACAACATTTAAAAAACCCCATACTGATATCCTAATGGACAAACAAATTTAAAATACCAAACAGTACAAGAAAAATATATTGCCTTTCTGCAAATACCAACTGGAATCAAAGTAGAATAATAATATCTCACAGGGTTTTGCTGAAAAGATCATTTGAGATAATGTGTTCTGAAGTGTTTTGTAGAGAAAAGGAAGTCTGTGACACAAGTGAGGGATATGCAGCAGATAGCCCTATATTGCCCTCATAGCCTCTCAGTGTCAAGAGAAATTCAAAAGTTACCCCAACACATTCAGCAGCTCTCCTGTGATGAATTTGTAGGAAGACATAGGTTAGAGTCACACCAGATGGGCAGGCATGGACAGGTTAGAGGCTTCATTGCTAGAAGGGATCATTCATATTGGGAATAACACAGGATTCATTTGTATGTAAATAACATCTATTATTCAATACACAGAATTAGAGACAATTTGATTTCATATTCTGTAATTTCCATTGAACTTATTTTTCACTTTTAAAATATGAAGAGAAAGTTTAAAGTATTTTGTGAAGAGGTTTTAAAAGTTATGCATCCCTATACTTTGATTCTGGTCTGATATTTGTGGAAAGGCAATGTAATTTCCTGGGATACTTGTTAGGTATTTTGAGTTTGATTATCCATTAGTACATCTATTTAGTGGTTTAAAAATGCAAATGGACAGGAAGTTTGGCCTAGAAATAAATAGGGAATAAAAAGTCAGTTGGATTGCCTTTGGAAAATTGCACAGTGCATTTAATGACCTCAGACTTCCCTGAAACAAAGGCCCATATTTTTAACGCCAGGTATTCTTGTGGTGATATGTGGCTTCAAGTCATGGAATAGCATGGAGGTTCAAGATATGAGCAGACAGGAGATGACACTTTATAAATGAAGAATTACAGAGAGGCAAAGTGGTAGAAAGAATGTCAGAAATGTAGGAATGGGAAACAATGAATAGGTTATATTATTGCATGAACCAGAGGACAGTTGATGGACACTTGCTTCACTGATATCTACAGTTATATGAAAAAAACCTCAGTCCAACCAGTTCCTTGGGTAGACTGTAAATTTCTGCGTGGACATGGATAAGTCTCACACAATAGCAGACTACATCTTTGGAGCATGTACGTGTAGCACTTAGACATTTATAAAATACTTTACATCTGTTAGGTCATTTGATCCTTCCAGTACTCCTGTGAGGTAGATGCTACAATATTACTTCCATAACAAAATATATTGAAAAGTTAATTAAGTAACTTTTTTAACTGACTAGTAAGTTGGAGAAAGTCAAACCTAGTTTTGTCCTCACTCTTGGTCCAGTGTTCTTTTCCCCGCCATCCTCTCAGTTTTAAAATTTAGCTTTCAACCAGATTGTCAAATGTGCCATATACGATGTAGTCTTCTGTTACAAAGCAAATAGACAATACCAAAATGAGATTTAATCTGGCCTGTTTAAAATGATCTAAACTTCATGAAACCTGTCACAGCCATATAGATCCTCCAACCAGATAAAATGCTTTTGATATGGAAAGCCCAGTTCACAGACAATGACAGTGATCCTTCTAATCCTTTTAAATCTCTTAATATTATTTTCTAATCAAGTCTATGTGTGTTTGTTAATTCAGTTTGGCCAACATTTATTAGCCACCTATTATGTACAGGACACAGCCTGCCATTGTGGAAGATACAAAGATGAAATAAGTCAAAGTTCCTACATTAAAATTTAGAATTCAGTTAAATCCAGTACACTCGACACCAGGGGCAAAAGAGAAAATATAGAATGTCCTGTCCTGAAGTAGATTATAAATTCTATAGGATTTCAGAAAAAGGAAGAAAATTCAATTGGAATGTTCCCATTGAGCTTACTTTGTGCAATTAAAATAAATAACTTGAATTAGAATTAGAGTTGAGCTAATTCTGTTTTCTCTTAACACAAGAGACCATTTATACCTTCCCCAAATTATCCGTGGTTTTTTATGTATTCCTGCTGCCATCAGAACAGGAAATTCCGAAGTAAAATAAGGGAATTGTTTTACATAGTTTGTCCTAATGGCAAAAATAGCATAATAGGGCATTTGGAGAAATGTCCATTTTTTCCCCCTGTAATGAACACTAGGTGGCAATATTTCATCAAATTAGGAGAGCTGGAATAGTTCCCTTTTTTTTAAAAAAAAAAAAAAAAAAGCAATGTTTTTGCTAAGAATCTGTCATTGACAGTTTGGATTTTATTGAATCTTTTTATTTGTTGGACAAATTTATGTGATAAGATCTAAATTAGAGCAGGAGTTTTTAAGTATTTGTTTCTGTGACTCTAACCTCTTACCAGATACAGCTGTCCTTAATGATGATGATGTGTGCTACCTCTTGTTTGCAGGAACTGGTGAAACAGAAGGTGAAACGCCAATTGACCAAACAACAAAAAGCAATAGTGAGGCGACGGTTACAGAAGGGAGAAGCAAATATTTATACCAAGCAAAGGAGAGAAAACACCTACAACATTAAGTCAAGCTTAGAAGCAGCCAACTTCTGGGGATAATGACTAGAACTTTTTTCTGAAGGTGTAGTTTATAATATATTAGGGGGAAAGTGTGTTATTTTGAAGATCCTATTTTTCTGTAATTTTGGTTACATAAATGTGTGCATATGTATAGCTGGCCATTGTCTTTTCTAATAGGAAACTATTTTGAAGTAATTGATTTTTTCAGAAGATTGTTTACAAAGAAATTTTGTCAGCTTAATGAATGGAAACTCTGAAATTAATATTGGAACAATATTACATATACTGAATTGTCATATTTTATCTTTTGGTAACTAGAGCATTTCAATCCTGTGGAAATTTGACAAAGAAAATATATTCTAAATGCTCAATGGAAATAGGCCCTTAGAGTAATAGAATCACTGCCTTCAGAGTTAAATTCTTCTAGTCTGACCTGGACCTTTACAACATCCCCAACTGATCATTCAACCTCTACTTGGAACCTACAGATAAGTTTTGACATAACCACAGAAATATCTCAAGTTACTGTTTCTTTGAAGTCGTTTGCAGTTAAAACCTTCCACACAAGTATAATTCAGGAAGAAGAGATAGTAAAAAGTATTGTCTATCTGAGTTAAACTGCAGTGGGACAAGAATTATATCTCTAACTCACATGACTAATACCCTAGTTTAAACTATATCATTAACACCTGTTTATTCAGTGTACCTATTCAAGGGCAGCATTGGGCATTTGGTAGCCTAATTTTAAGTGGAAATATCAATCAGCAAACACCTACTTCATGCCTGGCACCATGCTGTAGGCACTGAGGATTATTGAGGAGAGAAATTGTGGAGAAAGGCTCACCTTCCTCACTTTCACCAACAGCTGGCCAGCTGCCACCAACATGCAGATTCCACAGAAGCCCTAGAAATGGCAGCACCCCCTTACACCAGTAGTCCTCCTGAAATTCCAGCCCTAACCTTACTGCCACCATTCCCACCAACAACTATTAACAGGGCAAACAAGCCACCCTCCTCAAGTCAACAGGGTGCCTTGGGAAAGAGCCAATCCAGCATGTGCAGAAAAGTCAAATCACCACCTTAACTATCAACTCCACTTAGACCCTGATAGACACAGCCTAAGAACCTGAAGATTGAGAAAAAGAGTAAAAAAATACTCTTTGAAAGAAGAGCACTGGCAAATGGTCCAACATCAAAAACTGTATTTTTATCAGTGGAAGTGACATTTAAAAAGAGACATTACTATCTCTTTGGGACCTTTGTCATTGGGACTTTTCAATCTGATTTGCATTTGAACACTCCTCTCCCACCCCACACGTGTTAAATGTATCCACCAATTAGAATGTGCCCTCCTTGAGGGAAGGAACTGTCTTTTTTTCTTCTTTATATCCCCAGAGCTTTGTATATATGAGTACTTCATTCCCTCATACAAAGTCCAAGAAAAGAAATAATCCCTGTAAGCATGTGGATAAGTGCTAAATTAAATACATATGAATTTGATGACATTGCCTCGTAGGCAAGGTAGAGTGGTAAGAGCAGCCAACCAAAAAAAAAAAAAGCACCAAATGACAGTATCACTTAGTTTCTTTAATTGCTAAGAAGAAAATACCGTGGTAAAATTGCTAATAGAACCAAAAAGTTTAGGTGTAATACATGTCAAATATTTATTAAAATATGTAATCCAAAAGGGAAAATAAATTAAGCATGACCTCATGCTTCTTGATTTTGTTAGTTTAACTACCAGACCCTCAGTTGACTCAGTTAAAATTGAGTACCCACCTTGTATGAGGCATTGTTGTAAGTTTAGAAATTGAAGTGGAAAACAATTGTTACATTAAAGATGCTAAAATTGAATAGAAGAGATTAAATAAATGTAAGACATCTAATAGCAAATGTGAGACAACACTGACCAGTTGTATCTTCTGTAAGTACTAATGTTGATGGGAAATTCAACCCTCTGTTCTGTTTGGTCATAAAATAGATTTCTTTGGCAACTGAGGTCCAGATTGTCATGTTACATGTGGTACATAATGCCAGGTTACCTTTTACTTACCAAGTTCTGGACTTGAGCCCCATTGAGAGTCCTGAGCAATTCACGTTACTGGATAATGAAAACACATTCCACACTATGTAAAAAAAACTTGACAATCTAATGTCGGAATGATACGATAGCATCCCTCACTGCCAGGTTCTGCAATTCCTCAAAAAAATTCATAGCACTTCTGCTCTCCATTGCCAAGGAAACCCCTGTGAGAACTACTTGCCCCCTTATTTGCACAGTACATCCAAGTAAGTTTTAATTAGGGCAGGGGTTCAATCTTTTAAATTTGTATTTTCCACAGGACATAGTGTAGTTCTCTGCATGTTGGTGTTTTTTGAATGATTACTAAATGTGTGATTTCAGTTATTCCCAGAAAAGCACCTCTTACTTGTTCCACAATCCGTTTCTCCTGTTATATGTATAATTCACATTTGTTTTTTAATTACTTGCACAATTTTCCATCACTGAAGTCATCATAGATCTTTTGTACTCACTGGACAATACTTGTCAAGATGGCAGAACAGTTCATCTCACTACTCTAGCAAGAATGAAAAAAGAGAATGAGACAGAAATGACCAAAAAACCCAAGGAGAAACTATAGTAAGTGCACATTGGCAGCACAAGTCCACATAAACAGCCAGAAGTCTGAGTACTGGAGATGATATCTAACTAGGAAATCTTTTGTGGGAGGATAGTACAGATGATGAGGTTGAGGGTTGATAGGGACCCCAAAATACCGACAGTCCAGGTCGTGCTTCAATGAATTCAACTCAAGCCTTCTTAAAGCCAAAGAAAACAAAGTTTATTAAAGATTCGTCAAATTATATTCACATGTGGACCATATAGAATCCCAGCAACCCAGTCTGAGCTGGATTGAATCTGAGCACCTTCATGGAGGCAAGATGGGACTTAAATACAGAAAAGAGTATAGGAGGGATCTGGGGGGAAGGGGGAAGGGGGTCTGGTAATCCAGGGTGATGGGAGGAGGGGTTTAGGAAGGGTCTTGAGGTGAAGTCCAAGGAGGGAATCCAAAGAGGGTCAAAGGCTGGAAGCAGCTGGAGGCTATCAGGAGATATCAGACAATGGAGGGTTTGGGCGGGAACCAGGTAGGGCAATCCAGAGATTTTGATAGGGGCAGTATGGGAATGAATACAGATCTCCATGAGCTTCCAGAGACTGCCTGAACAAATAGGAAGATTGGATTTGAGTAGGAAAGACCAGATTAAGTGGGAAAATTCAAGGAGGCTCCCAGAGTCTGAACCCCATCAGAATCTACTAGTCACCTCCCAATATCCCAAAGTGAAAACTCCCAGGAATATCATAACCGACATCTGGGACTTGAAGGTTGAAAAAACTAAAAGCAGAACAATTTAAATAACGAAGGAACTTCGATCTATTTTTAAAAAAAAAAAGATAACCTGGATTCTCGTTCTGAAATATAAGGGATATTTTTTGTTAGCTTAAACTCAGTAAAATCTCTATCCTTTTTACAAAAGTTCCAAGACAAAGGGATTCTCTGTTTAGCACTGCCTACATAATTGTAGTTAGGTCACCTCTAAATGTTTTGGCCATATTCAAAATGCTTATAAATGCTGTTTGGTTTCTTTCTACACAAGAAACCCCTTCACCATGCAAGTGACCCCTGAGCCTCAGAGTAGTCATCATCATCACCACTGGGAGGCCCCGAAATGCGTTACACATCAAACCTTCCTTAAAGTAAAATTGCTTCCCCATAACACCACAAGCCTGTAGGTGTAGGAGCAATCAGGGTACTCTTGATTCCATTCATTTGCACCATGACAAGAGTTTGCTTTTTCTTAACTTTCAGATTTCAATGGGGTTTTGACTTTGCATGTCTCTGCTGCTATCACTTAATAGACAACAATAGTTTGAGTAATGAGAATGACCTAAAAGGTAATATTTTGTTCTAGAAATGGCTGTTAAAAGCATCAATAAACTTCTTTAATTTTTAAAAGAAATAAAATGTTTTTTATGTAGCAGAATCAACTTATTTTCCACTGATTTTTATTGAATTTCCATAACTGGAAATGGGTTCTATTGTTTTGAGACACGTCAATCATATATTGATTGCACCTTGAAATGAAAGTAATAACCGTTCATATCTCAACTATTCTACCTAGATTAATCTGCTCTGAGTTAGTAAAATGTTTGAGTGAGGCACACAGAAAAATATCTTAGTGCCGATTTAGTGGGTTTTAATTTTACTTAAATTTACATATCAATCAAATATTTGAATGCCAGTTATCTAAGTTAGCATTATGTTATATACTAAGTGGGAGAGGGGAAATAGAGAAATTAAAAATAGTAACTGTGTCTTCAAAGAGTTTTAATCTATTTGAAGAAACAAGATTAATGTGGGAAAGTAGTTGAATTCCAGATAGTAATTGTGTTGTCCCGTAGACATCCATACAGCTCAGAAAGAGAACCCCAGTAGAGTAGATTAAGAACCCCCGGAGTGGGGCACTCATAGGCCCAAGGCAAATTCTAACTCCAGGTTGCTGGCTTTGATGTCCTTGGTCTCCTTAAGGAATAGTGTGCACTAGAAGCTGCCTGGGGGGTGAAACCCTTTCTCCACTGGCTCTTCTCAGACTTCCTTAGAAAACAAAGGGAGTTGCACTAGCCCTATTCTAGACTAAATTCTGGGGTGTTTCCCCCCTCAAACTGTAGGTGATGATAAAGGGTAAGGCAGTCAAGTTTCTCCATTCTCTAGTTGGGTGTTCCAGTCAAGACAGCTGTTTGTCCAGCAGACTCCCAACGATAAAGCTTTTCCTCCAACAAGCTTAGCTTTTAGCAGCAGAAACAAAACTTGTCTGTCTTTCAGCCGTGGGGAGAAAGAGGGGTGGGAGTAGTGGGACCGAATATGGGGGAGGCAGGCAGAAACAGGCTCAAAACCAGAGGCTCTTAACTAATGTTGTCATGCCCTTTGGTAGTCTTGTGAAGCCTTTGGACTCCTTCTAAAAAAGAAAATGTTTTGTTGTTTAATTCCTAATTGAAAGGAATGTTAATGCATTTGCATTCCATGGACCCTAAATTGAACCCTGCTCTAAATTTTATCAGTTCTCAGTTTGGCAGATGTGAGCCATTCACTTATTTGGGCTTAGCTCTCCTACACTACCAGCTTCTTCTTTCTCCATCTATTCATTCCCTCTCCTGTCTCAAGGTAGGGTTTCCTTGTGAGAAGTGACTCAACTCTACTTTAGGGTGAAACACCAAAACTCACATTTGGCAGATTCACTACAAATAGGAAGTACAAAATCGCCCCTTAACTACCAGAGTCCCAGTTATCAGAGCTTTCACCTATCACGCTCAGTACTCCTAACAGTCATATGTAAAGGATCTCTTTTTCTCTGAGGGCTGCTTTAACTCAGGTGTTCCTTGTTATGAGACAGTTATGTGGTGAAGTAGATAGCCTACAGGGCCTAGAGTCATGAAGATCTACGTTCATAAACCCACTTTAGATTCTTACTAGTTGTGTGTCCCTGAGCAAGTCACTTGCCTCAGTTTCCTCGTATGTAAAATGGGATAATAGTAACACCTACCTCCCAGGGTTGTGAGGATCAAGTAAGAGAATTGTAAATCACTTAGCATTGTGCCTAGTATGTAGTAAGCACTTTATAAATGTTAGCTATAGTAACTGTAATTCAGATCCCCAAGTACTTTTGCTAAGGGATGATTTTCTCCAAGATTCTCTCAAAACTGTTTCTCCCCTCTCCACAAATAAAGGACAGTACCTTACCTACCTACCATATGCAGAGTATTGTATTAGGCATGAGGGGAAGTGCAAGGGTTAAATAAAACATGAGAACATTATGCTATGTACTAGGAAAAGATAAATATTAAAAGAAGGTTCCCATCCACATGGAATTTAACCATCCAGATCACAGAGGGCCAAAAAAGCCAAGAAAAGTATAGGTTTTATGGTATAGAAAACCATTGAAGATTTTAATCAGTGTTACAATAAAAGTCTACATAAGTATAGTCCCAGCCCTTCCCCTCCCCAGACATGAAGCCTATGAAAGTTACCCCAAGTTCAAAGCATGCTTTCATTCAGCATCTGTTCAAAACCACAGTCCCAACCAATGCTTCTTTTTTCCTGAACTAACCAGAAATCAGTTTGGAACAAAAGGCACTTAATTAGACATCTCAATAAATAACAGAGAAAAGTGGCATATTTCTCCTCCAATTCAAACACCATCACTGGAAGTGGAATATTCATAGTCAGGACCACTCACACTCCTAATTCGACATTCCAGTGGCAATTCTCTCATTCTGATGCAAACACTTGCTATTTTCTTTTCTTTTTTTTCACATGCCACATATGTAAATACAAATAATACTCACTTTAAAGCCTGTGTATATAGTTGTTTTTTTTTTCAATCTCTTAACTACCCCATTCAGTCCCAGCAATGGTAATATCAGTAGTAGTCCTGCCTCATTAAGATAATGCACTGAAATTAGTAGCGGGTTGATGCAGAGTATTTTCACCATTCCTCTTTGAGAGTGCAATTGGTACTTGTTTAATTCACAGCAATACACCACACAGCAAAAACAAACAAACCAAAGAAAAGTAGTATATCATAGCAGAAATAACATTTTTTATTATGCTTTTTTTCTTTAAAAAAATCTGCTCCTACCAATACTCCCCTCTCCATAAGCAAATTTAATTAATTATAAATTAAGCTTTCAATAAGTGACTGCATGGTTCAGGAAAAGAAATTCCCATACTAACCATATTCAGAGATGTAGGTCTCTCTGCATTTTAACTTCATCATCTTTCTATTGAAAGGTGAGTGTTAATATTTCATTTTCATTTGTTTGGACTTCAATCAAGCAATGAAAAAATATTTATTAAGCACCTACTATATGCCAAGGACTGTGCTAGGTGATGGGGATACAAAAAGAGACAAAAGACAGTCCCTGCCCTCAAGGAGCCTACAATTTAATGGGAAAGAGAGCATGTAAACAAATATATGCAAAGCCAACCTATGTGAAGGATTAAGAGGAAGTAATTAAAAAAGGAAAGGCACTGGAATTAAGAGGAGTTGAAGAGGGTTTCCTGTAAAAGATGGTATTTTATTGGGACTTGAAGTCAGGGATGCTAGTCAGAGTGGAAGAAGACAAGTTTTCAGCTATGGGGGAACAACAGAGAAAATTCCTGGAGCTAAGAGACGGGAATGTCTTGCTTATGGAACCCTCAGGAAACCAGTGTCATTGGATCTAAGAGTATGTGTAAGGGAGTAAGGTAGAACAAAACTGGAAAGGTGGGAAAGGGCTAGGTTATGAAGGTTCTGAATGCCAAATGGTATTTTATATTTCTTCTGGAAGCAACCCGAAGCCACCATAATCAGACCTGTGCTTTAGGAAAATCACCCAAGTGACTGAAGGATGGACTAGAGTAGAGAGAAACTTGAGGCAGGCAGATCCACTAGTGTCCAGATGTAAGGTGACGAGGACCTACACCAGAGTGGTGGCAGTGTCAGAGAAGAGAAGGGTGTGTATTGGAAAGATGTTGTAAAGGAGAAAATTAATAGACCTTGACAGGAGATGGATATGGGAGGTGATAGTGAAGAATCCAGATCTTCTAGTTTGTGAGACTGACTTGTGGTATATCATTGAATTGATGAGAGTTCTAAAATTTTCCAAAGGTTTTTTTCCTCTATAATGTTATCATTGTAAGTATTGTTCTTGTTCTACTGATTTCATTCTGCATTAGTTGGTAGAGGTTTCCCAACTTCCTCTGACATGGTCCATTTCGTAATTTTTTATGACATAATACTATTCCATTATATTCATATGGCACCTTTTGTTAAGCCCTCCCCCAATTAGAATGTCCTCTTCGTTTCTGAATTTTGGCTACCACAGAAAAAGGCAGCTCTGAATATTTTTGTACAGATAGGATTTTACTTCTTTCTAAATTTCTTGGGGTATAGTATGTAGTATATATAATATGTAGTACGTAGGATATAGTAGTATGTAGGCTGTAGTAGTGGTATAGCTGGTGATGGAGTTCAGGCTCTGGGAGCCTCCTTGAGCTCCCCTTGATGGGGTTCAGACTCTGGGAGCCTCCTTGAGCTCCCCTTGAATTTTCCCACTTAATGTGGCCTTCTTACTCAAATCTAATCTTCCCATTTCTTCCGGCAGTCTCAGAAAGCCCACGGGCTTTTCATTATCATTTCAGGTCTCCATTGCACTCCCCACCCTTGATCCCATCAAAACCCCACTTCCCCAGGCTGCCGACCACTCCCATCTAGATCTATATCCATTCCCATACTGCCCCCATCAAGATCTCTGGATTGCCCCATGTGCTTCCCACCTAGGTGCCCCCTGGTCTGCCCCCTAGACTGTCTCATGATAACCTCCAGCTGTTTCCAGCCTTTGACCCTCCTTGGATTCCCTCCTTGGACTTCTCAAGATCTTTCCTAAACCCTTCCTCCCATCACCATGGACTACCAGACCACCCCACCCAGATCCCTCCTATACTCTTTTCTGTATTTAAGTTCCATCTTGCCTCCATGAAGGTGCTCAGATGCAATCCAGCTCAGGCTCTGTCTAGCTGAGATTCTGTCTGGTCTGCTTGTGAATACAAGTGTCACAAGTGCTTAGGCTCCTTAAGAGGCAACCTAATTTGGCGAATCTTTAATAAACTTTGTTTTCTTTGGTTTTAAGAAGGCTTGAGTCAAATTCATTAGAGCAAAACCCGGACTGTCGGTATGTTGGGGTCTTCATCACCCCTTAACCTCATCAGCTGAGTCAAAGGGCATGCATATTTCAGTAACTTTGGAGGCATAGTTCCAAATTGCTTTTTGGAGTAACTGGACCAATTCACAGCTGTACCAAAATGGTGCTGGTGTACTTATTTTCTGCAGCCCCTCCAACATGTGTCATTTTCTTCTTTGATCATCTTTACCAGTTTTATGAGTGCAAGGTGAGTGCTCAAAGTTGCTTTAATTTGCATTTTTCCAATTATTAGTGTTCTAGAGCATTTTTTTTCCAAATGGTGGTTGATAGATTAGATTTCTTCCTTCAAAAACTTCCTGTTCATATCCTTTGATCATTTAGATATTGAGGAATGGCTCTTCATTTTATAAATCAGATTCAGTTCCTTATATGCATATCCAAGGCTTTTACTGTTTTCAGCTCTGTGCTATAAGCAACTGCTACCCTCCATTGAACTGTCAACTGCTGGAAGAGAAAGAGGCAGGCATTTGCTAGCATCCTGTGAATGGCCCCAGCTGCATTACTACTTAAAGGAGATTGGGTTTGTTGTTAATACCTTTCCCTTTAGATGAGGTGCTGGCAAGCATGAGGTATGGGATCTGAGTTTGGGGTCCTGGTGCCAGAAGCTCTGGTTCTGCTTGGATCCTGGAAGGTAAAAGGTGATTATATATGTGTGCCTTTCATCATAGTTTGGGTCTAGTCTAGCAACCATGAACTCAGACAGATTTTGAGAGGTAGCAGAAGATAGAAGGGTTTAGTGAGCTCTAGTCCATGGGGTCATGAAGAATAAAACACCACCAAACAACTGAACAAGAATTCTAGCAATGGATGCTAAAACATGACCATGACATTTTGGTGTTTTGACAGCAACTGCATCAATAGTACAGTCAAAATTATCCTTTTCAGTTTGAAATGGAAAAATACAGTGTTTAATGTAAGCATATTTACAAGTGCAGGCTAAAGCAATATAGCTCAGAATATGCTGATAATGCAGTCATGGCAGGAAACATTAACTATATACAGCTGTATGATGACTGGTTTTCCTGACCTAACACTTCTTTAAACTATTTTTAATATCTATTATAAGATTTATTCACAATCAATAGAAGCTTGTCTTTATCTTATTTTAGGTCATTTTCATTTATTTTCAAAATATGCTAGACCCCTGTTATAACATAATTCATTGTAATTGCACTTATTTATACCACAGATGAAATCCTGTCACCGGAAGCATAACTCCATGCAGAAAAAGCCAGATATAACCCAACAGGGATGTTGTACTTGTTGCTCCCCAATATCACAATTGTGAAAGCATTATATTGTATGAGGTGTGATCATAAAACAATGGAATTGAATGTACAAGCCATGAATGGAAATCCATATATTTACTTTATATTCATATTTTATAGAGAAGAAGAGAAAAAAGAAACAAGAGGAAGAGAGAAAGAAACACAGAAGTAAAATCAGAGGCAGAGAAACAGAAAAAATGAATGATAGTCTTTCATCATAAGGGTGAATATTTGTGTAAAGGTCATAGTAAATTGAGCTGCTAGAGCAGTCACTATCATTTTCAGAATATGTTCTGGGATTTAAATGGGCCAGCTAAATTCCTGAAAATGTTTCCATTTACTATAGTACAGCTACCTAGTATAAAACATGTACTAGTGATTTGATGTTATCCTTCAGTATATTTTTAATTACAATATCTACATTTCCTGGCCTAAATAGAGCCAAATTCCTTGCCTTGAATAGAACCAAATCAATGAAATAAGGTAAAACTTTCATTTCAGTCAAACCTTCATAAACAGCTTTTTACAGAACTAGATTATCTGCTAGTGCTGGAGTAAAAGATGTATATATTACCACTAATTGCATCAGGTTTTTAATCCACGATCTCCAAATCAAATTTGTGTGGCAGAGTAAAAGCTCAGCTAACCAGAATGCTCAGGAGAGGGACATTCTAGTTCACTGTGTTTTCTAAGTGTATCAGGGGCACTCTCAAATCATAACATACATCTCTCAGAGAAGGTATCCTGTAGTATCAAGTTCAAGGTAATTTTGTATTTCTGCACTTACTCAAAACCATAACCTCTAATGTGTTTATTTTTAAAAATCAGCTAGAGGACACAATTAGTTCAAAGCAAAAGCATTTACTGAAAAATCATAGTAAGAAAAGAAATATCCATAAACTTGAGGCACACTCCCACAAAAGTAAGAAGAAAGGGCGGGGGGGAAGTTTACAAGGAACACACAAGTAGTGAACATAAATGGACCTATCCTCATAGAGGGGCAACGCACCAGTGTCTTCTGATGAGGTTGCATTGTACCAGTGCCACCCCCCACCCTCCCAAGACACATTATCTTGTGCACAGTCAGTTATTTGTTTTGAGTCAGTCTGAGTGACTCTCTTAAAACCTTGTTTAAATTTTGAGTATGTGGCATTTAGGGCAGCTAGGTTGCTTAAGGGATAGAGTGTTGAGCTTAGAGTCACTAAGATTCTTCTTTCTAGTTCAAATCTGGCCCTAGACACTTACTAGCTGTGTGACCTGGGGGTTTTCTTGGCAAAGATGCTAGAGTGGTTTGTCATTTTCTTCTCCAGCTCATTTTACGGATGAGGGAACTGAGGCAAACAAGGTTAAGTGATTTGTTCAAGGTCACATGGAAAGTGACTGAGGCCAGATTTGAACTAAAGGAAGTGTTCCTGACTACTCGCCCAACATTCTGTCCACTGTACCACCTGGCTGCCCATCCAATCCATATACCTTTGCCCTATATGGACATTGCTTATCCCTGTCTGTAAAAGGTCGAACAAAGCTCAAACTAGGCAGACCCACCCAATACTTATTGACTTGGCAGGTTGAATAAACTCCTTTTTAACTTTGTCTTTCTGAGTATGCTGCATTAATAAAAACTAGGTCCAAATGAAGATATGTTTTAACGCTATTTGTGGACATAAGACATTTTCTGTAAGCTGTCTCTTGGATTTTCTCAAACATTGATCATTGAGCATGTGGTTACAGATTTTTCTCCTTGTTTCTAGCTTCAGCTAGAGTTTTTTGGTGGTGCCTCCTCAGAAGAATGGGCTCTACCATGTTCTTTTAGTTCAAAGAGGTTTTTTTGTAGCTTCCTTAGCAAACAGTTGCTCTTAATACACATTCAGCCACAGACCAGAAAAGGCCTTTCTTGGAGGGAAGGGGGAAGGGAAGAAGAAGAAACCCTCCATTTTTGATCAAGGAATGATCTTTGTGTTCTTTTCAAAATATTTCCCAGAACGAGTCAAGTCAACAAGAATTTATTAAATTGACAAGCACTGTGCTAAATACTGGAGACACAAAAACAAAAAATAATTTTTCTCCTAAGGAGCTCAGAGTCTAATGGGAGAGACAACATGCAAACAACTTTGTACAGATATCTACAGAAAAAACTGGAAATGATCAATGATGATGGGGGAGACATTAGCATTAATGGGGCTTGGGGAAAGCATCTGGCAGAATATTGGATTTTAGCTAGAATTTAAAGAAAGGAGAATCCAAGAGGCAGAAATAAGGAGGGGGAGCATACTAGGAGACAATCAGTGAAAATGTGGTGGGTAGAGTATCCTATTTGAAAAACAGCAAGGAGGCCAGTGCTACTTGATTGCCCCACATATGAAGGGGAGTAAGGCATAAAAAGACTGAAAGGCAGGAAGATAACCAAGCCATGATTTGCTTTAAAAGCCAGATGATTTTCTATTTGACCCTGGAGTTAATTGAGAACTGAGATAGTGGGGAGGGTATTGTGGGATGTAACATGGCCAGACTCAGGCTTTGGGAAACCACCATATCAGCAGAGTAGAT
Source organism: Bettongia penicillata ogilbyi (assembly GCA_023548195.1). Taxonomy (NCBI): domain Eukaryota; kingdom Metazoa; phylum Chordata; class Mammalia; order Diprotodontia; family Potoroidae; genus Bettongia; species Bettongia penicillata. The sequence continues at coordinate 338,821 of JAJHZJ010000255.1, read as the reverse complement.
AATGGATGGAAGAAAGAGAGATGAGGCAGGGAAATTAAGCAGAAGGCTACTGTAATAGCCTAGGCATGAGGTGATAAAGGCAGTGTCAATGTAAAAGGAGGAAGAAGTCATGAAGCTAGAAACATGATCTGAAAATTGTTTGGAGATGGGGGTTGAGAGGAGTTAAGGATAATATCTAAGTTTTGAATCTGATGACTGGGAGGATGGTAGTACAATGGATAGTAATAAGTTAGGAAGAAGGGATGAGGTAGGCACTAATGATGAAGCCCTAAAAGGAAAAGATCATGTCTTTAATACCTAGAGCCCAAAGCCCCAGAACCCAGATCTCTGGCATTCTCCAGGCCCATCCCAGTCAATAATCCTTCTAACTGCCCTTTCACTGTGGCTCTCCTGACACTTAACTTCCATTGTCTCTATTTGGCCCTCTACCCCTGGCTATTACCATTCCTTAATGCCACACAGATCTTCCCACTTTCAGTATAAAATATCAATGTTACCCTCATCAATTACAGAGATTCTTTAAATCTGGTCTTCTTGTTTTGGTGTCACAAATACTGAAGACTCACTAGAAAGCTTGCCACTCAACTGGTGCCTTAATGAACTCACTAGCTGGACTGAAAGAGGGCTTGAGTGGTTGAATTTTTTCAAAACAGACCCCCCCACCCACCCATTCTTGCATTTCAAGGGTTTCTAGCACTCCTAGACCACAATAGCAAGAATTTGAAGGGGAAAGATGAGTTCAGTTTTGGACATGTAGTTTTTGAGATGTCTAGGTGACACAGTGCTGGAGTGCTGCGCCTGGCGTCAGGAAGACTCATCTTCCTAAATTCATATCTGGCCTCAGACAGTAGCTGTGTGACCCTGGACACAACCTAATTTGCTTCGATTTCCTTAACTGTAAAATGAGTTGGAAAAAAGGAAACTCAGGTGGAGCCAAGGTGGCGGAGTAGAAAGACTCACATATGCTAGCTCTGAACCCACAGCCCATATATTTCCTGCAAGAAGAACTCCTCACGAATTCTGGAGCACTGCAAGGAGGGCAGAAACACAGTGGAAAAGATTTCCATTCCAGAGAGCCATGGAAAGCCGACCCCAAAGGTCCACTGTGCTCCAGACAGTGGAGTCCACCCCTGTGCTGCCCTGGCCGTGCGGCCCCAGAGGAACATATCTGAGCAGGCTTCAGGGACAGAACCTCCGGCGGCCGGGAAGGTCCCTCCACCCACAGATGCTACAGGTCAGTGAGAGAGACGTCTAGGCTGGCCGAGAAGGGAGCAGGGTGTCTCCATGACTTGGGCCCCCTCAGGAGGCAGGGGCAGAGGGAGCTGCAGAGGCAGCAGCGGCAGCCCGGGACTCCCCGACCAGGCAGGCAGAAGTTCAGGGCCATTACTGAAAGTCTCTGCATAAACCCTCTGAGGGAACTGAGCGTGGGAGACGGCCCTGCCCCCACCTGCCCCATTACTGAAGGTCTCTGCATAAACCCCCTGAGGGAACTGAGCCTGGGAGGCTACTCTGCCCCCACCCGAGCACCTGAACTTAAGCTCACATTGAATAGCAGCCGCACCTGCCGCGGAAAGCCCATTTGAATCTCAGACCCCAAGCACTAGCTGGGCGGATCTAGGCAGGGGTGGACAGGAATCTCAGAAGTCAAGTAACTGGCTGGGAAAATGTCCAGAAAAGGGAAGAAAAATAAGACTGTAGAGAGCTACTTTGAGCGGGTACAGATGTTCCCGCCTTTCAATTCTGATGACGAGGAAATATTCTTACCATCAGGGAAAGACATGGAGGGCGGGGCCTCTGTATCCCAGACATCCCAGGTGGATGTCCGGTGGGCTCAGGCCTTGGAAGAGCTCACAAAGGATTTTGAAAATCAAGTTGGACAGGTGGAGGAAAAACTGGGAAGAGAAATGAGAGAGATGCAACAAAAGCATGAAAAGCAAGTCAACACCTTGCTAAAGGAGACCCAAAAAAATGCTGAAGAAAATAACACCTTGAAAAATAGGCTTACTCAATTGGCAAAAGAGGTTCAAAAAGCCAATGAGGAGAAGAATGCTTTCAAAAGCAGAATTAGCCAAATGGAAAAAGAAGTTCAAAAGCTCACTGAAGATAATAGTTCTCTCAAAATTAGAATGGATCATATGGACTCTAATGACTTTCTGAGAAACAAATAAATCACAAAACAAAACCAAAAGAATGAAAAAATGGAACATAATGTGAAATATCTCATTGGAAAAACAACTGACGTGGAAAATAGATCCAGGGGAAACAATTTAAAAATTATGGGACTACCTGAAAGCCATGATCAAAAACAGAGCCTAGACATCATCTTTCATGAAATTATCAAGGAAAACTGCCCTGAACCAGAGGGCAAAATAAATATTCTAGGAATCAACAAATCACTGCTTGAAAGTGATCCAAAGAGAAACTCCTAGGAACATTGTGGCCAAATTCCAGAATTCCCAGGTCAAGGAGAAAATCTTGCAAGCAGCTAGAAAGAAACAATTCCAGTATTGTGGAAATACAATCAGGATAACACAAGATCTAGCAGCTTCTACATTAAGGGATCGAAGGGTGTGGAATAGGATATTCCAGAAGTCAAAGGAACTAGGACTCAAACCAAGAATCATCTACCCAGCAAAACGGAGTATAATACTTCAGGGGAAAATATGGTCTTTCAATGAAACAGAGGACTTTCAAGCATTCTTGATGAAAAGACCAGAGCTGAAAAGAAAATTTGACTTTCAAACACAAGAATGAAAAGAAGCATGAAAAGGTAAACAGCAAAGAGAAGTCAGAAGGGACTTACCAAAAGTGAACTGTTTACATTCCTACATGGAAAGACAATATTTGTACCTCTTAAAACTTTTCAGTATCTGGGTAGTTGGTGGGATCACACATACACACACACACATGTACACGCATGCATGCACACACACATACACACATGCACGCACATACAGAGACAGAGAGCATAGAGTGAATTGAATAGGATGGGACCATATCTTAAAAGAAATTAAGGTAAACGGTGAGAGAGAAATGTAGTGGGAGGAAAGAGGGTGAAATGGAATGGGGTAAATTATATGTCATTTAAGAGGCAAGCAGGAGACTTTTTAGTGGAGGGAAAAAGACGAGAGCTGAGAAAAAAAAGTTTACTCTCATCACATTCGACTAAAGTAAGGAATAAAATGCACACTCGTTTTGGTATGAAAACCTATCTTACAATACAGGAAATTGGGGGAGAAGGAGATAAGCAAGGGGGAGGATGATGGTAGGGAGAGCAATGGGAGGAGGGAGAAATTTGAAGTCAACACTCAGGGAGGGACAGGATCAAAAGACAGAATAGAAACAATGGGGGGCAGGATAGGATGGAGGGAAATACAGTTAGTCTTACACAACACGACTGTTATCAAAGTCATTTGCAAAACTACACAGATAGGGCCTATATTGAATTGCCTGCCTTCCCAAGGTGAATGGGTGGGGAGGGAGGGATGGGGAAAATTTGGAACTCAAAGTTTTAGGAACAACTGTTTAGTACTGTTGTTGCTACTAGGAAATAAGAAATACAGGTAATGGGGAATAGAAAGTCATCTGGCCCTACAGGACAAAAGAGAAGATGGGGACAAGAGAAGGGAGGGATGATAGAAGAGAGGGCAGATTGGTGATAGGGAAAGTTAGAATGCTCGGTGTATTGGGGTGGGGGAGGGGATAAAAGGGGAGAAAAATTTGGAACCCAAAATTTTGTGAAAGTGAATGTAAAAAGTTAAATAAATAAATAAATAAATAAATAAGGAAACTCAAATATCTCTACCAACAAAACCCCAGATGGGGTCAGGAGTCAAATATGATAGGAAACAACTGAACAACAACAAAACATCAGTTTCAAGATGTCTAATAGCATCTGGAGATACAAGAATGGAAGTCGGGAGAGAAGTTAGGGCTTGAAAAATACATCTGAGATTTTTGGCAGAGGGACGATGGGAGCTGATGAGATCACCAATTTCTGATAGGGTTCAGACTCTGGAAACTTCCTTGAGCTCCCCTGGAATCTCCTCACTTAAACTGACTTTCCATACTCAAATTGAGCTCTCCCTGTATCCCCTCACAGAATCTGGCCTTTCATACTCAAATCTGTGACCATGGTCTGTTATCTCTGGATTGCCCTACCTGCTTCCCACCTAGGTTCCCCCTTGTCTGATGTTTGTGGATTACCTCCAGTTGTTTCCAGCCTTTGATCCTCCTTGGAGGCCCTTCCTGAACTTCTTTCCCCATCACTCTAGACTACCAGACCCCACCTCCCTACCCCTCCATCCCTCCTATACTCTTTTCTGTATTTAAGGTCCATTTTGCCTCCATGAAGGTGCTCAGATGCAATCCAGCTCAGGCTCTGTCTAGCTGAGATTCTATCTGGCCCTCTTGTGAATACAAGCGTTACAAATGCTTAGTCTCCTTAAGAGGCAACCCAATTTGGCAAATCCTTAATAAACTTTGTTTTCTTTGGCTTTAAGAAAGCTTGAGTTGAATTCATTCGAGCACGACCCGGACTGTCTGTATTTTGGGGTCCACCCATCACCCATAAACCTCATCATTTCCAGCTGGAATTGTCTAGATACAGAGCAGTCACTTCCAGCTACTGGTCCCCTCAGCTCAAACTAATTTTTTTTTTAAATTAAACTTTCTGGAATTTGTCTCTCCATTGGAGGTCATTTTTCACATTTAACATGGCCATTCTCTAAATATTCCCTATTATTTCCATTGGCCAGACTACACCTAACCAGCATTGGCTGAAGTCAGGGAACCATGATGTTGAGGTTTGGGGTGCTTGGGAACCCCAAAATACCAACACCCTAGCTCCTCCCCAAATGAATTTGACCCAAGTCTTCTTTTTGTCAAAGTAAAAGTTTATTAAAAATCTGCCATATTGGGTTGACTCTTAAGAAGCCTAACAATGTGTGACACTTGTATTGACAAACTGGCCAGATAGAATCTGAGCACCTTCATGGAGGTGAGATGGAATTTATATACAGAATATATATACTGTGGGAGGGATCTGGGGGGGCGGGATATAGTAGTCTGGGGTGATGGGAGGAGGGGTTTAAGGAGGGTCTTGAGGAGTCCAAGGAGGATCTTAACGGGATTGGGGTGAGTGATCAAGGGAGGGAAACAGCTGGAGGCAATCAAGAGATAACAGTCCTAGGAGGGTAGGGATGGGAAGCAGGTGAGGCAATCCTGAGGTAACAGATAAGGAAGGGCCAGGCTAGATTAAGGGAAACAGATTTGAGTATGAAAAGCCAGATTAAGTGGGAACATTCTAGAAGAGTTCATGGAGGTTCCTAGAGTCTGTACTCCATCACGTCTACTTCAGAGGGTACCCTCTCAACAAATTTCCTGAACTCTCAAGGTCTGGATTCCCAGTTTCTTTTGCTTCATAGATAATTTGTAGTGAGAAGGCCTTTGTTCAAATTCTGACTCTGCTATTTACTACTTGATGATGTTGAAAAAAATAACTTTACATCTCCAGATCTCAATTTCCTCAATTGAGGAATGCAAAATGAAGGAATTAGAGCAGACAAGGTCCAGGATATCTGCCAGTTCTAAATCTATGTTTCTATGATACTTCTCATCCAAATATAAGAGTTGAAAAGTATTGGCCTGAAGGAGACCCCACTGTGAGGGACTGAAATAAAACTTCCTGGTGGGCAAAGTCTTTATCTTCACTCAACCCAGCCACATTCCTGCCTTTATTATGTATATACAGCCAGCCAGGCTTTCCAGTATACTTGGCTTTCTTACTGGAGAGTTAACCCCACATCTGCCCTCCCAAAGACAAATTGTATTCTGATTAAGGTCCTTAAAATCTTCAGGAATTTAAAAGAAATTCTACTTTCATCAAGAGAAAAAAAAAGTGGGGGGAGAAAGATTAGCCAGGGAAATCCTTCTGTTCCCTTTCTTTCAAAATAAGGAAGTAGGGATATTCTTGTATCTTCAAAATAGAGGAGGCAGTAATAATAAAGTTTGTTCTATATAGAGATAAGCTAATTTAGGAAATTACTAGGTTTTTTTTCCATTTTCTGTTTTCGGCTACTTGTTCTTAAACACTGATATATATATTCAAAGTATTCGATCTGCACTTCTGCTATATGGTTTCATAAGTACAGTGATATTTAAATTAACAAATTCCCTGGGAACAGCTTCTTTACTAGAAGCATAACTATCCAGCAATAGGGGAATGGTTAAATAAGATGTCTGCTATATTCATCTTTTTAAAATCTTCATAAATCATGGAAAGTAGAGTGCCTAGCATTCTTGGCCTTGAACAAAACAGAAATGCCTCAGCTCAGCTTCTATTTGTCTCTGCCCAGTTGAAGGTAAACAGGGCTGACCCTGAGCAAGTAAGAAAAGTTTGTCTTTGTCTCCAATCTCTCCTTTATGTCTTTTTTTAGCAACTTCATAGGGGACCTCCACTCTGATTCAGCTTTCTAACTTTTATGCCTTATTGCCTCTGATGCTATATTAATATAATACAAATTTATTTAATCACTCCCTTTTTCACATTTAAACTACTTCTGAGATTTTTATAATCACAAAATACTTCTATGAAAATCTACTAATATAGCTCTTTTTTCCTTTTGTTTCTGATAACTCAATGGGTATAGTGATTTTTGTAACTTTTGTAACCTTCAAGTCATATTACTCACAAACAATTTTACAAAATTATTTAAAATTCCAATTTCTAGAGCGGCAACCCTGTGATCTACTCCTAACATTATAGTTAATGAGCCCCTGCCCTTGTGCATCCCGTTAACAATTAGACACTACACTCAAAATGTTCTTAGAAAAGACCTCCAAATGGTATAGCAAGAATATTTGTTGTATTCATCCTTTGTTTTCCAAGAGGACCATGACATCAGAGAAATGATGACATGACTTGTACTTGATTTTGTTTTGAGTGAAGGAGGGCTGTTCAAGGTCACTAACCTCACTTTCTCTTCCTAAGCCATCTGGATCCAGTGACCAGACATTCATCAGGATGACTGGAGATGGGAAACCTTGGCTTTTTTAGGCTAAGACCTTTTCAGGTACTCACTTAGAGGGAGGTAATGTCCATTTAAGCAAGAATAGTGATGGGGGATGGGATTCGAGATGCACCCCCTAAAAGGAAAAGCCACTGAACTTTCCCACAAATTTCAGGAACTCAACCTCTGAGTTCCTGAAATCCCTGGGTTCACCCGAAGCACCTGGGCCCATTCCAGGCAATAATCTTTTTAGCTACCCTTTCATTGAAGCCCTCACTGCTTACATCTGGCCCACCACATAAGCTATTTACTACTCCTTAATTCTTCCCATAGCCCTTCTATATAAAAATGCCAATTTTATCCTCATCAAAACACAGATTCTTAAGATCTGGTCAGCTTGTATTGTTGGCATCACAAATACCACAAATTTACTAGAAATTTTGCCTAGCCAACCAGTGTCTTAATAAACTTGGGCTGAAAGAAGGTTTGAGTGGTCAAATTCTTTAGAGGCAGACCTATCTTGCCTCCTTACATTTCAGGGTTCCTAGAACTCCTAGGTTGCAACAGTTGTATCAAAGTATTTTCCCCAAAATCTGAGATACCTGCTGCCAAAAAGACACACAGAATGAGAAAAGTAGGCACAAACTTAAAATACAGTGGTTGTAAGGCACATACATAAGGAACTATGTGTCTAAGGCAATTTAGAATTCTGGAATATCAGGGTCTCAATATATTTTTTCAGAGTTCTCACAAAATTCTCTACACAGCACTTCTTAAACTGTGGGTCAAGACCCCATATGGGGGTCTCAAAAAATCTGGCATAGTAAAAGGTTCCTGAACACACAACCAAAAATTAATTAAAAATCAAACATTTAATGAATCTTAAGTGTTTCTAGCAGTTACATGGCAACTTCATTGCAGCCTTGGTTCTGAATATAAACACAAAGCATGCCCACTTTGCAAGATGAATGCCCTCACGCCACACAATACCAACTAATATTACTGGGAAAAAGGGTGGTGAGTGGGAAAAGTTTAAGAAACCCTGCTCTACCAAACAAGGTACTGGTATCAGTGATGAACAAATTTCTCCACAACTAAAATGGGCTGGTTTCCCACAAAGCACAATTTCTCAAATGGTTAAGTGTCTTAACCTGTGTTTACTCTTCACTAAGCAGGGAATCTCTACTGGGAAGGTTTATCTGATGCTGAATGGGATCAAATTGGTTACTCAGCAACTGGGGCTGAAGACTCACAAGGCATGAAATCTTTTTTGGATGACTTAGATCCTCTGGGTTCATTCTGATGTCTCCAGCACCCCTAGCTTCCAGTTCAGCTGACTGTTACTGCATTCTTTCAGCTAGACTGCTACTGTACCCTTTTGGAAAGAACAGAAACCTTTAACCCTAGAAGCAGAATCCTCTCTTAGAACTGCTTGCTTAGGACCTCTCAGTGATAAGATGGAATGACCTGTACTTGAAGTCATTCTGGTTCTTTGTAATGACGATTTCCCCTTCTGAATGCTCACCAACCTATTGATCAATTCTAGAATATTTCCAAGAATCAAAGTCAAGCTCACAGGCCTATAGCTTGTTGACACTATTCTCTTCCATTTTTGGAAAATTAGGATGTCTGCCCTTTCTTAATCTTGTACCTCCTCCATTTTTGAACACTACTGATCGTATCCCAGCAATCATATCTGCCATTTCTTTTGGTATCCAATGACATAGCTCATTAGTGTCAAATTCAAATAGAAACTAGATCCTGGTATAACCACAGGTTAACATTATCTGTGTTGTGTTATATTTTTATTTGTTAAACATTTTCCAATTATATTTTAATCTGATTCAAGCTGAAATGCATTTTGTAGGATACTTGTAGCCCTTAGTCCATGAGTTTGACACCTCTCCTCTGGTTCATCTGCTCCAACTTTAATTCATCAAGGGCAACTAGGTAAGTATTAATTCCGTTAGTCATTTTTCTTCAGTCATTTCCAAAGTAAATATTCTCCTAGATAGAAAAAAATAGAAACAAAATAGAAGTCTAGCAACTCAGTCTTTTTACTGTCAGTCATCATCAATACATCCAACCGAAATGAACGTTCTATCTCTTCTTGGATCCTCCAATTCTCCCTGTATTGCTACAGAGACACTGAGTAGCTACTGTCATTCTTCTTATTTTCCAGCTTTCTCTATGCTGATCTTCTCAGTTCCATTCTACTGTCTACAGTTATCTTTCTTTCATTAATCATTAGGTTATCCACAAGGGGTTATTCATGAGGTAGTCATGGGGGGTCTCCCAGGACACTTTTTGCTGCCTTTTTTTTCTCCTGTGCTTCATTTAGCATTGCTCCTAGCCAGGAAAAGATGGAAATCAAAGGTGTGATTGATAACCCTTAGCAACAGAACCTCCATCTGATCTGAGAGCAAGGATACCCAATAACTCTTCTCAAGACTACCAAAGATCAGTTCTACAAAAGGCAGCCATGGAGGCTATAGGAAGGTCCCCTGTCCGGGGCTAAAGTATGAGACAGGAGAGGCCTGAATGAAGACACCAGCAGTGAGTGACCTGCTGAGTTTGTCTTCAGTTATTTTTTTTTTTTTTTTGGAAGAATCATCTTGTGGTAAGTTTTTTCACTTATTCTATTCGTAACATACTGAGTTTTCTGCATTTTGTGTTTATTATTTGGTGTGGCAAATCAGTTACCTTTAGGAAATCTCTCATTTCCTTGTTGTTCAAGATTCTGGATCCAGGCCAATTCTTTTTTATTATAAATGTCTCATGTTTTTCCAATTTTTCTTTCATTTGGCATTGCTATAATTCTTTTTGACTCTTTGGTTTTTTTGTTTTGTTGTGTTCTTTAGTTCTTTCTCCTCTATTCTCTTTTTCAGGGTATCTACTGCTTTGGTTTTAAAATTTTTAACTTTTTAAAATTTAAAATTTAATTTTTATTGGCATCTTTCCTCTTCACCATCATTTCTCCCATATCCTTTCCCTTCCATTGTTATGTTAAATGTTTTCTGTCTTCTATTCTCAGCCTTTGACTCTACTTTCACACTTATTTTTTCATTAGCATGGGGGGCTACATGTAACGAAACTCATTGTTCAGTTGTTTCAGCAGTGTTTGAGAACTCAAGACTGAGACTACTTAGGGATTTCTCAGGTTCACTGCACTATTTTCATCAAAAACAAAGATGAGAAACCATGCTGCTTGTTTTTCTTAAGCATTCCTACAGGTGAAAATTCTTGAGTGTTTATCAAGAGATACCTAGGTAAAAGGTTTCCAAAGGAAAACTGCTGAAGGGTTGAGGTTTGAATTTGGAACAGAATTAATGTCTAATTCTGTGAAATCCATATTTATCAGAATTCCTCAAATGTAAGATTCCTCAATTATATCAAGTCATCAAAAGTCTTGATGTTTATATAAGTTTGAACATTACAGGGATGTGTTTATGTTTCTAGTATAGTCACACAGCATTTACCTTCCTTAGAGAGAATAAATTCGGAGGACCTTGCAGGTGAAATCAATAATGTTCTTATCATTTGCCACAAGCCTTGTACCAGCAATCAGGATTGCTCATTTTGATAAATTTTTGACTGGGTATTTTACACTGGTAATAGGAGGCACATTATTGTGTCTGATGACCCTGTAGAAAATTATGTTAACCCAGTAACCAAATTATTCTGCTATGGAGTTTTCCTCATTTTTCAGTGTCATCTATCTTTCTGACATCATCCCACAAAATACTTTTAAAATATCCAAATACCCCTTAAGGTCTACTTAATTCATAGGCTGGGTCTTCAGAAGGTGGCTGTTTTTCACCTTCTAGGGATAACTTTATGGGTTTGTACTCAACACTATAGCTCATAAGCTCCCACTTATATGCTTTAAACATTAGCCATTAGTCTCTTTTAGCTCATAGTAAGGGATTTATTTAAATGACATAGCAAGAACTAGCACACATTTAGTGAACAACATGAGTGAGACATGTATATGGAACATTTGTGACAAAGGCAATGCACAACTTTAGAAGTGCAGAAAGAAGAACTTTCTTGCTTTGTAGAACCTAATGAGATTCATCTGTTCTGAAGGACTTATTCTGCTACTAGGCTTGGTTTTACCTTCATAATGTTTTGCATCTCTGTTTCACGGATTAATCTGCTTTACTCCCTTGTCTTGCTTTTCAGTGGGCACTGTAGTCCTTAATACTTCATCTTCAAGCCCAAACTCATTTGGGATGCTACTGTGCTCTTTAAGGAAAAAAGGATATCCTTAGCCTAGGACAATGGGAGACTTCAAGGAGTGTACCTGTTAAAGTAGGTCTGGCCTGTTTGCTCAAGAAGTATCACATGAAGTATCAGTTAGGAAAAGTATGCTCAGAAGAGGAAGTGGACTCATTATGTGGTATAAGCATGTATTTTCAACAAGTAGTATTAAAATCTAATTTGTTGTTCTTGTCATTCTTGTTTGTGGTTGTTGAGTTGTTTCAGTCGTATCCAACTCTTTCTGACCCCTTTTGGGTTTTTTTTGGCAAGTGGTTTTCCGTTCCTTCTCCAGCTCACTCTAGAGATAAAGAAACTGAGGCAAACAGTGTTAAGTGACTTGGAGTGAATCCTTGAGTTCAGTTAAAGGGCTGCACTTGAGGACCTAGGTGGCCATGTTACCCACCCCTGCTGATGAGGTGTATGGGTGAGGGGTGGACCCCAAAATACGGACAGTCCGGATCGTGCTCAAATGAATTCAACTCAAGCCTTCTTAAAACCGAAGAAAACAAAGTTTATTAGAGATTCGCCTAATTGGGTTGCCTCTTAAGGAGCTTTTGTAACGCTTGTATTCATAAGCAGGCCAGATAGAATCTCAGCTAGACAAAGTCTGACCTCATGGAGACCTTAAATACAGAAAAGAGTATAGGAGGGATGTGGGGTGGGGGTGGGGGGTCTGGTAGTCTAGAGTAATGGGGGAAGAAGTTCAGGAAGGGCCTCCAAGGAGGATCAAAGGCTGGAAACAACTGGAGGTAATCAACAAACATCAGACAAGGGGGTGCCCAGGTGGGAAGCAGGTAGGGCAATCAAGAGATAACAGACCATGGTCACAGATTTGAGTATGTGTGAGGGGATACAGGGAGAGCTCAATTTGAGTATGGAAAGTCAGTTTAAGTGAGAAGATTCCAGGGGAGCTCAAGGAAGTTCCCAGAGTCTGAACCCCATCACTGCTCCAGTGTCTTAAAGCTTTTTGTTAATCCCAGAGCCTTCCTGCTGCAAAATAATCCCAAAGTCCTCTTCTTCCTTTCTCAGCTTTTCACTCAGTAGACTGTTATGTGAGGTATGAAACATAAAAGAAAGAAAGTGACATTTCTCTCTACTGACTCATCTGATCCTTCATTTTCAGAACTTCCTATAATTTTCATGAACTCCTTTCAAAATACATCCTAGTCACTCTTCTCAGTTTCTCAAATTTACAAATTCTTTTTAAAATGTGTCATTCTTGTGAAAGTGAAACGATGAAAGTTATATCTAAAATGGTTCCCAACCTTATTTGGCTTACTATCCCCCTTTAAAAAAATTACTCAGTGCCCCCCTGGAAATCTACTTTCTTTAATCTTTTAATTTTTTTTTTTGAAAATTTGTTTCATTTCAAAAAAATATTATATCTTTAAAAAATGATGCATCTTAAATTTAATAATTTAGTGTAAATTTGTGAGGGGGTTTTCCTGCATTGAAATCCTGATGAGGAAATAAATATTGCATCATATAACTATATAGTATCATATTGTAAACAAGTCATTCCTGCATATGCATACTAGACTTCCCAACAATTTATGATATGCTGGCCTGCTAACACTTGCTTACTTGATAACTTGCATTTTGTATTTTCATTTGGAAAATAATGTAACCGCTATGACTTTAACTCAGTTACACAACAGATTGAAACATGTACAAATGGTGTTTCAAAATTTTCTTGCTTTCTCTTCCTTCCTTATGCTTCTACCACCCTCTTATTTTTATTCAACATCTCCCAGTTGCACCTGAGGCTACTACAACTCCCTAGCCCGATCATTTCAACAACCCCCAGAGAGTGCTATCACCTTCTTTGGGAACCTATGAATTATTTTAAATAGTTGTAGGAAGTTTAGTGAATGGATTTTCCTTTAAAGAGTTAGTAGTACAGAAAATATCCCCTGACCAACTGTGAAACCAATCCCATTGTTGTCCTTGCCATAGCCATCAGAAGTGATAATTAATAGGGGAGGAGAAGTTGGCTTCTGTGGTTGATTTTTTGAATTCAGACAGCAAACATTATTGTACTCTTTACCTTATTTTGTTAGTCATTTTAGTCAGCCTGGCTCTCCCTGAAACCACTTGGGGTTTTCTCGACAATGATACTGGAATGGTTTGCCATTTTCTTCTCCAGCTCATTTTACAGATGAGGAAACTGAGGCAAACAGTTAAGTGACTTGTCCAAAGTCACACAGCTAGGAGGTATCTTGAGGCCAGATTTGAACTAAGGAAGGTGAGTCTTCCTGACTCCAGGTCTGGTACTGTGCCACCTAGCTGCTCCATTTAGCTTACACATAATTGTCCTTTGCAAAATAAGAAGTTGAAAGACTTTATTTGTAATACTCATCCTTGGTGGAAGGCACTTTTTTACATTTGATATGTAAGGAATTTAGTTGAGAAATCTAGCTTCTTGTTTTCAAACTCCTGAGGGAAGAGGAACAGAAAGTGGAACCACAAATGAACAACAAGCCCAAATCAGTCTGCTTCTGTCCATTCAGGTAATTTTTGGAAGGAAAAGGAAAAAGCCTTTCACATGATTAGTTTCCACAGCTAGCCTGTAGGTGGGTGTGTTTAACAGTAGGAAGCGGTAGGAGCTAGGCTGTCAGCTAGTCTTTGTAGCTAATTAGCTCAGCATACAACAAAGATAAGTGAGCCGGGGAGGAGGGTCCACTGAGAGGTCTTTAGGTTCTGGGCAATGTCTGATTGGCAGATGTTAAAAGAGATTCTTTGGTAATCCAGTGCATCAATGAACTGCACAAATTCAGTACAGGGCTGGAATAATTCAGGCATGAGGATACTTTGTGCGTGCAGTCTCGACCAGGCAGAGCCAAGATGGATAGAACCTTGGAATCCCTGAAACACATCATTGCTCAAGTCTTGCCTCATAGAGACCCAGATCTTGTATTTAAAGACTGTAAGTACAGAAGAAAAGAAGTTTCTTGACTATTCAGATAATAGTTCTAAAATATCCTAGTCATATCCTATTTACATTTGGTTTCTCTTAAGTCTTTGTGTAGCTGGGTGATATGGTATAACTGATACTTAACTCATTCTTGATTTCAGGAAAATTATTCCCTTTCATGTGGGAATGTTGCTTACTGGATTATTTTGCCTGTGATGTGTTTCACAAATATTTTAGAAATCTTTCTTCGAAAAATAGTAGTAACTTAGTTCTTTAAAAAACTGAATTAACTTTTCAAGAAGTTATTTCACAACTGTGAGAGTATAGTTGAAAGTATCTTTGAAATAATAAGTAATTAGTGCCTTAATCTTCAGAATTAATATTTCTTCTTCTCCATGCCTCAGCTATGAACGTAAACTGGGCACTTCTTTTAATCTATTAACCTGTTTGTTTACTGCAAAAACTTTCAAGAAAAATCAGTCACCTCTACAATTTCTTTTCTTTCTGTAATGAATTTTGAAGTTATATTCTGTAGTTAAAAGGTCAATATAGTTGCCTGAGATTTCTTTCCCCTCAAAATATTAACATGAGAGTGCCACATGGCTGATGGCAAAAACTTATTCAGAATCTGTTTGATTTTCTTTCCATTATTAATGGATAATTATGAAACCAAATCTTCCAGTTTTAACAATGCCATTAAACTGTTTGTCATGTAACTTTGTTTCTGGAACCAATTTAATATTCTGCTCCAAAACAGACTATCAGTATATTTTGTCTTATCTACAGTAGGTTTCATATTACAAAGGCTGGTGAGACTGAACTTTAGGGTAGAGAGTTATCTGAAAGGCAAATGGCATGTGGAACAATTTTTGTAGCCCAATAACTTACAGATTTCTCCTTTGCATCTGTAGTTATACAACTTCTGTCTTCCTTGCTGGTCTTCAGTTTGGCATCCTGATTTTTGAGAGTTGAACAATTTTGCTTGCCAGATGTCATTTTTGTTTAAATTACTCCTTTGGGGGCAGTGCAGAAATATTTTTTAAAATGGTACATTGTTTTGTTCTGCCAAGTTTTTCCTTCTAAACTAGTTCGAAGTTACTTTGCCCCTTAGGCAAAATGTGACAGGTATTATTTCATGTTGACTTGTCAACAGCTGCATTTGGTACTTGCCTGGATTCCAGGCTACTTAAAGTAATAAAAGATAGATGGAACCTTCCTCTCCTCCTTTAGAGTTAAATTTATTAATTAAAGAGAAAAGGGTTTCTGGGAGATCCACCTGGCGCTGATCTTGAGAGTTTCTCATAGTCTCAAGCTTAGAGTTTGGGGTAGTAGAAAGTGATACAAAATAGCAGAGAGCAGCATGATCCCATGGTCTCTCTTAAGTCTTTTACGAACTCAAGAGACTCACTGTGAGAGTTACAGAACCTGAAACAGCAGGACTCTACCTTCTTTTTACAGGCAAAATCAGCAAGTATCCACAGTTTAGGATAGAGAGTGGAGTAGAAGACAAGATGGAAAGGAAATGCCTTTCAGGAAACCATCATTCCTATATAGGGCATCTCAGTGTTTCCAGGGACATAACATTATATTTTTTAAATTATACAATTAAAATTTGATCAGATGGGGAAAGAAGGGAAAGCAACGATCACCCCAAAATGCATTGCCATGAATATCTAGAATTGGGCAAAAATGAATTTGCTAACCCAATGCTATGCCTCATGACTTTTTTTATTCTGCTAAATGCCTAAGTAACCAGAAGACCAGCAGGGTATATTCTTATACTTAGCATCTGTATAATGTTGAAACATCCAACTACCAGGGCCATGAAATAAATGGGAAAAAGATTATTTGAATTTTTGGTGGTGAATCAGCACATTCGGATGTAATTATGTATATTTCTTTGAAAAGAAAGAAGGTATGCTTTTCAAAGATGTCACATGCCCCCTCTCCCCCTCCCTGCTTCCCAATTTCTTTGGCAGAAGAGCCTCTTGCTGCTATATTGGGCTCACTGCCCTGGCCTTTGCACCAGAAGGACTGCTTCCAGCCGGCCAGCGGGGAGAATCAAGAACAGGTGTAGATTGTGTGCTACAACTGCCAATCAATGAGTGGACAATCAGCCTTTCCTTCTCTTTCTCCGCCTCCCATCTCCCACTCCCTAATGCTGCAAAAATTTTAAAAGGTTTCCAACTCCTGGTCAACATAGGAAAAGGAGGGATTATTGGAGAAAAAAATAAATAGTCCAAGTAATCTTTTACTACTGAGGCACAGCTGAAGGAAAGTGATCATGGTAAGTGCAGAGAACAAAACAAAAACATTGTAGAAACTGTCGCCAAATTCTCCAAAAATTGTATGCTTTTTCCAAAGTTCTGAAGCAGATATTTCAACCTTTGAATCCACTCTCTGTCACTTGGTCCTGCATAGTTTTGGCCAAATCAGTTCAGCTCTCTGGGCCTAGTTTCCCATCTCTAAAATGAGGGGATAAATGCTAAATATGGGATTTTAGAGGAAGGAAGGAACTTTAGAAATAATTTTATTTTCTCCTGCTCTAAATAGTAAATTTAGGTCTTAGGGGAGGTAGTGCAGATAAATTTGGACTTTCTTATAACTTAAGGTTTGAAAAAGCAACTTGTCCTGAGACAAAAGTGAATGTGAATTATCTTCAGCCAAGTAGAAATACTTTGCGAATATTTTCTATCCTCAATCTGCTGCTGTGGGATAGCACAATGCACAGTATTTCCCTTAGGTGATATACTAGATATTCATTAATTAGGAGTTATGGGTTTTTCTCACTAATGTTTGGTAGAAAAGAAACCAGAAAAAATAATTTTCTGATTATTTTACAGATAAAAATTAAAAAGAAGCCTTCCTTAATTCCCTAATTGCTAGTGCTCTTTCCACTTCAAATTACCTTGGCCTGGATTCAAAACTTTATTCATATATTTACTAACTGTGTGACCCTGGACAAGTCATCTAACCTCTCCAAGGCTTAATTTGCTTAGCTGGGATAATAATAGCACCTACCTTACAGGACTGTTAATGAGGATCAAATGAAATTGTGTAAAGCACTTTGCAAACTTTAAAGTGTTATATAAACCAGAATTATTGTTCCTGGGAATGTTGTCATCATCACCATCATCATCATCTTCTTTTCCTCTTCCTTTTTTCCTTTCCCCATCCTCACTTTTTCCTCCTCCCCATCCTCTTTTCCTCATTCTTCTTCCTCCTCCTTCTTCTCCTTCCCTTCCTCCTCCTCCTTCTTCTTCAAAAAGACTCACAAAAAATGCTATCCTCCTCCAGAGAGAGAGAACTAATGAACTCTGAGTTCAGATTGGAAAATACTTTTTTCACCTCCTTAAAAAAAAAAAAGATTGTGATATGAGTTGGCAGACTTGGCACACACATAAACAAAAATGTGGTAGTGTCCATACAATTGTTCTCCATCTGCCACATTTAATTTTTCTGTGGCCATAGTTTTGTCAAAATTGTCTTCCATATTGAGAAAAAGGATTATAGTTGTAACACCTAGTCGTAGTTGCTAGGTTCTCAGTACTTGTTTGGCAAAACTGGGAAATTCTCTGTCTGCCTTGCTACCTAATGATACAGCATAGAAACAAAAGTAAAACAAAAATTAAAAAATAACACAGTAGCAAAAGTAAATAATTAAAAGAAATGCATCTTCTGAAATGCTAGCTGCAGTGCCTGCATGCTAGGAAGAGAACAAATGATTTTCTTCATCTCCATATCCCCTCTCCCAGAGGATTTGGGTAGTTCAGTGAATAGAATGCTAGGCTAGACTCAGGAAGACTTGAGTTCAAATCCAGTCCCAGATACTAAAGTCACCTGACCTCAATTTTCTCAACTGTAAAATGAGGATAATAATGGCACCCATCTCCCAGGGTTGTTGTGAGGATCAAATGAAATATTTGTCTTGTTTTTTTAAAGCAAAACACTTAGCACAGTGATGGGTATATTGTAGGTGCTATATAAATACTTACTGCTCTTCATCCCTTGGAGAGAAACGCAGAAAATTAGCCATAGTTAATGGCTAACAGAAAGCTGCTCTTTGCTTCAGGGATGGCAAAGGTGCTGTGGATGAGACCCAGATGGTCATGTAAACCACTATCTGATGTTTCAGCCTAGATTATCTGCTTTTCCTTAGACTGGTCCCAGCTCACCCACTAACATTTGAGTATGGTCAGCATTCTCCTCCCTTCCCAATGTGATCACTTCCATTGTTGTTCGTTCACAGCTGTCAGGTGAACAACATCGCAAGTCATCATTATGTCCCATATCTGGATGGATTGGAATGGATTCCCAGAGAGCACTCCATCCTGATTCCCTCCCCTCAGTGTCTCATGGAAACCACTGCATAAATCTTTAAAAGTCAAAAGCCATGGCAACTTGGAGAACTCTCTGTTCACCGACAGGTCCTTCAAGTTTCCATGGTAATGTCTCTAGTGGAAAAGCAATCTGTGCCCAAGGCTAGCACATGTTAATTATTCTTCCCTTGTATCTATGTGAGCTGGCCTTTAACCGGACAGATATCAGTGATACCATCACAGTGTCATTAATGTTTTCCTCCCCAATACAATTAATACAATAGTAAAATGAAAATATCTATTCAAGATGCACCTATTTCTTGGATGTAACGTGTTTACGTAGTTAAGGTAAATAGATAATTTTTAATAATTTTTCATCTAGAGGGTTTATCTCCAATTGGTCAGCATTTTATTTTTTTTTACTCTTTTGCTCTTCTATAGGATTGGGACCAGACTAGAAGTCTGATTTTTAAAAATTCTCTTTTAATCATGGCTTTCACTAAATAAGATAAATAAGATAACAAAAATGCTTTCACAGCCAAGTGTGCATTAAGTGTGCATATTTTATGAATCAACGTTTTTATATGCTTTCACTTAATATATATTTTTTAAAAAAGTTTTTGAGAGATGCAATTGAAGAAAAAACCTCAGAAATGCAATATTAAATATTACCACATCAAGTGTGTCAGCATGAAAACACCAATAAACTTCAGGGAGCTTGCTAGCTAAATTTAGAATACTGATTACATTTTTATTACAATAATTTGAATTCTGGTCATTTTAACTCACACATTATGGGATTTCTCATGAGTCAAAGTCTATTCATATTTGATTTCATATATTTATTTTTATAGCTATTTGAGTTTTTAAAAGGAAGGATGCTGTTTTCATTCCACTCAACTCAGATATGAGTGGCATATTTTTAAAAAATCAGAGCACATTAAGTACATTTCCTTTTCTCCTTTTTTTCCAGTAAATATACCATGGGGTAGAGATAAAGTATCCAGCCCCAGAGAAAATTCATCCTGCCTGACCCAAAAGAATCAGTATTAAGGAATGCTATCCTAAAATCTTAATGCTAATGTCTGCTATGATTTTATTTATTCCTTTAAAAATCAGACTAAATAGATTATAATACAATATAAATATTGGACATCAACCTTGTGGTGAAATCTAGTGCTGCCTTCTTCCTACTCTGCTGTCTCTTCTCTCCAAAGGTTTTTAACAATATAGATTTGTTAGCCTGAACTCACTTTTGACAACTTCTGAAATACATGTGTTAAGTTACAGCCCATAATAGGACACAGCTGCATGAGGGTGAGTGCTTAAGTTTTGATTTTTCTGTTTAAATGATATGGTTTTTACTGATTATGTGCTACAGATTGATTTAAGAAATATAAGACAACTTTAGAGACCTTTCATAAAAGAATCTTCTTTATTTAATACATTTCAGATTCTAGTTTTAACTCAAAAGTCTCTTACATTTTTCTCCATGTTTAAATGCTTATTTTAAGTTTAGTCTGTCAAGGTAGTTAAAACAACTCTTTCTCCCACTCTTCCCCCCAAATCCAGTCCCCAACAAAACTCCTTTAAGTTTAAAATTGACACAGTAAACAACTATTAAAATCTCTATATCTGCCTTATCCTTTATCCATGAAATGTGCAATTTGATTTATGATTTTTATTTAACTACCATTTATATTGTGTTTTTACAAAGTAGTTTATTATCTCATTTTATCCTCATAACAGCTCTGGGAGGTAGGTATTATCATTATAATTTTTATTTTATAGATGAGGGAACTGAGGCAGACAGAAGTAGAGAATTACCCAGGGTCACACCGCTAATAAGTATCTGAAGTCACATTTGAATTCAGGTCTTTCTGGCTCCAAGTATAGTTTTATTGTTACTTTAATACTTCAAAGGATTCATAATTTTTTTAGGGCATTTTTTTTTTTTACCATTTATTGTTTCTGACTCTTCATGATGCCATGTAGGGTTTTCTTAGCAGAGATACTGAAGTGGTCTTTCATTTTCTTCTCCATCTTCTCTTTCCTCATATTACAGATGAGGAAACTGAGACAAACTCGGGTTATACAACTAGTAAGTGTCTGAGGTCAAATTTGAACTCAGGTTTCCCTGACTCCAGTTCCAGTACTCTATCCACCAAGTCATCTAGCTGCTTCCAAAATAGTTAATTATAAGTGCTAAGTGAATAGTATAGACAATTAATGGCAAAGAGCACTTAGAATTCCAACATTAAAAAGTTACCACCTCCTGGCTAAGTGGAATGAAACAGAATAGATATTAATCAATAAAGTGAACTTCAGCTGAGACTACTTTCTTTAATGGTTCACCATAACATAGTGGCACCTCTGAATTCTTCATGGATACGTACATTGTAAGCATGGCCAAGTTCTCCCAAGCTAGAAGACTGTTGAGTATCGTGTATGTGTGTGTGTGTGTGTGTGTGTGTGTGTGTGTTTGTGTTTGTGTGTTTGTCCATTGCCTAAGAAGACCATGCCATCAGAGAAATGATGACATACATAACTTGCACTTGACTTTGTTTTGTGTGAGGGAGTGCAGGTCACCAGCCTCACTTCTCCTCCATAGCCATCTGAATCTAGTGACTGTTCATCCAGATGACTGGAGATGACCCTGGGTGAGGCAATTGTGGTTAAGTGACTTGCCTCACTTCCCGATGAAATATAGACAGCCTTTTAAGGGGCAAGGAAGATCTTCAAATTCTCTTACCATTAAAATGCCACACAACTATTTTGTATATTCATTAACTTTTTGGTTTATTATTCCAAATTGATTATCACCTTTAAGAGGGCAGGAATTATCTCTTATTTTTATTTGCATTTCTCATACCGCCATCTGCCTCCTTTGCTCGTACTTATTTAATGCTATATAGAGCTGGATAAAATTACACAATTGTCAACTAGATTCGCTAACAATTTGTATCGTCTAATCTTTTACAGGGCTCTCATTGCAGCAAGGCATTCTTTGATTTCTCTCTAAGTGATGATCTCACCACAAAAGCTGCTGCATACATGCCTTCTCTTGTTCCCACAGTCTTTTGTACTAGTACCTCCTTCTGCCTTCACAACTGAGGACCTCCCCTCATACTTTACTGAGAAAATAGACACTATTAGCTCTAGGATTCTTTTTCTTTCTTCTCTACGTCTCACCATCCCTTGCTATCTTCCCCCATTTTCTCCTCTCTTATAATTATAACAGTTTTCAATGAAGAGGTGGTACTTTTCCTTTCCAAGGTTACATGTAACTTTGATCAAATCTCCTATAATCTTCAATTTTCTCCCCCAATCTTCTAGCTTCTTCCTCTCTATAAATACACTCAGTTCTCATTCATCCTTAACGGGGAAACAACTCCACACTTCTCTAAGATGAATAGTGGTTATGGTATTATGGCACTCATTTTGGACTGTGACTACTAAATCAATCATTTTCTTCATGTCAGGAAGTCATATTGTTAAGTATATGATTAGTTCTCAAAAGAAGAAAAGCAAGCTACCAAGGACATATGGGGGGAAATGGTCCGAATTGCTAATGACAAGAGAAATGAAAATCAAACAACCCAGATTCCATCTCATACCCATCAGATTGACAAAGGTATCCCAAAAGGAAAAACTACAGTTTTTGGAGGGGGATATGGGAGAAGAGATATATGAATTCACTGTTAGTGGAGCAATGAATTAGTCCAACAATTATGACCTGTATTCAGAAACTCAGTAAACTATATATAATCTTTGGCCCAATGATATCACAACCAGGCAAATACTCCAAAGAGATCAAAAAAGGAGGAAAAAGACAAATATGTAGGAAAATATTTGTACCAGCAAGAGATAGAAACTATGTGATGTCCATCAGTTGGGGGATATTTGAACAAATTATGGTATATGACTACAACAAAATGTTATTGAGCTTTGAGAAATGAATTTTCTGAATGGATTCAGAAAAGCCTAGAAAGATTTTTATGAACTGTGAAAAGTGAAATGAATAGAACCAAGGGAATGAATTATATAATGACTAAAACACTGTAAAGAAAGGCAACTTAGAAGAAAGCAAGAAGAGAGAAAGAAAAACAAAGAGAAACTCAGAAAATTAAGAAAAGAGAGGATTATCGAAGGGACAACAAGCACAAGGAGGAAATAAGAGGAAAAGAGGTTGAGGGCAAAAGGAGAGCAGTTGGCCTTGACAAGGAGAAGGAACAACTCTTTCTCTGAGGCTAGAGGAATGGACAGAATCAAAATGATATCATGGTGATTAGAGATGCAGAATTGAGTAGAAGACAAAGCTTAGTACTGAGGGCTTCACTTTTTTTCAATAAAATATGAGTAGAGACTCTCTGCCTCTTTTTCATTAAAAAAAAAAAAAACAACCAAACTACTGAAGAACAAAATGTCTATAGGTCATCTGTATCCATCCAATGTACCAAAGTATCCTACCAAACAGAAATTAAACAAGGTAATATGGCAAACAAAATTAAAATTAGTGCTCATTATCCATCCAACAAACATCAATCACCTAGAAAGACAGCAGAGCAGGTTTGCATTTAGTCTCTGTCATCAGCTACATCACGAGCAAATCACTGAGCCTTTCAATGTCCTAGGCAACTCTTTAAGATTATAAATTACAAAGAAGTTGCCAAGCTACGGAGGTGGACAGTTTCCACACCACAAGTTCCATGCACACAGTACTAGGTATGAACTGCTTTGAATTCAAATGTCATTTACATGTAAATGACATTTGAATGTTAAGTTTACCAAGACCTTTCAAATATGTGATCTCTTTGGATCCACTTACTATCCTTGTAAGGTTGGTAAAACAGACAGAATGAGCGATTGATCCAAAGTCACACAAAGTGGGAGGATTAGGATTAGAACCTAGTTCTTTTCACACTACTCTATTTCCTATTCAAAGCATATATCTCACTAATGATGGATCAATAGTAATGCCTTCATTTGTATCCCTTTATCCAATCATGTCTCAAACACTTATTGAGTGTTTTCTATATAAAGATTATTATGTTAAGTACTTGGGGAGATACAGAGATGAATAAAACAAGGTGCCAGACTTCCAAGGAGTTTAAATGATCTAGTAAGAAAGATAAGACATTGACACAAATATTTACAAGAAAGTAAAACATAAAAAAAAAGACAAAGTACTATGAGGTTGGTAATGATAATTTTTTTTTAATGTGATAAAAATATTTCTATTTCTCAAATTTTCATTGAATACTTTGTGTGAATATTTTCTTTGGCTCAGTCACTCTCAACTTTGCATTTTATTCTTGTATGTGGTTCCACCCCAATTCTCCAACCCTCCAGTAGAATACTGTCTTTGAGGTTAGGAGTTAAACTACTGATCTTTGTGTCCCCAATACTCAGCACAATGCCTTGCACATAGGTGTTTAACAAATATTTAAAGAATTGATGTGTAGAGTGGATCCAAGAAGGTTTTGTGGACGAATTAGCATTTTCATTGTTAGCAAAAAATTTTCTTTGGGTGCAGATGGCTTTACTGTACAATTTCTTTGGCGGGGGAGGGTGGACCTTACTATGTGCATGTTGGAAGTGTTATCTCATTTGATCCTCACAACCTTGGGAGGTAGGTGCTATAGTAGGTAGGTGCTATAGTTCTTCCCATTTTACAGTTGAGGAAATCTCAATTGGTAGAAATTTCTTCTACCAGAGAAGAGATTCACTCTTTTATGACTAAATAGTCTTTGACAACGACATTGGCTGAAAAAATCATTACTTTGAAACAATCCTGGTGATGTCTCTAAACTTAACTCTGCTGATCTTCCCAAACTCTAAGCCTTTCTAGTTTGTTTGGACTTGTCAGAGCTTATGCTCCCTCTATGTAGCTTTGGAGAATGAATACAGTTCATTTCCATGCCATGATGAAATGTCTGGGTTGGGCTTTAATGTAGGTCCTAGTAACAATGCTAATCAAAGCAATTCAGTTTTCCTCATGAAGCTATATGCACAGTGACCTATGTCACTGGATCCAGATGGCTCTGGACGAGAAAGTGAGGCTGGTGACCTTGCACAGCCCTCCCTCACTCAAATCAAAGTGAACTACAAGTCATGTCATCATCTCCCTGATGTCACGGTCCTCTTCGAGAACAAAGGACAAACACAACCACAACAATAAGCACAGTTACGTTATCAGATTTCCGCATTTAAAAAACCCTCAACCTATTAGCAGGATTTATAGAAACACAAACTATCTTTATTGTTTTTAGTTGAATAATGCTTATAGTTTGAGGATAGGTACTAAGAGATTGAATCCTTTGCTGTTGAATGTCCAGAGTTTTCAACTATACTGAATGCTAGTGAGTAGCGCAAATACTATTAGTATTAATATTATTACTAATATAACAACATATCAGTAAAATTAATATCAATAGTAAACAGTATTAATATCATGGTAATACATAATTACTATTGTTAATGTAAATTTTTTTTTAGTTTTTAACATTGACAGTTATTATTTATGAAGAGAAGAGTTTTGAATAATACTTCCAGTACTAAACCATCCAACTTTTTAAAATGGAAAGGTACCTTTATTCCCTGGGGATAGTGAGAATTTAAGAGCTGGCTTTGCTCCAGAGTGGGTTTATTTAGCTACATAACTTTGGGATGAAAATTCAAGTGTGCCAGCTCAATGTGGTACTTTTAGGAAATCACTTAATCAGTGAATAAATTTTATTAAATACAAATAGCACTGTATAAATAGGAATTGTTGCTTCTGTCTTTAGCAGGGATCTTATCTCAAGGTTTCTGTGGGAAACATTGAAGACAAATATTTTTTGAAAAATTGCAAGTCTCAAATACTATGTAAATAAATCATCATGGTTTGATTTGCAGCTTATTCAGGTCCTCAGAGGTCATTTCATACAACGTTTGTGGTCAAACCTTGGCTTTTAAAAAAATTTTCAGCCAAGTAATAATAGGCCATTTATTTGGTAAATTCCCCCTATATTGGTATCCCTTTTATTCTCCCAACCTTTTCAAACTCATATGTTATAGAAATGCTTGTGTTATTTCATAAATTAAAAATAAAAGTTAAAATATATATATGTGCATGTAAATATGGATGTGTGTATCTACTTATACATGTATGTGTATGTATATATGTATATATCTATATATATGCATATACATACATATACATATATCCTTTTCAGCCTTAAGCAATTACATGCTATGATGGATAGCACACTGGTTTGGAGTTAGGGAGACCTCAGTTCAAAGTCAGTTTCACACATTGACTAGCTATGTGACCCTGAGCACGTCACTTAACTTCAATTTCCTGAAATGTAAAATGGGGCTAATAACTGTACCTACTTGCCAGAGTTGTTGTGAGGATCAATATAGTAGACACTATATAAATGTTATTATTATTATTATTTTTGTTCCTAGATTGGTTTCCTGGCAAAAATTCTCCTCAGTTCAGGAAACTTATATCAAAGGATCTGTAATTATCTCTATCATTTTCTTTCTTGAGCTTAGGTCACCAGTAAGAGACAGTGCCTGGAAGAAACAACTCAGTGTTAATCCAACCTCTCCCTCTTCTCTATGATGCTTTCCCCTCGATAGCCTTGTTATTTCCACTAAGTACAGCCAGTTGGTTAACATAGTTTATAAAGACAAATTCAAATAAAGAAAGGTAACTTTCTATCCTGTGCACAGAAAAAAAGACTTTAGGTTTCCAGAACCATAGCTGAGGGAGGAAAGAAGGTACATGGGGCTTCAAGAAGGTTTCTGCAACACAGCTTTTGTACTAACATTCCTCCTGTCCAGCCTGTCCAAGTGGCCTTGCTCCATGGTGGCTGCCTCAGCCTGAACTTCTGCCCTACAAAGGTCTTCCCATGGCCTCCCAGTCTACAAGTCTGATCAAAAATTGGGCTCTTCTTTCTAGCACTTTTCTAGGGCTCACTGAATTCAGCCTCATCCACTATGATGCTGTTTCCTTTTTGATTCACTCAAAAGACTCATAAAAAGATTACCTGCCATGGGCAATACTGCAGAATTAGTTTAAAATCTTGTTACCCATTTTTTCTTTTTGAAAGACTACCTCCCTGAACATTGTACACAGCAACACTGTGTGATGATCAACTGTGATTGAATTAGTTCTTCTCAGCAATACAATGATCCAAGACAATTGGATCGTTGTTAAGAGTCATGATAGAAAATGCTGTCTACCTCCAGAGAAAAAACTATGGAGGCTGAATGCAGATCGAAGGGTACTATTTTAACTTTAACTTTTTTGTTTTTCATGGCTTTGCCCTTTCTTTCTGTTTCTTCTTTCTCAGCATGACTAATAAGGAAATAGTTTTGTTTTTTTTTTAAAAAAAAGATCACCTCCTTTAAAAGATATCCCTTCCTTCTCCCTCTTTCATCTTGAATTAGGTAAGAATCCCAACTAAAACTAGGTTGTTAAACTGCTCTGGGTAATTGTTAGGTCTAGAATAGCGATCTAGATAGAGGTAGAAGAAGGAAGCAGGGAGAATACTTTTCAAAGTAATTGAAAAGCTCATTTTTCTTTCAACCTATGGTATGATAGTACTGATTTAACTTAAAATAATCAAAACAAAACCCCACATATTGTGTTATCAAAATTTCATGCTTTCACCACAAAATTACCTAAAATTAATTTTGATTGCATGTAACATACATTACATTTATAAAAGTTCTTCATCGGTGTACTATTTAGTTGGAGCCATCCCTAAAAACTTTGTAATATCTGGGGACAGTCGGTACCTTATTTATTACAAAGACTCTAACTTGTTTGTGTTAAAGTACAAGAGAGCCTTTTATAACATTACTGTTATGGGAATAGAATGACAACTCTATTATATACTAATTAGGCTTGGATTTGGAGTTGTGTTTTGTAGAACTTGATCTAATTTCAGGTCTTTCTGAATCTATGTAATAAAAAAAGAGTTAAAACCAAAATTTTACTGTGTTTTCATTTATTTTGTTATTTCTGTTTACTAAGCTCTGACATTTTAGCTTTACTTATAACTCATAATACCCAATAAATATTATAGTCTCAGTCTTAACATTTTTTTGAGACTAAGACAAGTAACAGGTTTATTGCTCCAACTTTAGAAACACTAAATGCAATAATTCAGATACCAGTTCATCAAAGTGATTGTTGTTGTTCAGTTGTTTTAGACTTTTTGTGACCCCATTTGGAGTTTTCTTGGCAAAGATATTTTTTTTTAATAAAAATTTATTTATTTAACTTCTTACATTAATTTTCACAAAATTTTGGGTTCCAAATTTTCTCCCCATTTATCCCCTCCTCCCACCCCAATACACCAAGCAATCTAATTTCCCTATTACCAATCTGCCCTCTCTTCTATCCTCCCTCCCTTCTCTTATCCCCATCTTCTCTTTTGTCCTGTAGGGCCAGATGACTTTCTATTCCTCATTGACTGTATTTCTTATTTCCTAGTAGCAAGAACAAGACTAAACAGTTGTTCCTAAACCTTTGAGTTCCAAATTCTCCCCATCCCTCCCTCCCTACCCATTCCCTTTGGGAAGGCAGGCAATTCAATATAGGCCATATCTGTGTAGTTTTGAAAATGACTTTGAAAATAGTCGTGTTGTGTAAGACTAACTGTATTTCCCTCCATCCTATCCTGCCCCCCATTGTTTCTATTCTGTCTTTTGATCCTGTCCCTCCCCGAGTGTTGACTTCAAATTGCTCCCTTCTCCCATTGCTCTCCCTTCCATCATCCCTCCCTGCTTATCTCCTTCTCCCCCAATTTCCTGTATTTTAAGATAGGTTTTCATACCAAAATGAGTGTGCATTTTATTCCTTCCTTTAGTCGAATGTGATGAGGGTAAACTTCTTGTTTTTTTCTCAGCTCTCCTCTTTTCCCCTCCACTATGAAGTCTCCTGCTTGCCTCTTGAATTAGAGATAATTTACCCCATTCCATTTCACCCTCTTTCCTCCCATTGCATTTCTCTCTCACCATTTACCTTAATTTCTTTTAAGATATGGTCTCATCCTATTCAATTCACTCTGTGCTCTCTGTCTCTGTGTGTGCGTGCATGTGTGTATGTGTGTGCGCATGCATGCGTGTACATGTGTGTGTGCGTATGCGCACGTGTGGTTCCACCAACTACCCAGATACTGAAAAGTTTTAAGAGTTACAAATATTGTCTTTCCATGTAGGAATGTAAACAGTTCACTTTTGGTAAGTCCCTTCTGACTTCTCTTTGCTGTTTACCTTTTCATGCTTCTTCTCATTCTTGTGTTTGAAAGTCAAATTTTCTTTTCAGCTCTGGTCTTTTCATCAAGAATGCTTGGAAGTCCTCTATTTCATTGAAAGACCATATTTTCCCCTGAAGTATTATACTCAGTTTTGCTGGGTAGGTGATTCTTGGTTTGAGTCCTAGTTCCTTTGACTTCTGGAATATCCTATTCCATGCCCTTCAATCCCTTAATGTAGAAGCTGCTAGATCTTGAGTTATCCTGATTGTATTTCCACAATACTGGAATTGTTTCTTTTTAGCTGCTTGCAATATTTTCTCCTTGACCTGGGAATTCTGGAATTTGGCCAGAATGTTCCTAGGAGTTTCTCTTTTTGGATCTCTTTCAGGTGGTGATCGATAGATTCTTTCAATACTTATTTTGCCCTCTGGTTGTAGAATCTCAGGTCAGTTTTCCTCGATAATTTCATGGAAGATGATGTCTAGGCTCTTTTTTTGATCATGACTTTCAGGTAGTGCCATGATTTTTAAATTGTCTTTCCTGAATCTATTTTCCAGGTCAGTTGTTTTTCCCAACAGATATTGACCTGTTTTTCATGCTTTTCTTGCATCTCTCTCATTTCTCTTCCCAGTTTTTCCTCCACCTGTCTAACTTGATTTTCAAAATCCTTTTTGAGCTCTTCCATGACCTGAGCCCACTGGACATCCACCTGGGATGTCTGGGATACAGAGGCCCCGCCCTCCACGTCTTTCCCTGACGGTAAGAATATTTCCTCGTCATCAGAATTGAAAGGCGGGAACATCTGCACCCCATCAAAATAGCTCTCTATGGTCTTATTTTTCTTCCTTTTTCTGGGCATTTTCCCAGCCAGTTACTTAGCTTCTGAGATTCCTCTGCAGCCCTGCCTAGATCCGCCTACCTAGTGCTTGGGGTCTGAGATTCAAATGGGCTTTCAGTGGCAGGTGTGGCTGCTAATCAATGTGAGCTTAAGTTCTGCTTCTTGGGTGGGGGCTGGGCCGCCTCCCAGGCTCAGTTCCCTCAGGGGGTTTATGCAGAGACCTTCAGTAATGGAGATTCTGCCTGCTTGGGCAGTCCTGGGCCTCTGCCACTCCCTCTGCTGCTGCCTCCCGAGGGGGCCCGAGTCACGGAGACACCCTGCTCCCCTCTCGGCCAGCCCAGATGTCTCTCTCACTGACCTGGAGCGCCTGTGGGCGGAGGGACCTTCCCGGCAGCTGGAGGTTCTGTCCCTGAAGCCTGCTCGGATCTGCTCCTCTCGGGGCCGCTTGGCCAGGGCAGCTCAGGGGTGGACTCCGCTTTCTGGGGCGCAACAGACCTTTGGGGATGGCTCTCCGGAACTCTCTGGGATGGAAATCTTTTCCACCGTGTTTCTGCATGCCTTGCAGTGATCCAGAATTTGTGGGGAGTTCTTCTTGCAGGAAATATATGGTTCGGAGCTAGTGTACATGAGTCTTTCTTCTCCGCCATCTTGGCTCTACCCCCTCTTGGCAAAGATATTGAAGTGGTTTGTCATTTCCTTCTCCAGCTGATTTTACAGATGAGGAAACTGAGACAAACAAGGTTAAGTGACTCTCCCAGGGGCACACAGCTAGCATGTGTCTGAGGTCAAATTTGAACTCAGATCTTCCTGCTTCCAGGTTCAGGACTCTTTGGCACCTAGCTGCCATCATCAAGGCTACCCTCCCCCGGAAAATTCACCAGAATACAAATGTTTAACATGTGTAATTATCATACTAAGTGTAATGATAATAAAAAAGGTTGCATAAAATAAATGAGAGGGTTATTATTCTGTTAGAATGTAATGGTCATCTTCTAGTGGTCTAGGTTTTCCTTGATCTGTTCTTCAAATTTTAAATAAAATGGATTTTTAATCTATCTTGTTCCATTGCTATCTTAAAAATTCCTCTTTTTTTGAATTTTCAAAGTAAAATTAAGCAGTTTAGAACTTAGTGATCCTTAATTTGACTTCTGTCTGCCTCAGTTTCCTCATCTGTAAAATGAAGGTAACAATAGCACCTAATTCCTAGTGTTCCTGTCAGAATAATTTGTCAGAGATATTTGTCAGAGATATTTGTAAATCACTTTACACACATTAAATTGGTATATAAATGATAGTTATTTTTCCAAAGACCTGGAAAAGGAAAGTGATTCAATAGAGGAGCTTTCATTTGAAAAAAGTGAAAAGTTGTACTGTCACATCTTGAAAAAGTATACGTACTGTAATTGCCTCATGTTCTCGTCTCTGTCAATATATTGTTGTGACTAGAAGGGAGAATTATGGAATGGTGTAAGGATAATCTTACTTGTTGGAAGATGACTAAATTAGTTTCTTTAAAACGTTTTCTAGATATTCAACTTTCATCTTCCCAGGACAAGATATCTTATTTAGATTTTTAAAAGGAATGTTACCTTGCCAAGATGAAAAAGCATCCAGTGACTGCTGACTATTTTTTTCTGCACAGCTCTAGCCATCAAAGCTTTAGGATGTAATCAACAAATGTAACAAAAGCAATTCATTCAAATAGGATGGATTCCAACAAAAGAATCCTATTTATAAATATAATAGGC
Organism: Bettongia penicillata ogilbyi; assembly: GCA_023548195.1. Taxonomy (NCBI): domain Eukaryota; kingdom Metazoa; phylum Chordata; class Mammalia; order Diprotodontia; family Potoroidae; genus Bettongia; species Bettongia penicillata. The sequence goes on along the minus strand of JAJHZJ010000255.1, from coordinate 307,470 downwards.
AGAATTCAGTTCTTTTTATCATATTATGTATTGTCTTCAATAGCTTGGCCTATTTTATTGAAAAAGAGTCAACTTCAATTTAAAAAAAAAAATTCCCATTTTCCAACACAAAAGATACGATCAGGCAGTTCCCAAGGAAAATCCATAAACCATGTGAAAAAAATGTTATAAATGACTAATCACATCAGAAATGTACATTGAAACAATCCATCAGATTGACAGAAAATAGTAAAAAAAGGAAAATGATATTTGATGGAGGAACTATAGAAAAATAGACACAGGAATACATTGTTGATGAAACTGTGAACTGGTCTCACCAGTCTGGAAAACAATTTGGAACTATAGGCAAAAAGTCACTAAACTATACATATACTCTTTGACTCAGTGATAACACTAGTAGGTATGTTCCCCAAATACACCAGAGAAAGAAGGAGAGGGTCTACGTATACAAAAATATACATAGCAGTGACACTTTTTATTGTAGCAAAGAACTTAAAACTTAAGGGGTGCTCATGAATTAAGAAATAGTTGAATATATTATGGTATGATATGATAGATATGTTATAGTAGATATGATAGGATAAAAATACAATTGAACAATAAGAAATGACAAAAGGATAAATTCAGAAAAACGTAGAAAGACTTAATTTGAACTGGTGCAGAATGAAATGAGCAAACTAGGAGAAAAAGTTACACAATAACCACACTGTAAAGAAAATCCCCTTTGAAAGACAAGAACTCTGACCAAAGCAATTACCAACCATGAATCCAGAGGACCAATGAAAGATAAATAAGATATCCATCTCCTCATAGAGCTGATGGACCCAAGGTGCAGAATGAGACATACATTTTCAGGCATATTAAATGTGTATCATTGCTGTGATGTAACAACTATTTGTTACAAGGAATGTATTTTTCTTTTCTTTTTTAATTTGGATGAGGGCGGAGCTTTTGGGAAAAAAGAGAAGCTAAAGATAGTATTACCAAAAATAAAAGAGGATCATTGAAAATGCAGAGAACAGAAGAAAATTCAGAAGGAAACACAGATAAGCAGGATAGGTTGGAAAGTAATAATATATACTTTAAAAAAAAAAGCTGTATGAACTAGAGATTGGCTGCTTCACATATATAATCCTTTTTTTATATTCTTTGTATATGGAAATGCTCATCATGTTTGTTGGTGGTTGTCAAGTTTGGGATAACAAAAACAAAAAAGTATAATAAATTGTATTATTGTAGTGGATTCTATCATAAATTAAAAGCTGAAAAACCTAGTTACATGGTCAGGGGGCCTAAAATGCTTGTAGAAACAATTTTTAATGCTGTCAGTGGAGCCAACTAGTGGGTGAATTATAGGTGGCACCACAAGGACTGACCCTCCCATGTGGCTTGAAGGTTTCATCATTAAAATCTCTGAGTTAGACAGACTGGATAGGTTAATAGATAAGGTAAGAAAGTTTAATTCCTTAATGAAAGGACACCACCCATGCATGAGACAGATTTGCTTTTCAGATTACCTAGTTGCCTCCTTGAAACTATGAGAGCCAGAGTCCATAGGGGTAGAACACCCAAAGAGGGTGGGCAAATTATGACAGGAACTGGAAAGCTTAAGTGAATAGAACATTGACACAAATCTCTTGAGGTTGACAGAAATGAATTTTTTATTTCTCTTCATCCTCCTCCCCCTTTTCTTCCTTCAACATGTATGCTCCCTCTCTCTATTTTTTAGGGTGCTGTATCCTTACATGTGGGTTCTTTGTCCATTGGAATATAATTTTTTATTGCTTATATTTCATAATATATTTTGGGGTTTGAAGGCTAGGTTTTTTAATTTTAATCAATTTACTATTTTATTATTATTTGTTTTCATTATTCTTTTCTTCAAAAAGGTGAGACAATTTACTTTTGGTTCTGTGCAGTTATCATCTATGAATTTCTTCAAATAATAACTCTGGGAAAAAAAGGACTTCTAAAAAGTCCATTATGTTTCAAATAGAACTACTTGACTATGCCTTTCAACCCCAACTCACTCAGACTTTTATTGACTGTCTGGTCATAGCCCCAACCCAAGCCTCTGTGGCTTATTGTTTGAATTTGGATGGCTTAGAATGAGTATAAATAGCAATTGTTTTCTGTTCTGGCCAGAAACCTGGAGGTTCTTCCCCACCCATTTTCCTGATGATAAATTAGACCATCTTTTGTCTCAATTCTTACCTGGTGTTTAGTCACTGAATGGACTTTGTCTTAGACAAACTGAACCCCGGGAAAGACCTTAATTTAAGAAGACCAAAGTTATCCACTGCATTCTCAGCCATCACCAGTCATCTTGACTTTTGTCTTGCCACTGGACTTCAGTGACTCTGGAGGAGTGAGACCGATGAATTTATACAATTATGCCTTATTTCTTGTTGCTGTTGTTATTTGTCCTTTGTTCTCAGATAAGACCAGTGACCTCAGGGATGTAATGTCTTGATTTACAAGTGAATTGGATTTAAGTGAGGCAGGGCTGTTTAGTCACCAGACTCATTCTCTCCTCCAGCCATTTGGAGATCAGGATGACTAGAGAAGGCCCCAGATGCTGTGGGAGGTAGAATTGAAATGCCTTTTTAGGCTACAGTCTACTTTGTCTGAGGCAACACCCAGTCTGTGATGAAGTCTATTCACAATTCACAAGCAAGGCAATGTGATGTCATTGATCCTCTTCGAGAATGAAAAATAGTAACAAAGTAACTGGAGATAGAAGACTTGGAGGAGACATGGTAGCCAACTTCAATGACATGAAGATTGTCAAATGGAAGGAGATTTATGCCTTTCTGCTTGGCTCCAGATGGTAGAAACAGGAGTAATGATTTGCTAAACACAGATTTGGCTCAGTATAAGGAGAAACTTCTGAATAATCAGAGCTACCCAAAAAATGGATTGGTCTGTCTCAGAGGGCATGAAAGTCTTTGTAAATAGAGGCCAAATGACCATCTGTTGGTGAAAGGGATTCTTGAGTTAGGTTGGTTTAGAAGCCCTCTCATGTCCCTTCTAACTGAAATTCTGTGGGAAATAAAATCAGTGTATTAAGAAGATACATCTATATCTAACAATTATTTGTGCTTGTTTTTTTGTTTGTTTTTTTTTTTCTCCAGTGAATGTTGTGTCAATGCTGCAAGAATTTTGGGAAAGCAAACAGCAACAGAGAGCTGTGTTCTCAAGTGAAGGTTTGGTAGTATATGAGTCATTGCCATCTCCTGGGCCTCCATTTGTAAGTTATGTCACCCTCCCAGGAGGAAGCTGTTTTGGTAATTTCCAGGTAAGAAGTGCTAATTGATTTGTCAAAAAGATATTTCCATTATAATAGAGTAATGCCTTCTGTATCACAGATCAGAAGACAAGAATGTTACCAACATTATGATCTTTCTGTGTTATAAAATGAAAGCTATGTGCTAAACATTTTACATTGGGGTTATGAGAAGCAGTGTGGTGGGTAGTAGATGGAATATAAACTTACTCAAGTCTTATCTCTAGCATTTGCTAGCTATGTGACTATTGGCATGTGTCAATCTCCCTGAACCTTAATTTTCTCACCTGTAAGATGGGAATTATAGCTATCTCTTGGAGTTGTCAGGTAAAAAAATGAGATAATATATGTAAACTACTCAGCAAACCTTAAAGCATTTTATGTAGTATCCGAGATCTGGAGCAGGAAGGAACCTCAGATGTCATCAAGTCCACCTCTGTTTAATAACAAGGAAATTGAGGCCCAGGGAAGTTGCCTACAGGTGGAAAACATCAGAGGCAGAATTTTATCCCATGTCTTCTGACTCCCGGCTGATGCTTTTTCTACTATATTGCCTTGCCTCCTAAAGTTTTCTGCTGTATTGTCTTGCCATATATATATATATGTATATATATATATATATATATATATATATATACATATATATATATATGTATGTATGTGTGTGTATGTATATATGTATATGTACACATATATGTATAAATATGTATACATATGTGTAAATATATTATACACACACACACATAGATATATGCTCTCATTTAACCTACATTATAATTCAATCTGTAAAGCAGCTAGGTGGCACACTGTATAGAGCACTGCGCCTGGGGAATCAGGAAGATTTGAGTTCAAATCTGGTTGTGAATACTTACTAACTGTGTGACCCTGGGCAAGTCACTTAACCCTTTTTGCCTCAGGTTCCCCATCTGTAAAATGAGTCAGAGGAGGAAATGGCAAGCCACTCCAGGATCTTTGCCAAGAAAATCCCAAATGGGGTCACAAAAAGTGAACCATTACTGAAACAACCAACCAGCAGAATGGCATGTAGTGCTTTACATTATGGTCAATCAGTAAGTGTTAGAATCTGTATGGGATAAAAAGACCCTTACTCAAAATTTTAAATAAATGAAGAGACTTCTCAATAAGAACAGAAAAATGATTTATTGCAGTTCTCGTGAGAAAGGGACGTCCTTCCACTAGGTCGGGCCATCTGATGGAAGGAGGCAACTTACAGAAATTGAAGCACAATTTTTATACCCTAATGCAGAGAATTCCACCTCTCCATTGGCTGGGAAGCGGGCTCACAATCTAAGCATGAAAAACTAGACAAACCCTGGGAAATCTTCACCTATCTCAGCAAAATTACCTCATCTAATATCTAACTTAACTGCCGATATGGCTTTAGAAAGGGGGAGAAGCAGGAACTGTTAGTGTTGATATGGAGACGATACAACAAACAAAGGGGAGATTTGAGTAACTTCCAAGTTTTGGCTACAGCCCACAGCACTTTCACAAAGAAAGCTGGTAAGGGGGGGTGGGAACCAAATGACCATCCACAAGCCCTGGATACCTGAAACCCAGGTATCCAGGGAGAGAGGCCTTATGGAAGAGAAATTTTATTTAGAAAATCCAATATTCCCCATATTTTTATTATGAAAAGTCTTCATAATCTCCTCATCTCACTCAAATCCTATACTATGGTAGGCACAAAAGAATGATAAAACATGAGGTCCATTCTTAAAAGCTGACATGCTGTGTTCAACATTATAATTAACAACAAAGTAGAGTCTATCAAGATTTTCAGATGCCATGAATCTGGAAAGCATAGATAACATGATAGATGATAGAATCAAGATTTAAGAAGATATTAACAGGTTGGAATGCTAGACCAATACCTGTAAGACAAAACTGGAGAAAAGCAAATGTATGTAGCCTTGCGTTTATTTTAATCAGTTGACCAAGCAGAGCAGTGGGGAGATCGAACTTGGTAACTGTTTATGTGAAAAAGAATTAGAATCTAGGTTGACCACAAGCCAGATGTGTGCTGGCAAATATTTAACAAGTGGTTGTCTGAAAAAGAAACGTATAACTGATACACTTTTAAGTTCAATATTCGTGAACATTTTCTCCATCATTTTCTTACAATAAGACAAACTTTGATTTTCAGTGTTTGCCTATTTGTGAGGTACAAATATGCTATCACAGGCTCATTATAAGCCAGTGGTGTGATCCAGTTATTGAAAAAGCTGAAGCAGTTTCGTGCTGTATTAACAGAAATAAAATTTCTATCAATGTGTAATATCCTAGTAATATATTTGATTAATTTATGTTTATTGCATAATATAATTTGTATTAATTTATATAATATTTATATAATGATGTTATAACATACAATTGTAATTATTATATTTGTTTTATATTGTAATTATATTATTCTATTAATAACATAATCTATCCATTTTATATTGTAATTGTAAATTACATTTATTTATAGAATTTATAGAATATTGTATTTATAGATTTACAGATATTGTTTTTATACGCAATATATATCTATTTATTTATATTATATACAATATATACAATTATATACAATATATCTATATATTTATGTACTATATATCTATAGATAAGATTTATAGATATTGTATTTATAGAATATTGTAAGTATTCCAATTTATAGTATAACTATATTATTCTATTAATAATATAATAATTCTATTAGTGAGCCTTAACTCAATTTCACTCTACTCTGCTAGGTGACACACTGACAAACTGGACCTTGAGAAATTAGGCTTCCTGGAACTCTAGAATGTTAGAGCTGGAAGGGACATTAGAAATCATTTTTTCTCAAGCCTCTCCATTCAGAGATGAGGAAATTAAAATCCTTCTGGACTAAAGGTTCATTTGCACATTATCCTACCATGACTTAGTGGAGAACCAGGTCCCATGCTTTCTAACTCCCTCTCCAAGGTCTTTTCACTCCATAAGTTTGCCAGTCTTTGCAATTCTGTCGAGTCTTAATGTTATTAACTGTGGTTAACATAGGAAACTAGAAAAATTATCATATTTAAGAACCAGAAAACTAAACTGTTGGAGCCTTTCTCCCCCACCCTCACCCCCCAGGTTGATGTCATTGGTAAAAAGAGTTCTTTAGAAGAGGGTAACTGGGATGATGGATTTCCAGAATTCTGGAACAATTTCCTGTGAAAAATGGCTCCTGAAACTAGATGGTAGAAGGACAGACTAATGGTAAACAAGACAGTTGTTTCCAGGTATCTGGATATCTGTCATTTGGAAGATATTACCTATAGCTCCAGAGAGGCAAACAAGGAAATTACAAGGGCAGGCTTTGGCTCATGACAAAAGCAGGCTTTGGCTCAATGTGAAAAAGATTTTTCCAAGAATTAGTAGTACTAGGAGGGGTTTCCCACTATTTTTGAGTTCCCCGTCACTGGGAATGTTCAAACAGATCCTCAATGATATAAAAGGGATTCAAGCATATTAGAGAGGGAATTCCTCATTTTTAGTAGAAGATGAAACAGTTAAGTAACTTTCAGTTCTAAAACTCTGATATAATAAAACCAAATATCAATAATACCAAGTAATACATATAAATTTTGAATTATTTAGTGCAGACAACTTCCATTGCTATAGGGGTTCAGAGGAAGAAATCAAGGATGTAGTCAAGCAAACCTTGATGCCGAGGAGGCAGCTAGGTAGTACAGCAGATAGAGAGCCAGGCCAGGAATCAGAAAGATTCATCTATCTCCCTGAGTTCAGATATGGAATCAGATATTTACTAGCTTTGTGACTCTGGGCAAATCACTTCATCACCCTGTTTGCCTCAGCCTCCTCATCTGTAAAGTGATCTGAAGAAGAAAATGGCAAGCCACTCCAGTATCTTTACCAAGAAAACTCTAAATTGGGTCATGAACTTGGACATGAGTGAAATAACTCAACAACAAACCTTGATGGGCTTAAAAATAATTGAGTCAGGATAGGGAAAGAGAAGGTTAGGCATAGCATATTTTTAATCATAGTTTACCTTCTCTGTTCTCCCAACACCATTCTCTGAGGATGCAAACCTATGATACCATTTCCCCTGGGTTAAACCTAGTTATGAAAAGGGTCCCTCCTCCCCCTCAAAAAAATTTGCAAGTCAAGACCAAGTAGAAATGCCTTAAAAGCTAGGCTCAAATATAAATGAAGAGAATCAAAAGTTGACTATCTAAATATTCATCTAGCAATTGCTTCTCTCCACAAATGGGGAGGGAAAGGTAAAATTCAAATATGTGAACTTTGCTACACAGCTGTTAGCAGTTGTGATTGAAGAGGTTGAAAACATTGCCTACAGGACAGTTTATGATTCTCTATGGATTTTATTTATCCATACTTACCTTGTCTCCCACGATCGTTTATAAGCAAAAGTTGGCCACAAAAGATACACATACTAAGTAATACTATGCATGTAAACATCTGTTCATATAAAATGAATGCACACATTGTGACGTTACAGTTTGCCAAGAATATTGAATGCATTTGACAGCTCAGCACCACTTTTTATAGTGTATTTAAGGGAATAGTCTACCTATTTTTATTTTGCTAGTTTGAGAATTGCCAATCACCCCCAAATCCCATAAATATCTCTGCAAAAATGATAGACTCTCCCTTGAGACGTAATTGAAAGTCTTTGTCATAGTTTTAAATGACTTTTTTAAAGTATGAGAACTAAACTCTTCTGAGGGTCAGTCTGTTTGTGAGTCCCAAGATTATTTCAGAGTCTTGTTTTCCATATGTTTAAATCATCCTATCACGAAGTTCCCAGGAGGACCATTAAGATTCTTATTCAAAATGTCCAGAATTTTGTGAACCTAAGATGCTTCAAGCATTTAATTTTAACTGCCCAAATGAGTAATTTTATTCACTTGGAAGCAGAAATATGAGGTAGAAGAGGAAAACAGAGAAATCATCTCCTAAAGCTCTCTCTTGTGCTTTTCTTTGTATATCAGAAACCATCTTAAATGCCATTATCACCATATAACATTTCATCCTATTTTTGCCAGCAGCTGTACTGTAACAACCTACATTCTCATTCCTACAATGCTTTTCACATAATCAGATGTCACCCTTATGCAATGCAAAGCATTTCATGATGGCTTCTTAATTTTTATACTGAGACATGCAGGAACCAGTATGTATGGTAGCTGTCTTCCTCTGCCTCAGATATCCCCTTCATTAGTTCAAATAAGTCAAAGTGATCCTGTTGGAGGGATGAATATTAGAATGGTTATTAGGATTAATCCCTGTCCTCAAGCTGTGCCTTAAAAGCTGTGAGAAATTCTGTCCATTCACTCTTTAGGGAAAGAGTGCGAGGGCTGAGCAGATGGGCTTTAGTCTTGAGTAAAGCAGTCAAAAGACTACAACAAACCAAAACACTCTGATTCTTATACAAGGAAATCTCACACCCAATTGAATCATCTGCTCCCAGAATTCATTATAGCAGGAGAAGTGAGTAATAATCCTTTTTAAAAATTTCCCTGCTGCTTCTGAAGAATTTTTTAAAAATTGCTTTACAGATCTGAGATACAAATTTGAATTTTTTTTTTAAATCCATTGCCTGATATTAAAGATCTTAAAAAGAAATTCCTACATTTGTTTCATGCCATTTTTGTCTGGGTAGCTAATCCCTGCCTGCTCCCTCACCCCCACTCTCTTCCTGACCACATACCATGACCATGAAAACTGTATAGTAATTTCCATTTACTACAAAAAGACCAACATAAGGGCCATCAGATCAGCTTCTGGCTCCCCTCTTGCTGAACTCAGAAGTAAAGCCACTCATTGTTCCTGCAGATGTTTTTGTTTTCAGCACCAAAGGGAATGTCATTAAGTATTTTATCTTCATTTTTTTTGAAACTTTTATATTTTGATTAAAAGTTCTGTGATTCAATCTTTATTTTCAGAGCAGTAGTCTGGTCTTCTGCATGTAAGTCTGCTGGGATGATTTAGATGAATGAGTTTTACTCTTGTTTAGGGAAAACAGCAAAAACTCCCTTGAGTAATTATTAATAGGTACAACTGACATGAACAAAGTATAATATAAATTTGAATTAATAAGTTCATCCTCTGACTATAACTCTGAATTATAGTGATGGCCCAATTTCTCTGAAAAGTATGGGGTGCTTATTCATTGAGGCATTAGAGTTACTGGCAAAAGTTAAGAGTCTCCTTTGCTTTCTAGGAAACAAATAGATGACGAACAACTTTGTTGCTGAAAAGTTAGAGTGCACATTGTACCAATTTTCAGACTCTTAGAACTGAAAGGTACTTTTGACATCCTCTGCTCCAACCACTTTATTGTACAAATGAAGAAACTAAGGCCCAGTGTGGGAAGGGTCACATCCCCAGGAAGATGCAGAATTGAGAATTCAATCTAAAATAAGGATCTTGGATGCTTAGAGCAATTCTCTTTGCACTACACCATGCATGTTAAATAATCCAGTGGGTCTGTAATCTCCTAGATGTGTCTGTTTCTTCCAAGACAGATCACAAATTTTCCATGCCTGCCTACTCTATTTCTCTTGCCAGTGTCCTTACACAACTTTGTCACTTGGAGTCCAATCCCAAGTGTCTTCCCCAAGTTCTCTTGACCTCTCAAGGACACCAGTAGAGAGCTCAGGCTGTCCATCAGTTATTTCTCATTCTTTCTATGTGACCTACTCATTTCCTTTTTCAATCATAATATCTGTGTACTGGAAAACATCTGGATAACTGACAGAATGTTTCCATTTTAATCCAGATATTTAGTAGCATTTTTCTTGGGTAAGGATAATGACTGGGAATTGAACTTTGGTCTAAGAAATTCCTTTTACCAATGAAGGTCAACATCTCAGCTCACAGAGAGATTAAGTGAATTTCTCAAGGTGACATAGCCAGTATATATCAAAGTTGGGACTTTATCCACTATCCCACAAAACATTGATAAATATGTGGACCAAAACTGAAGATTTCAGTCAGTTTTCTGGATGTTTCCAAGTATCCAGATGTTTGGAGCAATATTTCAGCTTTAATCTCACTGTTTTGTGTTCAATAATTATAGTCCAGGAAATCAGTTCTCAACGTATGGTCCAGGGATGCCTAAGGGTCCAGAGACCCTTTAGGGTCTTCTCAAGGTCAAAATTATTTTCATAATAATACCAAGGCATTTTTGACTTGTAGTATGGTAAATATCAAAAAATATCACACACATAAACAAAAACTCCTTGGGCATTCCTCAATAATTTTCAAAAGTGGAAAGGGACCTGAGACCAAGAAGTTTAAGAACACATTGGTCTTAAAAACTGATAAAAAAATAGAATGAGTTTTCTCTTTTGTTAATAGATGAGATAACTGAGACCCACAGAAGGGGACTGCCCTAATAAGCTCCATACAAAGCCAAGATTCTAATAGGTGGTTACTTCCCTTAGCACTCTTTGATTACTAGCCTCCAATACAGTTTTTCAAACCATTATTTTTTCCCCACAAATCTTGGAAAGGAAAGAGAAAGAGACTTAACCAAAAGACATGCCTCCTAATAGAAGCTTAGTTTTAAGGAACAAGTTACCTAAGGCAGTGATGACGTATAGATGGAAAACATATGCTTATATCATCAGATGATTATTCTCAGTGACCAGTGAATTAAGCATCTACTTAAATCACAATAAACTGAGTTTATATGTTTAAGTTCTTCCCAGGACAGGCATGGCTAAGGGAAAATTTGATTATACAAAAGGTGATTTATAGCCTTGACTAAATATCATTCTGATGCTTTATTTTTCAATGAATTATTGAATAATCCCTGGTTTAAACTTCCATATCCAAGAAGAGACTTCATTTTGCTGCACATTTTGAGGAGTGTAGACCAGTTCTCATATTGTTTTAATGCCAAGTTTTCTCCTTGAAATCATCCATGACCACTTCCCTGTCTGTGCACTTGGGATAACTTTACTTTGACTGGCAACATGGTACATAATGTAACATTTCTGCTAGGGGAGGCATTTCCTGGTGGAAATCTCCTCAGGAAAGCATGCTGCTCTGCAGTTAATGAGACACAAAGATGGAGAGCAGTTTGGCTCATTCCCTGAACACTGGAAAGTCATGTATAGGCTAATTGGCAGCTCTAATGAGCAGCCAGCTCAGTGAAATTGGTTGTCTGAGTTGTTTGTTTTTGTTTTTTGTTTTTTTTTTTACAAGAGAGAATATTTCATTCCACCCCCTCCAGAAACTTTAGGCTAATTTTTTTCTTATCCAGTAAAGTGAATAGAGCAGCTTTGTCTCCAAATAGAACAGTGGGGTGCAATGAGAGAAAAGCTTGGGGGAAAAAATAGGCCCCACGCTGAATAGGGACTTGGGGCTAACCCCATAGGAGAGTTCCACTTCTCCAGTTCATCAGTTTTAGGCTACTCTGGCCAGTGAGCTGGAAATAAAGCAGCATTCCTCCCTCCATCATCTTAGTATTCATTCTCTCTCTCTCTCTCTCTCTCTCTCTCTCTCTCTCTCTCTCTCTCTCTCTCTCTCTCTCTCTCTCTCTCTCTCTCTCTCTCTCTCTCTCTCTCTCCCTCTCCCTCCCTTCCTCCCTCCCTCCCTTCCTCCCTCCCTCTCTCCCTCTCTCTCCCCCTCTCTCCCTCTCCCTTTCCCTTTCTCTCCTTTCCTCTCATTCATATACCTCTTCCCTCTATCTGCTTTGTGTGAAAACTTAAGTACCCAAGCATTTGGCTCAATCAGAGCTGAGCCCTTTTATATCAAAGGGTAAGAAAACAACTGTAAAAATAAACCAAGATCTCAAGTCCTAGTCAATTAATTCATCGTGTCTTCACCTTAAGTTTAAAAAAGAAAAGAAAAGAAAAAGAGATCCACATGGTTTTGTAATAGTTACCAGGGACTGTCTTCAATGTATGTGGGTAGAAATAGCATGGGGGGTGGGTGTGGGGGGATGAGACCAGGTGGTTTGAATTATAAAAATAACATTCTGACCTACCATGTGCATGAAATGTTTCTTTCAGTTAACAAGAGCTGCTGTGCTTTCTCTGAAAATTGGGCTCATGGACTTATCCCCTCTCCCGTTCTGTTATTTCCCCCCCCCTAGTTCCTCACATATATAATTCCACTATATCCCCAATATGTTTGCAGTCTGAAATATGGAAAGAGTAGTAGCATATAAATGTAGGTCACTCTTTCCATGTTATCCTTCCTTCACAACCTCCATCTGGAAGGAAAAACATGCTACTGTCCCAGAAACTGGAACACATGCAAATATTCTCACTGAAAAGTGGTCAAGGTCTTAAAGAATTGTAAAGGCTACAATTAAACGTGCTCTGGATTGTGCCATTCCTGTGTTGAAATCCCTGCTCTCAAGATGAAAGTGAGGTGTTAGAAACATTGACCAGAGCCCAGAGTAGAGTTCATTTGATTGATATGCTGACTGTTTGGAATGGGAAGAAAACCTACCTGACTGACTGACCCAACCTCAAAGAGACCTAAGAGAATTCTGATCTCTTACAAGATGTAGTTGTTCTGCCTCTTTTCCCTGCCACCTCCTCCTTCTCTTCCTTCTCCCTCATGTTAGAAGTTCCCTAGAACAGAATTTGCTCTCATCCAAACACATTTGTCTTCGATTGTGGCCAGCAAGAAATTGATTTTTAGCTTTGAGTGTTCCATGCAAATGAAATCTCTTATTCCGTATTATTGTTATCATAAGGATCTGTATTGACAGACTTTCTGAAATGATCATGTGCAGGTGGCAAAGTGGATAGAGATTTATACCTGTAGTCAGAAAGGTCTCACTTCAAATCCCATCTCAAATACCTAAAAAATATAGGTGACTCTTTTTAACTTTTATCCAACTCAGTTTTCTTATCTACAAAATGGGGGTAATAATATCACCTAACTTCCAAAGTTGTTGTGAAGATAAAATGGAATAATACTTGTAAAGAACTTTGCAAAACTTTGTAAAAGCACTCCATAAATACTAAATGTTCTGATTCTGATTACGGGTTTGATTGGTTAAGCAGTTAGATAGCCTTTTTTTCCCATAAAGAGCAGCAGCTAAATTACTGTTTGTATCACAGAAGTTCAGTCCCAGAAGGGACCTCAGAGACCAGTTAGTTCAACAGGTGTCTAAAAAAAGAACCCTTATATTAAACTACATACAAATTGAAGACTGGTGGTGGCAAACTCATCACTCCCTAAGCCAATCTGTTCCATCCTTGCATCCTCTAATTATTAGGAAAGTTTTCAAATAGCTTCCTCCTTGTAATTTCTACTCATTGTTCCTAGACAAAGTAAAACAAATCTTATACACTATGGATCCTCAATTACTTGAAAGAAATTATCACATCCTCCCTAATTCTACTCTTTTCTAGGCTAAATCCCCCCAGTTTCTCCAAGCAATATTCACATTGAGTGATCTTGAGGCCTTTCACTATTCTGCTTTTATTCCCTTGGATACTCTGCAGATGATCAATGCCCCTCTTAAAATGTGGCACCTGTAACTGGATGCAATATTCCAGATGTTACTATTCCCTCCCTTGTTCTGGATCCTATTTTTCTCTTGATGAAGCCTGCCTAATTTTGTACTTTTGAGTTATATTAAGCTTCCAGTCCACCAAAGCCCCCAGATCTTTTTCAGAGGAGCTGGTTTCTAGTCATGCCTCATCAGTCTTTTACTTCTGAAGCTTTTCTTTTAAACTAAGTACACAACTTCAGATGTTTCTCTTTCTATTTTATCATATTAAATTTGGTCATTTTCGCCAATTGACATTTTTAGGAGTGAGCTATATTCATAAAATATATTCACCAACCTTCTAGCTTATAAGTCTTTGAAAAATTTGCTAAACATATTATCTGTGCCTTTATCTGAGTTATTGAAGTCAACACAGATACATCTTACATGGTAAATAGACCAAGGGCAGTGACAGATGCCATTGCCTTTTATTAGCACCTTCCTTCCAAATTAGTATAAAATCATTAAAGATCTAGCCATCCTCCATGCTATTGCTCTGTGCTTTGTTTCATAGGATTTAAAAGTAAATAACAGACCACCCTTTGAGTCCTGCCACTTTACCAGTTCTAATTATATTAATTTAGCTCACATCTATCTTGTCTGAAAGAAAAACATAAGAGGCTTTGTCAAAGGCTTTGCTGGATTATAGGCATACTGTGACTGATCTATAGGTCTAATGCCCCTGCTAAGAAGAGGAAGTAAGGTTAGTCTACGATGACTTATTTTTGATTAAATTATGCAGGTCTTTGTGATCACTACGTCTCTTTCTAGATATTCAATAACTGTCCCTTTTATTATTTGAGGTGAAGGAGAATTGAGGTCCAGTTCACTAAAGTTTACAAATTTTGACCTCTTCTCTTTGCAAAATTACCTAAATTGTTCAAATAGATCTGTGATCTCATCAATTCAAGGATTCTTATCACAACTCATCCATTTCTGTCCAAACTGTGGACTCTGGTTAATATCTTCCCCAAAAGTCACAATTCAAAGTAGGGGGAGGTCCATCCAACATATTAGAGGCTTTCCTGGATTTCTCCTAGAATCAAGCATTCTGGATGGCCACCTCTCATGTCACATCTTGCCACATGACTAACCTCTATTTTTTCCTTTAAAGTTTGTTAACAATTGAAAAACTTTGATTCTGAGCACTTTCTTCCCTTTTATGCAATATGAAGGAGGCTGAATAGGAGTGAAGGCCATTTTTATTTTTCTTTGTTTCATGGATTGCCATGGCTAAAATAGTTTTATCAGTCAGCCAGTTTGCTGATGATGTATCCTTCCATGCTTATCAAGACTGGTTGTGAGAAAATAGATTGTTTGTTGCTGGAGTGATACCTTGGGAAAAAGTTAAATTCACTAAATTTTTTTTTAATTAATTAATTTTTTTTTATTTTTCATTTTTAACACAATTCCAACTTTTGGTCAGGTGATATTTCTTTTAAAGCATTTACAATATAGAGCACAAATGGATTTTTTTTTAACATTAACCAACTGAGACACAAATAATAACTATGTATGCTAACTTCATAAGCCCTTGACTTGTCTCCACCACTAATAATGAAAGGATCCTAACTTATTGTTGTTGGCCTGAAGTCCTAAGCCTAATAGCTTAATTTTAGACTTGACCTCAGATGTTCCCCTGCTAACAATCTATAATTTAATACATCTGGTATTAAGCTTACAAACCTTTTGACTATAGGAAATTGCCACTAAGAGTAGGGACATTGCAGGGAAACAATATGTCTCCAACTTTATGTCAGTTCCAGGTAGAAGTAGATTGTCAGCTTGCATTGTCAGTGTCAGTGAAGAAATTGAGTCAAGAGAATCCTACTTCAGCCCAGTCTGAACAGCTACTCTCCCACCCTTCACATGAGATCACCTTTTTCAGTTCATACCAGCATCTCACAGGCTTACTGGCATCAAGGACTGCCTTTGTTGCTATCCATACTCGGAGTTAGACTCAGAAGAACAGTCACTTAATAGTCTCATAGCATCTTAAAATAGCAAGTTCCAATAACCAGATTTCAGATATGACTATAATTTCACATTGACTAGGGAACATCTTTTGAGGCAAGTCTTAAGTGGCTTACATGCCTTTCTATACCTGTTCTAGTTCCTGCTTAAATAGCCATCATAAAATCATATTTACCTTTAAAACCTTAACTTTTCCATCAATGCCAAATTTTACCCGAAGTTACCTGCCTCTAGAAGACTTAGACTAAAATTCATTTCTCCAAACTAAAGATGTCTCTGATTTAGTCTCAGTAATGAATTCAATCAATTGCTTTAATACTAATTGCTTTTTTAAAAATTTATTTATTTAACTTTTCAGCATTCATTTCCACAAAATTTTGGGTTCCAAATTTTCTCCTCATTTCTCTCCTCCTCCCACCCCAATACACTGAGCATTCTAATTGCCCCTATCACCAATCTCTCTTCTAACATCTCTCCTTTCCCTTATCCCCATATTCTCTTTTGTCCTGTATGGCAAGATAACTTTCTATACCCCATTATCTTTATGTATATTTCCTAGTTGCAAGAACAATACTCAACAAAGTTGTTCCTAAAACTTTGAGTTCCAACTTCTCCCCATCCCCTTCCTCCCCACCCATTCCCTTTGGGAAGGCAGGCAATTCAATATAGGCTTTATCTGTGTAGTTTTGCAAATGACTTCCATAACAGTCATGTTGTGTAAGACTAAATATAATTCCCTCCATGCTATCCTGCCCCCCATTGCTTCTGTTCTCTCTTTTGATCCTATCCCTCCCCAAGAGTGTTGACTTCAAATTGCTCCCTCCTCCCTCTGCCCTCCCTTCCATCATTCTCCCCACCCTTCTTATCCCCTTCTCCCTCACTTTCCTGTATTGTAAGGTAGGTTTTCATACCAAAATGAGTATGCATTTTCTTCCTTCCTTTAGTTGAATTTGATGAGAGTAAGCTTCATGTTTTTTCTCTCACCTCCCCTCTTTTTCCCTCCACTGAAAAGTCTTTTATTTGCCTCTTTTATGATAAGAGATAGCCTGATTCATTCCATTTCTCCTCCCAATATATTTCTCTCTAACTGCTTAATTTCATTATTTTAAGATATGATCCTATCCTATTCAATTCACCCTGTGCTGTGTGTGTGTGTGTGTATGTGTGTGAGATCCCACCAACCACTCAGATACTGAAAAAAGTTTTAAGAGTTACAAATATTGTCTTTCCATATAGGAATGTAAACAGTTCACCTTTGGTAAGTCCCTTATGACTTTCCTTTGCTGTTTACTTTTTCATGCTTCTTCTCATTCTTGTGTTTGAAAGTCAAATTTTCTTTTCAGCTCTGGTCTTTTCATCAAGAATGCTTGAAAGTCCTCTATTTCATTGAAAGACCATCTTTTCCCCTGAAGTATTATACTCAGTTTTGCTGGGTAGGTGATTCTTGGTTTGAGTCCTAGTTCCTTTGACTTCTGGAATATCCTATTCCATGCCCTTCGATCCCTTAGTGTAGAAGCTGCTAGATCTTGTGTTATCCTGATTGTATTTCCACAATACTGGAATTGTTTCTTTCTAGCTGCTTGCAATATTTTCTCCTTGACCAGGGAACTCTGGAATTTGGCCACAGTGTTCCTAGGAGTTTCTCTTTTTGGATCTCTTTCAAGTGGTGATTGATGGATTCCTGGAATATTTATTTTGCCCTCTGGTTCTAGAATATCAGGGCAATTTTCCTTGATAATTTCATGAAAGATGATGTATAGTCTCTGTTTTTGATCATGGCTTTCAGGTAGTCCCATAATTTTTAAATTGTCTCTCCTGGATATGTTTTCCAGGTCAGTTGTTTTTCCAATGAGATATTTTACAGCATGTTCCATTTTTTCATTCTTTTGGTTTTCTTTTGTGATTTCTTGATTTACATAGTCATTAGCCTCCATCTGTTCCATTCTAATTTTGAGAGAACTATTCTCTTCAGTGAGCTTTTGAACCTCCTTTTCCATTTGGCTAATTCTGCTTTTGAAAGCATTCTTTTCCTCATTGACTCTTTGAACCCCTTTTGCCAATTGAGTTAGCCTATTTTTCAAGGTATTATTTTCTTCAGCATTTTTTTGGGTCTCCTTTAGCAAGGTGTTGACTTGCTTTTCATGCTTTTCTTGCATCGCTCTCATTTCTCTTCCCAGTTTTTCCTCCACCTAACTTGATTTTCAAAATCCTTTTTGAGCTCTTCCATGGCCTGAGTCCACTGAATATTTATTTTCGATATTTGGGATACAGAAGCCTTAACTTTACTGTCTTTCCCTGATGGTAAGCATTGTTCTTCCTCAGCAGAAAGGATGGGAGGAGATATATGTTCACCAAGAAAGTAACCTTCTATGGTCTTATTTTTTTCCCCTTTTTTGGGCATTTTCTCAACCAGTTACTTGACTTTTGGATCCTTTGTCAAGAGTAGGGTATACTCTGGGAACCTGTAAAATATCAGTTCCTCCAAGTTGGCACATTCAAGCATGTATTGGTCTGGGCGCAGGTAAGGATTTTTGTGCTCAAAATCTTAGCAGAGTTTCCTCTCCACAGGCACCTGACCTCCAGTTCCACAAAGCTAGTATTGGGGGGTGGGGGGTGGGATTCAGTCAAGCTGTGGGGGCAGGGCTACCATTCAGTGCAAGACAAAAACCAGCTACCTCAGTGCCCCCACGAGTTTTTACGATCCAGCAATCGTCTCGGACTGCTGTAGGGGCTGCTGTGAGAACTCCTGCCACCTGCCTGATGTGAATGTCCTTCTCCCTTCCCAGCCAGCTGAGAAAGCCCTGTCACTGACCTTTGGTGCCTGTGGGTTGAGGGATCTGCGGACCCTCTGCTGCTGCAACTGGAGATTCCGCCCCTGAGGGTGGTTCATGAGTTGTGCGCATGGCCAAGGCTGGGCTGGAAATCTCTTTCACTCTGTTGTTCTGTGACTTCTGCTGCTCTAGACTTTGTTGAGTGTCATTTTTACAGGTATTTTGTGGTCTGTGGGGGAAACACTAGAGTATATGAATCTTTCTACACATCTACTCCAACATCTTGGCTCCACCCCCACTAATTAAACTTTTACAATGGTTAAAAAATATGAGTTGTTGTAGAATGTGAGATTTTATTAAATGATCAAGATATATCCCACTAATAAATGATATGACCCTGAGAAAATCATTAAACCTCTCTTTGGCTCAGTTTCACCATTTGCAAAACAGGGATAATAGTAGCACCAATCTCATACAGCTGTTGTAAGAATCAAGTGAGCTAACATGCGAAATGTTTTTCAAATCTTAAAACACTATATGAATACCATTATTATAATTAGATTTAAATTAGGGTTATCTTTTACTCAAAAGTAAACTCTTTCCAGTTACATGATACACTTCAGCATTTCAAAGATCTATGACTTTGTTGGTGTAGTACTAATAAATATAACAAATAAGTGTGCCATCCTAAATTTTGTTGATGGATTTCTGTAGTCAAATCAGTCATCATCCATTGGTCAGCTGTGATGATAGATATCTTTTAACTTAGCTAGCCTGGTCTTCAGACAATAGTGCCCAGCTTACTCATCTCAGTAGAAACTGCTGAAACTTGAACTCTATTGACATAAGCTCCAAAAACTCAGATTTCTTAGATATAGTGGGTTAACTTGCGTATGTAAATGCATAAGGTGTAAATGAGATATGAAGCAAAATTATACTACTAGATAGACACTCTCAGATAATGACTGGCCATAGTAAAGTGCAGCCAACTTGAGGGAGTTGGGTCAAATGGCCTGAGGTTCCTTCTAACTCTGTCTAGATCCTCTAAATCCAGATTCTATGTCCCAGGACCTTTTAACATTTAGTAGGACCACTTTTTGTCAATGCCTGAGGTTAAAAAAAATATTAAAAAACCCTAGCATCTCCACTGCCAATTTTTCTAGCTCTTAGCTGCTTGGGTTTCTTTTAAAAGGCTCATGTTCTCCACAATTATGGGTCGAGAGATAATTTATGCACTTTTCCTCTTCTTTAAGGAAATCAGGGGGCTTTCTCTACCCAGGTCAGGGTTTGAAAGAATAGAGTCTGTCATTTTTTAATTTTTATTTAATTAATTAATTAATTTATTTTTATTTTTTTGGTGTTCTACAATCACTTCCTTAAAAATTAAGATTTTTATCTCCCCTGCTCCCCCCACCTTTCCCCCACTACCCCCTCCCTCCCTGTGACACCATACAATTCTGTATAGGTTCTATATATACCTTCCTATTGAGTACATTTTCACGATAGTCATGTTATGTAGTTGAACTAAAATAAATGGAAGAAATCATATAACAAATCAAAACATAATACACTAAAACCTACACCTATACAAACACGATCTGCTACATTTTGCAAATGACTTCCATATTTCTTTCTTTGAGTGTAGAAGACATTTTGTGTTAGAATACTGCCATTGAGATTTTTTTTTTTAGTAAGTTCTTGCGTTATTATGAAGTTCCAAGTCTACCAGAAAAAACTCTCACATGCTATTGTCGTTGCTGTGCACAAGGTTCTCCTGGTTCTGCTCCTTTCGCTCAGCATCAGATCATATAAGTCCTTGGAGGCCTCCCTGAAGTCTTCTTGTTCATCATTTCTTATGGCGCAATAGTACTCCATTATGTTTATATACCATAATTTATTCAGCCATTCCCCAATTGATGGGCATCCCCTTGACTTCCAGTTCTTGGCAACCACAAGAGTGCTGCTATAAATATTTTTGTACATGTGGGACCCTTTCCCATTTTTATGATCTCTTGGGGGATACAGTCCTAGTAGTGATATTACTGGGTCAAAGGGTATGCTCATTTTTGTAGCCCTTTGGGCATAGTTCCAAATCGCTCTCCAGAATGGTTGGATGAACTCACAGCTCCACCAACAATGAATTAGTGTTCCAACTCTTCCACATCCTCTCCAGCATTTATCATTTTCTTGTTCTATCATATTTGCCAATCTTATAGGTGTGATGTGGTACCTCAGAGTTGTTTTGATTTGCATTTCTCTATTCAGGAGTGATTTAGAGCACTTTTTCATATGATTATAGATACCTTTAATTTCTTCCCCTGAAAATTGCCTGTTCATATCCTTTGACCATTTATCAATTGGGGAATGACTTGTATGGTTGTACATTTGAGTCAGTTCTCTATATATTCTAGAAATGAGGCCTTTATCCCCAAGCTTAGCCATAAAAATTTTTTCCCAATTTACTACATCCCTCCGAATTTTGGTTGCATTGGGTTTGGTTGTGCAAAAACTTTTCAATTTACTATAATCAAAATTATTCATCTTGCATTTCATAATGCTTTCTATCGCTTCTTTAGTGAAAAATTCTTCCCCTCTCCATAAATCTGATAAATACACTATTCCTTGCTCCTCCAGTTTATTCATGATATCAATCTTTATACCTAAATCATGTACCCATTTGGACTTTATTCTTGTGTACGGTGTCAGGCATGGGTCTACGTCTAATTTCCGCCACACTGTTAACCAGTTTTCCCAGCAATTTTTGTCGAACAGTGAGTTCTTATCCCAGACGATGGGGACTTTGGGTTTATCAAACAAGAGATTGCTATATTCCTTGCCTACTGTGCTTGAGTGCTAAGTCTATTCGATTTGTCTACTCCTCTATTTCTTAGCGTATACCAAGTGGTTTTGATAATTGCTGCTTTATAATACAATTTGAGGTCTGGTAGCGCTAGGCCACCTTTCCAGGCATTTCTTTTCATTAGTCCCTTTGATATTCTGGACCTTTTGTTCTTCCAGATGAATTTTGATATTATTTTATCCAGCTCTAGAAAATAATTATCTGATAGTTTAATTGGTATGTCACTAAATAAGTAAATTAATTTGTAAAATTGCCATTTTTATTATGTTAGCTCGGCCTACCCATGAACAACTGATGTTTTTCCACTTACTTAAATCTGACTTTATTTGTGCAAAAAGTGTCTTGTAACTGTGTTCATATAATCCCTGGGTTTGTTTTGGCAGGTAAACTCCTAAGTATTTTATAGTGTCTACCCTAGCTTTAAATGGGATTTCTCTTTCTATCTCTTGCTGTTGGACTTTGTTCCCAATATATAGGAATGCAGACGATTTTTGTGCGTTTATTTTGTAACCTGCAACTTTGCCAAAGTTGTTTATTATTTCAAGTAGTTTTTTTACTTGAGTCTCCAGGATTGTCTAAGTATATCATCATATCATCTGCAAAGAGTGATAACTTAGTTTCTTCTTTGGCTATTTTTATTCCTTCAATTTCTTTATCTTGTCTAATTGCTATAGCTAACATTTCTAGTGCCATATTGAAAAATAGTGGTGATAATGGACATCCTTGTTTCACCCCTGATCTTATTGGAAATGCATCTAGCTTATCCCCATTGCATATAATGCTTGCTGAAGGTTTTAGGTAGATACTGCTTACTATTTTATGGAAAGTTCCCTTTATTCCTATGTTCTCCAGTGTTTTTAATGGGAATGGGTTTTGTATTTTGTCGAAAGTTTTTTCTGCATCTATTGAGATAATCATATGGTTTCTGTTAGTTTTGTTGTTGATACGATTGATAATGATAACAGTTTTCCTAATATTGAACCAGCCCTGCATTCCTGGTATGAATCCTACCTGATCATAATGTATTATTCTCGTGATAAGATGCTGTATTCTTTTTGCTGAAATCTTGTTTAAAATTTTTGTATCTATATTCATTAAAGAAATTGGTCTATAATTTTCTTTCTCTGTTTTGTCTCTTCTTGGTTTGGGTATCAAAACCATATTTGTATCATAGAAAGAATTTGGAAGGACTCCTTCCGCAAATTTCAAAAATAGTCTATATATAGTATTGGAATTAACGGTTCTTTAGAGGTTTGATAGAATTCACTTGTGAATCCATCTGGTCCTGGAGATTTTTTCCTAGGGAGTTCATTGATGGCTTGTTCAATTTCTTTTTCTGAGATGGGGTTATTTAAGTATGCAACTTCCTCTTCTGTTAATCTGGGCAATTTGTATTTTTTTAAAATATTCATCCATCTCATTTAGATTATCGAATTTGTGGGCATAAAGTTGGGCAGAATTTGTGGGGAGTTCTTTTTACAGGAAATTTATGGGCTGTGGGTTCAGAGCAAGCATAGTGCTCAGTGGGTCTTTCTACTTCACCATCTTGGCTCCTCCCCCAGTAATTTCTAATTATTGCTTTAATTTCCTCCTCATGGGAGGTGAGTTCACCCCTTTCATTTTTAATATTAGTAATTTGATTTTCTTCTTTATTTTTTTTAATCCAATTGACCAAAGGTTTATCAATTTTATTAGTTTTTTCGTAAAACCAACTATTGGTTTTATTTATTCAATAGTTTTCTTAATTTCAATTTTATTAATCTCTCCTTTGGTTTTCAGTATTTCTAATTTGGTATTTTCTTGGGGATTTTCAATTTGTTCTTTTTCTAGCTTTTTCAGCTGCATGCCCAATTCACTGATCTCCTCTTTCTCTATTTTATTTATGTAGGCATTCAAAGATATAAAACTTCCCCTAAGAAATGCTTTTGCAGTATCCCATAAGATTTGGTAGGTTGTCTCATTACTGTCATTCTCTTGAATGAAGTTGTTGATTGTTTCTATGATTTCTTCTTTAACCCATTCCTTCTTTAGGACTAGATTATTTAGTTTCCAATTGATTTTTGCTTTATCTTTTCATGGCCTTTTATTACATATAATTTTTATTGCATTATGATCTGAGAAGGATGCATTGATTATCTCTGCCTTTCTGCACTGGGTTGTGAGATATTTATGTCCTAGTACATGGTCAATTTTTGTAAATGTTCCATGTACCGTTGAGAAAAAGGTATATTCCTTTCTATTCCCATTCAATTTTCTCCGAAGATCTATCATATCTACCTTATCTAGAGTTTTATTTACCTCCTTAACCTCTTTCTTGTTTATTTTGAGGTTAGATTTATCAAGTTCAGAAAGAGGAAGAGTGAGGTCCCCCACTAGTATAGTTTTGCTGTCAATTTCTTCCTTCAACTCCCCCAACCTCTCCTCTAAGAATCTGGATGCTATACCACTTGGAGCATACATGTTTAGTAATGATATTGCTATGGTGCCTTTTAGCAGGATATAGTTTCCATCCCTATCCCTTTTGATTAGATATATTTCTGCTTTTGCTTTATTTGAGATTAGGATTGCTACTCCTGCCTTTCTTACATCAGCTGAAGCACAATATATTCTGCTCCATCCTTTGACCTTTATCCTATGTGTATCCCCCCATTTCAAATGTATTTCCTGTAAGCAGCATATTGTTGGATTATGGCTTTTAATCCATTCTGCTCTCCATCTCCATTTTATGGGAGAATTCATTCCATTCACATTCACAGTTATGATTACAATCTGTGTATTTCCCTCCATCCTCCTTCCCACCATTTGTGCTTTTAGCTCTGCTGTCTCCCTTCCCTTCCTCAATAGTATTCACTTTTCACCACCTCTTCCTGCTGCCTTCCCCTCCTTCTTTTAGCCCCCCTCCCTTTTACTCCCCTTTACTCTTATTGCTTCTTCCCTCCCTTTTAGCCTCCCTCCCTTTTCTTCACCCTTCCTCTCCTACTGCCTATAGAGCTAGTTAGGATTATCTACTTAAGTTTATTGTTCTGTCCTTTAAACAAATCAGATGAGAGTACCTCTCACACAATGCTCATCTCCCTCCCCTCTTTCCCTCTACTATGATTTTGTACTTCTTCTTGTGATGTAATTTGCCATTTTCTGCTTCCTCCTTTTCACACCTCCTATTACAATCACTTCTCATACTTAAATCATATTTTTTATCATGATATCATTTACTTTATACCCGTTCCTCCTATGCATATCCCTTTTATATTTCATAATAGCCGCACAATTCTCAAGATTAACAGGTATCATCTTCCCTTATAGGGAGGTAAACAGTTTGCCCTAATTGAGTAAAAAGTTGTTTTTTTCCCCCTCATTTACCTTTTTATGATTCTCTTGAGACCTGCATTTGAAGATCGAATTGTCTATTAAGTTATGGCGTTTTGGTCAGGAAGCTCTGGAAATCCCTTACTTCATTGAATGACTTTCTCCTTGCCTGAAATGTTATGCTGAACTTTGCTGGTTGATCCTTGGTTGTAGTCCCAACTCCTTTGCCTTACAGAATATTGGGTTCCAATTCTTTCAGTCTTTTAATGTAGAAACTGCAAGATCCTGTGTAATCCTGACTGTATCTCTTTGATATTTAAATTGTTTCTTTCTGGCTGCTTATAATATTTTCTCCTTCACTTGAGAGCTCTGGAATTTGGCAACTATATTTCTTGGGGTTTTGAGTTTGGGATCCCTTTCAGGAGGGGAATGGTGGATTCTTTCGATGACTATTTTGCCCTCTGAATCTAGTACTTCTGGGCATTTTTCCTTAATTATTTCCTGGAAGATATTGTCCAGGCTCTTTTCTCCATCCTGGGTTTCTGGCAGGCCAATAATTCTTAAGTTTTCTCTTCTGGATCTATTTTCCAGGTCAATTGTTTTTCCAATTAGATATTTTACATTTTCTTCTATCTTTTCATTCTTTTGATTTTGTTTGACTGATTCTTGCTGTCTCATTGAGTCATTAGTTTCTACTTGCCCAATTCTAATCTTTATCAAATTGTTTTCTTCAGTTAACTTTTGCATCTCCTTTTCCATCTGCCCAACTTTTCCTTTTAAGGAGCTATTTTCTCCAGTTAATTTTTGTACTTCCTTTTCCATTTGACCAATTTTCCCAGTTAGGTTTTGGGTTTCCTTTTCCATTTGACCTTTTAGGGAGTTATTTTCCTTTTCAAAGAGATGTTCTCATCAGTGAATTCCTTTATCAAAATTTTAAAATCATTGGCCAGTTTATCTTCTATTTCCTTCTTCAGCTGTTCCAGGAGAGCTATTTGTGCCTGTGAGCAGTTCATAGTCCCTTCTGAAGTTTCAGATGGAAGTACAGTCTCAGCTCTGACCTCTTTGGTGTTCGTGTTTTGGTCCTTATCACCATAGAAAGATTCTATGGTTCTTTTGGCCCTCTGCTTTTTCTTGTTCATGATGTTGATTGAGTGTTGTGGCTTCTGGTTCTTTCAGTCAGAAGCTACAGAACTTTTTGCTGAGGTGATATGTGAAGAAGCTAAAAGAAGGTTTTTGTTTTGTGTTTCCCTGATCAGCCCTGGGTTTAGCTTGTTAAGTGTGGAGAAGGAGTGGTCTGGTCACAGGAGATCTCCTCAGCTGAACTGAGGCAAAGGCAAGCTCAGGGGCTGGTAATCCCAGCTGCCCTATTGTCTATCTGATTCCCCTGGAGAGCTGAGGCACGCCTAGATGCTAATGCGTGTTCCCACCCCTCCTGGGGCTCCTCTCCTGGTTCTGAGGCTTGCCTGGGTCCTAGTGTGAGTTTTCTCTGCCCTGGGTCCTCTGTGCTTCCAAATTGCTTCTGCCAGAGTAGGAGGAATCCCCCTTAGCTATTTTCCTAGCCTCAGGTGTTATGAGACTATTGGCCTCCTTCTGCTGTTCCCACTGATCCGGGACTTTTCTGGGGAAATATTTTATGGTTCTTTCATGGTCATCAAGGGGGAGAAGAGGGCATTTACTGATCACTCCGCCATCCTGGCTCCCGGAAGTTCAAGTAGGTGACTTACCGAAGTTTGATCTTCAGGCTGAAGGTCTCAGGAGCTGCTGCGCTGATATCTGGTGCTCGGAGGCTCTCACTGGCTTGGTTTGGCTCGTCTTCCACCCTTGGTGCGCTCCGTTGGTTCTGTCCACTGCTCTCAGGTTTCTCTGGTCCCTTCTGCTCTGCTGGCCACTTTGCACTGTGCACTGTGAGCTCATCCCCGTGGAACAGATCCTTCCCGTGGACCTTCCAGTGTAACCTGGGCTCCGAATCCATCACAGTCTGTCTCCTACTGGGGTCTGCACCTCCAAAATTTGGTCAGATTCTCCCTTCAGAGGTACCTGAAGGAGTTTGTCCCAGAACTTAGGTGAGTCGTTGCTCTTACTCCGCCATCTTGGCTCCGCCCCCTGTCATTTTTTTTAAAGTGCAAATTCTCCTACTTCAACCTTTCTACAGAACACTAAAGTGTTTCTATCTCCTTAACGGCAAAATTCTCTTTCCTCTCTGATCCTACAGGTCAGGATCTTGTCAACCATCAACTTTTTCTGGCTATTTCTGCACCGTTCTGTCTACATTCTGATTATTTTCCTCCATCTCCTCATTCCCACACTTTGGAACCTCGACTGCCCCATGATTGGTGGGTTCTGGTAAATGAGTTGTTAACTCATCTTGCCCAAAACCAAGGCACCATGTCGCTTCTCAACCATTTCTACACCATGCCACCTCTGTGTCTTTCACCCCTTTTCCAACTCCCCTTTAGGTGTTTTAAATTTCTTGAGGGCAGAAACTGAGCTGCTTGATTCTGTGTGTAGCTTTAGCAAGTGCTTGGCACCTAATAAATCCTTAAAAAATGGTTTATTTTTGTCTGTCATCTGTATATTGGTATTTCATTGGAGAGCAAATTCTATTGTCAGTGCAGGTTGGCACCTTCTGTTGCCTAGAGAGAATTGCTTAGGACCACACAGCCAGTGTCTCAGAGGCAGTGTTTATATCCAGGTCTTCATGGGTTTGAAGCCTGCTCTGTATCCATATCCCATATCTGCTGCCTCATTGTCTGCTTGTCTGTCTGTCTATCCATCTATCTGTCTGTCTAGAACAATTAGACTAGGGTGAGAACTGAAAAATTTACAGCCAATGTAATGAACATACGAGGTCCAGGTGCTTTTTTGATTGGAAATCTGAGAGGCTCAGGTTCAGCAGAACCATCAGCTCTCATTTGGGATGGGGAAGGGGTGCCATTCCTTAGTTTTTGATTACTATCATCTATGGCAGTAATTTTGAAAGGTTCTAGGGTAGAAGGGAGGAAGCAGGGCATCATATTACCCCATCTGAGAGTATATCCTTCTAATTCCCAACTCCTGTCCTATTCTGTGTGTCTCAGAAAAATGAATTATCTTTTTTCTCTGGTTTCCATCTTCTCTTTCTCACATGCCTCTTCAAGAATCAAAAGTCATGGTGGAGTTGAAAATTTAGTACTCAGAATAAAATCATCTGTCCAGCATGTCATTTCCTTCTCCTAAGTCTCTCTGCTCCTTTTAGACATGACCAGAAGCACACTAGAAAGCTAACAGTGGAAAATTTTAGTGGAGGAGTGAAATTACATAAAGATTACAACCATTATTAAAATTCATAAAATAAAATTATTTTGGAGTACTTACAAAAATATCACTTCACCCTTAAGATATTCTTGACCTTTTATTCACATCAAATAATAAGATCAAGTAAAATTATGGTAGATATGACCATTCTAAACATTCTTTGCCAATTTTATTTCAAATTTACATTTTTGTCTGAAACTGTGATTTCCCAACCCCTAACTATGTTCCCCAGCTTCTATCCCAGACCCTCTTTTTTTCTTCTCTCAATATTTTCTCTGGGTGACTTCACTTCATCAGTTCAAATGGGCTTAATTATCATCCCTATGCAGATAACTCCCATTTCCATATATCCAGTCCTAGTTTCCCTCCTCAACTCTAGTTTGGAATTACCAACTCCCTATTAGATCTTTTGAACTAGATATTCAGTAAACATCCCAAATTCAATATTTCCAGAGCTGATTGACTTCATTATCTTTTCCTTCGACCCCACCACACTTGTAAATTTCCTTATTTCTGTCAAAGGTAAAACTATCCTTCCAGTCACCCAGGTTTACAACTTTGGAGTTATTTTTTACTCAGCAGTTCCCCTCAACAGTATCTCATATTTTTTTCCCTTTACTCCAATCACATGGACACCATCCTAGTTCAGGTCCTAATCATCTCTCACTTGATCTATTGTAACAGACTCCAGTTTTGTGTCCCTGCCAAAAGTCTCTCCTCTCATCTGCCATTCTTCTCAGAGCTGCCAAAGTGATATTCCAAAAACACAAGAATAATAAGGTCAGCTCCCTACTTGATGAATTCCCTATTACCTCTAGGATCATATAAAAACTCTTCCTCTTGGCATTTAAAGCCTTTTATGATCTAACTCCAACTTATCTTTCCAGTTTTATTATACATTACCCTCCTTCAAACACTGTGATTCAGTCAAACTGTCTGTGCTATTCCTCACTCCATTTCCTCTCTGGGTCTCGGTACTGGCTGGCCTGAATGCTGGGAATATACTACCTCCTCCCCTCCACCTTAGAATTCCTAGCTTCCTTCATCTTAAGCACCATCTTCTCCTTCATAAGGTTTTTACTGAATCCCTCCTATAATCACCTTGCATTTATTTGGAATATATTTTTATATATACTTGTCTCGGTACTCCTCCCAAAGCCTTCCTTTATAGAGGGCAAAAATTGGACTTTTAGCTCACTCCATTCTTTATCTGCTGTGGTTTCGACTTCACAAAACAAGGTGCTAATCCCAGGATAAGCTCATTACTTCTAGTCTCATCACCATGCTGCATAAGCCTTGGCTATTCAGCACCTCATCTGCCTCAGCCTCCATCCTCCTCTTTGCTCAAAGGGAGTGCTAGAGGATGGAGTACTAAACTCTCAAAGCCTTCCTTTGCTGAGAGCAGAAATTAGACTTCAAGCTCATTCCACTTTCAGCAGCCCTGCCTAGGTTTGCCCCACCTCCCCTCCCTTTTCCAGCTTCCTTTTGTGTGTTGTCCTTTCCCATTAGATTGTAAGCTCCTTGGGGGCAGGAGAAGTCTTTCCTTTTTTTTTTTATTTGTATCCCCAATTCTCAGAACATAGGGATTTAGTAAATGCACTCATTAATCAATCAAATATTTATTAAGTGCCAGTTATGTTCCAAGTAATGTACTTGGTTCTAGGGGTCAAAGTACAAAGAATAAAACAACCCTACTTGCAAGGAACCTATGTTCTGATCTTAAAGGGTTGCCTGACTCACTGAGAAGCTGAGTGACTTACCTGCCCATTGTCCCTCAGATGGTATGAGGAAGAGGAAGACTTGAAACCAGATCCTTCTGACTCCCAGGATAGTGCTCTATTCAGTACTCCACACAGCTTTTCCAGATATCTCACAAGATGACCCACAGATGGCCCCATTGAAATACAACAAACTAAGTTAAATTGCTTTAAATTTATCAAAGGACAAAGCAAAATTCTGTCTGCTGAGGTGAAATTTCGTTTCTTGCTACCACCCTTCACTCTCTAAATCCCAGCTATCTCTGTCCTTTAATACTCAAGCTCCTAATCTTTGCTGCCTTCCTTTCTATAACTAAGAAGCTCTCCTTTGTTCTAGACTACTTCCTCTCACACTTTCCTCAAATTCTTACATGCCTGGAAGCCTGGTTTTCCCTGAAAGCCACTCTCTATCTTCTCTCCTCAAATCCCCTAAACTTGCTTTTCTTCCTACCTTTCAGCAGTCTTCATTCCTCTGATGAAGACGTGGAAGTACTTGTCCAAGCTAACTTATGCTTTTGATTACATGACCTCCCATCTCCAGCTAGGGTCTTGCTCCTTTTACGTTTATCTTTGTCTCTTCTCATCTTATTCTTTCTTCACCCCTCAGATTCCTCTTCACCAGCTACCATTCTTCCTAGTGTAGGAAGCATGTCCGGGAAGACTTCACTTTTCATGCCCAGAACTTCTAATGAAGTTCCTATTGTCTTCATTGATGGTTGAATCATTTGCCTACTACATCTAGACCTAGGCATCAGCCATGCTTCACTTCACTCCCGACTTCTTATCAACTGTCTGACTGCTTCACACATATCCCCTTTCACCATTTTCTTCCCTTTCTAGTTATGGAAACATAATCAAATTGACTATGTCTTTGCTCCTAGAAAGAGTATTTCAGTATCTCCTTATGGTTCACCTCATCATCCTGGTAACTTTCCAAACCAGGAACCATTTATGATTTTACATTAGTATTCCCTAGTGCTTAGCATGGTGTTTGGCATATGCCAAGTGCTTAATAAGTATTTTTTTCATCCAGTCATTCCCTGAGAGCCCCCTCTTATCCTCTTCTCATCTGACATCAATCATATATCTTTTGCCTACCATTTCCTCATTCCCCCATCTCTGATGAAGAGGTAACCCTGATCCTTGTTAAGACAAACCCCTCAATATGTGACCAATGTCTTGACCTATCTGGTCTTCTCCAGCTCATTGTCATCATTGAGATGATAATCTCAACTCCCCCTAAACATCAAACACCGTCTCCTGGCTCCTTCCATGCTACCTGAAAACATGCCCACACTTGTCATCCTTAAGAATTCTCACTTGATCTGACTATTCCTCATGTCTACATTCCTACCTACCCTGCACCCTTCTAGGCTAAACTCCTAGTGATATCTGTCTATACTGAGTGCCTCTACTTCCTCTCTTCTCACTCACTTCTGAACTCTCTACAATCTGACTTCTTACTCCATCAGTTAACTGAAACTACTCTCTCCAAAGATGCCAATGATCTCTCTCTGTCTCTGTTTCTCTTTGTCTTTCTGTCTCTATCTGTCTGTCTCTTTTTAATTGGTGAGGCAACTGGGTTTAAATGACTTGCCCAGGTCATTCTGACTCCAGGGTTGGTGTTCTATTCCAGTGTGCCACCTAATTGCCCTACCAGTAATCTCTTTTTTTTTTTATTTTTTCTTAATATAAATTTATTTATTTAACTTTTTACATTCATTTTCACAAAATTTGGGGTTCCAAATTTTCTCCCCATTTATCCCCTCCTCCCATCCCAATCCACTGAGCATTCTAATTTCCCCTATCAACAATCTGCCCTCTCTTCTATCATCCTTCCCTTCTCTTGTCTCCATCTTCTCTTTTGCCCTGTAGGGCCAGATGACTTTCTATTCCCCACTAACTGTATTTCTTATTTCCTAGTAGCAAGAACAATACTAAACAGTTGTTCCTAAAACTTTGAGTTCCAAATTCTCCCCATCCCTCCCTCCCCACCCATTCTCTTTGGGAAGGCAGGCAATTCAATATAGGCCATATCTGTGTAGTTTTGAAAATGACTTCCATAATAGTCATGTTGTGTAAGACTAACTGTATTTCCCTCCATCCTGTCCTGCCCCCCATTGTTTCTATTCTGTCTTTTGATCCTGTCCCTCCCTGAGTGTTGACTTCAAATTGCTCCCTTCTCCCATTGCCCTCCCTTCCATCATCCCTCCCTGCTTATCTCTTTCTCCCCCACTTTCCTGTATTGTAAGATAGGTTTTCATACCAAAATGAGTGTGCATTTTATTCCTTCCTTTAGTCAAATGTGATGAGGGTAAACTTCATGTTTTTTTCTCAGCTCTCCTCTTTTTCCCTCCACTAAAAAGTCTCCTGCTTTCCTCTTGAATGAGAGATAATTTACCCCATTCCATTTCACCCTCTCTCCCACTACATTTCTCTCTCACCATTTACTTTAATTTCTTTTAAGATATGGTCCCATCCTATTCAATTCACCCTGTGCTCTCTGTCTCTGTATGTGTGTGCATGTGTGTATGTGTATGCACGCATGTGTGTACGTTTGTGTGTGTGTGTGGTCCCACCAACTACCCAGATATTGAAAAGTTTTAAGAATTACAAATATTGTCTTTCCATGTAGGATTGTAAACAGTTCACTTTTGGTAAGTCCCTTATAACTTCTCTTTGCTGTTTATTTTTTCATGCTTCTTCTCATTCTTGTGTTTGAAAGTCAAATTTTCTTTTCAGCTCTGGTCTTTTCCTCAAGAATGCTTGAAAGTCCTCTATTTCATTGAAAGAACATTTTTTTCCCTGAAGTATTATACTCAGTTTTGCTGGGTAGATGATTCTTGGTTTGAGTCCTAGTTCCTTTGACTTCTGGAATATCCTATTCCACACCCTTCGATCCCTTAATGTAGAAGCTGCTAGGTCTTGAGTTATCCTGATTGTATTTCCACAATACTGGAATTGTTTCTTTCTAGCTGCTTGCAAGATTTTCTCCTTGACATGGGAATTCTGGAATTTGGTCACAATGTTCCTAGGAGTTTCTCTTTTTGGATCTCTTTCAGGTGGTGATCAATGGATTCCTTGAATACTTATTTTGCCCTCTGGTTCTAGAATCTCAGGGCAGTTTTCCTTGATAATTTCATGAAAGATGATGTATAGGCTCTGTTTTTGATCATGGCTTTCAGGTAGTCCCATAATTTTTAAATTGTTTCTCCTGGATCTATTTTCCAGGTCAGTTGTTTTTCCCATGAGATATTTCACATTCTCTTCCATTTTTTCATTCTTTTGGTTTTGTTTTGTGATTTCTTGGTTTCTCATAAAGTCATTAGTCTCCATCTGTTCCATTCTAATTTTGAGAGAACTATTTTCTTCGGTGAGCTTTTGAACCTCTTTTTCCATTTGACTTATTCTGCTTTTGAAAGCATTCTTCTCCTCACTGGCTTTTTGAACCTCTTTTGTCAATTGAGTTAGACTATTTTTCAAAGTGTTATTTTCTTCAGTATTTTTTTGGGTCTCCTTTAGCAGGGTATTGATCCGTTTTTCATGCTTTTCTTGCATCTCTCTCTTTTCTCTTCCCAGTTTTTCCTCCACCTGTCTAACTTGATTTTCAAAATCCTTTTTGAGCTCTTCCATGGCCTGAGCCCACTGGATATCTATTTTGGATGTTTGGCGTACAGAGGCCTTGACTTCTATGTCTTTCCCTGATGGTAAGCATTGTTCCTCATCATCAGAAATGAAAGGTGGGAACATCTGTTCCCCAAGAAAGTAGCCTTCTATGGTCTTATTTTTCTTCCCTTTTCTGGGCATTTTCCTAGCCAGTTACTTGACTTTTGAGATTCCTCTCCACCCCAGCCTAGATCCACCCAGCTAGTGTTTGGGGTCTGAGATTCAAATGCTGCTCCCCAGCCTCAGGGCTTTCAGCGGAGGTCTTGGCTGCTATTCAGTGTGAGCTTAATTTCTGGTGCTCAGGTGGGGGCAGGGCCACCTCCCAGGCTCACTTCCCTGAGGGGATTCATGTAGAGACCTTCAGTAATGGCTCTGAGCTCCATTCTACTCCGGGAGCTCCTGGCTGCCTCTGCCGCTGCCTCCCAAGGGGGCCTGAGTCATGGAGACACCCCGCTCCCCTCTCGGCCAGCCCAGAAGTCTCTCTCACTGACCTGGAGCACCTGTGTGTGGAGGGAGCCACCGGAGGTTCCGTCCCTGAAGCCTTCTCGGATCTGCTCCTCTGGGACCCCACGGCCAGGGCAGCACAGGGGTGCTGTCCAGAGCGTGACGGACCCCTGGGGACGGCTCTCCAGGGCTCTCTGGAACAGAAATCTTTTCTGCTGTATTTCTGCGAAACTTGCAGTGCTCCAGAATTTGTGGGGAGTTCTTCTTGCAGGAAATATATGGGCTGTGGGTTTGGAGCTAGCATATGTGAGTCTACTCTGCCATCTTGGCTCCTCCCCATCCAGTAATCTCTTAATTGGCAGATCTGATAGCCTTTTCTCAATCCTCATTCTTCTTGAGGTCTTTGCATCCTTTGACACTATCAATCATACTCTTATACTAGATACTTCCTCCTCTCTAGGTGACATTGTTGACAGCTTTCCATTTTCTTTGTTAGATCTTCATCCAAGTCACAAGTACGACTCTCAGTTGTGAGCCCTCTTTTCTCTTTCCTCTGTATTATCTCCCTTGCTCACCTCATCAGATTCCCTGAATTCAATTATCATCTCTTCAAGTGGCTGTCAGATTTATATATAACATATAGTCAGTCCTAACCTTTTTCCTGAGCTCAGGCCTTGTATAACCAACTGCCTGTTTAACTTCTCAAAATGGGTATTCCATAGGCATCTTAAACTCAGTATATCCAAAAGAGAACTCATCATCATTTCTCCCTCTTCTCTTCCTCCCAAATTATCAGGGACATCATCATCTTCCCAGTTCTCTAAGTTCCCAACTGTGGTGTTATTTTTGATTCCTCATTCTCTCTCATTTCCCATATCTGATCAGTTGTCAAATCCCATGTAAATTCTACCTCCATCACATCTTTCATATATTCCCCTTTTCTCTTCTAACACTGCCACTCCCCTAGGGCAGATGCATTCATCTCAAACCATCACCAGCCTTCCTAGTTGGTCTCCCTTCTTCAGGTGTCTCCCCATTCCAGTCCATTCTCCACTCAGCTAACAAATTGACCTTCCTAAAGCACAGTCCTCACCATATCACCTCCCTACTCAAGCAACTCTCGTGGTTTCCTCTTACCTTCAGGTTCAAATATAAAACTCTCTTTTGGTTTTTAAAGCCTTTCAGAACTTGACTTCTTTCTACTTTTCTGGTCTCTTTTATACTTTATTTCCTTCCATGTACTCTGTGGTCCAATGATACTGACCCTCTTATTTTTCTTTGGAACACAATACTTCATATACTGACTGTGTCTTTTCACTGCCTATCCCCCTACATAAAACGTATATGTCTTGTATGCATATAGTTATATATGTATGTTATCCACCTCATTTTAACATGGGATCTTTCTTTTGCTTTTCTTTGTATTTATAGACCTGAGCACAGAACCTGACACACAGTACAAGTAAATATTTAACAAATACTTGTTAACTGACTTCCCCCTGCCTATAAATGTACTGTTATCTCTGCCTTCCTTAAAAAAAAACAACATCCATCAACCCTGTCATCTCTTCAAATTATCAACCTCTTTCCTTTCACAGCCAAACCTCTAAGAAAATGTGGTATCCACAAAAACTGTCTCTACTGTCAGCCTTTTAGGCTTCTGACCCTACCACTCCATTGACACTGCTTTTTTCCAGTGTTACCAATGACCTATTCCAGCCTTTGATATCTTTTGCCTGAATAGATAGCCTTTTAAATAGTCCTCCAACTTTTAGTCTCTCCCCTCTCCAATCTATAATAGTTACGAGAAGAAAAATAAAACACACTTTGTAAGGACACAGTAAAGCAGATGATTCCATCCAAGACAACATTTGTTGTCCTTAGATAAGACACTTGAATCTTTGTCTAAATGGTTACCTCACTCTCATGTCTTCGATCAAGCACATTTCTTTAACAATTGTAAAAAATATTTGGTCACCTCCTCTTTCCTGCCCTTTGTGTTTTCTTATTCTAATCAAAAAAACCTTGCCAGCTATATGGCAGATATTCTCCCAGATACTACCCCTTTCCCCTAGACTGATTTCCCCCTTTCTCAACCTTTCTCTCCTGTGAAAGGTGTTAATTTTCTATCCTTACCTAGGAATGCTACTGTATTCCTGTAAAATGCTGTTGGTTCTGTGTACTTTAAGCAAACCTGAATAAGTATAAAACCAAACCTGTGCCCTGAAAAGCTGAAGCTACTATCAGTGAGTAATCTTCCTTAGCATGTTGATAAATACTTTTCGCTTTGACATTTCAAGTTATTCAATCCCCAATCAATGGATTTATTTGGAGGTTGAGATTCTCTCTAGGCTTTCCAGGAACCCAGGTTGAGAAATCCCCCAATTTCTACTAAAATAATATTCTTAATAACAATATTTTTGAGTTGAACTATAAGGAAAGCTGAGCACCATGGAATTGATGCTTTTGAATTGGGGTGCTGGAGAAAACTTTTGTGAGTCCCTTGGACTCTGGATAAATATAAACCTTTTGGCCTGTTATTAAAAACCCTCTATAATCTGATATCAAATGGTCTTATTAGTGAAATAATATGAAATACTCCTTTTCATTCACTTTACATTCTAGACAAAGTAGATGATGACCTGTGTCTTTACTTAGAGTGTCCCCCAAGCCTGAAATATACTTTCCCCCTCTGTTCTAGAACTCCTTAGAACTCTCAAGGCTCAAATCAACTCAACTCCAGGAGCTTTTCCTAAACACCTTTGTCCTTCCATCCCTGCTTATTAGTGTTTTCTTCTCTCCTCACTTGTATTTATTTAGCTCTGAATCTGTATCTCCCCTTAGCAAAATGTAAATTCCTTCAAGGAAGGAACTGTTTTATTTTTGCATTTGTGTCTCCAACACCTTGCCCACAGTAGGTGCTCAATATTTTTTCCTTTTTTTAAAAAAATAATTTTTTTACATGTTAAGTTACAAACTATCTTCTTCCTTCCCTCCTCACCCTGCATTAGAGGCCACCATTTGATGCAGATTTATAAAATATATGTAAAACCATCCTATGAATACTTCTATCTATCAGTTCTTTTTTCTGGAGGTGGATAGCAACTTCCTTTATATAGGTCCTTTATAGTTGACTTGAGTATTTGTAGTACTCAAAATGACTTTGTTATTTACAATTATTCTTTGAACAATATTGTTGTTACTGTATACAATCTTCTCTTGGTTCTGCTCACTTCACTTTACATTATTTACTGCAAGTCTTTTCATGTTTTTCTAAAATCAATCAGCTCATCATTTCTTACAGCAGAGTAGTATTCCATTACAGTCATATCCCATGCAGCTTGCATAGCCATTCCCAACTGATGGGCATCCACTCAGTTGCCAAGGTGCTTAATAATTTTTGTGAAATTGAGTAGTTAAGTAGAAACACAATTCGTTTTTGTTCACTTTTGTCCTTTGAGATGAGGTCTGGCATAAGATGTAACATTTTCTCAGCTTCCTCCTGAAACAAATGAGAGACAGTATGGAGCTGATTAGTGCAGTGTTTCTCCAGATAGTTATCCACTGTGGCCCATCATCTTATCCAAAACATCAGACATGATGATTGGTTGTCTGGAAGAATTTCTAATCATGATATCTCACTGTCTTTGGTTTTCTTTCAAGGCAAA
Source organism: Bettongia penicillata ogilbyi (assembly GCA_023548195.1). Lineage (NCBI taxonomy): Eukaryota > Metazoa > Chordata > Mammalia > Diprotodontia > Potoroidae > Bettongia > Bettongia penicillata. The sequence goes on along the minus strand of JAJHZJ010000255.1, from coordinate 269,901 downwards.
AAGATCAAATTGCAAGCAAGAAGAAAGATCTTACTCTCTGTCTTACTTATTTTCTCATTCAGTGGATAGAGCACCAGTGCAAGAGTCAGGAGGACTTGAGTTCAAATCTCACCTTAGACACTTGACACTCACTAGCTGTGTGACCTGGGGCAAGTCACTTAACCCCAAGTGCCTCATCCTGGCTCATCTCCAGTCATCCTGATGAATATCTGGTCACTGGATTCAGATGGCTCTGGAGGAGAAGTGAGGCTGGTGACCTGTACAGCCCTCCCTCACTCAAAACAAAGTCAAATGCAAGTCATATCATTATTTCTCTGATGGCATGGTCTTCTTTAGCAACGAAGGATGAACACACTTATTTTCTCATTATTCCCCACCTTTTTATGGTAGCAGATTATATTCATCTTCACAGTTCTCTATTCACCTTCCTTCCTACTCCATGAAAAATGACCAGGAACATAGATTTGGAGTTGGAAAGATCTTAGTTTATTCCCCACCCCCGTTTTAACAGATGAGGAAACTGAGGCTTGGATATCAAGTGAATTGTCCAAGATCAAGTAATAAATGATAATTAAGATTTGAACCCAGGGCCTCTGACTCCAGGGATCATGCTTCTGACAGTGGCATGACTCAAAAAGAGCTACTCTTGGGCAGCGTAAGTAGATGAGATACACAGTAACAGAAAACATGTACCTACTCTCCATCAGATAATTACTTTTTACTACTTATCCTCCTCATCTCCTTTTCAACCACGCACCTCTCTCATGCCCGAGGTAAGGTGAAGTTTTTGGTGGGTGGCTGTTGGCAGTAAGGAAGGGGTAAGCGAGGGTTGGAGGAGGGGGAAATAAAAAGTAGATGAGTGTATTAGACTGCACTGTGGAGTCTTTTGTCCTGTCTAGATGGGCAACTTCGCCCATACTTTGTAACTTCTCTGTGCTGTCCCTCACAGGAGTGCTTAAAAATTATCATAGAAACATAGGAAAGGAAGTGGAAATCATAAAAATGATTTAAAACCAGAAGAGACTTTAAAGACCATCTTGTACAACCTCATTTTACAGATGAGGAAACTAAGGCATAGAAAGTTTCTTTGACTTGGTCAAGGTCACAAGGTGGCAGGAGTGGGAATCAAGCCCAGCTCTCATGATTCCAAAGTCAGTTTCCTTTCCACTGCACTATACTCTCATGTTATTGATGACAAGATACAAATTCTTTGAGCTTCTTCCATGGAAGTGTCCAAATAGATTTATTTTTCACAAGTCAGGCTCAGAGTTGCTGGTACTGAAAGCTGGGAGCCTCAGAAATGACTCTTGTGGTTTATAATCTAACAATGAATGGAATCCTCTAAAAAGCCTGATAAATACTTGATGGGGGTCTGCTTTCCAGTTGGAAATTATAGAACTATAAACTAGGAATCAGTGAGTGACTAGGGTTAATAAAACAATGTTGTCCATTAAACATTTTAGCTTGGTACTTTCAGGAAACGTGAAAGATAGAAGTTAATTTTGTTAATAAGTGGTTATCATATACAGAAGAGTTTACAAACCTCTATTATTTTGGTGTCCACTAAAAAAATTATTGTGATACATACCTAGAAAGCCCAACTCCCTTGGCAGGGTACTGGTGTTCTTGGAACTGTTTTGAAATAATCTTGTGATTTCTTCTTCATTTTATTCATTCTCAAAGCTGAAGCTGACCAGTACTGACGTCAACACAGCACTCTTGCTTATAATCAAGAAATGTCAGAGCTAGAAGGGACCTTAGAGAACACATGGTCTGATCCTTTCATTTTGCAGGTGAAGAAATCTCACCATGAGGGATGGTTTTATCACATTTCATTGTTTTAAAAAATTGTCCCTCTGGTTGATTGGCTAATGGTAAATTTAATAAAGTGAATGATTCTTGTCCTTTTGGCTCTATCCACTTGGGCTCAGGCATTCTAACTAGAGTATTTCACAGGAAAGATAACAAAAACATTTTTTTTTCTTGTCTAACACTAGGTTTTTATGATTTGGGAAAGGAGTAGAAGGATAACTCCCTGAGGAAAAGAGAAATCTTTCAAGGAAAAAAATGCAGATAGTGTCTTTTACCTTTTACCTCCAAAATATTGAAGGAAGGAACTGGTGAATTTTACACAGACTTTTTTGAAATGTAGTTGCGTTTCAGAGCTACAATAGCAAAAAAAGTCCTTTGATGATAGAGATTTTGTCTTATTTTATATAATTAATTAATGCATTCTCTCCCCATTTTAAAAGAAGATTTAATAAATTGGAACAATAAGTAGAGACATATGACTTTAAAAAAAAAATCTTGATATTTTTAAGTCTTCCTAGTTCCTTTTAATGTTCTCCAAGTATAAGACCCATTCTGTCCTTTCAGATATATATAGTTCTTTGATCTCTAAAGCAATCCCATTTGGTTGTAAATGTATGCCTTCTCTTTGATCTGATACTTAACTGGTTTTACTTAAAAGAGAGAACTTCTTTTATCAATGTGGTGTTTACTAGTTCTCTTTCTCTCAAAGATGGTTTAAATTGGCATTATTTAGATTAAAAGTTATAAGGTTCCATGAAAGCCTGCCATTCTGCAACCCCAAATGTTCTATTTTATGCTCTGTAAAGTCAAATCCATTTCAAAATGAACTTCTTTTGTGGTTATCTTTTAATACTAGCAAAACATTTGGAAAATTAGTACCCTATTAAAAAGAAAACAAAGAATGGTAAATGGAACTCGGTATTATTCACCATACAGTCTGGGCAATTGCTCACCAGGGATTCAAGTATTATACTTTCAAACATTCCTGCACCATAATGCTGTACAGAGTGTATGGAAAGGAATTTTTTTTTTTAAATTAGAAAAGCTAGAGAATAAAAGGAAGAACTTCAAAGAAGAAAAGTAAGAACGCTACTTATTCTTTCCTTTAGGAACAATTTAAAAATATCATTTAAGAACTATTCCAGGTGTTTTTAGCAAAGTCTGAGATCCTGAGCTGCAGAATTAGGACCTCTGAGGTGAACTAAGTCTCTAGAGTATCAAAAAGCCTACAACACACAGCAGTGTAGGTACCTGCCCAGTCCTTTATCTCAGTGCTATGTCTGAGAAAGTTATAAATTTTCCCTGGGTAATTGGCTATAGGTCTATAACTTTACAAGGCAGGCTGTAGGGAGTGGCTGAACATGTCAATCCACATCATTGTGGAAATGCAGCAAACTTTTCTACATAAACTTTTTTGAACTCTAATCATGTTTTCAATTTTAAAGGATAAAGGATCTGTCTCTTTTAGTTGAGTCAGTTAAACTCCCTCCCATGATAATTGCCATTTTTTTTTTTTTTTGAGACAGGGTCTTTTCTTGCCCAAGCTGAAAATGCAGCAGCTATACTCATGGCTATACCTGTTGGTCTGTAGGAAGTTCTATCCTGCTTCATTTTTCCAAAATGTCCTGTAGACCAGTCCCTTCTCCCACACCCCTTAGGTAGCCTGCCGGATTTCTGTTCTCTGGAACTTACCATAGTAGTGCTGGAAGTACTGCAGAAATACTGTGTGCTTTTTAGCCCTGCTGCAGGGCACAACATCTGACTTCAAGCATTCAGTAGTCTCACCCTTCCACTGTAGCAGGGATTATAATTAGTCAATCAATATTTATTAATTACCTACTACAAGCCAATAACTGGGTTAAGTATAGGAGATACAAAGGAAGACAAAAGAAATCATTCTCTCAAGTAGCTCAAAGTGTAATGGAGCAGACCTCATGAACATGTGATTTATGCACTATGTGTGTACAAACTATATACAAGATAAATTGCAAATAATAGAGAAAAGGCACTAAAATTAAGGGTAAATCAGGAAAATCTTCCTGTAGAAGGTGAGAGTTAAGCAAGGACTTAAATGAAGCCAGAGAAGCCAGGAAGTGGAGCTGGGGAAGTGTGCCAGATAGAGAAAGTCAAGTTCAGTGATGTCCAGAAATGGGGAGTCAAGTGGGGGAGGAAAAGCAAAGAGATAGACCAGTGTCACTTGGTCAAAGAATACATAGAAGGGGGTGTATAAGTAAACTGGAAAGATGAGAGGGTTTTGAATGCAAAGCAGTGGGTTGTATATTTGATCCTGCATGTGAAAGGGAGCCACTAGAATTTATTGAGTGACATAATCAGACCTGACCTGTAGGAAGATCACTTTGACAACTGAGTGGAGAATGAACTGGAGTGGGGAGAAATTTGAGTCTGGGAGACCAACCAGGAAGTGATTGCAGTAGTCCAGGTGTATAGTGATAGGCCCTAGACCACAGTAGTGGTAGAATCAGGAGAGAAGGGAGCATAATTGGGAAATATTACCAAAAGTTCTAGGAAGGGATGGTGACAGAGAGTATAGTGATGAGGATAACACCTAAGTTGTGAGCCTGAGGGACTAGAAAGATGGTGGTACCCTCACTAGTAATACGGAAGTTAGGAAGAAGGGGCAGTCTAGGGGGAAGTTAGGTTTTGGACATGTTGAGTTTAAGGTGTCTATGAGTCTTCCAGTTCAAAGCATCCAACAGAAAACTGGAGTGGTAGTGGACACCTTAGGACTTAACAAGTAGATTTAAGTACTACTCAAAATAGAAATGATCATTGAATCCATTGAGATCACCAAGTAAAATAGTGTAGAAGAAGAAGAGAAGAGGGCTCAGGATAGAGGACTGTTGGGATACTCATGGTTGGTGGAAATTACCTGAATGAAGATCGAGCAAAGGAAACTAAGGAGTGGTCAGACAGCTAAAAGGAGAAACAGGGGAGAGCAGTGTCATGAAAACCTAGAGAGAAGAGAGTATTAAGGAGAAAGTGCTGTGTCTATTTTTTTATTTTTAATTTCCTCAGTCATTGAAGTTGTTTTTAGATGACAGGAATCTACAGACATCAAACTTGTTCATGTGGTCTAGAACTAATAGAAAACTGAGGACCTTCTCCATGGGAATAGTGAAAACATATGTAAGAATTTTATTGTTCACTTGTTTCAGTCATGTCTCCTACTCTTCGTGACCCCATTTAGGGTCTTTACCATTTCTGTGTAAAGTGATTTATCATTTCCTTCTTCAGTTCATTTTTCAGATGAGGAAACTGGGGAAACAGGGTCAAGTGACTTGCCCAGAGTCACACCACTAGGAAGTGTCACGGGCCAGATTTGAACTCAGATCTTCCTCCCTCTAGGCCCAGCACTCTATCCACTGTGCCACCTAGGCACTCCATGTGTAAGAATAGACTCCCTAAAAAACAACAATGGATGAAGGAGAACATTGTTGGCTTTGGTAACTCTTTTTTTCTTTTCCTTTTCAACATATTCAGTGCTGCCTAAGCAGAGCAGAGGCGAGACGGGATGCAGCCAAAGTGGCCCTGATCAATTCCCTCTTCAATGAATTGCCCTCTCGAAGGATCACTAAGGAGTTCATTATAGAAAGCGTTCAGGAAGCCATAGCTTCCACAAGCGTAAGTGCTCCTACAAGGGGTAAGAAGTTGGCAGCAGTGAAAATGATGGGATGTTTTGGGGTAATCCGACAGGTTTCCAAGTAGGTTTGTCTTTAAGGTCCATATGCATTTGATCTTCTTTATTTCACTAAAGCTTGATAGGGGCAAAACACTGGGTTAGAAATCAGGAACACAGAGGTTGGGTGCTAACTCCCATAGAGGAAAACAGTTACTCCCTTAGGGATAGTTTCTCAGTCTTTAAGTTAAGGCCGGTAGTTTTTGCCCACGTTCTAGGAACCCGGATCTTTTCTATGAGAAGTCAACCAGCTCTTGAACTTTTGAAGGAGTGTTAATTCTTCTAAAACCGTAAGATCCATTTTGTTAATGGTTTTTTCAATACCCTAAACCTTAAATAATAAACTAGTGATTTGAAATAGTCAATGTACTTCCTAAATCTCAAGTATTTATTCCTTTCTTATGCCAAGTGGTCAAGCTCGCATGTTTCAGAAAGCTTTTAAAACCCCTGTCCACTCATTTACATGGGAATATTTCAGTTATAGGGGAGTGAATTATTTTTTTCCTGGTGATACTTTTCCAGGGAATATTCTCCTGCCACAACACAAAAAATAGGATTCAGTGGAGAAAAGGACAGAAACAAAAAGTGTGTGTGTGTGTTTATATACAGTACATGCATTGACATTTCACTGTATTCCAAAATCCAAAATGAATGTGACTTTCGGATTATTGTTTATTGATGATCATTCACACACCTCTTTCCCCCTTTATTAGCCTAGTCCCTCACCAGAGCTCTAGATTTGAAACCAGAAGATGTGAACTCAAATCTAGATGCTGCATGTTAATATCTGTATGTCCTTAAGATAAAACATTCCACTTCTCTGTATCTCAGTTTCTTCATGTGTAAAATGAAGGGGCTAAATTAGATAGTCTCTAAATTTGCCCTTAGGCTAACTGAAATGGTTCTGCTATACTGAAAGAAATTTTGCTTACATATGTGGCATGAAGTTAAACTATTTCTAGAATTATCCAAGCCCAGAGGTTTTCAAACTTATTTGGCCTACTGCCTCCTTTTCCAAAAAAAAAAAAAAAACAAAATTACTCAGTGCCCACCTGGAAATCTACTTTCTTTAACTCTTTAAAAGTTTTTTTTTGGAAATTTGCATCATTTCAAACAATATAATTTTTTAAATGATGCATCTTAAGTTTAATAATTAATTGTAAATTTGTGGGATTTTCCCTGCATTAAAATTTTGATGACACAATATTGCATCATTTAACCATATAGGATTGTATTGTAAATAAGTCATTATATGCTCATATTCCTGCGAATGCATGCTGGACTTCCTGACAATGCCGACCTGCTTGCCTACCAACACTTGCTTATTCATACCTGTTGCCAGACTTGGACCACTGATGGGTTATAACTTGCATTTTGTGTGTCTTTTTTGGAAAATAATGTAATCACTACAATTTTAACTGTTACACAACAGATGAAACATGTACAAACGGTTTTTCAAAATTTTCTTTTTTCTTATGCTTTCACCACCCCCTTACTTTTATTCAGTGCCCCTCAATTTCACCTGAGGCTACTACTCCCCGTCCCGACATCGTTCTAATGTCCCCCAGGGGACAGTATCGCCCACTTTAAGAACCTATGTCTAGTGACCCAGGGGTGGGGAACCTGGGGCCTCCAGGCCACATGTAGTCCTCTAGGTCCTCAAATGCAACCCTTTCACTGAGTCCAAACTTCAGAGAACAAATCTCTTTGTTCTGTAAAACTTGGACTCAGTCATAAGGTCATACCTGAGGACTTAGAAAGTCCTAGAAGGCTAGGGGTTCCCAATCCTTGGTAGCCTATGCTGTTTGGATCAAAAGTGCTCATATCACTTATAAAAGATGAAAAAGGATGGGAATACAGGGCAGGAGAGTAGTTGCACCTGCAAAGAGACGTCTGAGAGACGACTCCATCTGACCCTGGATGAAAGGAGGACTTTATTTCAGAGTCTTGTGAATTTCACATGAATGTCTGAGCAAGGAAGTTATGGAAATGGAACTTGGTTTCTTTAGGTGTGGAATTTACCCTCACGGTGGGGAGGGAATTTCTTAGTGTAAAGGTAATTTATCATTTTTAATGGGAATTTTTAAGGTAAAAAAGTATAAAAGCTTTGCAGATCTCTGGGTAGATTTCCTCTGGGATGTTTAAAAGCCAGCATAAATATTTCAGTAGCAGTATGTTAATGTCATTGCATTCAAAAGCTATGAATTTGCTGCTACCTGATGCAAGCTGCTTTGTTTATTCAATCCCACAAAACTGCCCCTGCTGACCTTCAGAGTCTGCCTGACCATTCACTACTGGATGGTCTTTACTAAACTAGATCCACTTAGCCCCCAGGCTTTTTCAGAGTTTATTCCACTCCCCATCTATGTTTGAAGGAATTCATTTTCTACCCTTTACCTATCCACCTAGTATCCTGAGGCTTAAATAATCCAATCATGAAGCCAAGATACGCATACAAGCCAAGATCCACATCCATGTCAAACAGCAGCTTATTATAGAAAGCCTCAGTCACGAATCATGAGCATGAAGTATGGACAGTTCTTGTAGCCATAGGATTTTTTTATAGATCAGTTTCATGTTCTCTCCCAGCAATGCCCAGGACACTGCCTTTATTCAAGTGGTCATGTTAGTAGATGGCTAAGAAGGCATTTAGAAGGCAACAGGAGGGAAGCCTATACAAGTAAAAATCAGTTTGTAAGTTATTTCTATTACTATATAACTCACAGGTCTGAAACTAGAAGGGACCTCAGAGGCTCCCTAGTTCAATTCCTTCGTTTTATAGGAAAGACAATTGAGGCCCAAGGAGATGAAGTTATTAAAACAAGGTAGCAAGTGTAGAGGTATTTGAAGGGAAGGGAATATACCTTTATTAAGCACTTCTTATATGCCAGGTATTGCACTAAGTGCTTTACAAATATTATTTCATTTGAATTAAGGTCTATGACTACAGGACTAGTACTCCAGGACTCTCTCTGCTATACCAAACAACCATGAAAAACAGTTAAAAAAACTTTTCAATCCTGAGCTGGAGAGATTAAGAATCTTAACCAAAGTCAACCACTAAACTAGTTTTGGGGTAGCTGATTATTAAGTCTATTATATTTCTCCAGGGTTCATGTCACAAGATATGGTGAAGGAAGACTCATTGTGGAACACAAATCAGTAAATAATCTTTTCTCATGCTTTTTTCTCAAGGGCACTATAAATGATGCTGATGACCCAAGTACCAGCATAGGAGCTTATCACTATATGCTGGAGTCAAACATGGGGAAAACTATGTTGGAATTTCAGGTACTGAATTTCCTCTATTTATTTATGCACTACACACATGCACACACACACAGACATACACACACACCCTCTCTCTCTCTCTCTCTCTCTCTCTCACAAGATTCCTTCCAGCAAAATGCTCTCAGTTCAAGGTACTGTGTGGATCAATATCTATATATGCATAATATATATCTGTACATTTATATATATTACATATATGCATGTCAGGCCCCACCCCCACCCCATATAGTTACTTTTATTATTTGGCCAGAGGTTGCAATTACTTTAAAACAAAGGCATTTAATGAAATATAGTAGGAAAAGTAGTAATTGAACATTTCCTCATAAATAAGAGATGCACTCTCCCACAAATTAACATATCATGAGTGGACACCCCTAAAGAATATGTAAAAGTTACATGAATGGAGAGGAACACATGGAGGGAACATGTGACCAGGAGGTGTAGGTATAGAAGCAGCTCAATACTATGGAGCCACCGGTATCTTCTAGTCTCAAAGGGAATATAGGCTCTGCCAGTTAGTGCTCAGCTAATTTCCTGTTCACTGCCAGGGATGGGTCCACTGGGCATGTGGTTGCAGAGCTTCTAGCTTCTTGCCTAAAAGTGTTTGTATGTGGATAGAGACAGAGTTTGCTTCAGAGTCAAGAAGACTAGGGTTCAAGTCTTGCCTTCAACACATGCTGGTTGAGTGACCTGAGTGCGTTATGTCACAGTTCAGTGCCTCAGGCAACTCCATAAAACTATAAATTATAGCATAATTGTTGATCTGTATTGGTAGAGGGGAGTTTCCTACATCAATAAAATAATGTATCTTTCAAAAAAAACAAATAACAGTTGATATTTTTATTATTTTTTTAGGGCTTATTAAATAGTTTACATACATTATCTAATTTTGATCTTGATCACAGCCCTGTAAACTAGGTAGTGCCAAAGTTATTGTCTTTATTTTATAAGTTAGAAAGTAATTGATCCACAGTCACATATCTAGTTTGAGACAACATCTGGATTAGAACCCAGAGCTTCTTGCTCTGAATCCAGAATCTGCCTCTCTGTTTCTAGTAAGGAGCTTACTGCTCTGGTAGGGGCAGGTAGGTGATGCAGCGGAGAGAGCACCAGTGCAGGAGTCAGGAGGACCTGTGTTCAAATCTCACCTCAGACACTTGACACTCACTAGCTGCGTGACCTTGGGCAAGTCACTTAACCCCAGTTGCTTCATTCTGGGTCATCTCCAGTCATCCTGATCAATATCTGATCACTGAATTCAGATGGCTCTGGAGGAGAAGTGAAGCTAGTGACCTGTATAGCCCTCCCTCACTCAAAACAAAGTCAAGTGCAAGTCATGTCATTATTTCTCTGATGGCATGGTCTTCTTCAGCATTGAAGGATGAACACACACTGCTCTAGTGGTATAGTGCCCCACAACAAGGAATTTAAGGAAGTCCTGTGCTAGAGTAATAACCCAAAATGAGCTGGCAAAAGGCAAAACTAATCACAGGTCATGTTTTCTGACAGTCTAAAATCAAAGAGACACCCTGCTTCTACTACTATGGAAGTTACATTTCATGCTCCAGGAAACAGCAGCTTGTCTCAATTTTTGTGACTATTCAGTGAAAACCCAGAATTATTCTGAATCTGCCCAAGGTGGCTGGGTTAATTCCACCAAAAGCAGGGGGATGAGCAGAACAAACTCTTAGGATTCTATCCATTGCTGCAAGTCAGGAAAGTATCTGCTCATTCTTCCTTATAGTAATACTTTCATTGATCAATAAAGGATTGTGCATTTTCTGTGTGCTTTAGGTGGAGGTGTAGTATACTGTCCATAAATATTAAGTAATTAGGTGAACCATATTGAATAAATGCTTTCCAAATTCTTAAGACCAGATGGTGGGGGATACAGGAGGGAGAACAACCAACTTGATAGAATAGATCTGTGTTGCCAACAAGGGAAGAAAATTTCTGAAGTGTGTCTCTCCTTCTTCCTTTCCATCAGATACATTTGTATGCTTGGAAACAAGTGCTTTCTTTTGTAGCCTGGGTTAAACATGAAATTACCCTGAATATGTATGTGACTGCCACTTAAAACAAGATGTTTCTGCAACAGGAACAGCAACTTGATATCCCTGATGGACAAAACACATCAAGAAAACATGCACATAGGAATCACACAGTATAATATACAAGACTGGTGTTTTCTGACTGCTTTGGAGACACCAAGGAGATCCATTTATCAGTTTGAGAAATGAAACGTGAGATGACTACATGGCTCCAGGATTACATAAATGTAGAAAACAGTTTTTGTTTTGAGGCAGGGGATTTATTGTGAAGAAGATTCCAGGCATGATTTGTGGGGGGGGTGGGGGGGGAAGGGAAAACTAGACAGTAAGTCTCTTCAAGGTCAGGTTACAGTCAGCCAGGTGCCATCTTTAACTTGACTCTGCAGCTGGTTAGTCTTTGAGAACTAATACAATTCCAGAAAGAACTGTTTGTTTATATCTTGCTAAACTATCCAGGTCACCTCTAAAAAACCTCATCCCATAAACAAGTTTCCTCTTAAATCCGCCCTCTTGGGTGGGGAGATGATGCCCACCTGTTTTCCAAGTTATCAGTTTACAGTGTTTGTTTTTTCTTGTTTCTGATGAAGTGCAGAGCCAGTCCAGGCCTCTCAGAGACACTTGAGGGAGTGGCATGTACATTACCTCCCCAAAAGGCAGCTGGAAAGCCAAACATTGCTGCTAATGGCAGACAACAACAGGAAACTCTGGTCTGACAGAGTCCAGTTGTTTCTGGTCTTAAACTGAATGAATGACAGAGTGAACTGGGAAGTCTGGTATGGTGACTACCACAGTTATTTTTTTCTCTAAAGAAAAGACCAGGGGCCTGATTCACAGTCTTTTTTTAAAAAACAATCAATTCCCTGGAAGAAATTCAGATCAGCCTCTAGTCTGGTCTACTATGTGAACAGTGTGCTACCCAGAAAATTCGATGAAGTAGAACAGATACCACCCTCAAGAGTCACTATGTGTTTCTTTTCTAGCAACAGTGTTTTTTCAGGAAGAAGACACATTTTTAAAGGTTCAATTTGAAAAATATTAATTAATTAAAAATACAAATTGAAAAATAATAATGCCTCTGTGCAAGGCTTGGTGCTAGGGCTTTGGGGATGTAAAAATAAAACGAAACAGTTCCTAACCATGTCCTTGCCCTCATGAGACTTACCATTTTGCTGAGAGGTATAATCCAGCACCCTCCCTATCCCCCAACAACTCAAGGCTCACATGGCTCAGGTCATAGGGACAGACCATCATTTTTTTTCTTTATCTTGATGTTTTTACTAGGAGTTACTGCGAGAGAAATCTATAACATTTGGCTCATGCTAGCTCTCCTTATGTATGAGTACCTGGGTTCTAAATCCTAATTAGGCACTCAAGGTAGCAATGTATGTGGATAGGAAATCATTTATGTTGCCCCACAAAAAATGCAGAAGTTATCCAGGGTTCACAGGAATGCACCCACCTATGCAGAGAAACATAAATCCTTCAAATAACTCTTCACTCCCCATTAGAAGGGACCTACATTTAAGGGTGCCTTTGGGGCAAGCTTTTGACAATCTGCTTGCTCCCTCTCCCTCCTATAGTATTATACAGTCCCTCCCAGACTTGTATCACCCTGTATTTTGGCCTCTTCCCAGAAGGCATACACATTCTGAGGCAGTTTCACTTCACAATAAAAATCTGCAATAAAGAGAAACTGAGGCACAAAGTTCCAAGCATAATAAATTTATTAGCAAGGCTAGCAATTGCCAGTAAAAGGAGGTCAAAAGGCTCCTCAGTAGCCAAAGATACACTCAGCAGTAAGAGCAGCTTTTTATGCAGTTGGTTACATAAGGGCCAGTGATATAAACTAAACTAAGAATGTGATTGGTTTGTAGAAAAAGTGAGAATGGGCTTTTTTACTTATTGATGTTTATTCAAAAGAGGGGATCTCCAGAATTCATGGCAATGGGGAAAACACAGAGATGGTCAGCATCCTCTGGAAATTCCCATGTCAAGCATCACCCAGTGCCAAACAGACCTAATGCTAGGTAAAAACATCTTATGACTAGGTTGACTCATCTTCCTTATCTCTCTCCTCCTTTCTGAGGTGTTAAGTCTAGGTTGTAGCATGGAAGATCAAAGAACATAGTCTTACAAATTCTACCACGAGGCCTCTGTAATTCAAATCTAAGTGAATCTGACCCATTTATACTATTTCCAATGATTAACTATAACTTTTAACTATATATCAACCAATAATCTAAATTTCACAACACAAGCCATATCTTTTCCTAGAATCTGCTCTGTACAATTCACACACTGACTTTCCTAAGTAGGATACTGCTTATAATTACACAAGAACATGGTGTCATGGAATTGCCATCTCTTCACAGTCCGATCCCTACAATCTTCAACTTGGGACCACTGACAAAGCAACCCCCAAGGTTAATATTCCTTTTTTGGGCAATGTTTCTGACTATTCTGTCTGTTTAGTCATAAATGACAACCTCAAACCTTATTATTGCCTTAAAATAACCAAGAGGATATTAATATACCTATTTTCCCAGTTTTTAATATTTTTATGAGAAATATATATTTATATATAGGACAGCTAAGAAGCACAATAGGTAGAGTGTTAGGCCTGGAGTCTGGAAGACTCACCTCAGACACTTCCCAGCTGTGTGATCCTAGGCAAGTCGTTTGCCTCACTTTCCTCATCTGTGAAATGAGCTGAAGAAGAAAATGGCAAACCACTCCAGTATCTTTGCCAAGACAACTCTAAATACGGTCACAAAGAGCCAGAACAACAAAATCTTACATATATTTATGTATCATCTGTATATTTATCAACAGCAAGGAACAGGTATGCTTTTGCTAATTGCGTACTTTAGCATATCACCTCTTTTCAGACACATAATGGACAAAAACTTTTTGGCAAAGATCCCATGATACTTATTGCTTATTGACTATAAAAACAAATGTTTGTTGGTCTCTCTTCCAAAAATGGAAATTCATTCAATGTCTCTGAACACCAGTACCCTCACCCATGAAATGTGATTTACATTTATATGGAATATTTAGGTTTACAAAGTATTTTCCATGCATTTGATCCTCAAAACACCCTTATAGGTTAAATACTGTTTTATCCCCATTTTACAGATGAAAAAACTAAGGCTCAGAAAAGTTCAGCTCAATTCAATAAACATTTATTAAGTTCCTGACCATATACTAGGCACTGTGCTAAGTGCTGAGGATATAAATAAGAAAAAGAAAGCTAGGCTCTGCCCTCAAGGAGTTTACAATCTATTAAAGGAAGGTGAACAAGAAAGTAAGCTGGAAAGTGGGGAGGAAGTAGAGGGGGAGGAGAGAGGTAATGTTCCTGAAGTCCAAACCAAGCAGAGTTGGTGATGGAAAAGCAGAGAATTAGCAAAAGTTTACATCACAGCCCTATATAAAGGAAAGCTTTGGGAGGAGTTTGGTGCTCGACCCTCCAGCCTACCAATCAAAGGGGGCAGAAACTGACAAGCTGTTGAATATCCAAAATGACTGACCAGCATGATGACACTACTCCATTTCATGTGGATTAGTTTATCCTGGTTTGGGGCATGGAGCCCAAACCAAACAAAACTGCTGGTGGAAAATGGAGAGTAAGTCCATATGATATGTCCAGGGTCACAGATACTAAATGTCTGACACAAGGTTTGAACCCAGTTCTCCCTGAACTGGGAGTACAGTATTCAATCAACTGCTGCCTCACAATCAAGAACTTTGGATTTGATTGTGTGTCATGGGAGACATTAGCACAGGACCACTCAGCATGGAGGGCCCACATCAGAAAAGGTGCTGTGCGCTCTATAACCAAAGCAGAATTGAAACAGCACAAAGTAAATGTAGGATGTGCAAATTTGGAATATCCATCCCAAATATTCATACAGACTGTCTGTGCCCAATCTGTGGTAGGGCATTCTGAGCTCATATTGGTCTGATCAGCCACAGTCAGACACACTAAAATTTTCATCATGGTGATGTCATTTTGGTCCTTTTCAAGAACTAAGGACAACACCAACACCAACCAACCTCACAGTCTCAAATCTATGTGTTCAATACTTGTATCACCTCTCCTATGGGAAACATCATGGAGAAAGGGCTTTGTAAACCTTAAAGAACTATATAAGTGTACCTAGCACTATTGCATTGTAGCTGACATTCTGAGAGCAATATTACACAATCAGACCCTGAACATGGACAAAGGTGAAGTCATATTTCAACAAGAACCATGGTTTCTCAGTTAATTTTACTTTTACGCCTATTTACTTTCTTCAGGATTTATTTAGAATGGTGCTATTGCTCTAAATAGCAATATCCTGGTTGCACATTTCAGAAGTCTGAGATCTTTGAGGTCTGAAAAGTGCCTTGGTTTGGAGTGTTTTTTGTTTTGGGTTTGGGGTTTTTTGTTTTTTTAATTTTATTTATTTTCTGCGTTCTACAATCACTACCATATAACTTAGATTATTTCCCCCTCCCTCCCCCCCTACTTCTCCCCTCTCTCTCCAAGACAGCATACAATTTTATATAGGTTCTATACATACATTCCTTTTAAATACATTTTCACTATAGTCACGCTGTATAGAAGAATTAAAATGAAGGGGAGAAATCATATAACAAACCAAAACATAATACACACACACACACAAATGATCCGCTATATTATACAGTTGAATTCCATAGTTCTTTCTTTGGATGTGGAAGGCATTTTGCCTTAAAAGACCACTGGGAATTTTTTTAAGTCCTTGCATTGCAGTGAAGTTCTACGTCTACCAGAAAAAACTCTCACACACTGTGGTTGATGCTATGCACAGAGTACTCCTGATTCTGCTTCTTTCTCTCAGCATCAGATCATATAAGTCTTTCCAGGCCTCTCTGAAGTCTTCCTGTTCATCATTTCTTATAGCACAATAGTGTTGCATTACATTTATATACCATAATTCAACCATTCCCCAGTTGATGGGCATCCTCTTCATTTCCAGTTTTTGGCCACCACAAAGAGTGCCGCTGTAAATATTTTTGAACATGTGGGACCTCTTGGGGATACAGTCCTAGAGGTGATATTCCTGGGTCAAAGGGTATGCATATTTTTGTAGCCCTGTGGGCAGAGTTCCAAATTGCTCTCCAGAATTGCTGGATCAGCTCACAGCTCCTCCAACGATGAATGTGTCCCAACTTTCTCACATCCTCTCCAACATTTATCATCTTCCTTATCATGTTTGTCAACCGGATAGGTGTGATGTGGTGTCTCTTGTTTTGATTTGCATCTTTCTAATCAATAGTGATTTAGAGTATTTTTAGAGTATTTTTTTCACATGGCTATAGATACCTGTAATTTCTTCCTCTGAAAACTGCCTGTTCATCTCCTTTGACCATTTATCAATTGGGGAATGATTTGTATTTTTGTACATTTGACTCAGTTCTCTAAATATTCTAGAAATGAGGCCTTTATCACAGACATTAGCTACAAAAAATTCTTTCTTTCCCAGTTTTCTGCATCCCTATGAATCTTGGTTGCGTTGAGTTTGGTTGTGCAAAAACTTTTCAGTTTAACGTAATCAACGTTATCCATTTTGCAGTTCATAATTTTTTGACAGCTTCATACTCCTTATACCACGGAGACATCCAGGGAACTGAGGAGGAAAGAGTGTTCTCAAACTCTTGCCTCCACATTGTTGGAGAGTCTCTCTTCCATTTCTACTTCTTGAGAGTATGTCAGTAACAGATCTGTCTCTATAGGAGCTGATGATTGTTTTCCAACTACTGCACTGGAATGGAAGCCTGAAAGCCCTTCGAGAAACCAAGTGTTCCCGACAGGTAAGCTATACCCACCTAAGGAAGGTGGGTAGAGAGTTGGCTGACTTGACATGAGCCAGAGAGATGAACTGGTCTATCAGGACATTTTCCCAGCAGTGATTCATTATCACAGAGATATAGTCTCAGTAGTAATCCATACCTGAACAACTATAATAGAGGAGATAAGTAATCACCCAAGATTTTCTTAAAAACCTCAGGAGTGGAGAATCTGCATCCTCAAGGCTGCATGTGAACCTTTAGGTCCTGAAGCACAGTCTTTTGACTGGATCCCCTATTCTGTGAACTGGACGACCTAGAGGGCAATATGTTCACCAACCCTGCTCTCACTCCTTTGTACTTCTCATCCTTAAAATCATCCTTTGCCCACTTTGACACTACTCAATAGAAAGGCAAAATTCTGACAGTACATTTAGCTCTTTTTCTCCCTCAATTTACTAAATTTCATTTTCACCTTTCTCACCTTCCATCGCCCCTACATTCCAGACTGTGTACTAAGCACTGAGGAATCAAAGAAAGGTAAATCAAAAGTAAATGTCAGTCCCTGCCCTCAAGGAGTTGCCAGTCTAATGAGGGAGACAACATGCAGACAACCGTGTACCCACATGACATAGGCAAGATAAGCAGAGATTATCGAGAGAAGGCATTAGCATTGAGGAATTGGGAAGTCTTCTTGGAACTGTGACTTGAAGAAACCAGTTAAGCCAGGAGGCAGAGCAGAAAAGGGAGACCACTCCAGGCATGAGACACAGGCAGTGAAAATGCCTGGAATTGGGAGATGGAATATTTTGTTAAAAGAACAGTAAAGAGGCCAGCATTGCGGAATTGCAAAGCATGTGGGGAGGAGTAAGGAAACTGGAAAGGTTGAAGGGGGACAAATTATGAAGCACTTTGAACACCAAAAAGAGAAATTTTTTTATCCTGGAGCTGATAGGGAATCACTGGAGTTTATTGAACAAGGCAAGTGGAAAACAGGAAAGGGGGTAACATGGATAGACCTGCTATTTAGGAAGATCATTTTGACAGCTGAGTGGAGTACAAACTGGAGTGGGGAGAGGCTTAAGCCAGGGAGCCCAACCAGTAGGCTATTGCAATAGTCCAGGCATGAGATGATAAAAAGCTGTATCAGGGTGGTGGCAGAATCAGAGGAGAGAAAGGGATATGTGTGAGAGAGGTTATGAAGGCAAAATTGAAAAGACTTGGCGACAGAGTGTGAGAAGTTGAGGATGATACCCACATGGCAAGCCTGTATCATTGGGAAGATGGTGGTGCCTTCAACAGTAATATGGAAGGTGGGAAGAGGGGAGAATTTGAGGAATAGACCATGAGCTTAGTTTTTGACATGTGGAGGGTTAAGATGCCAATAAGACATCCAATTTTAGACATTAATAGGCAATTGAAGATGCACTTCTGGAGGTTACATTCAGATAAGTTTATCTGAGAATCATAATCATACAGACAGCTGAATCCATGGGAATTGATGAGATCACCAGAGAAATCATTAGATGAAGAAGAACAATCAGGACCAAACCCTGGGGAACCAACACCCCCACCCCTACTCCACCCCCTTTAATGGATTTGCTTGAACTAAAATCAAGGAGACCAAAAAGCAGCATGAAAATTTAGAGAAAAGAGAATATCAACAGGGTGACTGACAGGGGCTAAAGAGAGGCTAAGAAGGATGAGGATTGGGAAAAGGCCATTAGATTCAGCAGTTGAAGGATCATTGGTGACTTTGAAGAGAGCAGTTTCAGTTGAATGGTGTTGGAAGCCAGATTATACAGAGAGTTAAGAATAGAGTGGGAAGGAAGTAAAAGCACTGGTTGTAGATAGCTTTCTCAAGGAGTTCAGCTACAAAAGAGAAGAGAGACATGGGACAATAGCTAATAGGGACGGATGAGGTAAAGGGACAGTTTTCTGAAGATGGGGGAGGATATGGGTGTGTTTGTAGGCAATAAAGAAGTAGTCAGTAGACAAGAAAGAACTGAAGATAAGTGAAGGTATAGGGCTAACTGAAGGGGAAATCTGCTGGAAAAGATAGAATGGCATGGGATCACTTGTTCATGTAGAAAGATTAGCTTTACCAAGCAGGGTCACCTCTTTAAATTAGACAGGGTGAAGGAGGAGATGGTAGCAGAGGTAGAGAGGAAGCCCAGTGGATGGAAAACTGACACATGACTTCTTCATTTTAGGGAATGGAATATGGAAACTCCTTCTTTGATGCAGATCACAACTCAGCTTATAGTCAGTATTAGTCTTGTTCATGGCCACAGAGCAAGGATGTGATCAAGGCAGAGTTTCAACTCCTGTCTTCTTGACTCCACATTCCTCTTATCATAAAACTTCTATTATCATATTATAAGACCCAGTGTTTACATGCCATAACGTATTGTTCCTACTTTTTATTATTACTGCTCTCTGGTGAGCCATTCTGAAAATTATCTTTCCTCTACTAATAATAAAGTTATTTAACAACTTGCACAGTCTTGGATAAACCTTCAAGCTTTCTGATACTTCGTTCTGGGGCTGAGATCTCTCTGCCCCCACCTTTAGTCAGTCAGTCTACAAACACTTATCAGGCTACTATAATCATTAAGCCTGGCTACTATGTGCCAGGAATATGCTAAGCACTGGGAATAAAACTTAAAAAAAGGGAAAAAAACCAACCAGATCTTGTTCATAGTTTAAGGGGGAGACAATATGCAAGTAATCATGGACAAAGCAGTTATATTTAGGTAGGATAAATAGAAAATAATCAACATAGGAAAGGCACTGGGATTAAAACTGGGACTTGAAAGAATTTAGGAGGCAGAGAGGAAGGGGGAGAGAATTCCAGGCATGGAGGAAAACCAGTGAAAACACATGAAGTCAGGGGGCGGAGTGTCTGGTTTGAGAAATAGGGAAGCCAACGTCACAGGATTGCAAAGTATGTAAGGGAGAGGAGCTGTAGAAGACTGGAAAGATGTGGAGGTGGGGGTGGCACGTTATGAAAGACGTTCAAAGGCATTCAAGAATGCCAAACAGTGGATTTTATATTTGATCCTGGAGATGATAGGGGGCCCCAGGAGTTCATTGAGGTTACATGGTTAAACTTTGTCTTGGGAAGATCATTTTAGTAGCGGAGCAAAAGATGGACTCATGTGGAAATATGTTTAATATGATTATGCTTGTATAGCCTATATCAGATTGCATGCTGTCTTGGGGTGGGGTAAAAGGTGGAAAATTTTAGAATTCAAAATCTTATAAAAGCAAATGTTGTAAACAAAAAATAAATAACATCTAAAAAAAATAAAATGAGAATCATGCCAGACAGGAGTAGTAGTTGATGGACCACTAAGACAGTTGTTATCTGACTCTCAGGGAGCTCATTTTGGTGGGGGGTTTTTTTGGCAAAGATACCGGAGCAATTTGCCATTTTCTTCCCCTGATTATTTTATAGATGAAGAAGATGAAGGCAAACAAAGTCAAATGACTTGCCCCGGGTCACACAGCTAGTAAGTGTACGAGGCCAAATTTGAATTGAAGAAAGATGAGTCTTTCTGACTCTAGATCTGGTGCCCTATCCACGGAGTCACCCTGTTAGCAAGACAACAGGAGTGTTATTTGAGTTTGAAAGTCATCTAGTTCAGCCCTCTCATTTTACAGATGAGAAGACCAAGTCTCAGAGAGGACAAGTGATTTGTCCAGTGTAACAGGTTTCAAGATTTAGAGTCAGGGTTTGAACCAAAATTC
Organism: Bettongia penicillata ogilbyi; assembly: GCA_023548195.1. Lineage (NCBI taxonomy): Eukaryota > Metazoa > Chordata > Mammalia > Diprotodontia > Potoroidae > Bettongia > Bettongia penicillata. The sequence continues at coordinate 249,480 of JAJHZJ010000255.1, read as the reverse complement.
TCTGACTCCAAACTCAGTATCCTTCCCTCTGAACTATACTGCTTCTCCATGTCACATAGTGTATCAGTAAGCACCCCAGCATACAGAGAACCTGCTATCACAGGTTCTTAGATTTGCATTCATGGAGGAAAGGCAACTTTCAAGGGGTTAACAATTACTTTAATCAAGCAAATGTACCATTGCTTTAACCAAGTACATATATCATAGTTCAAGGAGTCAGCACCCTGAATTTCAAAGGAAATGCAGAGAAATCATAAGATCAACAGACATGGCTTCCTCTGCCTGAATTCAACAGACAGTTGGACTCCCAACTGTCTGACCACTGCTACCAGAGAGAGAAGCATGACATCTGGGTTCTCAAACCCCTGGGAGCTCCTTAGCAGCTTCCCTGAGTCCTTATCTGGCTCTCAAACCTTCTTACCAAAAACTAAGCCCCAAAGTAAAACCTCACCCTCAAAATATTTATACTTTTTTTTTAGAGCCAGAGGGGGCATCACAACCCTTGAGAATTAATGCCTCATTTAACAAAAGCTATGGGTGTTCCTACAAATCTTCCCTAATCAAACTCTCCTTAATCCTATTAATAGGTGGTGGAAGATCTTTAATCACATTAACAGTACAAATACATATATTGTTTCTAGTTAAAGAAACTCTTGTTTCTGTACTTTACTCCTTGTAAAGACTCCTCATTGAGAAAGGCAAGATTCACTCAGTGGCACTTGATTATACTAAAACAAAAACAGCAAAGGATTCTATTTTGATGGCCATCACACATAGGCATTGTGTCCTATTAATATAAGCACAATGAGGAGCATAATTATTTAAAGAAAACTTTCTAGATTGGGGCAGGAGGGATAAAAGAGGAAAATGGAAGGAGGGTGGGAAACACAAATACCAGGCATACGTTAATTTCTCACTTTCTTTACTTTGGCTTTCTTTCTTGTATTACAGGAAGTGATTTCCTATTATTCCCAGTATTCTTTAGATGAAAGGATGAGGAGTCACATGGCCCTGGACTGGATCATGAAGGAACAAGATTCACCAGGAATTGTCTCTCAAGAGCTGCAGATGGCCCTGAGGGAGTTGGAGGAAGCCAGAAGAGCTGGACAAGAGCTTCGGTTTTACAAAGAGAAGAAAGAAATTCTGAGTTTAGCCCTAGCTCAGCTCTACAGTGACCAAAATACCCCTTCCCCAAAGGATGATCAGATGAGTCTGGCTGCTCTATGTGGCTACCACTAATTGAAACCAGAACTCCAATGAACCCATCAAGTTCTGAACTAGAAAATGTTAATCTGGTATTTTGATGGATCATGTAAGTTAGTCACTTACAGTTATGGTTTTTCTAATGTAGCTGCTAATTGAAGTTTTACTCCATTTGGATTCTACCCAAGCCTGACCCCAGGCCCATCACCCATTATGGAACCTTAGAGATGAAAAGGACCTTAGGGATCATCTAATCAAATCTCCCAACCAAGGCAGGAATCCCTTCCCCCTTACTAGCTTAGGACTAAATTGGGAAGAAAGGAGAGGACAAGAATAAATACTTTTTACATATATTTTCTTATTTGTTCCTCGCAATAAACCTGTGAGGGAGATGCTATTGACATCCCGTTTTTGCAGTTTAAATGACTCCCCAAGATCACAGAGTTACCAAGTGCCAAAGGAAAGATTCAAACCTAAGTCTGCCTGACTTCAATTCCCATGATCACTCCATTATGCCATTATGTTTCATAGATGGGGAGGGAGAAGAAGATTATTTGAAAGGTATTTTTCAAAGAGTCATTGAAATCCTACAGGTACTTAAGGTCTACTAAGTCTGACATAGACTTTGATGAGCTACAATATAGGGATGTATAACCTAAGAAGAAACAAATCTCAGCTCTTGAGGATTCTATTAATAAACTTCACAAAAGAGTTGGTGACAGAGTTCCCCCCAAAATAATCAGCTAGTGCTGCATCATACAACATGGTGGCTTTCAACAAATAAAAAGAATTAAATTAAATGAGCAACTTGTACATTTTTTCCTGTAGAAATAATAGCTAACATGTATAGAGTGTTTTAAGGGTTATAAAATACTTTATAAATACTATCTCATTTAATCCTGAAAACAATCTTAGAAAGTAAGTGCTCTAATCTCAATTTTCCAAAGAGGAAACTGAAGCAAATAAAGGTTAAGTGCCTTGTACAGGGTCACACAATTAATAAGTGTATGACAGAATGCAAACTGTCTTTCTGATTTCAAGTCCCACATTCTATCTACTATGTTTTCCCTCAAAAAAACACCAAGGAGAGGCCATAATTAGATAAGCCAAAATTTACTTTAGCATAAGCAGTCATATTTTCATTTTGCAATAAAAAATATTTAAATTGTCTATTTTTTGTTTTTCTAAGAGAATTAGAGAGGCAGAGAAGTATAGTAGAAAAGATAGTGGATTTAGTCCTGGGTTCAAACCTTACTACCTTGAGCAAATCATTTAACCTCATTTACTAAGACTCTCTTCAATTGAAATCTCAGTTTCAGTTTTCCCAACTGTAAAATGTTCTCTAAGGTCTTCCAATACTAAATCCTGTTATTTCATCAAATGAATAAATGACCTGTTTCCTGGGAACACCTCTGAATTGAAAGAGTAGATTCCCCAGGTAAGTCCACCCCTGGTTCAAGGTACTTTCTGGGGCAGAAAATACTCAAAGCCACAGCACATGTACCTCTACTGATATGTTTGCTTTTGATAGTCTGTCAGAAAACATTCTTGGTTCAATGCAAAGGCATTTAATAACCAGAAAAGATATTTGATATTGAAAGTATTAATATAACATTTTGGCCATTAAGATAGGGCACACTCTTCCACAAATACACATATCATCAGTAAGAAAGTAGATACATAGGGTCACATAGGTAGGAAACATCCACAACTAGGGAACACATGTGCAGGGTACATGAATGTCCAGGAAATCTGAGTGGAGGCAACTCAAGTCTCCAATGCTTCAGTGCCACCTATATCTTCCCATCATTTCATTTCAGTGCTCCCAGTAAGCCTGACCCTTTTGGTTTCCAACAGATAGGCTCTCTCTGACCCTCTCTCTCTCTCTGTATCTCCCTCTGTCTCTCTATTTCTGTCTCTGTCTCTGTGTCTTCCTCTCCCCCTCTGTCTCTGTATTTCTCTCTCTGTTTCCTCTTTCTCTCAGTTTCTCCGTTTCAATCCTCCTCTCTCATTTCCTGAAGCATCATAAATAAGCTTGATAGGTGGCCAAATAGGCCTGGCATTTCTACCATGATTTGAGCTTATGGGTGGCCCAGCTCCAATATCCAGGATGAAGAGCACAGATTTCTTGGTATACAGACTAAAACCTAAGCCTGTGAAAGGCTGCCAACATTCCTGGCCTGTGCTCTTTAATTCTCAAGTGTAGATGGCCCAGACTGTCAGAGTCTCCGGGGAGGGGGAGGGGCGGGGAGAGAAGGGACGGCGGTGTCTCTGTTCCTAGAGTTCTCTACAACTGGCTCATTAGGTTGGAAGGGAACTGACTCTGGGTGCAGCCCTCTCTCATTGTCTAAAAGCAAGCAAGGATTTCCACGTAGCTGGGATAAACCAATCCAATAAACATCGATTAAGTCTCTACTATGTGCCAGGCACCGTGCTAAGTGGTGGGAGTACAATTAATAAAAATAATGACAGTATCTTCCTGAAAAGAAATTACTCTCTGTCTGCTAGATGGAACTTACCTCCAATTTATGGGCAGCCCAGGCCAAAACAAAGCAGGCTAGAGACAGGAGAGTCAGGAATCAAACAAGTTTACTTTCAAAATGAGGGAAAAGACTTGCAAGCAAGAACACGTGTGCCAGAGCCCTACCCCTATTGGGAGGATCTGTTTTAGTGTGTGGAGATCTCAATACTTATACCAGTGTTTACACAGTGAGCTATAACTTTGAGACAAGTTTGATTCACAGCCGAGCTTCATGACCGTCTAGACCATGGACGCAGCAGGCGCTTGTCCCAGTGTAGAGGACACCTGGTGCTGATCAAAGCAATACAATAATTACATGAAACAATTCTGGAATTTTGCTGAGGCTGAGATCCTTCAGAGTCAAGCGCAAAAGATTGTTGTTATGCCAAAATCAGGGTATAGCTTGCTTGCTGGGTCTTAGCTGTGGACAGCAAGGTGTCTCCTAATAGCTTGACAAATCAAATGGGAAAGACAACACACAAAAGGAGGCAGAATACTAGGAGAATGGAGGAAAGAGACCAGGGGTACCTAAGCCTGGGACACCTTGTTCTTTGGAGTTGAGGCCTACCAGAAAAGCAGATGCAGAGTTTCCAGTAAGTTCCCTGATCTTCCAGTTGTACCAAAATTCATTATCAAGCTCTCTGAAAAAGGTGAGTGGAATCTTGTCACATTCTCTGTTGCTACTTTGGACCTGCTCCATGTGACATCTTAACGCTTCAGTAAGCTTTGTCTGGAGGTCCTGACCATTTTCTAGGCCTATTTTGTTTACAGACAAGTTGTCTATTTAACTGTTTCATATAGAATGACTTTCCATTAGTCCATGACAAACCATCATCCTTGCACACTCTGATTTCTTTGCAAACTCTATCACTTTGCTGAAGATATTATTGACAATAGACTCGGGAATCATGCTGCCAGTTGTTTCTAACAAGTTTTCTGAGCTGAAACCATAACCAAAGAGAGGCCTTTTTCAGGGCAACTTCAGAAATGTATGCACTTTCAGTTGCTACATATTTTGAAACTTCAAAGCATAATTTAAACATGTTTCTCACTCAAACATCAGCAGGCATGAGATTAAAGCATGTGGCTTTCTTCCAGGTAGCATTGTATGCATGCAGGAGAAATGCCATATGTTGACTCCACTCAGATTTCTGCTTATGTCACAGGGTCCTCAGCATGTCTGGTTGTGTTCAGTTGAAACCCTCAGGCTATGGGATTCCCTAAGAGCTATTGCTCTCATATGTGGCTCTAGATTTGTCAATTCTTACGAAGGCCAACACCTTCTTAAGTAGTTCACTTTCTAAGTCTATACCTTGGTCAGATAGAATCCTGGCAGGGAAACCATATACAAAGAAATACCTTTTTACAACAACTCATCAGTTGCAAATGTTTTCAGTTCTTGGTTGGGTGTACGTGAGCACTTTGGGTGAAATGGCTAGTCATGGCTACATGTGATTTATGCTTTTACTATATTCCCTTCAGAGACTGAGTAAATGCACCTGAATCCTGATGGTTTGCAGGTGCTTATGCTCTCCAAGTATGCAGTATGAGGTGGCAGTGGGTCCTTTGAGAATACTGAGCATGTCTTCCACTTGCATTCATAAATCTTCATGGTGATCTTTTTTGAATGCTCCCCATAAGTCCTGAAAGGAAATTGAAATTCAGTATGCATAGCAGGTTAGATTGTTAGGGTCAAACTGCACAGCAGCTCTCCAGCACCCAGGCCTTGGGGCTCAGTTGGATAACTAAAGAACATGGAAAGCACAGTCTAGTCAGGTTTGTCACAATGACTACTTCTTGGGAGCACTGTGGAAGAAACAGCATCATTCAATTACCCAGCTCCAACGTCTGCCGTTGTTTCAAGAGTAAAGTATCATCCAGAGGATAAAGTTTGAGTCACACTATTATTTCTCTCTGTATTATTTATTGTGTCCTGTCATGTATCTGTTCTTATGATATCTAAGGAGAGCCAGGGAAAGGAGAATGGCTTAGTATATCAAAGTTAACATACACTGATGGTATAATCTGATAGAAGTCCTCAAATCTTGACTGAACCTTTATTTGACTGTGGTCTGTTTCTCAGAGTATCACAAATAATGTTCCCCAGCTTCAGTGTTACCTAACCTATTGGACAAGAAAAGGAGAATGGCTTAGTATATCAAAGTTAACATATGCTGATGGTATAATCTGATAGAAGTCCTCGAATCTTGACTGAACCTTTATTTGACTGTGGTCTGCTTCTCAGAGTATCACAAATAATGTTCTGTTACATAACCTGTTGGACAAACCATCTGTCCATATTAATCCAGATTAACCATCTGCATCCACATTAATCTTTCCTGACTGATAACATATCCTCAAGCTCACAGTGGCTAATGCTGCTACCCATTTGCATAAAGCAAATTATCTCCCTTGACACTGGTCACAATATGTCAGTGAATTGCTGTCAGGTCATACATGAAATTCAATTCTATATAATCTTTGAACTTCTCAGTGATAGTTCACTTCAATGTCAAGAACTCGTTTGTTTATGGGATGATAGTTTTCGCTGACATTAACTAGCAAATGCCACAGGCTTTTGCTAACCAAAAGCTCTTGGTTTTGGATAGTTCTCAAGAAGCATTGCTTTGTGCAACACAGATGGCTTGCCTAGGTCTTGATAGACCAACACTGATATATGAATGAAGAAACTGATTAAATCTTGAAAACCTTGTTCCCTTTTTTTAATTCCAACATTCTCCACGTAGCTTCTGAAGCTTAAGCCAAACTTCTTTTCTTGTCATGACTTTAGTATAGGTTGGTATATATATCTATCTATATCTATATATCTATATATATACATATATATGCACACATATATATGTATATGTATATATATATATACACACACGTGTGTGTAGCCATACATATCCATATATATGTGTGTGTATTATATATATACCAAATGTATGATGTATTATACATATACTTATACATCATAAATGTATGATGTATTATACATATACTTATTATATATACATATACATATAGATACATATATATAGATACATATATGTGTGTGTATAAAATCTGGTTTGTAGGTATCCATAAGTGCATCAAGGGGTTTAGCAATAGGAGAACAATTCTTTTTTTACATTCAAATTTTGTTTTTTTCAATGAACAAAATTCTGTCTTCTTTCTCTTACACCTCTACCCACTGAGGGAAAAAAAACGTGGAAACAGATACTTTATAATCAAAGAAAACAAATTCCTGCATTGGCTATGTCCAAAAAAACATATTTTCTGCATACTTGAGCCTACCATAAAGAAGTGAATAGTATAAGTAAGTATACTATCATGTTTATGGGTTTTCTAGAATCATAGTCATTGCATCAATAACAGCTCTTAAGCCTCTCAAAGCTGTTTATCTTTACAATGTTCTTGTTATTGTATAAATTGTCCTTGTTCTCACTTCACTAAGCATCAATTCATAACAATTCCCAGGTTTCTCTCAAATTATTCCTTAATCATTTTTAAAAGCATGATAGTATTCCATTACCTTCATCTGACATGATATATTCAGCCATTTCCTCTTAATTTCCAGTTCTTTGCCATCACAAAGAGCTACTGTAAATATCTCTTTGGAATTTAGATCTAGTTTGGTATTGCTGTGTCAAAGGGCATGCACAGTTTAGTAATTTTAAGAGCATAGTTCCAAATTGATTTCCAAAACTGCTAGACCAACTCATAGCTCCACCAAGAGTATTTGTGTAGTGTTTTGTTTTTTTCCTAGTGCCCTTTGAGCATTTGTCATCTTCATTTTTCGTCACTTTTGACAATCTGACAGATTTTAGAAGGAGCCTCAAACTTGCTTTAATTTTAGTTTCTCTAATTATTGATTGAGAAGATTTTTTCACTTATCTATTGATGACATTAATTTGTTCCTTAGAAAACTGATTATTCATATCTGTTGGTGTGAATACCAATCATCAGTTGGGGAATGGCTCTTATTGTTATAAATTATAATCAGTTCCTTATTGGAGCATTGTTTGTTATACATTTGTTTTAATAGCTACCAAATTCTAGAAAAGTCCTTTCTGGAATGCAGTGTTCATTTGTGGTCTGTACCCAGCAAGACACCATGTCATCTCACTTCATGGTTACTTCTTATGAGTCCAAGTGGAAAGGACCTATTTATGACTGGTAAGGGGTCAGGCTCAATATTGTTTTTTCCCCAGGCCTGTAAGGTTCTCTTTCCCTTGTATTGACCTCATTCCCAGTGAAGTTTCTGTAGATATCATATTTCACTGAATCAAATCTACATTCACCTATTGAGCTCAGCCAACACGCATGCAGTTGTCTAGTCCACATTTGAAGCAGAAGAAAGCTTTAGATTGCTCTCTGCTGGAGTTTTCCTGGAATCAGACTATAGTAACTTCTGGTTCCCTGATTCACCAGGCAGAGTAGGTCTGCCAACTGTTTCCTTTCTTGGCAGGCTTTCTGAAAATTTCCACCTATGATTCCAAATGAATAGTGATGGTCTCATAACACTTTTGTGGTGCACAAGCAAGAAGATCATCTGGGACCAGTTGAGGTCAGATTTTCCTGTATGTGGGGGACTCTTGCCCCTCTGATGTTCCTATACTTTCTTGCTCTGTCCAGCAATTTCTCATAATTTATCACTTTATTTTCTTTTGCAAGATCTCACAGGAGTCTGCCCTCACTCACAAGTGTGCAGTTTCCAACTTTCCAAGGCTGCCATCTTTCTAGGGATTTTAGAACAGTATATGTTCAGATAATTTATAGAAAACAGATAGAATTTTGTCTGTCTCTTCTCATTTAATAAGTGTGTCACATCTTCCTAAATCATCTATAGCAACTCTCTTTGTACTCTCAATATCTTGATTGTTTATATCATGAGACATTCCTTTATCCTTTTTGTGAAACTTTAATGTATTTCTTAATTTCTCAATTAAGTGAATACACTCGTGTTCTAAGTATTTAATACCCATGTTCCAAGTTTGTTTCTATAATCATAATGCTTAGAGTGATATAGTAGACTAAGTGCACAGCAGTATAAAAGTTATTTTAAAGAAGCTAGTCTGATCTGTAATGGAAACCATACTAGGTTCCCAGCCTCATCCCAGTCATCCTACTCTTCTTCATCACAGATGCAATTAGTTGTCACATCTTATGGGTTTTGCATCTTTTGTATCTAGTCCCTTTTCTCCAGTCAGGGGGTCCTGCCCTGTTATATGGAAATCACCTCCTGTTCGATCATCTTGACTCAAGTTCTCTTCTCCAATTCTTTCTTCACATAGTTCTCAAAGCGAGGTGTCTAAAGTTCAGTTCTAAGCACTTTATTCTCTTGTTCAAAAAGCTGCAATGATTCCCTTTTGCCATGAGGATAAAATAAAAACTCCTCTTTTGTGCATTTAAAGACTTTCCCAATCTGCCTCCAGCATACATTTCCAGTCTCATCACATACTTTCCCCCTTGCTGGTCCTCATTCACTACATTCCACTATCTGTCTCCATACCTTTGCAAAGCTATTCCCCATGCCTTAAAATCCTCTCTCTCCTCACATTGATCTCTCAGAATACTTAAATCCCATTAAAACTTCTTTGGGATGCAACCTCCTACATAAATTATTTTTTTATCTGCTCTTCCAACTATGAAAATCTGTCCTCTGCCACCCCCATTACTTTATATGTGTATGTATGTATATATATGTATATATGTGTGTGTATGTATGTATATATATATATGCGTGTTTTTCCCATGATAGACTATAACTCCTCAAGGGAACACTACTTTGTTTTGGTCTTTGTACCCCGCGCCCTGGGCAGCTAACTGACATAGTGGATGGAGTAACTGGAGTCTGAAAGACTCATCTTTCTGAATTCCAGTCTGGACTCAGACCCTTACCAGCTGTGTGACCCTGGGCACTTTCCTGTTCGTCTCAGTTTCTTCACCTGTAAAATGAACTAGAGAAGGAAATGGCAAACCACTTTTTTCCAAGAAAACACCAAATGGGGTCACCAAGAGTCAAACATGACTGAACAAATTCCAAGGTTTCTATCTAGCACTGGTCTGATAATATGCAGGAGGTGCTTTAAAAATTGTTATCTATAGACTACTGACTATGTGACTATTGTCAGGTCATTTAACTTGAAGGAGTCTCACTTTCTAATCGGTTAGATGTGGATAGTTGTGCCTATAAAATCTACCTCACAAGGTTGTTGTGGCACAAATGAGATAATGTATATAGAGTAATTTTTTTTAACTTTAAAGTTCAATGTAACTGTCATTTATTATTTTGATTGGTGATACTAGAGGAGCTAAGTTTAGCCCAGAGGCAAAGAAAAATTAGAAAATGTTAGCTACAAAGAAAAGTATAAAAAGGAATATGACTAAACTGTATACTTAGTGATCGACTTTAAAGAGATGACTTCCAGAATTTTCATATGGCAAAAGTCAAAGGTTAAGGCTGTGAGATTGAAAAGTCTCAAATGGAATGCTGAGGGCTTTTTTTGACAGAGTAGAAAAGGAGAAGGGCGACCCACTTAAAATAAATTCAATTGGACATCCCATTTTACACAAGGATTTTGTTAGCAATGGTGGTGATGATAGTAGCTGGCATTTATGTAATACATGTTTGCAAAATGCTTACTAATATTATCTCATTTTATCATTACATCAACTCTGGGAGGCAGATGCTATTATTATCCCCATTTTACAGATGGGAAAACAGGAAGATAGAGGTTAAGTGTCTTGCCAGGGTCATAGAGCTAGTAGATGTCTGAGGTCAAATTCAAACTCAGGTCTTTCTGACTCCAAATCTAACACTCTAACCACTGTACCCACCTAGTTGCCTCCAATGATAAAGGTGTAAATAACCAATTAGACACAGGCAGGACTCCCTGCAGCTTTAGATCACTTTTTTTTTTTGCAAACTCAGATGGCAAAAGTAAATCTGCTTCTCAGTCAATCAGAAGCTTTACAAAAGGAACAAAGACATAGAATAGGATATACAAACTAGACATGACACAACTTGCACTTGACTTTGTTTTGAGTGAGGGAAGGTTGTGCAGGTCACCAATCTCACTTCTCCTCCAGAGTCATCTGAATCGAGTGACCAGATATTCATCAGCATGACTGGAAATGACCCAGGATGAGGCATTTGGAGTGAAGTGACTCACCCAAGGTCACACAGCTAGTAAGTGTCAAGTGTCTGAGGTGAGATTTGAACTCAGGTCCTCGGGACTCCTGCACTGGTGCTCTATCTACTGCACCACCTTGCTGTCTACAAATTACAGATAGAAAGGAAACAAATAGAGCTTGTGAAGACTTCAGCAATCAGTCCCAAGAAAATCACTTGTTACTTAATGTACCCGTGACAGAAAGTGGAAGAAGATACTACAAATATATTCAAGAGAAAAACTAGAGTGGATTAAATGAAGGAATTCTCTATATTGACAAGTATTCTTTTTGCAGTAGAAAGAGTTTTGTATTTCCCTCCTAATTTTTCAGTCTTCTTAGACTGTACTCCCACTTTCACATACTCTTTGGTCCACACCTGTCTCCTTACTCTTCTTTCATCAAGATACTCATCTCTCTCCTCTGGGCGTTCGCCTGGAAATTTCTTCCTTTTCAGGTCTGCCTCCTGACTTCCTTGGCATTCTTGAAGTCCCACCTAAAGTATAAACTTCTGCAAGAAGTCTTTCCCAGTCCTCTCAGTGCCTTCCCTCTGAGATTAGCCCCAATTTGTCCCTAATATGTCTTATTTGTACCTACTTGTTTGAATGTTGCCTCCTACCATTAGTCTGTGAACTCCTTGAGAGCAGTTTTTTTAGATTTTTTTTTTTGCCTGGCACAGACTAGGAACTGAATAAATGTTTGTTGGCCAACTGATTGGATTTAGAGCTGAAGGTTCCATGTTCGAATCTTAGCTCTTCAACTTAAATCCTGAGTGATACTGGGCAATTCACTTGACTGTTCTGGGAATCAGTGACCTAATCTATAAAATGAGAAGGTTGGACTAGATGACCTAGAGGACTAGTTCTCAACTTACAAACTCAAACAGTGTTGTTGATACCATATGTAGTAATAACTTTAAAAGCACAAAAGGAGATGAATTCCTTTAAAATATGCAGGTGACCTTTATTTATACATAAATAAAAGGATTTTCAGATCATCTTAAAGGTCAAGCACGTCTTTACCTCATCCAGAAATAAGATTGACTCCAGTTAAAAGTGAAAATTGGTCTTTTTATTAACTTGCCCTCCAATTTAACAAGTAAGATTTTGAAGTATTTCTTTTCCATAGTAGGAAGAAACTCCAAGATGGCTAACCTTTTTAGAAGCTTTAAAAAAAGTATGGCCCATTTTATTATTTATATTTGATTTAGTTATCATAGCCTAGTTAGTCTTTTTTTAAATGATCAATTTTACTTCTGTCAGTAATAAGTAAATTATAAGAAATGTCTCTTAGAATCTAATGTAAGTGCCCCATGTTTGAATGATATTCTTAAAATTTTCAGACATCACACTATTCATCAGTGTCTTTCTTTTTTGCTGTTAAGACAAAGGAACAAATACAATCTCTTTACAGGCAAAAAAAAAAGAAACTCAAGTTTGTTTCTCTGTATCAAAGTGGAGAACGAAGGTAATTATCAATTTATTCATGCTAGAGACCACATTTGTCTAAATTCTAAGTGAAAATGATTGAGTTTTCTATTTCCATGAGTGTAGACAGTCTATGCTGAATGCCAAAAATCCATTTTATTATATCAAAGAGATATGTGTAAGAGGCAAATATCCTTTACTGACATCTCATAAAACATAGGAGAAAGTGTGTAAGTTTTAGAACTAGCGCAACACTAAAAGAAAATTATTGTACAGGAATAACTTCACACTCAGTGTTCATTGGCAGTGGATAGTGAATCTGGACACCAGTCACATTTCTAAATCTTGAAAATGTAATATACAAAAGCATATTAGATAATAAGTCTTGTTTTGATTAAAAGGACATTTTGCAACAAAACATACTTTATATACGTTAGTGAGAATGAGTTTTATAATAGTAGTTGGCCTTACTTCACTCACTAGGCATGTCCCTGAAAAAGTTGTGTATTATCGGTGACCACAATATGTAAAGAATAAAACACAATAGTGAAGCTGACTGGTATTTGATTGCAACAGCAAATTTTAGCCCCAGAAAGGAGCTGAGGAAATGAATCTCTCTGTTCTGTAGAGAGTTGGATATAGAATACCATATATTTTACTAGGTAGCCTTGCCATGTTGGTTGGTTTTGCTTACTTGTTTTTCATTGTAAGGTAAAGTTAATTTCAGGGAAGAGGAATTCACTTTTAAGCTTGGTGAGGGGTTATATATAGAAATGACTGTAACATAAAAACCAAAAGATATCAATTAAACTTGCGATCAAAATATATCTTTTGCCTTTTCTTTGTATAACTTCAACTTTTTACTTTTTATTGTTGCTCAGTCATTTTAAGTTGTATCTAATACTCACTGTGTCCAAAGGCTAAAGATCCTACTTCACCCACAGCATGGGTGCCACACACTCAACTGATGAGAAGAGAAGCAGACCACTAAGAGAGTTATGGATGAAGAACACTTCCAGAACTTGAATCATATTATAAAGCAGCAATCATCAAAACCATCTGATATTAGTTAATAAAAGTAAAGTAGATCAATGGAATAGAATAAACAATTAAAAATGGAATAGAATCACAAACAATGGAGTTCAATAGGACTAAATTGTATTAACAAGAAAACATCAATTTCTTAAGAAAGAACTCTCCTATTTTACAAAAACTACTGGGAAAACTAGAAAGCAGTCTGGAAGCATTTAGGCTTAGGTCAACACCTTATTCTATATCCCACAATATATTCTAAACATGTGACCTTGATATTGAACATGCTACCATAACAAAATTAGATCATATATATTTCATGACTAGGAGTAGATGTGCTCTTTGTCGTTGCTATTGTTGTTTTCCAGTGCCCCAATTTTATTTTACTTTCAGTTTTGCATTCTCTCTCTCCTCTTTCCCCTCCCCTACCCACTGAGAAGGCAAAAAATAAAACTCCTTATAAATATGTATAGTCATGCAAAACAAATTCTTGCATTAGCTATGACCAAAAGTAGAAAGAAAAAGAAAGGAAGAGAAGAAAATATGCTTCAGTCTGCACTGAGTCCATTAGCTCTATATATGGAGAGGGGATAGCATGTTTCACCACGAGTCCTTTGGAGTCATGGTGGATCATTACACTGACCAGTCACTAAGTCTTTCACAGTCTGCTACCTGTTACTGTATAAGTTGTTCCCTTGGTTCTGCTCACTTTCAATATACAAGTCTTACCAGGTCTTTCTGAAACCATTCCCTTCATTATTTCTTACAGTACATTGTTATTCATCACATTCATATACCACAGTTTGATTCACAGGTTGATGGTCAACCCCTCAGTTTCCAATTCTGTACCCCCATAAAAAGGTGCTATCAATATTTTTGTACATACAGGTCCTTTCCTCTTGCCTTTTCTTTTTTGATCTCTTTGAGATATTGACCTAGAAGAGTTAAAGTGTACACACAGAGCATAATTCCAAATTGCTTTCTAGAGTGATTGGAGTAGTTCACAACATGTACCTTTCTTCCCATAGCCCCCAACATGTTTCATTCTACTTTTGTCATCTTAGCCAACATGATAGATATAAGGTGGCATCTTAGAATTGTTTTAATTTATATTTCTCAAATTGTGAGTGATTTAGATAATTTTTCATATGGCTATTGATAGCTTGTATTTCTCCCTCTGAAACCTGCCTATTCACATCTTTTGATCATTTATCAACTGGTTTTTATTATTGTAAATTTAACTCAGGAGTATAGACAGCTTTTTTCCAGCATTTTGCTTGTAAAAGGGAGACTTGTTAGGATGATAATTTGAGGGGTTGATAGGGTCTACTGAGACTATTTTTTTAAAGAACTGGGAAGACTTAGGCATATTTGTAGACAGTAAGGAAGGGATGATCATGTAAGGAGCAATCTTTAAGATGAGGGGATTGGACTGTATGACTTCAAAGGTCACTTTCAGCTCTAAGTTTATTATCCTGTGAGACCACAGGACTCACATGTAACAAATGGAATAGCAAAGTAATAGGCATAGGAGAATGGAGGGAATAGGACAATATAAGAAACAAAAAACTCTTGTTGCCCAAGACTGCCATTCTGTACTGCCTGCTCAGTATAGGATTCATTTTACTCAGAACTGAGTAAGGATCTGCAGCTTAATACTATAGAAAGATGATAGTTCTGTACACTAAGAATGTGCTAAAAGAATGAGGTGGAGGACAGATACCAAAGGAATTGAATAAAAATCCACATCGTGCATTCATTGGTGTGTTCATTTGTTGTTTTTATTCAGTTGTGTCAGACTCTCCATGACCCCATTTTGGGGTTTTCTTGGCAAAGATACTGGAGTGGTTTGCCATTTCCATTTCCAGCTCATTTTACAAATAAGGAACCTGAAGCAAGTAGGGTTAAGTGAGTTGCCCAACATCACACAGCTAGTAAGAGTCTGAGGTCAAATCTGAATTTATGAAGATGAGCCTTCCTGATTCTAAGGCCAGATCTCTAACCACTGAACCACCAATTTAGCACTCAACAATTAAGTGCAGTAGAACCACGGTTTATGAGTAACCTGGGTTTCCATATGCTTCACTGGATGAGGAATAATTTTTTGCAAAATTTGTCTTTCAGGATGAACAAAAATTCATAATACAAACATCATGTTTCAACTTAAAAAACAACTATCTTTTAAAAGTTCCACACCCCTAAAAAAAACCATCAAAAACAAGTGTTATGAGATAGATTCCTAGTCAGAAGTGAATGTAAAGAAAAAAAATCAGTGAATCAAAGTATGAAAGTGATTCTAAAAAACAAAAAATAAGTGAAGGCAGTAGTGTTAGTCTTACTTTTGTGAAACTAGCATAAGAGAGAACATCCCAATGTTGAAATCCCCGATGTTTTCATAGAAGCAAATTCTCTTTCCAACCAATAACCCTTCCTCTTCCTCCTCCTTCTCCTCTCCCTCATGCCAGTCATGACTTCTCAAAGATAAAGTGCAAGTTAATTTATATTATTTTTGTTTTATATTGTGTACTAATCATTGCAGTTGTATTTCAAGTGTATTAGGGACAAAAAACTGATTTAAAATTATAAATAATTATTTTTATGTGAATATTTTTGGAGATGTGATATCAACTATCTGACTTTACGTTATTTCCTACAGGAAAATTCTCTTTGCAATACCAACAAATCGCATCACAAAGAATCTTGGAACGAATTAAATTCATAAACTGATGTTCTACTATACTTGCTCACTTAGTCTAGGAATGATTGGAAGGACAGCTAACTCCTTCATTTTCCTTATCAATAAATGGGAATACTACTGCATTGGAGCAAAAGTCCTTTTACAATCTCAAAACATCATTAATATGAGTTGTTATAGATGTTATTAAATTTATAGCACAGAGCTTGCTATGAGATGATCAACAGAAGATACAAGAAACCATCTCTTTACATTGACCTTTGAACAAGAGATGTCTGGCTTAGATTGATGATGTGTGTATACATATACATATGATGTATATATATATGAATGTATGTATTTTTATCTTATCAATTTCTGGTATTTTGTTCTAAGAGACTAACTCATTAAAACACTATAGCAATAGACACTTTCTGCAAATACACAGGCACATTTTCCCTGCTTTCTTGGCTCAGGGACATGCTTTAGTTCAGTAATACCCTTCTGAAGACTGTTTCTGAATAACAACAATGATAATGATAAAAACAGCCTACTCTTTCCTAGTACTTGAGAGATTACAAAATACTTTATTCACAAGAGTCTTGTGAGGTAAAGAATATTTATATTTATAAACCTTTAAAATTATTTAATTTTTAAAACAAAAATAACAAAAGTAAATTAACATGAAAACAGAATAAAACAAACACAGGTCCTGATGCCCCAACTTAACCTACATTTTGACATGTCACTTTTAATCAATACTCTTTCATAATCTAATTGCCTGGTGTCCAGAAAATCACCTCCTATGTTTTTATGCCTCTAATATATGTACTCTCTAATAACTTACTATTCCTGAGTCTGAGACTAAGCCAACCTAGATTGATTGCTAGAATTGTAAAACTCTCCATATGGGCTGCAGAAAGGCGTAGCTGCTTACTGTAGGTCTTTCTTCTGTAGTGAAGTTTTTGAAGGCCAACACCATTGTTATAGTTGGCTTCCCTTCAAGTTAAGATTCTTTTCAGCAATCCTGTATTTCATGATACTTTTGGAAGCCATGGAATAAATCAGACTGAGGATATTTTTATTTCCTTTGAATATGTTCCCATCTAATCTCTAGTTGATATCACTTTTTATCAATAACAACTTTTCTTATCATTAGTTTCCTCTAGACAGAGATGTAAATATTAGGATTTTCTTTATTTTGCCATTCCAATTGCTGTAACTATTATCAATCTCCTCCTGAGATTACTAATTGCATCATCTTCTGATCTTATTGGTTAAAATACACACACATATGTATACGTATATTAGTCTTTAGTCATATCTCATGTGTCTTTACTAATAGAGTATTACTGCCATGTGAATTGACTAGGAAGTTTCTTCTAACCCATTACTAATGAGCCCTGAGTTCTATTACCAGTGGCTGCTAAGAATTCACTGTTGTGAATTGTGAACTCTTCCAAGCATTTTGGAAAGCAATCTAGAATTATGCCAAAAGAGTTATAAAACTACCAGAACTCTTTGTCCCAGAAATACCACCATTAGATCTTTTTCCAAAGATGATTAGAGAAAAAGGAAAAGAACATATATATTCTAAAATATTTAGAGCAGCTCTCTTTGTGTTTGCAAAGACCTGGAAATTATGGGGATGCCTACCAATTGGGGAATGGCTGAACAAAGTTGTGGTATGCGATTGTGATGGAATACTAACATGCTATAAGAAATGATGACTTTGATGATCTTAGAAAAAACATGGATACATTTGCAAAGAATAATGAAGAGTGAAATAAAGAGAACCTAGAGAATATGCCGTAGCAGTAATAGTATTTGGAGAACAGCTTTGAGTGACTAAATCACTTCCACCATTATAAATGTCCAGATTAACTATGAAGTCACCTCTGAAGGAAAATTCTATCTGCATCCAGAGGAAAAAACCAATGAATAGATGTATAGAATAATTTTGCATATATATCATATATATTACACACACACACACACACATATATATATACACATATATCTTATACATACATACATATCTGTGTTTAATGGTAGCCATCTCTGGGGAGGGCAGGAGGGGAGAGAAGAAAAAAATTAAAAAAAAGAAAGTTACATGATAGCTCTATCAAATATTTAAAAGGAATAACTAGTTATACATAATAGATTTTCAATTTCATATGCAATCATATTTTTTTCTCTTCTACTATATTATGGAAATGCATGTTGTATTTCTTAAGATCACACAAATTTTTTCATTAAATAGGAAAGAGAATAGTTTATCAAAACAATTCGAAATAGTTGTGTTATAACTGGACAAACTATCTATGCCCATTTGTTACTGAGGGATCTTCATTGCTTAATTACAGATCCATTCAGATCTATCTATTGGTCATGAATTATGAAATCATTAACCATCTTTGGAAATGCATGATTAGTTCAGAAAGAATCTTATTCTGGACATTTACAGGTTGCAACATAGTGATTTTCCAGATGTTTTCTAGGAGCAATTAGACTTTAGATTGTATAAACATTCCTTCTTTTCATGGGCCATTTTGAAAATAAATGATGCCCAAATGTTTCATGGTATTTGAAGGATTGTCAAGGGAAGGCAAATATAGAGCAAAACTTTGCAAGAAACAGAGAGAAACAAGGAGAAAACAAATCTTAGAAATGTTCATGTTCTCAGATCTATGATTATCTTGAATGTTTCAGGAAAATATATGAGTACATATAAATGTCTATAGTATATGCTAACTTACAGGTTTTTTAAAAAAAGTTTGAAGTTTCAGGGTGGCAAGAATTTCAGAAGGAACTAATTTATTATCTTCTTTAGCAAAAATAATAACCTAAATAAATGTCTCTGTTAGAGAAATTACTGGGCTGGGGTCAGATGAACAGAGTGTAAATCCTCAGAGGGTGATTCACTCATGTTTTTTCATTCTTCCCATTCAAAACATCTTGGTTAGCAGATTTTCTAGTTCTTTTCCTTTACACAAATTTGAAGGGACCATTGATAAATCAATTTCAACAGCTGTTTGTAAATGGCCACAGTTCTTTGGCTTGAAGTCTTGAAAGGGTTTTTAGGAGGCTGTATCTTGCCATGTGGGCTACTATACCTTATTCATTGAAGTTTTCACACTTTTAAAAGTAAAATTTGCAGTCCAAAATCAATGGTCTTAAGAATAGCCTCTGATTTGAGAGAACCCTGGAGTTTCACTCTGTCATATATGGTTATTTACAGAATGGAGGGTTTGAAGATCAGTAATTAAGGAAGAGCCAGGTATAGGGAGCCAGAAAGAGGAGTTAACAGTAGTATTTCTAACGCAGTTCTCTCTGGAGTCACATTTGGAATCAGCCATTAACTAAAAGTCAAATGATTATTGTATGCCCTGTGGAGCCTAATATTGTGTGATTTTTTTAAAATATAGAAATTAAAGATCTTGAAAGAGAGATACCAATGCTGGGGTCTCACTGCTTTCTTAATGCTCATCTCAAAAACTTCTTTAGTTTTTTTTAGTTTTGTTCCAACAAAGTTGGAACAAAATATTCTCACACTCCTGTGGTTTCTCAGGCAGAGTATCAAGACTCCAAGTGACTCTCCCAAGTCAGGTGTCATAAACCTTAGGAAAGGGGTAAATATTTATGGAGAAACAAACTGAAAATGCGTGTAAAATAATGCTCATAAGATCATGAGAGATGTAGCACAGACAGCTATTGTAGGAGGCAGAAAGTCCACAAGTTGAGGTTCTCCGATGGAAATTGGCTATAATTCTTTGAGTCACTTAATCTCTCTGAGGCCTAGGCAGCTGTCTAAGACTGTAAAGTATCAAAGAGTTACTGACTAACATTGAGAGAGGGAGTTTTCTGACTGGGAGGTCCCTACAGATAAGAAATAATATGTGTAAACCAAAAAAGGGGGGGGGGTTGGAATGAGCAAATGGTAATACTAAGTTTAAAGTGAAAACCAAAACTTTTTTTTTAAATTCAGCTACAGACATCAGATATAAAAGATATAGGAAGTGATGAATGTCTTTCTAAAATATCACAGTTCCCATAGTGAGATACTTGAGTTACTCTGGGCTATGTGGACTAATCCCAGCTACCAAACCCAAAAATAAGGCACAAAAAATCCTTCTGGGCCCCATATGTGCATGCTTCCCTCTCCACTTTTCATCTGACTACAAATCTCAGATTTAGATCTTCAAAGGTCTTCTTTTTTGGTCTCTTTCACATTCTAATTGTTTAAATATTTTTTTATTTACATAGGATTTTTTATTCACAATAGGGTCATAAACCATTTGAGAATAAAAAATCTGGAACAGACCATCAAAGTGAACTGACTACCAGGGGTAAAGTCTTTTCCATTTGCATAGCACCCTCCTATTAACCCCTGATGAATAATCTGGCCACTGGATCCAGATGGCTCAGGAGGAGAAAGAGAGATTGGAGACTTTGCACAGCCTTCCCTCACTCAAAACAAAGTCAAATGCAAGTCATGTCATCTTTTCTCAGATGGCTTGGTCTTCTTTAGGGACACAGCAACAACAATTTGCTTTATATTCTACAGACAGTGCTGCATGCTTCTCTTGACTCTGTTCATGTTCCTTTTCGTACTGAGATTTAAAAAAATCATTTGATATCTTTTGTATGCTTTTGAATAAAAAGAATGGAAAGGTGGAGGGATAAATGCTTGTGCTGAACATTACATATTTCTGCATAGGAAAGCAGCAACTTGAAACTGGCTCTCCTTGTTTGTACCTGGCTCATGAACAGGAGTTTATCTGCTGGTTGTCAGATGCAAATAGTGAGAAGCCCTGTTGTATAAGAAAAGGGAAGCCTGCACCATCTAAATGAAATAGAATGGAGGATTAAATTGAGTTAACCAAGAAAATGAAGAAAGGTTTGTTCAATCATTAGAAACAGCAGTCAAATTAAGGTTAATGATTCAAAACAGGCTCAGGGAGCCTGGTTACAGGCTTTTTCATATTGGCCGATATCTGATTACATTTTAAGAAGTCTCCGATGAAATGCCAGAAATGCAGGCAAAGTTTTAATTATTTCTTTCTAGCACATCCTTTTATCTACAGATGTAACTCACCTATTCCACTCCAGGCAAGGGATGGCTTTGGGCTACCTTGAGTGTGACACTACAATTTAGTACCACAGCGTGGCAGGAAATGTTGTGGTACAAAATTGTAATGTCGTGCTCAGAGATAGGGAGGTACCTTAGGGCAGCATAGGAGAGGGCATCTGACTAACTGCCAGGATTTCAAGAAGCAAATTGCCATGGGAGAAGAGAGTTGATGGGAGCTGATGGAAGAATTCTTGTGATTCTAAAAACAAGAAATGTTTAGTGAAAAGTCTTTAGGTCATGGGTTTTTAACCTGAGATCTGGGAACTTTTCATATATGTGTGTGTGTCCTTGTTTGTACCTGGCTCATGAACTTTTGTATGTATGTGTATGTGTGTGTATGTATGTATATATGTATGTGCATGTATATATACATATATAATACATATATATATAATTTTATCAACTGTACTTCAATATCATTTGTTTCTTTTGCAATCTTATATGCATTTAAAAACATTATTTTGGATATCCATAGATTTCACTAGACTTCCAAAAACCAAAAAAGAAAAAAACCCAGAAACAGTA
Organism: Bettongia penicillata ogilbyi; assembly: GCA_023548195.1. Taxonomy (NCBI): domain Eukaryota; kingdom Metazoa; phylum Chordata; class Mammalia; order Diprotodontia; family Potoroidae; genus Bettongia; species Bettongia penicillata. The sequence continues at coordinate 227,785 of JAJHZJ010000255.1, read as the reverse complement.
CGAACTCTACAAAATTAAGATGTTTCTATAAAAACAGACATAAGGGTGAAGTTAGTGGACCTGAAAAGTCACATTAAGGAAGAAAAACCAATCAAGTGACTGAATGAGAATGGAAGTACAGTGAGCCAAACAAGTTTTAACTTACTGTTAGAATACTCTTACCCCTATATTTTAACCTGGTGATAAAGATAGCTAGGTAGCCATAGCTGTCATGATAGCTTGATATCACCTTAGGTGTTTGTGCATGTGGGAGGTGACAGCTTAGTACTGAAATGGCTTCCCCTTGCTTATTAAGGTCTTGCTGCTTGAGGAGATAGCTCAAACTTAGAGCTTCAAGTGTGAGTGCCCATATATAGCACTCTCAGTAAGTGGCAACATACCCCTCAGTGCCAGATGAGGCATGCCCCTACTGGAGAAGAAATACAAATTCTTTACATATTTTTTTTTTCAAAAATGAATTATATACACCCAGATAGATAAATGGATAGAATCGATAGATATAGAGATGATGATGATGATGATGATGATGATGTGTGTGTATGTGTGTGTAATGTGTATATGTGCATATGATGGTTATTTTTGTATTAGTCTTTTTATGCCAAAAAAAAAGACCTCTGTATGTCTATACTTTGTAGGCCTTTTTTTTTAAAGCATAAAAGAGTATTGTACTTAATTGAATGGTTTTTTCATCTATTGAGATAGTCATGTGCTTTGAGATGTTTTTGTCTTTAATATAATTCATTACGTTGATTGTTTTCCTAATGTTGAATTACCTTTACATCCCTTATATAAATCCCACTTTATCCTGTTTGATAGAATTTTACTTAAATTTCTGAATCGGTATTTATTAATAATATTGGGCTAAAGCTCTCCTGCAGTTTCTCCTTTCCTGGTTTAGATATTAAGCCTTTATTTATCTCATAAAAGAACTCTGCTAGAGTGCCTGCTTTCTTAGTTTTTGAGAGTAATTTGTGTAGTATTTGTACTAATTGATCTTTAAACATTTTATATAATACTCCTGTGAATCCATCAGGACTATGAATTTTTTCCTTTGGTAGTTCCTACAGATAGTTTTTCTGAAATTGGATTATTTAAGGTCTCTATTTGGTTTTCTATTAGTTTGGGTATTATATATTTTTTGAGGTATTCCTCTATTTCTTTGGTATTTTCAGGGTTTTTTTTTTGTTTGTTTGCTTGTTTTGCATATGCTTTGCCTTGTAAATCTTGCCCCTCCTCTTTTTTTTTTTTTTTTGCAGGTGTGTGTCTGTATGTGTCTGTTGTTGTTGGTGGTGTGACTCATTCTAAGAAATATCAATTCCTGAAGATGACAGAAAGGGTATTGCCCCATGGATTTTTCCTATTTGTGAAGTTTATTACTGATCCTTTCCAAGGTAATTTTCCCCTTCTTTCCTATTTGCCTTGAAATTCTCCTATGTCCAAGCCTTCTCACTCTTCTTGGTATCAGTTATCTCCAACAGCTCTGATTTCCATTCTCCTGAGGCAGGATAAATGGTGACACTAAATACTCAATCCCTCCAAATTATATCCATTGCAAGGTCTCCATCTTCCTTTATACAATATCTCTTTTTCCATGAGAATATTAATTAGTGGTACCCTTTCCATCACCAAAAGAAAACAAAATTATATCCTTTCTATTTCCCCCAGTCCAATTCTTCCCTTTGCCTTTTCAGTCATTTTCTTGCAGGCTCTTTCTTCTGGAGAGATTATAAGAGAACTTCATTGTTACACTTTGACTTGATTAAACTATAGCATATATTCTCTATTTTTCTTCTCTCCACTTTTATGTTCCATTGCATTCTATAATTTCGTCCCAGCAAAACAAACAAACAAACAAAAAAACCCCAAAAACCCAATATTGAATCACCTGTAGATGGGGTATTGTGAAATTTAGTCCATTATATTTCAGGCCTGTTTTTACCATTATTACTTCTATTTGACTTCTGCTATTACCCTTGTATAATTTTAGAAATAAATCTTTTAATGGTCTCTTGGTTTTGTTTTTTTTTTACTGTCTTTGATTGCTATTTTTGTTTACCTTTCTTGAATATCTGTTGTCTGTGGCATTTGAATGACAAATAATTTCTTCAGTCCTGATTTTCTTTCCGGGAATGCTTTGCACATTTTTTTTTATTGTATGTTAATTTCTTCTTCATTCATTATTAAGCTCAGATTTTCAGGGTTTGCTACCTTGGATTGCCTCTTGAGCTCCCTAGGTTTTTGGAACACATTATTCCATTCCCTTCTATGGTTTCTGGTGGGTGCAGAATATTCTTGAACTATTCAAATTTCCTTACCTTTATGTTTGGTTGTCTTTCTCCTGATGGACTGCAGAATTCACCCTTTGCCATTTGTGTGTAATATGGCATGGATCTGTTTTGATACAAGCAGCCAGGATTCATGGTCCATTAACCCCCGCACTGGGCTTGCTCTATGCTGGCACATCATTATATAACCATAGATAACTTACATGTAACCATAGATAAACTTATGAGCTTATTGTTGGCATTATGCTTTCTTTGTGTACTTCCCTATATATCAGGGGAGTACTGGGCAGTGAATGTGGATTTTCCTGTACTAAAGGCAAATGGATGCTTTCCCACTGTTCCCCACTTTCCCCACCCCGCCAAGACTCACTGTCCACCATGAGAATTGAACATGAAGGGAGGATGTTGTAGGGGTAGGTGCCCCTACCCTCTGTCTCCATCAGCCACGCACCAAAAATAAAGTGATTTGGGCAAATGTTTCCCCCCACCTCATCTCACCTACCACCTTAAGAGTAAAGTGATTATCAATTCCTCATCTCCACTGTTTCCTTTGGTCTGATGGGATCTAGTGAATCTGCAGAGAGATGAACTCCAGTCTTACACTATTCAAATTGTTAAATTTAATCAATATATGTCTTGGAGCACTTTTTCTCCTGGAAGGAATTTGTGTATTCTTTTAAAGCACTTTGTTTTCAAATTCAGAAGATCTAGGCAGCGTCCTTGTACTATTTCTTTTATTATGGTGTTCAAATGTTTTGCCATATTCTGAGACCTATAATCTTTAAGTTGTCTGCATAAGTCTTGTCTTAGAGATCAGTATGTTTTGCCTGGAGAGGTGTCATGTTTTCTTTCAACAGTGTTGTTTTTACTTCTCTCTTTCAGATTGTAGTTTGTATCTGTGCAATTGCACTTCAATTCAGTTACTCTCTCCTTTATTTCTTTGGTAAAACTTACTACTGTGGATTGAAGTTTTTCTATTCTGCCCATTATTTCTGCTATGTAGGCCATGAATTCTGCTGTCACAATTCTTATTTTTGTTTTAAATCATTCGTGAACATCTTGCTATGGTTCCATGCTCTCTTAGGAATCTTCTGCCTCATCAGGTGTTGATTCATTTTCTTTTCACTTGAAATATTTATTCAAAGATATATGGAAACTTTTATTTGATCTGGAGGCCATATTCCCTTTTGTTATTATATATTCCCTGTTGGCTTATCTGCTTAAGCTCATGGTCTTTAATTGAGTTTGCTTTCTCCAGAGATCTTTGGTAATTACAGTCTTTTAAAAATATTCTTTTAGCTCACTTTCTTCACTTCTTCCTTCTTGATGGTGTTTTCTCTGGGAACTGGCCTTCAAAGTAATATCAGCCTCCTCTCCAACTGGTCAATTCACATTTCACAGACCTCAGTTTCTGCTCCAAATAACTTGGGGATGATGGCAGAAGACCTAGAACTAGTCCCAGCTGGATAACCTTCTTCCACAGATGCCAGAATTAGAGATCAGTATCTTCCTTTATGGAAGATTTAGGACTAGAACCAAAGAGGAGGCATATGTGAGTTGTAACCTATGAAGAGGCAGTTACATTAATGAAAGGCCTAATCCAGGGGTGGGGAACCTGTGGCTTGAGGTCATATGTGGGCCTTCTAGATCCTTAAGTACAGCCTTTTGAATTGAATTCAGTCAAAAGAACACACTTAGTGTGTGGCCCACTTCTGGACTAATCCAGACATGTCTTAGCAGGAGAATGTGAGGCTGAAAAGATTGATATTCTGACTAAAATGGTACTCTAAGGAGTCTCTTTAGGTCAAGGTGTATGCAGCTACTCACTTAGGGTGAGGTAATGCCTATTTGTTGAATAGGACAGTTTAAGAAGTAGTCAGGACATGGTCCATTTAATGAGGCCAAGGAAAAGAAAGACATCAGGTTTGGAGGGAAACAGCAAGAGTTTCTATTGATAATCTCTCTAAAACAAGTAAAGTCCAAGAGAGCCCTTGGGCAGGGGCCCATTAGCATTTCAGCTTCAGAGTGCTATAGGTCTAAGGTTTTGGGAAAGGACAGAACAGGACAGGAAAGGAAAGGAGCCAGTAAAACCCAAATCAGCTGGGTATCTTTTGGCCAATCAAATTTACCTTCCTTTGGAGAGGAGAAGGAAGGGGAAGGGGAGGCAGACAGGAAAGGAAGAGCTGAGTTACCTAGCTAGCTGGGTCCCCATTCAGCCAGCTGTGTCTACTCACAGGCCTATAGGGCCCAAGGTCTCCCAGTGCATCCTGGGTCATCTCCAGTCATCCTGATGAATATCTGGTCACTGGATTCAGATGGCTCTGGAGGAGAAGTGAGGCTGGTGACCTGCACAGCCCTCCCTCACTCAAAACAAAGTCAACTGAGGTTCTGGGAGCCAAGATAGTGGAATGATCAGTAATTGTCATCTCCCTCCCCTTGTTGACCTTGATGAGCCCAGAGTATATCTCCTGGGCAAAATCCCTGGAACAGTGGAAGCAACAGAAGGGGAAAACAGACTCTTAACCCATGAGGCAAGAAAGATTGTGAAGGAGGGTTACTCTTGCTGTGGCCAAGGGGACCAGTGCAGGATCAGAGCTGTCCCAGACAGCCCCACCTCAACAAACTAAGAGAAGATCCTGAGCTCCAGGGGTTGAAGCCAGCAGCTGCCAAGTCCAGGACCCCAGGTATGCCTCAGCACCCCAGGGAAATCAGGAAGACACTAGCACAGAAGGAATGAGAAACCACTGACTTTGCCTATACTCTAGCTCAGCAGAGGAGACCTCTGGTGTCTAGACCACCCCTTCCCCATACTTAATGAGCCAGCTCCAAGGTAACTGGGGGGAAACTCAAAAAGACCTCATCTGTCCTCTGCTTTCTAACACCAGCCAGCTTAACACAAGGTAAGCTGCAGCATTTTAGCTTCTAGCTGAAAGAACCAGAGGCTACAACACACAAAGCCTCAAGTTTTAGGCACAAGAACTGTGGGACAGAGCTCCCTGTGCCCCAGATGCAGAGATCTACTTTAAAAACGAGGAAAAGGGTTATTATCATGAGTAGGAAGCAAAGCAGGAAAGAAAAGAAGAGAAAATCTTTCGATGAGGACAAGGATCAAAATACAAACACCAAGAGGTCAACATTGAGACTGTACTCCCATCTGTAACTTCATATGGGAATATGAAGTGTTCTGAAGCAAAAAGAACTTTCTTGGAAGAGCTCAGGAAGGATTTTAAAACCCAAATTAGAGAAACAGAAGAAAAACTGACCAATGACTTTAAAAATACAAATAAAGAAATAACAGAAGAATTTAAAAAGACAAGTGGACAAATGGAAAAGGAAGCACAAAAACTAACTGGAGAAAATAACTCATAAAAGGAAGAATTGGACAGATGCAAAATGAGATGCAAAAGTTAACTGAAGAAAACAATTTGATAAAAAATAGAATCAGGCAAGTAGAAGCTAACGAATCTATGAGATATCAAGAATCAGTCAAACAGAATCTAAAGAATGAAAAGTAGAAGAAAATGTAAAACATCTAATTAGAAAAACAACTGACCTGAAAAAGGATTCAGGAGACAAAATCTAAGGATTATTGGTCCACCAGAAATGAAGAAAAAGATGCTGGAAAATATCATCCAAGAAATCATCAAGGAAAATTGCCCAGAAGTCCTAGACCCAGAGGACAAAATAGTCATCAAAAGAATCCACCATTCACCTCCTGAAAGGGACCCCAAACTAAAAACACCAAGGAATATTGTTGCCAAATTCCAGAACTATCAAGTAAAGGAGAAAATACTGTAGGCAACCAGAAAGAAAGAACTCAAATATCGAGGAGATACAGTCAGAATCACACAGGACCTTGGAGGTTCTACATTAAAAGATCGAAGGAATTGGAATACGATATTCCATAAGGTAAAGAATCTGGGACTACAACCCAGCAAAGCTGAGCATAATATTTCAGACAAGGAGGTAGACATTCAGTGAAATAAGGGATTTCAAGACCTTCTTGATGAAAAGGCCAGAACTCAATAGAAAATTTGATCTTCAAACGCAGGTCCCAAGAGAGAGGCATAAAAAGGTAAACAAGGGAAAAAAAAAACTTGTTACACAATATAGGCAAACTGGTTGCATCCCTATAAGGGAAGATTATACTTAGTAATCTTGAGAATTGTATATTTATTATGAAATGTAAAAGGGATATACATAGATAGAGGGAGTGGGTATAAATTAAATGATGTGATGATAACAAATGTGATTTAACGGTGAGAAGGGCTTGTAATGGGAGATATGAAAAGGAGGAGGCAGAAAAAAATAAATTCCACAGCAGGAAGAGGCACAAAAATATATTACAGTAGAGGAAAAGAGGGGAGGGAAATGAGCATTGTTGGAGAGGTACTCTCATCTGATTGGATCCAAGGAGAATACAACAAACTCAGTTAAGCATAGAAATATAATTAGCTCTCTAGGCAATAGGAGGGGAAGGGGGAAAGAAAAGGGGAGGAGGCTAAAAGGGAGGGAAGAAGTAGTAAGGGAAAGGGGGATAAAAAAGGAGTGGGACTGAAAGAAGGGAAGGAAGACCAAGGGAGGCGGTGGTCAAAAATTAAAACTCTTATTGTAGAGTGGAAAGGAGAAGGGAGAACTAAAAGTATAAACAAGGGGAAAGGGTGTACAGGGAAAGACACAAATAGTAATCATAACTGTGAATGTGAATAGGATGAACCCCCCCACCCATAAAACAGAGATGGACAGCAGAATGGATCAAAAACCATAATCCAATGATATGTTGTTCACAAGAAACACATTTCAAACAGGGGCATACACACAAGGTAAAGGTAAAAGGCTGGAGGAGAATATTTTGTGTTTCAGCTGATGTAAATAAAGCAAGAGTAGCAATCCTAATCTCAGACAAAGCAAAAGCAGAAATAGATCTAATCAAAAGAGATAAGGAAGGAAACTATATCCTGCTAAAAGACACCATAGACAACAAAACAATTTCATTATTGAATATATGCTCCAAGTAGTGTAGCATCCATATTCTTAGAGGAGAAGTTAAGGGAGTTACAGGAAGAAATAGACAGCAAAACCATACTATTAGGGGACCTCAACTTCCCCCTCTCTGAACTTGATAAATCTAACCTCAAAGTAAACAAGAAAGAAGCTAAGGAGGTAAATAGAACTCTGGATAAGGTAGATGTGAAAATCTCTGGAGAAAAGTGAATGGGGTAGAAAGGAATATACCTTTTTCTCAAGCAATACATAACACATATACCAAAACTGACCATGTACTTGGGCATAAAACCCTCACAATCGAGTGCAGAAAGGCAGAAATAGTCAATGTATCCTTATCAGATTGTAATGCAATAAAACGTATATGTTATCAAAGGCCATGGAAATATAAACCAAAAACAAATTGGAAACTAGACAATCTAATCCTAAATAGTGAGTAGGTCAAACAACAAATTATAGAAATAATCAACAGCATCCTTCAAGAGAATGACAACCTACCAAATCTTATGGGATACTGTGAAAGCAGTTCTTAGGGAAAGTTTTATATCTTTGAATAAAATAGAGAAAGAGGAGATCAATGAATTGGGCATGCAGCTGAAGAAGCTAGAAAAATAACAAATAGAAAATCCTCAAGTAAATACTAAATTAGAAATACTGAAAACCAAAGGAGAGATTAATACAATTGCAATTAAGAAAACTATTGAACTAATAAATAAAACTAAGAGTTGGCTTTACGAAAAAAACACAATAAAATTGATAAACCTTTGGTCAAATTGATTTTAAAAAAGAAAGAAGAAAACCAAATTACCAATATCAAAAATGAAAAGGGTGAACTCACCTCAAATGAGGAGGAAATTAAAACAATATTTAGAAATTACTTTGCCCAACTGTATGCCCATAAATTCAACAATCTAAATGAGATGAATGATTATTTTAAAAGATATAAATTATCCAGATTAACAGAAGAGGAAGTTGAATATTTACATAACCCCAGAAAAAGAAACTGAACAAGCCATCACTGAACTCCCTAGGAAAAAATCTCAAGGGCCAGATGGATTCACAAGTGAATTCTATAATACATTTAAAGAACAGTTAATTCCAATACTATACAGATTCTTTGGGAAAATTGAGGAAGAAGTTCTCCCAAATTCTTTTTATGATACAAATATAGTTTTGATACCTAAACCTGAAAGAGCCAAAAAAGAGAAGGAAAATTATAGTCCAGTTTCTCTAAAGAATATAGATGCAAAATTTTTAAATAAGATTTTAGCAAAAAGAATACAGCAACTTACGAAAATAATACATTATAATTAAGTAGGATTTATACCAGGAATGCAGGACTGGTTCAATATTAGGAAAACTATTAGCATTATTGATCATGTCAACAATAAAGCTAACAGAAACCACATGATTATCTCAATAGATGCAGAAAAAGCTTTTGACACAATACAGCTCCCATTTCTATTGAAAACAATGAAGAACACAGGAATGAATGGAACCTTCTATGAAATAAAAAGCAGTATCTAACTAAAATGTTCAACAAGTATTATATGCGATGGAGATAAGCTAGATGCATTTCCAATAAGATAAGGGGTGAAATAAGGATGTCCATTATCATCACTATTATGGTACTAGAAATGTTAGCTGTAGTAATGAGAAGAAAAAGAAATTGAAGGAATTAGGATAGGCAAAGAAGAAACTAAGTTATCACTCTTTGCAGATGATATGATGATATACTTTGAGAATACCAAGCAATCAGGTAAAAAACTACTTGAAATACTAAACAACTTTGGCAAAGTTGCAGGTTACAAAATAAACCCACACAAATCTTCTGCATTTCTATGTATTACTAACAGAGCCCAACAACAAGAGATAGAAAGAGAACTCCCATTTAAAGCTAGGGTAGACACTATAAAATATTTCGGAGTCTACCTGCCAAAACAAATCCAAGGACTATATGAACACAATTATAAAACACTTTTCACACAAATAAAGTGAAACCTAAGTAAGTGGAAAAACATCAGTTGCTCATGGGTGGGCCGAGCCAATATAATGAAAATGACAATTCTACCTAAATTAATTTACTTATTCAGTGGCATGCCAATCAAACTATCACATAATTATTTTGCAGAGGAAGAAAAAATAATATTAAAATTCATCTGGAAGAACAAAAGGTCCAGAATATCAAGAGAACTAATGAAAATAAATGCTAGGGAAGGTGGCCTATCTCTACCAGATCTCACATTGTATTATAAAGCAACAATTATCAAAACCATTTGATACTGGCCAAGAAACAGAAGAGTAGACCAATGGAATAGGTTAAGTACTCAAGACACAGTAGTCAATGAATATAGCAGGTTACTGTTTGATAAATTCAAGTAAACCAGCTTTAGGGATAAGAACTCACTGTTAGACAAAAATTACTGGGAAAACTGGATAACAGTGTGACCGAAACTAGGCATAGACCAATGCCTGACACCATACACAAGAATAAAGTCCAAATGGGTATATGATCTAGATATAAAGATTGATACTATAAACAAATTAGTGGAGCAAGGAATAGTGTATTTACCAGATTTGTGGAGAAGGGAAGAATTTTTGACTAAACATTATGTAGTGCAAAATGAATAATTCTGATTACATTAAATTGAAAAGTTTTTGCGCCACCAGATCCAATGCAACCAAGACCAGGAGGGAAGCAGAAAACTGGGAAAGAATTTTTGCAACTGGTGTCTGTGATGAAGACCTCATTACTAAAATACAGAGAGAACTGAGTCAAATGTACAAGAATACAAGTCATTCCCCAGTTGATAAATGGTCAAAGGATATGAACAGGCAGTTTTCAGGGGAAGAAATTATGTATATATGTTCATATGAAAAAATGATGTAAATCACTATTGATTAGAGAGATGCAAATCAAAACAACTCTGAGATACCACATCATACCTATCAGATTGGCTAACATGACAAAACAGGATGATGATAAATTTTGGAGAAGATGTGGAAGAGTTGGAACACTAATTCATTGTTGGTGGATCTGTGAGCTGATCCAACCATTCTGGAAAGCAATTTGGAACTATGCTCAAAGGATTACAAAAATGTGCATTCCCTTTGACCCAGCAACACCACTTCTAGGACTGTATCCCCAAGAGACCATAAAAATGGGAAAGGGTCCCACATGTACAAAAATATTTATAGCAGCACTCTTTGTGGTGACCAAAAACTGGAAATCAAGGGGATGCCCATCAATTGGGGAATGGCTGAATAAATTGTGGTATATGAATGTAATGGAATACTATTTTGCTATAAGAAATGATGAAAAAGAAGACTTCAGAGAAACCTGGAAAGACTTATATGATCTGATGCTGAGTGAAAGGAGCAGAACCAGGAGAACTTTGTACACAGCAACAACCAGAGTGTGGGAGGATTTTTTCTGGTAGACTTAGTACTTTTTTGCAATGCAAGGATTCAAAAAATTTCCACTTGTCTCTTAAGGCAAAATACCTTCCAGATCTAGAGAAAGAACTATTGAATTTGATTGCAGAATATAGCAGATAATTTTCTTTTGTATCACATTTTAGTTTGTTTTCTGATTTTTCCCATTCATTTTAATTCTTCTATGCAACATGACTAAGGTGAAAATGTGTTCAATAGGAATACATGTGTAGAAACTGTAAAATTGTGTGCTGTCTCAGGGAGAAAGGGGGAGGGGAGGGGAGGGAGGGAAAAAAATCTAAGTCATATGGAAGTGATTGTAGAACACTGAAAACAAATAAAGTAATAAATACCACCCCCCCAAAAAAAAACCCCACAAAGTCAAGTGCAAGTCATGTCACCAGAGAAATGGCATGGTCTTCTACAGCAATGAAGTACAAACACAATTCTCTTTGGAACAGCAACCCTGAGGGTGTTCCCCTTCCAGCTTGATTTTTTTTCTTTTTTCTTTATAATTAAAGGGACCATCCCTTAACTCATTTCTTAAAGAAGCCTATTCACCAAAAGTGATAACCTGAAAAAGCTTTAGCCTAAAAGGGCCACAGTCTCCACTGCATCCTGGGTCACCTCTAGCTGTCCTGATGCATATCTGGCCGCTGGACCCAGATGGTTCTGGAGGAGGAAGTGAGGCTAGTGACCTTGCACAGCCCTCCCTCACTCAAATCCAAATCAAGTGCAATTCATGTCATCATTTCCCTGATGTCATGGTTCTCTTTGAAAACCAAGGACAGTAACCTACCTATCCGGACACTTCTTCATCCTGCTTTGGGGATCATCATCTGTTTTTATCTCTTAAGTCTGGGTGCTTTAAAAAACTCTGTCCTGGACTCTTTTTTCTTCCTTCTCTATACTCTCATCAATTCTTATAGCAGAGGGCTCCCAAAAATAAATATCCAGTTCTTTTCACTCTTGTGAATGCCAGTACATTATCTTCAATTGATTGCTGGACATCTCTACCTGAAATTTTTATAAGCATCTCAAAATTAATATGTTGAAAATAGAATTCGTTATTGTATCTCAAATCTTGTCTAGACTCTCATCACCTCCAACCTAGATTCTTGTAATAGCTGCCTAAGGAGCTTTAGTTTCTCCAACTCAAATTTCACATGGCTGCCAAAATAAGGTACAGATCTGACCATGTTACTTCTGCTGCTCAGATACTCCCAGTGGCTCCCTACTGTCTCTTAGATAAATTAGAAATTCTTTATTTGGATTCCAGACTTATTTTACATTACTTTTCTTCATGAACTGTGTGTTTCAGACAAAGAGTGTTACTGTAAAATCAACTAGGTTAAACATTCCATCTCCTACTCATGCATTAGTATGTCCCATGCCTGGAATCCATTTTGTCCTCATCTCTGTCTTTTAAAATTCTTTTCTTTTCTTCATGATAAAGCTCAAGTGCCTCTGAATACTTGATTCCTCCTGAAGCAAGTCTTCTCAACCATTTCATGCTTTCAAAGAGTACTTTGTCTACAGCTCTCCTGCATCACCATTATACCTTATTTTACATTCCCTCTAGAGGCTGTATTCCTTTCTATTATTGTTATGTTCCCTCTTGGTTTATCTGCTTATACTCATGGTCTTTAACTGAATTTTCTTCCTCCTGAGATCTTTGGTAATTTTAGTTAGGGTTTTTCTTTTCTTTTCTTTTTTTTTCTTTCTTTCTTTTTTTTTTTTTTTTTTACTATAAGGAGGGCTGTTTCCCATATGTAGACTGAGAATGTCATTATGTAACTCAAAGGGAGGCAGAATAGACATCTCTTGTCTCTTCCCCCACCATCCTTCACTAAGGGAGACTTCATTTCCAGAAAGGATAGAAAATAGGAGTTAGGGCAAGAAGGTTGACAACTTGGCTCTTCTCAGAGATAGGGGATACTAGGCTAGAATTGTATTTATCTGCTCCCTTTAATAGGAGTGGGGAACCTGTGGCCTCAAGATGGAATGTGGCCCTTTAATTCCTTAACTGAGGACCTTTAACTGAATCCAAACTTCACAGAACAAATCCCTTTAATGAAAGGATTTGTTCTGTAAAACTTGGATTCAGTCAAAAGGCCATGCCCAAGGATCTAGAAGGCCACATGTAGCCTCGAGGCCTCAAGTCCCTGTAAGTGCAAGCAAGGTGGGATTTTTGTGGTTTTCTTTTTGGAGTTCAGTTTCCTAGACTCAGGCTAAATTGTGAGCATCTGAAGCATTAATCTCCTTTGAATCCTGATAATTCACAGCTGTGCTGAGTCACATACAGTTTGTGCCTACTGGCTCTAAGCCTATCAGGGGCCAAGTCTTTGGTATATATTCTGGGGGATTGGTATTTTACTTTGGAGGTTTGCTTATAAGAAGGACATTTTGATTCCCTGGGCAGTACTCTGAGTAGTTGTTTGTTAAGAGGTGCCCTACCACTCCCCTCCAGTGCTGTATGGTTTTATTACTTTATTCAGACAGTAGGAACCCTGTCTGTCGAATCTCTGTACTAATTTCATTGCTTGTATTTTCTATACTCACTTCTTTCTGCTTATCTTTAATTAAAGTAAGATTTTTGATCCCTTTGAAACTGTCTTTCCTTCAGAAAAGCAGATCAAAGAACTTATGCTGGAAGGCCATCATGGGTGTACTAGGGTTCTTGCTAATACAGTTCCCCACCCCTAGTGTAAGGAATGTGTCTTTTAGGTTCAAACTAACTTCTGACCACTGTTTCATTGATGGGAAAAGCAGAACCCCAAGTTCTATATCCAAGGCTTGATTCTGTTCCAATAAAATACCAGTTCCACAATGAACATACATAGCAGATAGCAGAAAAAGTCATTTATCTAAGTCAATAGCAAACAGAACTCAGAAAACATAGAGAAGAATATATACCAGACAATACAGAGTGAAAGAGCTCTCCCATTTTGAATTCAACTCAATCTAGAAAGAGAGTCCCAGATCTCACTCAAGGACAAATTCCCCAAAGTCTCCAGTCTAGCAAGCTATGGACAGGAGCATGATAGAGAATGCTAGCTTCTCACATGTTGGCTTGTTCCAGAGCAACCTGAAGTGGAGTTGGGCGTCTTCCACCTTCTTCCACCTTATTTCTCCATGCTGGAAGCCAGAAGTGTCCAAAGAATCCAAAAGAGTTTTAAGAGACTTGAAGCAGGTCCCAAACCTTGGAGAGACTCCTCTCTCCTCTCTCTCCAATTCTACTCTGCTCTTCATGCAGTCCAGGGCATCGATCTCCACTAGGCAAGCAAATTAAGTAATTTCTCCAAAACAGGAGAGGAGAAGAGAGGGGAGAAGAAGAGAAGTTCAATACCAATGGCCTTTGGGACTTGTTACGTTCATATTCTTCTAGCTCACTTTTTTTTATTTCCTTCCCTTTGATGGCAATTTCTTTGGAGGCAGACCATCAAAGCTATCTCAGCTTGCTCCTAAGCAGGGCAATTCACATTTCTCAGACCTCAATCTCTGCCCCAAGTGATTTTTAAGGGGGATAGAATTCATCTCAGCTGAATGCTGGGCTCTTTCCCCCAGACTTGGTGGAACATCACTCAGTCACATACATGTCCTGCCCTATTTCTCTCTGTTCCTCAGTTCTTGTGGTTGAGTTCTGTTGCAGAACAGAAGGCTACCATGCTACTGTCCCAGTTGGAGCAAACATCTGCTTTTTGGTTTTCTCCCACTGTGGGATGAGGGGAGTGTGGTGGACATAGTGGGCAAGACTGCTGAGTGAGTGAATGAGTCAGTCACTAAACATTTATTAAGTCCCTACTATGGCCAAGCTATGTGATGAGTGCTGAGTATACAGGAACTATTAAAGAACAAACAAACAGTTCGCTACTTTCAAGGAGTTCATAGTCTGCTGAAGATAGGAAATTGACTTTTCTGCAATTAATTACGGTTCTTACTAGTCTAGACCATAAAGACATGTTAAACTGCTTTATCTCTTTTGCATAATTTCTAAATTAGATAAATTTAAGGGATTATAAGGACCGGAGATAATGACTAGTTTATCATCTTGATGGTCTTGTGACTTCAACATAGTATATTATCTCTATATATTACCAATAGAATGTAAAGTAAGAAAATAATTGTGTCTTTCAAAATTTGAGCCCCTTGCATTGCCTAAAATACGGCCTTATACTTAGTAGATACTTATTTTTTTTTAAATTGAATTGAATTTACTGAGGCTTAGTAGGATGCAGCTCAGATGTGATCATGATAAAGATAAACCTTTAAGAGGTACTCATTGGATAGAAGGGATAGCAAGGGAGTAATCAAAATGTATTACTTTTGTGGCAATCTGTGAGGATAGTTATAGTAGAAAGTATTTAGCTAATGATCAAAGAAGTGCATAGCAGAGGTAATTTAGTGCAGTGCATATACTCCAAGGGAATGGGCCAGGTGAAGGACTTGGATAATAAGTTCCTGATGTAGGTTACAAAATTGGCATAGAAATTGGATGTAGTTCTGATAAAAAGGAATTTAGTTGGATAATTAAACCTGGAGATTTATCTCTCTATAAATCAGAGCAGTTGGTAAATTCTTGTCCTTCTTTGATGATAATTTCATCCTTTAGAAACAATAGGAATAATACATCTGATTCTGGCCAATAAGAGGAAATAGTTTTGTAAAGTATAATAATCATAACAAAAATAGCTCATATTTATATGATTCTTTGAAGTGAATGCAACTTTGGGAGGCAGTTATGGATGGATAAGAAAGATTTCTGGGCAGATTTTGATGTGTACTCAAGACTTGAAAACTGATGTTAAAATATTCAAGGATAGAATTGGTAGGGACATATGACTTGAGGTTCTAAAAAAAATTCAGGCGAAGAGAGATGGGAGACTTTTAAAAATCAAATCTGCTGAAAATATGAATTCATTCTAATGAGGAAGGGGGTGAGGGAAAGGTGCCATGTAAAGAGGTTGATGCAGCTGGTAAGAGAACTGATTGATGAACCCATTTTTTAAAAATAGGAGAAGTATAAAAATGGACTTGTAACTGAAAACAAATAGAAAATCTTGTATGAATGCTCTCAGGAAGAATAATGTTTAATAAGTGTGGGGGCTTGGATTTTTTGGACTAAATCAATGATTTCATTTTAGGAAACTCTCTATTAACACAGATCCCCCAACTTCAGTTCTAACTCTCCAGGTTTCCCCATTGTGCCCTGGCATCCTTCTGCCAGTAGGATGTTGCCACCCTTTTGGCCTCCTTTAACTCTATGATATCATGAATATATGGAATCGCTGCTGTTCCTTCTAATAGTAACAATAGCTGATATTTATCTATCACTTTTGGCCTTGCAAAGCAAACCATTCACTAACTCATTTCAGTCTTATAATAATTCTGTGAGATACGTGGCATAGGTATACCAACCCAATTGTGCATAGAATAGCCTGAGAATCAGAAAGGCAAAGTCCTAGTCACACAGATAATGAGCTCTGAACTATTGTAATACCTTTCTACTCTCCACTACCAAGTAGATCTTGTTCAGAATCCTCCTGCTAAACAACATTTACAGTTGCATGTTTCTATAATCACAACATAACCTTAGGCTACAGCATAGTATAATGAACCTGGTCTTAATTATATAACAGAGAAAAGAAATTATTATTATTATTAACATTTATATAGTTCTTTAAGTTTGCAAAGTGCTTTACAAATATCTTATTTTACCCTCACAACAGCAAAGGGAGATAGGTACTATTATCATCACCATTTTACAAATGAGAAAACTGAGGAAAAGAAGTTAAATGATTTCCTCAAAGCAGGAGAGAGGGGAAAAGAGGAGAAGAAAAGGATGGGAAAGGGGAAAAAGTGGAGGAAAGGGGAAGGAAAGAGAAGAGATAAAATTCTCCACTCAAGAGATATTTATTAGATGACTACTATGGGAAGCTGTTGAGATACCTTACAGTGTCTGATATAGTCCACTGATAACTGCTAATATTTGACTTTCTACCTTTCTCTTTTCAGAGGTATGGAATTGTGAGTGTAGGGTATCATGTCTGCTATAAGACTCCACTATTTAGCTTTGCTGAACTTCCTCCCCTCATTTTAAAAATCCTTTGATGTAAAGGCTAACTCTCTGGATAAGGGAGAGGTAAGAATATATTCAAAAATGAAAATGATATTTTAAAATAGCTTGGTGAAACTCACTGAAATCCAAAAGCTACTCCATGAAATTTATGAACAGTCTTGCCTGACTGTAGGTCTCCTGTCAAGTCCATTATACATCACCAGTAGAGTGAAGTGTTGCCTAACAAGTCTAATCTTTTTCAATTTATTTTGCTCAGCTTTGCTCAAAGACACCAATGTCTCTGAAGGAACTAGTGTTAAAATATGTTTCTGGCTTTCTGTAAAGCTACCAGAGTAATAAACTTACTGACAGACCATCAAATAATTATTCAGCGCCCAGTAAATCCTGATGATTGGGTTTTTGAAGACCCCCATATAAGAAAAAAAAATTAGAAACAAGCAGCCCATTGTAGAATTGAGAATAAAATGAACAGATGGTGTATTTGCAAGGCTCTGTGTTAACAGAAAGAGATAACATGACATATGGGATAGAAGCCTCCCTAAACCGTGGAGTCAAGAAGACCTGGATTCAACTCCCTCCTCAGACTGGCACATGCTGGCATTATAACCCTGGGCAAGGTATTTATTGTGTCATTTCCTCAGGCAGTCCTTTGAGATGATGAGTTGCAGAACACTTACAGATCTTCAGCAACAAAGGGAATTCCCTCAACCAACAAAATCATAGGTCTGAGCCAAAACCAAGAAAAAAACGCATAAGGTACATAACTCCGGTTTTCAGAAAGCTTGTGGCATATTAGAGGAGATAAGAGATATGCACAAATGATACAAATTAAACTGTGATTAGTGTTTATGAGAAGAGATCTAAGAAAAAGGAACAAGGGCAAGCTTCTCAGAGCTGCTGCTCTGCATTGGGCACTGAAAAGGGCAAGGATTTCAAAAAGTGGAGATGAGGCTGAGTCTTTTCTAGCACCAGTGACATTATGAGTAAAGTCACAGATTTAGGAGAGTACAGGATGTATTTTGGGAGTGGTAAGCAATCCAGCCCAGGAGGAACATAGATAAAAGTGTCCTAAGAGTAAAGGCTAGGGGGGGCGGAGTCAAGATGGCAGAGTAGAAAGACTCACATATGCTAGCTCCGAACCCACAGCCCATGGATTTAATGTAAGAAGAGCTCCCCACAAGTTTTGGATCACTTCAGGGTGTGAAGAAACACAGCGGAAAAGATTTCTGTTCCAGAGAGCCCTGGAGAGCCGTCCACAGGGCCCGTCGTGCCCTGGAAAGCAGACCCCACTCCAGCGCTGCCCTGGCCGCGGCCCCAGAGGAGCAGATCCGAGCAGGCTTCAGGGACAGAACCTCTGGCAGCTGAGAAGGTCCCTCCGTCCACAGATGCTACAGGTCAGTGAGAGAGACGTCTGAGTTTGCCGAGAGGGGTGAGGGGTGTCTCTGTGACTCGGGCCCCCTCGGGAGGAAGCGGCGGAGGCAGCGGCGGTGGCCCAGGACTCCCCGAGCAGCAGGCAGGATCTTCATTACTGAAGGTCTCTGCATAAAGCCCCTGAGGGAGCTGAGACTGGGAGGTGGCCCTGCCCCCACCCCAGCACCAGAAATAAAGCTCACATTGAATAGCAGCCACGCCTGCCGCGGAAAGACCATTTGAATCTCTGACCCCAAGCACTAGCTGGGCGGATATAGGTGGGGGTGGACAGGAATCTCAGGAGTCAAATAACTGGCTCGGAAAAACTGGGAAAAACAACTGACCTGGAAAATAGATCCAAGAGAGACAATTTAAAAATTATGGGACTACCTGAAAGTCATGATCGAAAAAAGAGCCTAGACATCATCTTCCATGAAATTATCAAGGAAAACTGCCCTGACATTCTACAACCAGAGGGCAAAATAAGTATTGAAAGAAAACATCGATCACCACCAGGTCAGTTGTTTTTCCCATGAGATATTTCACATTCTCTTCCATTTTTTCATTCTTTTGGTTTTGTTGGTGATTTCTTGGTTTCTCAGAAAGTCGTTAGACTCCATCTGTTCCATTCTCATTTTGAGAGAACTATTCTCTTCAGTGAGCTTTTGAACCTCTTTTTCCATTTGGCTGATTCTGCTTTTGAAAGCATTCTTCTCCTCATTGGCTTTTTGAACCTCTTTTGCCAATTGAGTGAGCCTATTTTTCAAGGTGTTATTTTCTTCAGCATTTTTTTGGGTCTCCTTTACCAAGGTATTGACCCTTTTTTCCTACTTTTCTTGCATCTCTCTCATTTCTCTTCCCAGTTTTTCCTCCACCTGTGTAACTTGCTTTTCAAAATCCTTTTTGAGCTCTTCCAAGGCCTGAGGTCACCCGACATCCCCCTGGGATGTCTGGGGTACCGAGGCCCCGCCCTCCACGTCTTTTCCTTATGGCAAGAATATTTCCTCGTCATCAGAACCAAAAGGCAGGAACATTTGCACCTGCTCAAAGAAGCTCTCTATAGTCTTCTTTTTCTTCCCTTTTCTGGGCATTTTCCCAGCCAGTTACTTAACTTCTGAGATTCCTGTCCACCCCCACCTAGATCCGCCCAGCTAGTGCTTGGGGTCTGAGATTCAAATGGGCTTTCTGCGGCAGGTGCGGCTGCTATTCAATGTAAGCTTTATTTCTGGTGCTGGGGTGGGGGCAGGGCCGCCTCCCAGGCTCAGTTCCCTCAGGGGCTTTATGCAGAGATCTTCAGTGATGGAGCGGGTGGGGCAGGGCCGTCTCCCAGGCTCAGCTCCCTCAGGGGCTTTATGCAGAGACCTGAAGTTCTGCCTGCCTGCTGCTCGGGGAGTCCCAGGGGCCACCGCTGCCTCTGCCGCCACCCCCACCTCTGCCTCTGCCGCTTCCTCCCAAGGGGGCCCAAGCTACGGAGACACCCCGCTCCCCTCTCGTCCATCCCAGCCGTCTCTCTCACTGACCTCTAGCATCTGTGGATGGAGCGACCTTCCCGGCCACCACAGGTTCCGTCCCTGAAGCTTGCTCGGATCAGCTTTTTTGGGGCCACCCGGCCAGTGCAGCACTGGGGTGGACTCCGCTTTCCAGGGTGCGACGGACCCTGCGGACGGCTCTCCAGGGCTCTCTGGAACGGAAATCTCTTCCACTGTGTTTCTGCACACCCTGCAGTGATCCAGAACTTGTGGGGAGCTCTTCTTACATTAAATCCATGGGCTGTGGGTTCGGAGCTAGCATATGTGAGTCTTTCTACTCCGCCATCCTGACTCCGCCCCATTTTTTTTCTTTTTTTCCCTCCTCCCCTTGCCCTAGAGATGGCTACCATTAAAACCTAATATATATATATATATACACATATGTACCTACATATATGTGTATATGTGTATGTGTGTGTGTAAAACTATTCTATGTACACTTCCATTTATCAGTTCTTTCTCTGGATGCAGATAGCTACTTCCTTACAATGTCCTTTGTAGTTAATTTGGATAATAGTCAAAAAAACTTACTTGCTCAAAGTTGTTGTAAAAATAATATTGCTATTACTGGATACAAAGTTTTCTTGGTAATGCTTATTTTGCTCATTATTTCATACAAGTCTATCCATATTTTTCTGAGGTCATCAAAGTCATTTCTTATAGCACAGTAGTATTCCATTACAATCATATACCACAAGTTGTTCAGCCATTAGTAATTGTGTTTTTTATAATTTCTGGGTACCAAATTCCCTCCTTTCCCTCTCCTGTCCCCTCTTTGAGAAGGCTAGTATGTTGATATAGTTTACACACATACAATCATTCAAAACATATTTCCATATTAGTCATGTTGCAAAAGAGAACACAGACCCCCCCAAAAAAATAAGGAAAAAACCCCAAGAAAAATGAAAAAATAGTATATTTTGGTCTGTATTCAGATTCTATCAATTTTTTTCTCTGAAAGTGGATAAGACCTTTCATCATGAGTCTTTTGGGATTGTCTTGGATCATTGTGTTGCTGAGAATAGCTAAATCATTCACAGCCAATCATCATACAATGTTGCTGTTACCATAGTCAGTGCTTTCTCTTGTTATTCCTTCACAATCTCCTTCCTACCTTTCCAGTCTTCTTACTCTTTATGAGCTCCACATTCCAGCTCCACTGGCTCACATGCCATTACTGATCCCATGCCATGGTGCCCACCACTGTCTTTCCACCACGATTTGAATGTCCTTCCTTCTTCTACCTCCTTACCTCCCTGACTTCCTTCAAGATTCAGCTCAACTTGCATCTAGAAGGGGCCTGTCCTGGTGGCCCTGACTGTTAGTGTCTTCCCTCTAGGATTTTTTCTCATATTGCTTCTGTCTGGTTATTTGAATGTTAACTCCTCTGTTAGAATGCTCCTTGAGGACATTTGCCTCAGTTTAGTCCAGTGCCTGGTAGTTAACAAATAATCACTGGCTATATAGAGTGCTGAACTGGGATAATCACAAGAAATGGAGAGGGGCAAAGGGAGGAAGTAAAAAACCTTTTAAAATATCAACTGAAAAATAAATTCAATTGTAGGATAACGG
Organism: Bettongia penicillata ogilbyi; assembly: GCA_023548195.1. Taxonomy (NCBI): domain Eukaryota; kingdom Metazoa; phylum Chordata; class Mammalia; order Diprotodontia; family Potoroidae; genus Bettongia; species Bettongia penicillata. The sequence goes on along the minus strand of JAJHZJ010000255.1, from coordinate 206,471 downwards.
TTTAATGAAAGGAAAATTTGACAACCAATCAACTTCCTCTCCTCCCCACCAGTTGGAACTTCACTGATCATGGCATATTGTATTTTATAGTTATTATTGAATGTATCTTATTTTCCTATTAAAACATAAAATACATGCAACCAAGGACTGTATTCCAAATTGCTTTCCAGAATGATCATGCCAATTCACTGTTTCACCAACAGAGTATCAATGTGCCTGTTTTCCCACTGTCTCTCCAATATTTAGGATTTTCCTTTTTATCAACCTTGCCAGTCTGATGAGTGTGAGATAAATCTTCAAATTGCTTTAACTGCCATTTTTTCTAATTGTTAATGATTTGGGACATTTTGTTTTCCTATGACTATAGTTTGAATTTTTTTTTCTCTTGACAAATGCCTGTTCATATGCTTTGGGCATTTATCAGTAGGTGAATTACTCTAATTCTTATGATTTTTAATCAACTTCTTAATGTCTTGAAAATGAGATGCTTTATCAGAAAAAATTACTGCAAAGTAATTATTGCAATTTTTCTCCCATTTAACCATTTCTTTTATACATTTAGCTGCATTGGATTTGTTTGTGCCAAACCTTTAAAATTTTCTGTAATGAAAATTGTCCATTCTGTCTTTGATCTTCTCTATCTTTTGTCTGGCCATGAACTCTGTCCCTATCCATAGATCTGAGAGGTGATTTCTTCCTTTTCCCTCTAATTTGTTTATGATGTAAACATTTGCTATCCCGATTGCATATCCATTTGGAGCTTATCTTGGTGTAATGGCATGAGGTGCTGTTATAAATCTATCTTCTGCCAGATTACTGTGCAGGGTTCCTAAAAAACTCTGTTAAATAGTTTCTTTTCCACAGTAGATGGGTTCTTTTGGTTTGCTGAACTCTAAGCAACTGTGATTGTTTGCTTCTGCATGTTCTGTACCTAATCTATTATACTGATTGATCTTTGTGTTTTTAAACCAGTATTAAATCATTCTGATCATTACTGATTTGTCATATGGTTTGAGATCTGGTACCGCTATACCTCCTTCCTTGCCACTTCTCACCCCCATTCTATTTCCCTTGAGATTCTAGACATTTTGTTCTCTTAGACGAATTTCTTTTTTTTTTCAATTTTAATTAATTAATTTTGTTTTCAAACATCATTTCCACAAAATTTTGAGTTCCAAATTTTCTCCCCATCTCTCCCCTCTCTCCACCCCAAAACACTGAGCATTCTAATTACCTCTACCACCAATCTGCCTTCCCTTCTAACATCCCTCCCTTCTCTTATTCCCATCTTCTCTTTTATCCTGTAGGGCAAGATAAATTTCTATACCCCATTACTTGTATTTCTTACTTCCTAGTTGTAAGCAAGAACAATACTCAACAGTTATTCCTAAAACTTTGAGATTCAACTTCTCTTCCTTTCTCTCTCATCCATCCCCATTGGGAAGACAAGTAATTCAATATAAGCTATATATGTGTAATTTTGCAAATGACTTCCATAATAGTAATGTTGTGTAAGATTAATCACATTTTCCTCCATCCTATCTTGCCCCACATTTCTTCTATTCTCTCTTTTGACCTTGTCCCTCCCCAAGATTGCTGACTTCTAATTGCTCCCTCCTCCCATTGCCTTCCCTTCCATCATCCCCCTGACCCTGCTTATCCCCTTCTCCTCTACTTTCCTGTATTGTAAGATAGGTTTTCATTACTAAAATGAGTATGCATTTTATTCATTCCTTGAATCAAATGTGATGAGAGTAAGCTTCACATTTTCCTTGTCACCTCCCTCCTTTTTCCTTCCACTGAAAAGTCTTTTTCTTGCCTCTTCTATGAGAGAAAATTTGCCCCATTCCATTTCTCCCTTTCTCCTCCCAATATATTCTTCTGTCACCCCTTAATTTTATTTTTTAACATATGATCCCTTCCTATTCAACTCACTCTGTACTCTCTCCTTCACTCTCTCTCTCTGCATATATGTATGTGTATATGTGTGTGTATGTGTGTGTATGCACGTGCGTGTTTGTATAATCCTACCCAGACACTGAAAAAAGTTTCAAGTTACAAATATTGACTTTCCATGTAGGAATGTAAACAGTTCAACTTTAGTAAGTTCCTTATGATTTCTCTTTCCTGTTTATCTTTTCATGCTTCTCTTGATTCTTGTACTTGAAAATGAAATTTTCTTTTCAGCTCTGATCTTCTCATCAAGAATGCTTTAAAGTCCTCTATTTCATTGAAAAATCACTTTTTCCCCCTGAAGTATTACACTCAGTTTTGCTGGGTAGGTGATTCTTGGTTTTAGTCCTAGTTCTTTGACTTATGGAATATCATCTTCCACACCCTTCCATCCCTTAATGTAGAAGCTGCTAGATCTTGTGTTATCCTGATTGTATTTCCACAATACTGGAATTGTTTCTTTCTAGCTGCTTGCAGTATTTTCTCCTTGACCTGGGAACTCTGGAATTTGACTACAATGTTCCTAGGAGTTTCTCTTTTTGGATCTCTTTCAGGAGGTGATTGGTGGATTCTTTCAATATTTATTTTGCCCTCTGGTTCTAGAATATCAGGGCAGTTTTCCTTGATAATTTCATGGAATTTCTTGTTTTGGTCATGCCATTCAGGTAGTCCCATAATTTTTAAATTGTCTCTCTCCTGGATCTATTTTCCAAGTCAGTTGTTTTTCCAGTGAGATATTTCACATTATCCTCCATGTTTTCATTCTTTTGGCTTTGTTTTGTGATTTCTTGGTTTCTCATAAAGTTATTAGCCTCCATCTGTTCTATTCTAATTTTTAAAGAACGATTTTCTTCAGTGAGCTTTTGAACCTCCTTTCCTATTTGACTAATTCTGCTTTTTAAAGAATTTTTCTCTTTATTGGTTTTTTTGAACCTCTTTTGCCAGTTGAGTTAGCCTATATTTAAAGGTGTTATTTTCTTCAGCCTTTTTATTGGGTCTCCTTTAGCAAGTTTTTGACTTGTTTTTCATGCTTTTCTTGCATCTCTCTCATTTCTCTTCCTAGTTTTTTCCTCTACCTCTCTTACTTGATTTTCAAAATCCTTTTTGAGCTCTTCCATGGCCTGAGACCACTGAATATTTATTTTGGATGTTTGGGATACAGAAGCCTTGACTTTTAAGCGTTTCCCTCATGGTAAGCATTGTTCTTTCTCATCAGAAAGGATGGGAGAAGATATCTGTTCACCAAGAAAATAACCTTCTATAGTCTTATTTTTTTTCCCCCTTTTTGTGCATTTTCCCAACCAGTTATTTGACTTTTGGATCCTTTGTCAAGAGTAGGGTACACTCTGGGGAGATCTGTAAGATCTCAGTTTCTCCAAGGTGGCACAATCAAGCATATACACCGGTCTGGAAGCAACAAGAAACTTTTGTGCCCAGAATCTGTGAATGGCAGAGTTTCCCCTCCACAACCATCTTGCCTCCAGTTCCACCCAGCCAGCACTGGGGGCTGAGGTTCAGATAAGCTCCTCAATTCCCCCAGGGGCTTTAGGCAGGGGCAGGGCAGCCATTCAGCATAAGATAAAGATCAGCTGCTCAGTTCCCCCAGGTGTTTTATAATTCAACAGTGGATGAGGGCTGCTGTGGGAGCTGTTGCCTCTCAATGCCACCTCTGCCACCACTGCCTGATGCCAGATGTATGGGAAGACTCTGCTTCCTGCTCTGCATGGTGAAAAAACCCTCTCACTGACCTTTGGCACCTTTGGGTTGAGGGATCTGCAAACCATTGCTATTGCCACTCGGAATTCTGCCCTGAGTCCTACTCAGATCCTCCTCCCAGCTGGGCTGGGCTTCAGTCTGCCTCTGGTGCAATAGGTCTTTCATGATGGATGGCCTTTCAGGTCACCCTGGGATGGAAATCTCCTCCACTCTGTTGTTCTGTGGGTTATGCTGTTCTAGAACTTGTTGAGAGTCTTTCTTTACAGGTATTTTATGGGCTGTGGGGGAGAGCTACTGTATATGTGTCTTTCTACTCTGCTATCTTGGTTCCACTCCTCTTAGATGAATTTCATTTGTATTTTTCTACTTCTTTAAAGTAATTTTCTGGTAGTTTGGGCATGGCACTGAATAAGAAAATTAATTTAGATAATATTGTCATTTTTATTATGTTGGCATGATCTACCAATAAGCAATAAATATTTATACTATTAGATATATCTTTTTTACCCCTTAAAGTGTTGTATTCATATAGTTCCTCTGTGTATCTTGGCAGGTAGACTCTCAAGGATTTTATGCATTTTATAGTTATTTATCCCTGAATTTTCTCTTTCTATCTCTTCCTGATGGGTTCTGTTAATAATTTGCAGAAATGCTGATGATTTATGTGGATTTATTTTATACCCTGCAACTTTATCAAAACTATTGTTTCAATTAATTTTTATGAAGCTACCCTTCATGAAGATATTAGAAAAGAGCAAGCAGACTTTCTTGAGTGATATTTCACATTGAATCTAAAATTACATATATATATATATAATTCACTAAAGTAGAGCAAGTTATAAATAATATAAAGTAATTAATATTTAATAATACATAAATAAAATAATACAATATCTCACTGAGCTATTTGTTGACTATTTAAATTTTTTTGATACAATAGAAAAAAACTCTGAGCTCAAAACTAAATAAAATCTGGAGAGTTGGCTAGGATGCCTTGGGGAATTTTCTGGATTGAACTTGAGGAACTAAGTTCTTTCAATGATCCTAATGTTCTCCCTGAAACAAAGTTCCATCTTTTAAAAGCCACTATTTTTCCAGTGGTATTGTGTGATGGTAAGATATGGAATACAAGTCTGCAAAGAATCAAAACTGAGGATCCCTCAGGCAATGGAAAGGCTAATGGTAGGCACAAATTGGAGAAAGGAAAGTCAATAAATACTTATATAACAATTACTCTCTGCTAGGCACTGTGCTAAGTGCTTTACAAATATCTCATTTCATTCTCTCAATAACCCTGTGAGGAAGATGTTATTATCTCCATTTTGTTTTTGAGAAAATTGGAAGAAACAGATGTTGAATGTCTTACCCAAGGTCAGATCTTCCTGACTCCAGACCTCGGCCCTCTCCACTGGGCTACCTAACTGTGTCTAAACAGGTTGTGATAGCTTACAACTTGGGAATTATGTGAATAAAGCAATATAAAATTTGTCATCAAAGAAACTAATGATCAAAAAGAAGATAGGTTGTATCCTTGAACTTTTGAGAAAAAATGAGGAAGGCCTATCACACATTGAAGGGACTTACAGTGTAGCCTAGAGAAGAGTTTTACTGGGAGGGCAAGGTCCCTGTTTGTAGGAGAATGAGTATTAGAGACAAAATGACCTTGTGAGCTTCAAAATATCAGAAGAACTAACAGAGGTTCAGTAATGTGAGTCCTTAACAGAGTCTGCTATAGCCACAGCACTTAGGCCTAGTGAGTCAGCACAGTCCTGAGGAATGATCTGTTTGGCCTGGCCCATTAGTGTATTGATGGAACAGCCAAAACACAGCATCTAGCAAGCAAGGGAGTGGCCCAGCCATGAGCTAAGTCACACTCAGAAATGAACTGTAGGAGGAATGTTTTGTAGCTAAAGTTTGAGCCCACTCTCCCTAAAGACCAAGGTATAGCAGGAAAGTATGCCTCAATTCAAGGAGAGTGTTTAGGTACTTGGATTCTTGCTCCATCTTCTTAGTAAATATCCGTTTGGAAGAGTTAATGAGACAAATTGGTTAAATTGATATTGAGGTGCTCATCACCAATTAGATGGTATTGCGATGATACTAACTAGAGATTAATTTGCAGAAATATTAACAGGGCATAATATGGGTTGGGGAAATGCACCAGATATGTGGTCTCCTGAATGACAGTATTAGAGTAACCTTCCTCATAACCTTACAGGTTTATTCCTAGAACTCTGAGGGAAGTATAATCCTGTTCTGGGGACCCAACCTGAAAGCGTGGGAGATGGAGATGGGAGGGAGAGAGGTGTTTCAGAAAATGAGCTTAGAATCTATATGTGCTCCATTTCTATAATCTGCTTAACATAGCTTTGGCTCCATCCCTCTCTATGAAGATGAAAAAATATAGTTTAAAAGCATATGATATTAGTGCTAAAATGAATTATCTTTCACAACCTTCTCATTTTGCAGAGGAGGAAAATGAAACCCAGAGGGATCAAGTGACTTGCTTAAGGTCATATGGTAAGCATGAGACAGTCATAATTTGAGCCTAGTTCTTCTGACTATAATTTCAGTGTTCTTTCCAAGACATTATGCTAATTTCTGTCTTATAATACAGAGCAGAAATGATGTTTTACACTCTTTTTGAAGCTCTTCTCTCCCTTGTAATATTGAGCACATAGTAGGTATGCAAAAAATAACTGATTGATAGAAGAAAGAATTAAGAAAATATGTACATGAATACAGTATTTTGTGGGCCACATATGAACCACACTACTTATCATTTATCACATATCAATTATGACCACCAGCTATAAAGATTTCCATTGGAACAATAACAAATTTGACTTGCATAAGAAGGGCGTAGGCCAGGGGTAGGAAACCTGTGGCCTTGAGCCCACATGTGGCCATCTAAGTCCTCAAGTGTGGCTCTTTGAATCCAAATTTCACAGAACAAATCCCCTTAATAAAAGGATTTGTTCCATAAAACTTGTACTTAGTCAAAAAGCTGCACCCAATATCCTAGAAAGTCACATGTGGCCTTGTGGCCACCAGTGAGATCAAAAGAATAACACTGAATACACTTAGAATTAAAAATTACTGAAAAAGTCATCTTCTTTCCCATCAGAAACCTGGAATAAATAGATAAATCTTCATACTGTACATAAGCTAGTAGCAATGACAAAGGAAAAATGTATTATAGGCTCTCTGATCAGGAGAGGGTGAAAAATTCAGAAAATGACAGATGCTTGCCAAAAATGAAGAAATCATACAACTATGGTGTGATGAATTCTATCAACATATTAATTTATATAGTCTCCAGTTTAAATAAAACAGAAATTTCTTACAAACCTATATTATTTGAAAAATATCTGTGTATACTCAAACTCACCAAGCATATTATTAGAATTTGTTGTTTTTCAGTTGTGTCTGACTCTTGTTACCCTGTGGACCTCTATCCCCGGGGTTTTCTTGGCAAAGATACTAGAGTTGTTTGCCATTTCCTTCTCCAGCAGCAAACTGGAAGAAGAAGTAAAGTAATTTTCCCAACGTTACCTATCTAGGATGTTTCTGAGACTAGATTTCAACTCTGGTCTTCCTGACTGCAAACCCAGTGTTCTATCCACTGTACCACGTAGCTTCTTCTTTTATTAGGACATGTTTCCTCAAATCAATTTCATTTTCTCACTTCTTTTCAAGTCAAACATTTTTCCTCTGTCAATTTCTATGTGCCTTTAGGTGTTGCTGGTGGTGATGATGATCCACAAAGAGCTGAATGCTAACAACTGAAACCCTCTTGGTCAGCCAGTATCCTTTAACAGAGGTTCCTACCCTGGACCTCAGTAATTGGAGCCGGGAGAGAGTTGAACCAGACTTAAGAGATTCCTTTTGAATTCCCTGTTTCCTAGAGACAAAAGCAGGAGCATTTCATGTCATGTGGCTTTATAAGTACCATTCTCCAAAATACAATAGAAGAGCTTCAGAATGTTTTCATCTCCAATAGCACTAAATTATAGGACTCTCAAATAAGAAAAAAAGAAAGAAGCCAGAATTATAATAATGATAAGAAATATTTTACACTATTTTAAAACACCTTTCTTCTACAAAGCCCAGCCTATTTGCTAAGGAACAATTTTCAAAAAACATGTCTGTGTAGAAGAGATTGTATCAGGACTGGACTTTTGATGCACAAATGCACTCTGCAATCCAGGGATTATTAAGAACTTTCAGTGAGAGCTATTCACATATAGAGTCCCAGAAAGCTACTGACACAAAACAGCTGCTATTCTAGCCTGGGGAATAAACTCTTTCCTGGAGAAAGACAAAAGGCTTTTCCCTAAAAAGCCACCAAGTTTTCAAGTAACAAAACTAAATCATTAAAATGTAAACAAAAAATAAACCACCAAAAAGAAGGTATTAATGAGCAGAGTGATAAACTTGTTGGGCAGCAGTCAAGTACACAGATATCTGCGTTTTAAAAAACCAGTTTTTAGATCATGTTTCCCTACAATTGAAATGTGGTGGATTCAATTGTTTTTGAGAGATGCAGAAGATACTCAGATACAATCTGACTGTTGTGCAGAAATATCACTAAATGTAAATAACCTTTTGCAGCTATGCCCCCAATACACTTCCCTCAAATCTCTTTTGAGATAACATTTTTTTCTTTTGTAATCTTATTCCACACGGAATTTGTTCATTAAATTAAACTGCCCCAGATATGTTTTAGGAAGTATTTGAAGTTGATTAAAAACTGTAACACTCTCTTCTGGGAAAAGAAACCTCTGGAGGAAAATGTTCATTAGAAAGATATGATGGGCTTTGGGATTTGGATTGCATTCTTCCCCTGGGCTGAACAAAGATCAGCTGGAACAAGTCCAAAACCTATAACTGTGCAAAAGAAAAACCAATGCTTTAATGTAACAGGAGTCATTTTTTCTGTTGTCCCAGGTAACTAGCCTTTTGCAACACTGAAACTGAAAAACAAGTGAATATTAACGTTACATGCAGTAGACATGACACTATATAGAGCATCACTTAGGAGGATAAATACTACAGTGACAAGATGCCCAACTCCACATGCATATTTTGAAATATACGTAGCCAAAGTATCAAAAGCAACAAGCATAGCTAACTAAAGAAAAGTTAGCTGGCTGCAACAATAACTAGAGGCAGTAGAATAAAACAACTAACGTCTTGTTGTAGTACCCTAAACTTAACCCAACACAAAACATGGTCAAATAGACATAAGCGCAAAATAGGAAACAAGCAATGAGAGGCTCTTGACCCTTCCATCTCTTCCTGAGTGCAGTGTGTTCCCTGAGGAAAGGCTGCTTGGGGCCAGGCCAGGCATTTTCCATTTGCCCCAAAGCAACCACTTTCATCTGTATTAGCACAAGGTATCTTCCACCTGCTGCTGCCAACCCAATCTCCCAACTGGGATGTGGAGAACCTCCAGTACAAAGAAGAGCAACACACCCTTCTACTTCAGACCTTCCATCTGCTGTGCTCATCCTTTGAAGGTAGAGGAGTAGTGCCCTCCGGTCAAAGGTGAACATTCTTACACCTGGTCATTCTCACATCATCATATCCCACTGACTAAACTCCTGTAGATCATAGTCTAAACCTCAGTCCTCACCCCTTACTATCTAAATCTTCATTCCCATCACCCTAAATCCTCCCACCACAAAGTTTCATCCTAACTCCACCCAACCTTCCACTGTGCCCTGTGAAATGCCTATTCCATAGGCAACAAACTTCCCTTCATCTTAAATTTATTCCTCTCCCATTCTTTCCATTTGCTAACATTTACTGAAACCCCCCATGACAGCCTTCTTGGCCACCCTTTCCAGTTCTGGCTGCACTTTCCCTCACTCACCTCAGTTCACTGGTCAAAGTAAGGAAATTAGAATACTCCTTGTTCCTTATTGCCAATTTCAAGTTCTCCTTTTTCTTCTGTCACTGAGCAATTTCTCTTCCTTTGAGATTTATGCTATTCATATTTGCCACTGAATCAAAATTCTGGTAGCTATTGTCTACAGAACCCTCTGCCCTCCTGATCACTTCCTTTCTTTGCTAAATACCTGGATTACCATTTTTTTCTTGTCATTACCCATAAATGTACTACCTCCATGTTCAAGAATTTGAAAATCCCCTTATCCAACCATAATCTTTTGGCTTTTTACATCTCCCTTTATCTTCTTTTGTATAACTCATTCTTCTTCCATGCCATGACTTTCAATCTGTTGACCCCTCAAATCTCTCCCAGGACATCTCCTGCCACTCTCCATTTTGCTCTTTGGTGAGCCAATTCAACTATAAACTGTCCTCCTCTCTTGAATCCCTATCCCCCTTGTCATATCACCAATTACACCCAGCCAAGCCTTGGATCACCACTAGCATATCCACTTGCTGCTGAACAAAACTGGAAAAAGTCAAATGACTTTTCTGAGTCCACTACAATTCATGTTTCATAAGCTCACCTAAGCCCTTGCTGCTGGTAGATGCTCTTTCTAACTTTTTATTCCTTTCCCAAACCTCCCAACTTTCTCAGCTGAGAACTTAGCTTCAAGTTAAGACAAAAAATAGAGGCCATTTGCTATCAACTCCCTCCCCTCCCCTCTTCCTCATTTCCTATCACTCAGGTGCCTTCTGTCACTCTTTAATTCTTTTTCTCTCCATTGAAAACTTACTTCCATTAAGGATGTCTTGGTTTTTAAGAACATGCCGTTGTTTCTAATAATACAAATTCTGGAGAAATGTTCCTCAAATATATTCACTTTTCTAACAACTTACACTTGAAACATAGATTGAAATAACTTTATTGTGGTGGCAGTACAAACATCACACACTCCATGAAAACCACTGAAAAATTTACCTCGATGTCCACACTGATTGAGATTTTCTTTTTCAAAAAATGTGTTTATGTCTAACATCCATTTAAAAAAAATTTGAATTCCAAGTTCTTTCCTTCCCTCCAGCCCCTTCAGCATCCATTCAAAAGGCAAGCAATATGATTTCAGTTATACATGTGAAATCATGCAAAACATTTTCATGTTAGCCATATTAAAAAAGCAGGAAAAATAAAGTGAAAAATTATTCTTCCGCTTGCACTCAGAGTTCATCGGTTCTCTCTCAGGAGATGTATAGCATTTTTTCATCATGAGTCCTTTGGAATTGTTTTGGATCAAAACAGCTACATTATTCACAGTTATTCATTATTATAATGTTGTTAATACAATGATCTCCTGTTTCTGCTCACTTTATTTTGCATCAGTTCATATAGGTCTTCCCATTTTTTCCCTGAAATCATCCTCCTTGTCATTTCTTATAGCACAATGGTACTCCATCACAACCATATGCCACATCTTATTCAGCCGTTTCCCAGCTAATAAGCATCTTCTCAATTTCTAATTCTTAGCCACCACAAAAAAAAAAAAAACAGCTCCTATAATTATTTTTATATGTATAGGTCCTTTTCCTTTTTTCTTTGATCTCTTTGGGGTACAAATCTAATAGTGAAATTGCTGAATCAAGGAATATGCACAGTTTTATAGCCCTTTGGACATAGTTACAAATTGTTCTTCAAAATGACTGAATCAGTTAATTCCTTCTATCAGCAGTTTGTTAGTGTATTAATTTTTCCTAATTGCCTCTAGTATTTGTCATTTCTGATAGGTTTGAGTTGGTACCTTAGGGGTGTTTTAATTTGCATGTCTCTAAACATTAGATATTTAGAGCCTTTTTTTATGTGACTATAGATAGCTTTGATTTCTTCTTCTGAAAATTGCCTGTTCATATCCTATGACCATTTATCAATTGGGGAATAGTTCTCATTTTTATAAATTTGACTCAGTTCCCTTTATATTTGAGAGATGAGGTCTTTATCAGAGAAATTTGTACATAAATCTTTTTTTAAATTACATCATAGTCTGTGGTATCTTTTAGCAAAATATAGTTTCCTTGACTATCTCTTTTAATTGTCTTGCTTTTGCTTTGTCTGAGATAATGATTACTACTCCTGCCTTTTTTTAATTCAGCTGAAGCATAAAAGATTCAGCTGACAGGAGAGGAGGAGTTGAGTTACCCAGCTAACTGAAGCCAGCTGCATCTACTCATAGGATTGTGCTCATCCTTTGTTGCTGAAAATACCATGCCATCAGAGAAATGATGATGTGAACTGAACTTGACTTTGTTTTGAGTGAGGGAAGGCAGGGGTAGCAATCATTACCTCAGACAGATCTCGGTTGGTTGGTTGTCCTTCGTTCTCAAAGAGGACCAATATGACATCACTATGCCTAGGTCAAGTTTCAATGTGGCAAATTGTGGCAGATCAGACCAATAAGAGCTCAGAATGCTCTACTACAGGTCAGACATAAATAGTCCATGTGAACATTTTGAGGTGGCTACTCTAAATTTGTGCACCCTGAATTTCCTTTGAACTGTTTCAATTCTGTTTTGTTCATAGAACATAGCACCTTCTCTGGTGTGGGCACACTATGAGGAGTGGTTCTGTGCCAGTGTCTCCTATGTCACACAATCAATTCCAAAGTCCTTGAGAGAGACCTTGAGAGTGTCCTTGTATTGCTTCTTTTGACCACCATGTGAATGCTTGCCCTGTGTTGGTTCTCTGTAAGATAGTCTTTTTGGCAAGAATATGTTTTGCATTTGAACAACAAGGCCAGCCCATTGGAGTTGTGCTCCCTGAAGCATAGTTTGAAAGGTTGGCAGCTTAGTTTGAGTAACAACTTCCACGTCAGATAACTTGTCCTGCCAGGTCATATTCAGAATCTTCCTAAGACAATTTAAATGGAAGCGGCTCAGTTTCCTGGCATGGCACTGACAGATTGTCCAGATTTCATAGGCATACAACAGTGAGGTTAGCACAGCAGTTCTGTAGACCTTCAGTTTTGTAGTCAGTATAATACCTCTTTTCTCTCACACTTTCCTTAGGAGCCTTCCAAACACTGAGCTATCTCTGGCAATGTGTGCATCAACTTCATCGTCAATGTGTACATCCCTGGAAAGTGCACTACCAAGGTAAGTAAACTTATCTGCAGCATTCAGAACATCTCCATTTGCTGTCACCACTGATTTCACGTATGGACGGTGTGACAGTGGCTGATGGAGCACCTGTGTTTTCTTGGATTGTTAGGCCCAAATTAGCACAAATAGCAGAGAATTGATCTATACTTTGTTGCATCTTAGCTTCGGAGGCTGCACTGGGTGCACAATCATCTGTGAACAGAAAATCATGCATCAACACTCCCTCCACTTTGGTCTTGGCATTTCCAAATAGAAGAATATGCAATCATTGTGGTAGCTGACCTTGATGCTGTGTTCATCCTCACTGAATGCATTTGACAATATGGTAAAAAAACATGGGAGAAAGCATACAGACTTGTATCATTCCATTGGTGACTGGGAAGGCATGAGAGCATTGTTCATTATCTAGAACCCAGGCAAGTATGCCATCATGAAATTGACATACAGTACTGATGAACTTCTCCAAGAAACCAAATTTTGACATAACTTTCCATAAGCCCTCACAACTAACAGTATCAAAGGCCTTGGTCAGATCTACAAACATTGTGTACAAACTTCCGTTCTCCTGGTATTTCTCCTGGAGTTACATGTATCAAACTGTTTAACCTTATTGATTCCTTATGATTTCTCTTTCATGTTTACATTTTTATGTATCTCTTGAGTCCGATGTCTAAATGTCAAACTTTCTATTCAATTATTCTATTCAGCATTCATGATGAAAAGACTTCTATTTCATTAAAAAACCATTTTTCCCGTATTCACTTTTCCTGAGCAGATTATTTCTTGGTTTTAAGTCTAGCTCCTTTGTGTTTCAAAATGTCATATGCCAAACCCTTCACTTCTTTAACATGAAAGCTGCTAAATCTTGTATGATATTTACTGTGACCGCACAATATTTGAATTGTTTCTTTCTGGCTCCTTACAATATTTTCTCCTTTACCTGGGAGCTCTAGGATTTAGCTACAATTTTCCTGAGAGTTTTCATTTTGGAATCTCTTTCAGAAGATGATTGGTGAATTCTTTCAATTTGTATTTTACCTTCTTTTTTTTGTATTCAAATTTATTTAAGTTTTCAACATTCATTTCTACAAAATTTGGGGTTCCAAATTTTCTCCCCATTTCTCCCCTCCCTCCACCTCAAAACACCAAGCATTATAATTACCCCTATAACCAATTTGTCCTCCCTTCTAACATCCCTCCCTTACCTTATCCCCATCTTCTCTTTTATCCTGAAGGGCAAGATAAATTTCTGTACCCCATTACCTGTATTTCTTATTTCCTAGTTGTAAGAACAACCCTCAACAGTTGTTCCTAAAACTTTGAGTTCCAGCTTCTCTTCATCCCTCCCTCCCCACCCATTCCCTTTGGGAAGGCAGACAATTCAATATAGGCCATATCCGTGTAGTTTTGCAAATGACTTCCATAATAGTCGTGTTGTGTAAGACTAACTATATTTCCTTCCATCCTATTCTGCCCCCCCATTACTTTTATTCTCTCTTTTGATCCTATCCCTCCCCAAGAGTGCTCCCTCTTCCCACTGCCCTCCCTTACATTATGCCCCTCACCCTGCTTATCCCCTTCTCCCCCTCTGTCCTGTATTGTAAGATAGGTTTTCATACCAAAATGAGTGTGCATTTTATTCCTTCCTTTAGTTAAATGAGATGAGAGTAAGCTTCATGTTTTTTCTCTCACCTCCCCCCTTTTTCCCTCTACTGAAAAATCTTTTGCTTGCCTCTTTTATGAGAGATGATTTGCCCCATTCCATTTCTCCCTTTTTCCTCCCAATATATTTCTCTCTCACTGCTTAATTTCATTATTTGAAGATATGATCCCATCCTATTCAATTCACCCTGTGCTCTCTGTCTCCCTCTGTGTGTGTGTGTGTGTGTGTGTGTGTGTGTGTGTGTGTGTAATCCCACCAACTACCCAGATACTGAAAAAAGTTTCAAGAGTTACAAATATTGTCTTTCCATGTAGGAATGTAAATAGTTCAACTTTAATAAGTCCCTTATGTCTTCTCTTTGATGTTTACCTTTTCATGCTTCTCTTCCTTCTTGTGTTTGAAAGTCAAATTTTCATTTCAGCTCTGGTCTTTTCATCAAGAATCCTTAAAAGTCCTCTATTCCATTTTTCCCCCTGAAGTATTATACTCAGTTTTGCTGGGTAGGTGATTCTTGGTTTTAGTCACAGTTCCTTTGACTTCTGGAATATCCTATTCCACACCCTTCCATCCCTTAATGTAGAAGCTGCTAGACCTTGTGTTATCCTGATTGTATTTCCACAATACTCAAATCATTTCTTTCTAGCTGCTTGCAGTATTTTCTCCTTGACCTGGGAACTCTGGAATTTGACTACAATGTTCCTAGGAGTTTCTCTTTAAAGATCTCTTTCAGGAGGTGATTGGTGGATTCTTTCAATATTTATTTTGCCCTCTGGTTCTAGAATATCAGGGCAGTTTTCCTTGATAATTTCATGAAAGAGGATATCTAGGCTCTTCTTTTGATCATTGCTTTCAAGTAGTCCCATAATTTTTAAATTGTCTCTCCTGGATCTATTTCCAGGTCAGTTGTTTTTCCAGTGAGATATTTCACATTCTCTTCCATTTTTTCATTCTTTTGGTTTTGTTTGGTGATTTCTTGGTTTCTCAGAAAGTCATTAGCTTCCATTTGTTCCATTCTAATTTTGAGAGAACTATTATCTTCAGTGAGCTTTTGAACCTCCTTTTCCATTTGGCTCATTCTGCCTTTGAAAGCATTCTTCTCCTCATTGGCTTTTTGAATCTCTTTTGCCAAGTCAGTTAGCCTGTTTTTTCAAGGTGTTATTTTCTTCAGCATTTTTTTGGGTCTCCTTTGCTTTTCTTGCATCTCTTTCATTTTTCTTCCCAGTTTTTCCTCCACCTGTCTAACTTGATTTTCAAAATCCTTTTTGAGCTCTTCCTTGGCCTGAGGCCACTGAATATCTATTTTGGATGTTAGGGATATAGAAACTTTGACTTCTATGTCTTTCCCTGATGGTAAGCATTGTTCTTCCTCATCAGAAAGGATGGGAGGAGGTATCTGGTCACCAAGAAAGTAACCTTCTATGGTTTTATTTTTTTCCCTTTTCTGGGCATTTTACCACCGCTTAATAGCCACACACAACTTCCTTTCAATTTTTCTCAGTAAGTTAATAGTTACAACCAACTTCATTTTCCTTTTTTCTTTAAACTCTTATCTGTTTCAACAATTTCTTTTACTTACTAATTTACTTTATCAATTTCTTTTACTTACTATTTCTTACTTGCCTTGTCCATTGTCACCTTCTTTTCTTTTTCCTTGGGCCCTTCTCTTCAGGTTCTTTTTTTCCCATATTTTTATTTCTTTAGAAAACTTTCATTTCCTTCAGCTCAAATTGTTCTTTTTCTGCTTATCCACAAATTCTCCAAAATTTCTGCAGATTTCCTCTCCCAAAATTTAATCTTTGACATTCTTCATAAACCCAAATCCTCACAATTTATTTCCCCTTTTGATTCAGTTCAAATCCTTATCTTCTCTCCTTCTACTCCCACTACCTTGGAAACAGAATATGGATCTGAAAATTGTTTTTTTTAATTTTTCCCTCAATTTCTTCCAGATTTCTCCTTCCTAATTCCAATTTCTCACCATCATTACAGGTTCAACCCCCTTCAAAACCACCTTCATGATAACGAAGGAACTACTTTCATTGTAGATGGGAAGAAAAAAGGAGCCTTGACAAAAAAAGAAGAAAGGAATCCTGAGACTAGACAAGAAGAGATAGAGGAGGAAACTGAGATGTCCAGCCTTACTTAGACTAGAATCAGGTTCTTGCCCTTTGCCCCGTGTGAGACTCTCCAGGGGAAGAAGGATCAAAATAGCAGGAAAACCAGCTTTTCTCTGAGAAGCAGCTCAGACTCAGCTTTTTGCTGATATTGGTAATCATGTGAATTGTACAAGTCAAGATGGAAAGTGAGACTCACCAGACAGGAGGATTACTTGACGCCCTGTAGAAAAGGGGGTTCATGTACGAATCCATTCTGCAGTTTTTGGTTCAAGTTAAATAAAAATTGTTCCACTTTTGATGTATTCCAGCCTGAGAGCTTGCAGTTAAGCCGAGCCTTCAGAGAAACATCTACTAAATGCTAATGTTCTGAAGGAAAACATTCAGTAGGGGCAAAATAAACTAGAAAGATTACTGAGAGAACAGATCACAAGATAAATCCAGTCCCTTGTGTCAAAGATAAAGTTTTAATTGCTATTTTAATACAACTATTACATGAGCCTTTTTTTTGTCACTAGATTGACTATTTTGCTTTCTTAATTTTTACACAAACTCCCATGATACAGCAGAAAAAGTAATGAATTTGGGTCAGAGGACCTGGGTTCAAATATTAACTCTGCTTGCTACTTACTAGTTGAAGTTATTTCAACTGTCTAGGTCCAAGTTTCTTCACATGTAAAATGAGAGGGGTGGAACTTGTTATCTTCCCCCCCCAACCCCCAGACATACCCTACTCTTCTTTGCCATTTCTGTCAAGGCCACTACCATTTTTCCATTCACCCATTTATACTGTAGCATATTTGAAGATGAAAATATCACATACATTCAGGCTGTACAAGAATGGGATTAACATCTGATACTTGCCTTGTTGAAGCAGACTTTTGCTAAAATAACGGTTTTGTTTTGTGGCCTTGATTCTAGTACATCTTTGTGTTTTTGTTGTCACAACACGGTACTGTGGTATTCTGCCCATGTTGGGGCAATTTTCCTCTTGTGATTTTAGGTCAAGGAATACCACTTGTCTTTTTTTTTTTTAATTGCTTGAAGTCTCTTCTCCCTTAAATCTAGGGTAGCTAGGTGGTGCCGTGAAGAGAGCACCAGTGCAGGAGTCATGAGGACCTGAGTTCAAATCTCACCTCAGACACTTGACACTTACTAGCTGTGTGACCTTGGGCAAGTCACTTAACCCCAATTGCCTCATCCTGGGACATCTCCAGTCATCCTGATGAATATCTGGTCACTGGATTCAGATGACTCTGGAGAAGTGAGGCTGGTAACCTGCACAGCCCTCCCTCACTCAAAGTCAAGTGCAAATCATGTCATCATTTCTCTGATGGCATGGTCTTCTTCAGTAATGAAGGATGAACACACAGGTGTGATAACAGCAAGTACTGGTTTCTCATCTGGTAGCCTCAGTTGAGACTTATGTCTGGCATCTCCCAATATTCAACTAAATCAGTAGCAGAAAATAGAAAAAAAATCCCTAAAACTTGGAAATTCAGGTTCTTTTATACCATATGTAGACTTGCTCCCCTTTTTGGGAGGTTGTATGCTTTCACTATGATTTTTAAAAATTTTCCTAAATGAAAAATACATGGATTAAGGATAGAAAAATTTGTGATTATTTTATCTGACACCAGTCAACTTTCTGGTTTTTGGCTAAAATGAGACATCAAGAAACAATTTACCCATTCTGGGACTACAGTATGAGGCTAAACCATTTTTTCTCATCTCTACTTTCTAAGTTTCTTCCTTTTTTCTTCATTTCTTCTATTTCACACCTCAGCATTGTTTTTTTTCTTAAAGCTCTGGCTTCCAAGAAGGCCCCAAAATATGTAGGTAGTACCTATTCTCTGGATCACATTCCTTCAACTTTCAAACTTACCTGATTTGCAGCTCATTTACTCAGGTCAATACCACCTCTGCCCCCTAACTACTTTCAAAGCAAAAATGAACCAATTTGTTAAAGTATTACTTTCAGATGTTATTATAAATCATCTTTCCAATGTAATATTCATTTTAATGGTGATACAAGGTGGTACAGTGGAAAGAGCACTGGGCCTGTAGTCAAGAAGACCTGAGCTCAAATCTGGCCTCAGATACTAACTAGCTATATAACACTGGTCAAGTCACTTAACCTCTGTTTGTCTCAGTATCCTCACCTGTAAAATGGGCAAATGGCACATACCTCCCAGACTGCTTGTGAAGATCACATGAGATCATACTTTAAAGTGCTTAGCACAGTGCCTGGCACATAGTAAGAACTTATACAAATATATATGTATGCTTTAATCCAAGCAATAACTCTCTTGGCAGGAATTTCAGGCACTCCAAGAGAGATACACTGCAGCTGGGGAAGCCCTATGATTGCCATTCAAGAATATTTTGTAGGTAATTTTTTAAAAGCATTTTTCATTTTTAGGTCCCCAGTTCCCTAAGACATCTTGTGGTCTGACATAAATCTGTATAAGTAGGCTAAATTTACAAGGCCACAATTACTCTAAACCTAGGTGACATACCACTGCTTTTGCTGAAACACTCAGAAAATTGAGCACCTGGTATTTCTGTGAAGCAACAGCTTTATTTTGTGGACTCCTGTCTGAAGATTTTTAATTTCCTTTGTTTCAATAAAATTAAACTAAAGGAGATTTGTACAAATAAAACCAATGTAACAAAGAATAAAAGGAAAGCTGAAAATTGGGGTGGGGGACATTTTTATAGACAGTTTTTCAGACAAAGTTTCCATATTTCAAATATATAAAGAACTTTGTCAAATCTATAAGAATACTGGTGATTTCCCAATTGATAAATGGTCAAAGGATGTGAACAAGCAGTTTTCCTGATGAAGAAATCAAAACAATTTATAGCATACAAAAAAATGCTCTAAACATTATTGATTAGAGAAATTCAAATTAAAAAAATATTGATATATCATCTCACACCTATCAGATTGGCTAAAATGATTAAAGGGGAAAGAAAAAAATATTGGAGGGAATATGGGAAAATTGGGACACTAATTCACTGTTGGGAAGCTGTGAACTGATTCAACTGTTTTGGAAAGCAATCTGGAATTCTGCCCAAATAGTTACTAAACTCCCTATACTAGTTGGGGAAGGAGGAGAGCCAGGGAACCTGCAGCCTCAAGGTCACATGCGGCCTTCTAGGTCCTTAGATGCAACTTTTTGACTGAGTCCAAGTTTTACAGAACAAATACTTTTATAAGGAAATTTGTTCTGTGAAGTTTGGATTCAGTCAAAGGGCCACACTTGAGGACCAAAGACAAGACCAAGATATGCGGTCTTGAAGCCACAAGTTGCCCATCCTAATACTCCCTTATTACATATTTAAAAGGAATAGCAACTTGTACATAATAGATTTGCATTTTCATATGCAATCATATTTTTTTCCTAGTACATTATGTCATGGAAATGCTTGTTTTATTTCTTAAATTCATACTAATTTTTTTATAATAAAATAAATTTCCTTGGGTACATCCTACAAGTGTATGAAGTACATTACAATCTTTTCCTCTGGATTTTCCCAGCCCAACCTGGGTATTTTGATAGTAAAGTTTGTTTGCTTGTCTTTATTGTTGTGTGTGTGTGTGTGTGTGTGTCTGTGTGTGAATGACCTTAAAAAGGAATATAACTTTTTTCTCTGTACTTAACACCGAGGACTGAATCAATGAAGAAATTGAGGTCTAGCAAGTATTTGTTTTTCTGAGTTACAAAGGACCAGATACTTAAGCAGCAGTCCATGGAAACACAGTGAATGTAGTAGCTTCTCTCCACCTTCCTCTTCCTATGGTGACCACAAGCTAGGGAACTAGGACTTCCTTTGGTCTGAGAAGCAATAGGTAGAGTGATCCTAATATGTTCTTCAGGAGGCCTTTCCCTATCAAAAGCCTAAACCTGAGCTTGAGATCATCTCCATGCAGGAAATTCCTTATTAGTTCTAGGGTAACAGAGTATCTATTATTTAATTGTATCATATAATCTACCACCCAGCTGTTATCATAGTTTATTTCAAAGACTATATTTGTCCCTTTTGAACTTTATTTTGTTATTTCTCGCCATATTTCTATCTCGGTCGACATCTCAAAATACAGCAGTCTTTAAAACTATGTAAAAACTACTTGGAGTTGCAGGTTTAACCAAAAAATATCTGTGGTTCCTTAAAAGTCATATCAGTTGTTCAGTTGTATCCAACTCTTCATGACCCCAATTGGGGTTTTCTTGGCAAAGATACTGGTATGGGGGGGTTCCTTCTCCAGCATATTTTACTGATGAGAAAACTGAGGCAAACAGGATTAAGAGACTTGCCCAGGGTCACACACTTAGTAAATATCTGAGGTTAGATTTGAACTCAGGTCTTCCTGACTCCAGGCCTGGCACTCTATTCACTGTGCTTCCTACCCACCCTAAAAATCACAGTACAATAATATAATTATTATGATAAGAATGAAAGCATAAAATCACAGAAAGAATATAGCAGATAAGTGATGTATGATCCTGGTAGAGAGAACAAGTATCATTAAAGATGGCTGAAAGGAAAAGTTTCAGTGAAACCCAGCTCCCCACTAAAATACCCTAGGAACTATGAAAAAGAACATGGGGAGGGGGATAGGGAGATACTTCCAGTAAACAAAAACAACCTTCCCCCACCCATTAGTCCCATGCAGGACTGGATCAGAAGCCAATACAACAGCCCCCCCCACACCCCCAGGAGGAGGACCATTCAGTGGGATGGGGTGGGGTAAGGAGGAAAGTCTGACCAGAGGAAGAGTCCTGAAACCTCCCAGCCAAGACTGGCAGGCAGTTGAAAAGCTATTCCACATCATTACTAATAAGAGAAATGCAAATTAAACTAACTCTAAGGTTCTATCTCAGATAGACAAAGATGGTAAAAAATAAAATTGTGATCACTAGGATTGTTGGGGAATAAGGTACTCTAATCTGCGGCTGCTAGAATTGTGATTTGGGTCAACCATTCTGGAAATCATTTTGGAATGCTACCTCCAAAGTCATTAGATTGTATGTACTTTCTGCCCCATCAGTTATAATTCCTGGGTGACTAGGTGGAGCAGCAGGTAGAGTGCCAGGCCTAGAATCAGGAAACTCATCTTTCTGAATTAAATCCAACCTCAGACACTTACTAGCTGTGTGATCCTGGATAAATCGTTTAAGTCTGTTTGCCTCAGTTTCCTCATCTGTAAAATGAGCTGGAGAAGGAAATGGTAAACTTCGCCAATATCTTGGCCAATAAAACCCCAAATAGAGTCACAAAAGATCAGATGCAAGTGAACAACAACAAAAACAATTCCAAGAAAATCAAGGAAGGAGAGAAAGTTTTCCTTATAATTACTGCACTTTTATGGTAGCAATGAACTGGAAACAAAATAGACATCCATCAATTAGGGAAGGACTGAACAAGTCGTTGTATTTTCATATTATGTCACAGGAAATGATGAATGTGTCAGAGTCAGAGAAATATGGGAAAAGTTAAGAACTGATATAAAGTAAGATGAGGACTAGGAGAATTACACATATGAATAATATGAAGAAAATAATGGTGATGATATGAACAATAATATGAAGAAAAATTTGAAAGACCTCTGAAAATGTTGATGGGTTTTTTCAGTGTGGCTTTTTTTCTTCAGGGAGTGACAAGGTGATAAATATATATTTAGACAAACATGCAAAGATCAGGGGTAGTTTTCATTCTGTTTAATTGGTTTTAAGAGAGGGAACAAAAGGGAAAATTGAAGGAGTAGCTAAGAAATGAAGGAGATGTGGAAGAAGCTCACTATTTAGCAAAAATGCAGTGTCCAATAAGAAGTAGTCCGACATGACATGTCAGTCAGTTGAGGAGAGTTAGCATTTCATATACCTGGGCATGGGGTGAAGGAGGGAGATATTGGAGGGAGTCGGTAGAGTGGGAAAGGGCAAAGTCATAAGCAAAATCTTCATCTACAACAGAAAATCATTAAGTGGCTGGTTAGAAGGAAAGAGTAAGGGGACAAAGGGAGGAGTATCTGATGGTAAAGATCTCGAAAATAGTATTGTTAACATAAAATGATTTTTCCTAAGTGGCCATAGAGGAAAGGTTAAAGGAAAGGGTAAGAAATATTCCACAGAACATAGTGATTGTAAGTTAGAAATCTGAATGCTTTTGATAGTGGTAACAATTATAATTCAGTCTAGTACTCTACAATAGTGACCATACAATTAATTTAAAATATATAAATATAATTTATTGTCCTTCCAATGGACCAAAAAATAATAAATTAAGGTTGCCATCTACTTCATTTTATCCTATCACTCTTAGACTACTGAAGTAGTCTAATAGGCCACCCTGACTGCTGGTCTCTTTCCTACAAGCAGGATGTTCATCCAGCACAATGCTGCCAGTTAAGTGTTTTTAAAAACCCTGCTTTTATCTTATGACTTCCCTGTTGAAAACCTTTCAAAAGCTTCCAATCCTTCATACAACTACTGAAGTAATAATACAGAGAAATATTCCATAGCACAGGCCTGACCACGTCATTCATCTGCTCAGTAAACTGCAGGAGCTTCCATTACTTCCAGAATAATATACAAACTACTCTGGCATTTAAAGCTCTTCATAACCTGTCCCCAGACTACATTTCTAGCCTTATTATATATTACTCCCCTTTAGGCACAATGTGGTTCAGCCAAACTGGTTTTCCTGTGACTCCTCACACACAACATCCCACCACCTCTTTTCCTCCCTTTACACAAACCATTTCCTATGCCTAGAATGTACTTGTTCAACATCTCTGCCTCTTAAGATCTTTGGTTTTGTTCAAAGCTCAACCCAAAGCCACTTCCTACCTGGAGTCTTTGCTGTTCCTTCCCAGGTCCCAGTGTCTTTCCTCCAAAATTACTTTGAACTGAGGATAGACATCTCCCTGGGGACACTTTTAGGAGGGAGTATCCCCAGAGGAGCTGCTACAATTGGATAATCTGTAAACTCTTATGTATAAACTATTAATCTTCTCCAGGTTAAAAAATAAATAAATAGAGCTATTCCAGTTTCTTTTCCATTAAAAGGAAAAAAAGGAAAAAGACTCAAGGGGGTGGAGCCAAGATGGCAGAGTAGAAAGAGAGACTTGCTGTAGTTCTCCCCTTATATCCCATAAAATACTTGTAAAAAATGACTCTTAACAAATTCTATAGCAGTAGAAGCCACAAAAAGACAGAGTGAAAGAGATTTCCAGCCCAAGACAGCCTTGAAGGCCTACAGGAAAGGTCTATTGCATTGGCTCAGAGCAGAGCACAACCCAGCCTTGGCCACTCCATAATACGGACAGGACTGGAGTGAGCTTCAGAGTATGGAATCATGGGTAGCAGCTGCGGTTCCCCGGTTTTTCAACCCACAAATGTCAAAGAAGGCTTCAAAGGTCAGTAAGAAAGCTCTTTTACCTGGGTGAGAGGGGAGCATGGTCCAGCCCCAGTATCCACTGAGGCAGCAGCATAACTTTTGGAACTCTGGCCTAAAGATTCTGGGGGAATCGAGCAGCTGATCTGGGTCTCAGTCCTGGGTGAGGAGGAGCACTGGTGACTGGAGTGACTATGGAGTGGAATTCTACTTGCAGATGCTGGGCATATTAGGAATGCTTGTGGTTGCTCACAGAACAGACCACAGGCCAGGAGAGGAGGAAACTCTTCTCCCTTGATTGTACCACCTTGGAACAACTGAGAACTTACAGGTCCCTAGAGTATACACTTGGCAAAGGACTCAAAAGTCAAGGCTGGGAAAATGATGCCAGAAGGGAAAAAAATAAGACAATAGCAGGTTACTTTCTTGGTGAAAATCTATTTTCTTTCATACTTTCAGATGAGGAAGAACAAAGCATACTATCAGAGGAAGACATGAAAGTCAAGACTTCTACATCCAAAACCTCCAAAAATAAATGCAATGGTCTCAGGCCATGGAAGAGCTCAAAAAGGATTTTGAAAATCAAGTAAGAGAGGTGGAGGAAAAATTGGGAAGAGAAATGAGAGTGATGCAAGAAAATCATGAAAAACAAGCCAACAGCTTGCTAAAGGAGAGCCGGAAAATGAAGAAAATAACACTTTTAAAAACAGACTAACCCAAATGGCAAAAGAGGTCCCAAAAGCAAATGAAGAAAATAATGCTTTAAAAAGCAGAATTGGCCAAATGGAAAAGGAGTTTCAAAAGCTCACTGAAGAAAATAGTTCTTTAAAAATTAGAACAGAGCAGATGGAAGCTAATGACTTTATGAGAAACCTAGATATTATACAACAAAACCAAAAGAATGAAAAAATAGAAGACAATGTGAAATGTCTCACTGGAGAAAACACTGACCTGGAAAATAGATTCAGGAGAGATAATTTAAAATTTATTGGTCTACTTGAAAACCATGATTAAAAAAAGAGCTTAGACATCACCTTTCAGGAAATTATAAAGGAAAAACCTCCCTGATATTCTAGAATCAGAGGGTAACATAGAAATGGAAAAAATTCACCCATCACCTCCTAAAAGAGTTCCCAAAAGGAAAACTCCTAGGAATATTGTAGCCAAATTCCAGAGTGACCAGGTCAAGGAGAAAATATTACAAGTAGTCAGAAAGGAAAAATTCAAGCATTGTGGAAATACAATCAGGACAACACAGGATTTAGCAGCTTCTACACTAAGGGATTAAAGGGCTTGGAATATAGTTCAGAGATCAAAGGAGATAGGATTAAAACGAAGAATCATCTACTCAGCAAAACTGAATATTTAACATTTTAGGGGAAAAAATGGAATTCAATGAAATACAGGACTTTCCAACATTGCTGTTCAAAAGACCAGAGTTGAATAGAAAATCTGACTTTCAAATACAATAATCAAGAAAAACATGAAAAGATTAACAGGAAAAAGAAGTCTTAAAGAACTCATTAAAGTTTAATTGCTTACATTCCTACATAGAAAGATGTTATTTACAACTCATGAGACCTTTTTCAGTACTAAGGTAGTGAGAGGGAATATGTATTTGTAGGTGTGTATGGATATGTATGTATGTGTATATTATATATATGTAAGTATGTATATGTACATGTGTGTATGTATATATGGATATGTGTATATATATATGGATGTGTATATATACATATATGTGTGTATATATATACACATCTGTTTGTGTATATATATATATATATATATATATATATATATATAGACATGGAGTGCACACAATGAGCTGAATATGAATACTTAAAAAATAAAATTTACTGTTGAATAGAGTGTACTGTGAGTAAGAGAAAGGGTGTAGGATGTAGCAAATCATCTCACATGGGAGAGGGAAGAAAGAGTTTCTATAATGGAGGGGAAGAAGGGGAGATGAAAGGAAATAACTGAGCCTTACTCTTATGGGATTTGGCTTAAGGAGGAAATAACACACTCAATTGGATATGGAAATCTATTTTACCTTGCAGGAATGCAAGGGGGATAACAGAAAGGAGAACAAATTGAGGAAAGGGGTAATCAGAAGTAAACATTTTTGTGGAAGGACACATTAAGGGAGAGAATGGAATAAATGAAGGGCAGGATAGAACAGAGGAAAATGCGATTAATCTTTTACAACATGACTATTATGGAAGTACTTTGCATTGTTACACATGTATGACCTATATTGAATTGCCTGTTTTCTCAATGAGGGTGGGTGGGGAGGGAGAGAATAAGGAACTCAAAGCTTTCAGAATGACTGTTAAAAATTGTTCTAGCATGCAACTAGAAATTAAGCTATACAGCAATGGAGTATATAAATCTATTTTGCCCAACAGGAAAATAAAGGGGAAAGGGGATGGAAGAATGGGTAATAGAAGGGAGGATAGACTGGAGGAAGGGGTGGATGGGGTACATGCTGTCCTGGTGTGGGGGGTGGGGAGAGATGGGGAGAAAATTTTGAATCCAATTTCTTGTGGAAGTGAATGTTAAGAACTGAAAAATAAATTATATATCAGAGTAAAAAAACTGAACAAATAGAAATTCACAGTTTCATATAAAATACTCTTTTTTTGTTCTTTGTATATTGAAATGTTCATGTTTGTTGCTGCTCATAATGTTCATAATTAAGAAAAACAATTAAAAATAAAAAAGGGAAAAAAAAACCAGGACATTTATTGCGTATCTATTCTAAGTCACAGTGAAAGAAAATTTGGCAATTACCACTTCCAAAGAACTCTTTTCTGATATAAGATCGCCAGGGTGAGAACCATCAGAATAGAAAAAGAAAAAACCAGAAATGAGGGGATTAAAAAAAGAGGATATGAAACATGGCTAATTGGGGAAGAGTAGAAAAACATCTATCACCTATTCCTCTCCACACTTCTTCCTCAGAACTTTGCTCAGTGCAGTCAAGGTGCTTACCTAATACTCAAATTCAAGAAAATCTCAGAAATTATTATTTTGTCACGTTTTGTGAAGTATCCGCTACTTGAAATTCTTCTTGAGTTTAAGTAAAATAGCTTTAAAAAGAGATAAATACAGCAAGATCTATTTTCTGAGGATATGAGATTGGTGATATAGACTTTTAGGCCTTGGGTCAGATAGCTTCTGTGAATGATTATTTTATGATTGCCTGGTACTTGACAGTACTTTGCATTTATAACTAATTTTCTAAAGCTGAGTTTCTGCCTCAGTGCTAAGAATTATCACCAGGTGTCACCACAGAAGGTGAGAGGGTCTGTGTTATCTTCATTTCTGTCTTCTAATCTGAAAAGGAGTAGGATCAAGGCTTCCACAAACCATGCCTATCCACCTACTGGGCTTACTTTGAAGTGGGACTTTCTCTTCCAGACTCTTTCGAGTCTGGTCTCCCTTTTCATCTTCCCTCTCATTTTCTTTTTCTCTCCTCTCTGCTTCTTTCATTCTATTTCATTATGACTGTAACTGACCCTAACATAAAACATAAAATTGAAATGGTTATTGAATTTATTGAGCAAAATTCCATATACTCTGTTCTGAATTGTCAAGGTGAGGGAGTTGAAATTTTTATTTTTCTTTTCCTCAAAAACATAGTGAAATTAATTGTAAGTTGTTATTCATTTGGCACTTAACAAGGACCAAATATGGTCATTTCTATATGTATAGTCTATCTTTCTAGTCATATAATAAGCTTCTGAGAGGAGGGAACATGTTTTATAACTCTTGTATCTCCAGCACCCAGAAGATACAGACAGTGCCTTCTCCTTGTGCCAAGACGGATGATCTTATAAGCTCCGTGTTATGGGATTACACAAGACTTCAAATATTTGCAAACAAGGCAGACCTTAAGCAGATCTGTAAAGAAGGTAAAGACTTTAAGGCCTGCCATTTCTGTGTCCAGACCATTGCTTTTCTAGTCCTGAGCCCCTCAGTAGTTCACTGATTAGGCCATATCTGCTGCTTGCCTGCCATAACTGATTCCAGTATAGCCTTCAAAACATTTTTGTCCACAAACACACTATGTTGGGAGAATTCTTTTTGAATCAGCTGATAATTAGATTGTTCAGCAAATATAATTTTTTTCCTTACACTAAATCATCAAAATTGGGGATTGTTAATTTTGAGACTGGAACCACCCAACTGTGTCCTTATCTACACCATACTTTAACATCTTCACACAAGAATCCCCATCCCCTTATGTCCTGAATTTGGATCCTGAGTCTAAACACTAACTCTAAAACAATAAGGCAACATTAAGGCAGCATTAAGGGACGAAAAGGGCACTAGAATGGGAGTCTGAACAGTTTGGGTCTAGTTCTAGCTCAGACACTAGTGAGTTATGGGTTTTGGATCAAGTCACTCAATCTCTTGCAGCCTGGGTTATCTATTCTACATAACCAGAGGGTAGGATTAGACCAGTGATATCAAACTCAAATTGCAATAGGGTCACTAAGCCACATGTACGATTCTCTGAAGGCCTTGTATTGACTAAGAAAACTATTTATTAACATTACCTATGGTTTATTTTGTTTTATTTATTTTGTTAAATATTTATATTTATTTTGTTAAATTTTGTTAAATATTTACTTTGTTAAATATTTCCCAATTACATCTTAATCTGGTTCAGGCTGCACATGGGAGTGTTGTGTGCCAGTGGGGCCCATTGGTTGGTATTTGGCATCTCTGGATTAGGTGTTCCTAAAAATCTCATCCAATCTCTGACTCTGTGAATCCCAGTCTTTATCCCAATCTTAGAATCTCTCTAACATCAACAGAGATGCAGAATAGACTAATTGAAAGAGCATTAGATTTGGGGTTATAGACTCTAAAAGCTGAAAAGAATGTCAGAGGTCATCTAGTCCCATTCCTGAGCAGGAATCCTCTCTGCAACATTCTTGATAATTAGTCTTTCATACTCCACTGAAAAGAGACCCATTACTCCCTTGAGGAATTCAATTCCATCTTTTTTTTTTGCTAGCTCCAATTATTAGGACTTTTCCCCTTAAATGGAATGAAAATCTGCATTTCTGCAACTTCCACCTATTAGCTTATCCTCTGGAATCAAATCTAATCGTTTTTCCAAAAGACAAATTTTCTGATTAACTAGATTCGCCCTGCAAATATCTGGACACCTCTCCTATCACTCTAAGCAGGGCTGTGCTTGTAAATGTTTAACAATCTGCTTTCAGCAAAAATAAATGTGGACCTAACATACTTTAAAGTTTAATTTTCATTGTTAACATTTTCTCCATCACTTTTTTAAGTCTAAACAATAAAACAAAATGAACATTATCCTTTGGCTGGTAGGTAAGAATGAAGGTGAGAAACGAAAGAGAATTTTTTTTCATTTGAGAGAGGCTTTTGCAGAACTGGACCCAGGCAAACTGCAATGACATGGGCATAGTGCAGACTGACAATTTTTGGGAGTCTCGGACAAGATATTTTCTGGTTAGACATTCATATCCTGTCCAACTGTTCAAATCATTTACTTGGTAATACTGGGGCACTTGTAGTCCTTGGAACATTTCATCCAATTAGTTTTTCAGTCATCTGAATCAGACACTTCAATTCTGTTCTACTCCTGAATTTCTGTCTTTTTACCTGGGTTCTCTTTCAGTACCTCTCCTCTCTTTAAAGTCTAACTTGAAGCAGGCTCCTTATAAATGCCAGACCACACTGGAATATTTGGGTATTAAATCACTGTTTTAACTCTAGTCAATGTGAGGCTGATTCATTTAACCACACATTCAAAAGCAGATGAAATCTGGAGCAGATAATTTACTCCTTGTCCCTTTCCACTAATGACAATCCTGGTGTAGTGAGTTAAGGCAGACCCAGTGCTTTTCTAGTTTCTGACTAGTGACCCAGGCTTTCAGCCCCAGCGGGTCAATTGTGCAACATCTGGTATCAGTCCTCGACTTCTCACATTCCACATCAGGAACAAATGTGAAGAGGAAGAATTCTGGCTAGGAAATTCACAAATGAATATCAGACCAAAGCTGCCTCAGGCCACCATGAGAAAACCTCCAAAAGCTGTTGCGCTGTGATTGAAGCAGGCTGTAGACCTAGGAGGCTTGTAGCTCAAAGCCTACTCTTCCAAGAACTAATACCATATGCTCCAGCTTCCACCACCCATCCTGTGCTTGTAAAGCCAGGGCAGTATTCTGCTAGAAGCAGCAGCTCCCACTCACTAGAACAATCGACACCTTTTAGCCTGTGTATTACCCAAGGGAAAGTGTCTTCAGTGTAAGTTTGCTTCTGTCATTCATCTAGCTTGACTTCATCATTCTCTCCTCCTACCAGAAATCAGTGTATGCTCATCAAATACAAGGCAATTTTAATATAAACCTAAGAAAAATATGACAAAAGTAAGTCTGTTCTCTGCGTGCACATGTGTACAATGTACCCATAAACCAAATAACCAAATTTTCCACTACCTTTTTTCGAATATTATCTCATTTTGATCCTCACAATTCTTAAGTAGATGTGATTATTACCTCTACTTTATATTTGAGGAAATTGTACCTTATCTCTGTTGATTATTTTCTATTTTTCCTGTATAAAGCTTGTTTAGACATCATTGTTGCATGTGGTCAACCCCATTAGACCGTGTTCCCTGAGAGCAAGGACTCTTCTACCTTTGCATCCCCATGCTCAACACAGTGCCTTGAACACATTAGGTGATGGTTTACTGACTTCATCCCCCTCTGCCTGTGCTCACAATTCTCCCACCTTGCCTCAGTTGCTTTTTACCCTGGGACTTCCCTTAGTGCTGGGGGCCTTTTCACTTTGGAACATTCCTCCGCTATGTTGCCCCCTTCTCCCATTAGCATGTTCTTCCTGGGCATTTTGAGGATGGGCCCAGGTAGCCAGGTTTCATCCTCCTCCTCTCAGTTGTGCTTCTGACTTTTCAGACTGGCACCATGCTCTCCCCACACACAATTCCCTTTTATGTGTTGTCATTCCCCTCTTTGAGGGCAGGGACTTTTTTTTTTTTAAACTTATATTTGTATCAGGCCCTAGAGATTAGTACAATGCTTGGCACATACTAAGTGCTTAATAAACACATGTTGCCAGCCTAAGAAAGCAATCTCTTGGATCTAAACAACTAAATCAGAGTTGGACCAACGCCTTCTTGGAGATTCGGAATGAGGACCCAGTAATGTCAATGTTCTAAGAACATATGAGTCCATCTCTGGCTTAGCAGTGATATCATGTTGACTTACTTAGAGATGAGGAGAAGGGTTGAACTAGATAACCTCTAAGACTTCTGTCATCTCTAAGACTCTATAACTGTAATCTAAAGACCTTTCCTATAGTCACATAACAGAAATCACTTCTTGTCCTCAATGATTTTTTAAAAAATGAGTCAATATTCATTGAACATCCTCTGCGTACCTAGTACTGGATTAGTTCAGAGTGTCTGAGGGGAGAATACTTATAAAAGAATTGAACAATTATGGATCCTGCACTACAAAAAGTTTAAATCTAGTTGTATACAGATAGATGCTTTTTTAGAAAAGTTACTCACCCAAACAAATGGTCCAGACAATACTTGTATTTAAATATTTATTTTCATTTCACAAAAAAGCAACAGTGTATGCAGTTACACATGCCTTTCAGTCAGCTCTGGTTATATGCAAAACAATTTATTGAAGTGTAAAGAAAATAAGCCTTTCCCCCCCTTTACAAGTGAAACTAAACACAGTTGCATATACAATATCATATATACATTCTATTTTCAAAAATCTCTCACTAAAAGCAAGTTATGATACAAGCTTAGAATTTTACTAGCCAAAGCAAAGACACAAGATTTGTATTGTATACTTCTAAAGGCATTAAAATACAAAAGTATAATTCTTTTACAAGTTTCTAAGTTATTTATTCACAAAGTACTTGAAAGCTACTTTTCTATACAAGCTATAGTACTTGGCTTTATCAAGACTTAGTTGGACCAAGACAGTTATAGGATTTAATTTTCTCTCAATGTGAGTTTAGTAGGTTGATGCAAATGCTCCATGTGTATCATCATTCAATATAGTCTCATATATACAGACTCACATATATTATATATTTTATCAACGATTTGTTTCAGTGCAAATTGTGGAGCATTTTATTCAATCACACCAAAATTGATTCCTTTTGAAGTAAATATTTTAGATCAAGAACCATACAGAATTTACTAAATTACCATCATGATTAACTCAAAAAAGGTGCCCTTTTCTCCTTTATCCATGATCACATATAAATTTCTATATTTCTACTACAGCAGCAGGTTTAAGTAATAGCAAAATATAAACTAATTTTTCAACAATATAACCTGAGAGTTTAATGTGGTAAATAACATTTGTTTGCAACTTTTCCTGAAATCATATGGCATTCTTGAAGTCAATGCCTTTGGGGAAAAAAATAAAGTAATACAAACCTTTAGGACTGAATAGCATCTTAATAAATAGCAATAAAAACAAATTATGTTAAGATGCTATTAAAATGTTTACACATTCATTTCCTTTGATGTGGAATAGTAACATTTATCATATGGCAGATGAAGCAACTGTGAAATATGATACCAGAAAACTGAAAGGTAACATACATGTCTGGTGGATACATGAAAAGTATACAAAAATGTACAGTTAATGAGGCAGCCTTATTTTACATTTCAGAGTGCAATAAAAGATAACATCCTCTAAGACAGGCAACAGCAAAAATTAAATCAGAAAAAGGATGTTCTATCTAATGAAAAACATGTTGACAAAGATGGGGTTATAAATCAGGTTTGGGGGCATGGGTGAAATCCCTAGCACATAGACACAAGAGAGAAAAATCTAACATCACATCTGATATGGTACAGTTTTGAGAACCTTATACCCATCTGTATATATGATCAAAATATAGGAACACAGACAGGAAAACATCATCCAATGTGCCATACCCTGGTGTAGGCCCTTTTCATCTCAGAGTTGGATGCTCCTGGTCACCCTTCACTCACTTCAAGTCTGACCATGTTAAACCCCCCATTGAATAAACTCCAGCTGTTCTCTATCACTTCCAAGATAAAATATAAAATTCTGTTTGGTATTCAAAACCCTTCATAACTTGCACCCACTACACCCCTCAAGTCTTCTTACATCTCACTTCACCCCTCAAGCCCAATACTCTGAAAACCCATAGCACTGGACTCCTTTCACACTGGCCACCATGTATTTTCACTGGCTCTCCCTCCTGCCTGGAATTCTCTCCTTCTTTACTGCCGAATCCTTGCTTTCCTGAAGTCTCAGCTAAAATTCCACCTTCTAGAAGAAGCCTTTCCTGATTTCCTCTCTAGATTTTCTCCAATTTATCCTGCACAGAGCTTGTTTGGACTGTATTTCACCTTTTTTATGGCAACCCTAGAACTGACCACAATGCCTGGCACATAGTAGGTGCTTAGTAAATAATTGCTGACTAACTCAATTTACATACTTACATGTTACTGAAGCAACTAAAATGGCCAGATCTCCTACGTAACAATTCTCAGGAGTGTTGCATTTTTATAATCCTTTAACTGAGAACTTTTAACAGCCAATGATATTATTTTATAGGACCATATACAGCTTTGTTTTTATATTACCAGAGGATTACTCTCCCCTGAGCTTTCTTTTACTCCCCATCCAAATATACACAACTTCTAAAAATTTGCTTTGCTGAGATTTTCAATATATTTTTATTCATCACAAGAAATGATGGATATGATTTGTTTCTATAACTGATCTGTAACAAAAGCTCCCTTCATTCTTTCTAAACAGTCACTCATCTCATTTGCTCCACATCTGCTACCATTAGCAAGGACACCACCTTGGTGTAACTTCAAGCCAAGTGGCAAATATCCAACTTCAAGCAAAGAAAACTAGTGAGATTCAAAGGCTGCTTATAAAACAGGTGTACTGGGAGTAGTCAACTACATCTGTAGTCATTAGATAAACATAGCTATCTATAGTGACTGCTAAAGATTAACTAGTACCTGAAAAAAATGACTGGGGAAAAAAACAAATTATGGATGCATGTGTAACATGCATGGTCTATGTACATTTACATACACACACCACACCAAATACACCCTAGGAGGAAATAAAAGTATCTGGGACTAGGGGAAAAGAGGAAGGATACAATGCACCTGATTTCAATTCTCAGGGGAACACTAAAAACCTAGTTCAAATAGCTACAGTCCTTAAAAATCATTTATCTTCTGAAATGGATATAATTCTGCAATACTCACAAGAAAAATATATCTAAGTGCTCTGAATGTGCAATGGTTTGGCTATAGGTTACACAGTTCTTCACGGCATAATTCTAGACTTGGTGCTTTCAAAAATCTTACTCAATGGCCCTATTCTCAGTAGGCTATCAGCACCATAAATGCTTAATAAATAAATGATTGTTGACTAACTCGACTCACAATATTTACTTTCTTGAGATCCCTTTATATTATTTTCAACACTTTCAAATTATGAGTTCTATTTATCAATCTAATTCTAAATCCAGTCAGCTTCTGAAAAAAAGATTGTATAGGCTGTTCTCATTTTATTCTCTATATTTACAAAAATAGATATTAATAAATTACCATTTGGGAGGAAAATGAGTATAGGTTGGAATCTGTGATGGGGAGAATTATCATAGATTCTTGGACTAGATGAAACTCTCCAACAATGACTTTATAAATAAGCTTAATAAGATGGAAAAAGGCACTAGTTTATGATAGAAGTTTCAAAATACTTAGCAGACTAAAACATTCAATCATTTGTATGTTGAAAAAGAACACATTTTGGGCAACATATTTTTGCTTTTACCACCCTTAAGCTCCATTGCTTCAAAATGAATGAATTTTCTTCCACCATCCTCCACTCTATATGTTATGTGCCCAAATTCTATTTGGACAAGACATACACTATACTTTGATCAAGAGTCATTTACAATTTCAGCCATCAATCTGTGTGCTTATGCAAAAGCATACTTTGGCTTCTATGCCTCCATCTGCTGGGCCTCACTATTCCAGCGTCTTAGGTGAGAAAACAAAATTTAGAAGCTAAAAAGATTTAAAAACAAATGATTTTGTACAAAACTGTTCCTATTGTATTTTAATCTTGAACTCCTAGGTTTCACGTTTTAGTTTTAAAAACAGTTGTAATGTGCATGGGTTCAGAATAAACCCTAATACTTTATCAAGTATTTAGTTTGATGGATCCACAACTGAGGAATGGAAATAAACATCATGTGTAGAAGAAGTTGGCAATGGATGAAGAGAAATCTCTTCTTCCATATTACTCTCAGCACAAAGTATTTGGTTCTACTTAGAGTGCCAAAGTTAAAAAGAACAAGTAAATTTCAAAAGAAGAAACACCTTAGAGCCTGAAAATGTACTTAATATATTGTACAGCAGTATAACAAAGGTCAAGTATGGCTAAAGAATTCCTATTTCTCAATTGGAGAAGTATTATAGAAAAATATAAAACACTTCATTAATACAACATGGTAAAAAAAAATCCTCCAAAGTTTAATTTTTTTTTTCCTCCAACTTTCAAATTTAGTTTCATGAGAGTTTCTCACATTGGTTAATTTGTTCCTTACTTTTTTAAGCACAGAAGTAGGTAAAATTCCTAAATTCCCAATATCTCAACATGACAGCCTGGTATCTTACATAATGGTCAGGGTATTATGTCTTCTATTATGAAACTGATGAAGATAAATAGTGGGAAAGAAACTGTACTGGAGAAAAAGAACAGACTATCATTTCCTTTTTTAAAAGGATTATTCTATAACTTGCTTTACTTTTAAATTCAATATAAAACTATTTTAAACAAAACAAAATACAGCTTCATATGCGATCTCACATATAATTTAAAATAACAGATATTTGACTAATACCTTGATCCTACTGAATGAAAAATGTACCCTTTCCTATCATTCAACTACACACATTTTTAAAGTGCACACAAAGGGGTCTATTTTTAAAAAGAGAAAGTTTTAAAGTAAACTGTGAAAGAAACAAGAATTTGGAGAAGAGTTTTTCTCCTAAGAAGGAGTGAAACACAATAATCTAGGATTGTGTCTGCATAGTTCAAATTTTTCAGGTACAACTTCCCTTCCTTCATCTCAAAGACAGAGTCAGAATGTCATAGTTCACCTGGGAAGATGGGAAGGTTCTTTACTGTTTCCTTAAAATTAATTGTTACTTTAATCAAAAATAACAGAAAACGATGTTTAAAATTATGTACTATTTCTATAACCAGAAAAAATTCAAAGTCAAACATTTTTATAATGAGCTTCATTCTACTTCCTTTTCATACTGTCTTCCTTCCAGGTAAAAGGAGAAATATCACATGGGATGTTTTGGTTTCTAAAATGTCATGAATTAAAACTATCACGTATATATACTATATACACACTTCTTCATCAAGTCAAATAAAAATACACCAGCGAGGACAATTTAGTGAGAAAATTTCTTTAATCTGTACTGCAACTAAGGCAAT
The DNA here is from genome assembly GCA_023548195.1 of Bettongia penicillata ogilbyi. NCBI lineage: Eukaryota > Metazoa > Chordata > Mammalia > Diprotodontia > Potoroidae > Bettongia > Bettongia penicillata. The sequence goes on along the minus strand of JAJHZJ010000255.1, from coordinate 170,019 downwards.
GGAGTCAAACTTAAAAGACAGCAATATTACTAGAACGTGACATACCATTTAATGACATGTCCCTAAAATCAAACATTATGGAGTAGGTTGGGCTATTGGAGTGTATGGGAATGGTTTTCGTTTAGAGGTTTTTTTTTTTGGAGAGGGGAGGAAACTGTGTGGAAAAATCAGTAGTTAAGGAAAAAGTTAACTACAATTAACATCTGATTCAGCCTGGAGTGATTTCCTATGGCAATATACACACACACGTCCAAATGTATGAACACACACATACACACACACACATAAACAAAATCACAACAGATCCAACAATTTAGACTCTTTCATGATATTTGGCTTTCATATATAATAGATGTTTTAATATCTGTAGCACTAGGCTACTCAGCAGACAAAAATACATACAACAGCTCTATATCCTATTTATAATGAAATAAAAAATAAAAACAGTTCACTACTAATAATTTGAAGCCCAAATCAATATTAACACTTGGCTTTAATTCATTATAGTTGTATGTTTCATTATCTGGCTTCACTATGAGACATTCTGAGGTTTTACTAGGTCTCACATTCTGAACAGTGTCTATAAACCATGAAGCAACCAGGGGCTTGGCATAAGGGACACTGATAAATGAGAATTTTGCGAAGAAGAAAGCTTACATAATAGCTCTTCCCTTGTTTGACTGTGTCAATACTTTTACAATATCAAGAATCCAAACCAGTTTCAAAATGGAGTATCCTCATCCCTTTCCATTTGTGTCTTTCTAATTTAAAAATTCCTCTAGATATTTGGTGGACACAGGAGGACACAGTTCCATACAGCCTACACCCTGCCCACAGGCACTCCAGAAAACACAGACAAAATATCAAAAGGAGGTGCCCTGAGCTTACTAGAATACCTAATAGTGCAAACAGTGCTGTGGTGATGCCTGGTTTCATCCGGCTTTTGCAGAAGCAACAACAGCTTAACATTTTACAAACTTTCAGAATGGCGAACACGAAGAGATGATGTGATGTACTCTACATCCATAAAGACATATTTTTTAAGTTATTCTCCATCCACTGGATATTCAGTTGGATGATCTGAATGGCCTCCCGGACGCAACGGAGTTGTGAGGTTGCCTCTGACTGGGCTTCAAAGAATTTCTGTACCTGGAGAGTTTACATGGTCATGTTTTAAAAAACAGAGTAAAATCACACATATGAATCATTCCTCTTACAGTGGTAGTGATGGTGCAGGGGTAGAGGACTGGAAAACCTGAGGTGCTGTCATAGTTAAGTGCTACAATCCCAAACTATTTCTAAATGAACACAGTAATTTTTTTTTTTTAGAAAATAATTCTTTTTTCCTCACTTTTTTTTTTGAAAAAGAAAAAATGGAAATAATCTTCTTGGCAGTCAAAATTCATTTTGAAAAACCTATATTCCTATAAGCAAGTTCATTTATACTTATACATTTGGTTCAAGGTGTTTTTAATTCAGAATATTATTGATTCTGGAGAAGTGTAGGAAAGAAAATAAGGGACTTCAAAAGCTAAATACTATGAATTTTGTGCCCTTTATATTCTCTAACAACACAAGATATAATTATATATTATATAACATTATATTATGTATAACAACACATTATGTATGATTATATATGATAAATAATCATATTACATAATATAGAATTATCATAATTTCCCATGTAATAATGAAGTATTTTATATTTCTCTTATCATATTTATATATTAATATATTTATAGTATAAATTATATATTATACCTATACCTTCCCCCTCAAATTATTTATTACATATTTTGTATTTACTTATATATTTCTCTTCTTTGCCCCAAATGGACTGGAAGTTCCTTGAGGGGAGGCATTGTTTTATTTTTTCTTATATCCTTGATATTTGTCATAGGCCCTGGTGCATAAAAGGCACTTAATACATGCTAAGTAAATGGAAGAACCATTCTCTATGGAATTCAATTTCAATATATCTGAAGACAAAACAGAGAGGCATTGTAATGACAGTATGGGTAAACAACATCTCAACCATACTGATTCTCCTACAATTCACCTCAGTAGGAGAAAATTATTCAATCTCCTGATATTTTACATCACTAACCTCAGACAAATGTGTCTTTGTTGAAAACAGATGAGTTGTGCCAGCAACAATACTCTGAATGGTATAGGATCCTAAATGGAACCTGGTGGGGAGACACAAGCACAGTAAAAATAAGTGAAAAAAAAATGTGCTATTAAAACATTATTATTAAGTGTTATGAAAATATTCTGATTCTGCTGCAGATGCCAAAGACACAGGAATGGAATTCCTACCTCTAAGAGGTTGGCAGATAGACACACCTAAGCTTCACTAAAACAGAGAGCTCCTGATAAAATGTAAATCCACTGAACTAACACATTCTATACCTCCACAAAGAATCTACATGAACCTTCCAAAAACATATAGCACACTGGGCAAGGTGGAGCATTCTTAAGTCATTCATTTACAACACTAAGCACAAAGGAGCTAGCTGCCTTTTCAACAGGCATAGCAGCACCATGGTAGTCAATGAGCCACCTATAAGTATACCACTTGCAATCCTGCAAATGAAGTCGTGTCTAAGACAGAAATGATTATTTCATAAAGATGCAGTATCCTAATAAAATATCACAGATCAAAACTTTCTATTTAAAACATTTTTGTTTATCCATAAAGCTAAATTTCAGACTCCTGTGGAAGCTGTGAACTGGGTACCTTTATTATAGACCAAAGAATCACAGTTATCTCAAGTTAATTAATACTTCTTCGAACGACTTACTTCTGTACTAGCCTATTCCAGTTCTCCTTGACAAAGTCCCATGCCAATAAATGTCCGGCAAAATTCTGGCCAACAGTTTTAATGATGATGGACAACTTTTGTGGTCGGATGATATCTCCATCAAGACTAGCTTTCAATAACCTACAGAACAAAGCAGATTTAGCCCCCTTAAATAATTCATAGTTAAACTTCTTACTGAACCAACAAATCCCAAGTTCAAATTAGGTGTTGTGATAAAAGTCTCTTAGTAATTACTGTTAAATCATGGGGAAAAACATGAGTATAATTATTTAGCCTGTAATTGATGATCAGAATTCAAGTTGCCTTAGTTTAAAATATTCAAAGGATCAAATCAACCAGATAAGCATCACATATAAGCCAAGATTTTACATATGGCTGTATCTGAACCAAGGACTATGAAAAAGAAATTCAAGTGTAACAAATGTAGAACTCAATTTAGAACTTGGGCTTCCTTATCCACCACTTTTTGATAAATGCTTACTGGTCTATAAAATTTCACCTAACTAAACGTCCTGGCTTCTTCATAGCTATCAACTTAAATAACTTCTTAAAACTTCTCCCTATATCTTGTTTACTTCTTTTAGTTTTGGCACTTTCCTTCTTCTGGCTCCTGATTCCTTTAAATTGACCCACAGAGACCCTCTGTACTGAGAGGCAGAGCACAGGAGAGTGGTCCAAGGGAGAGAATTTAGATACTTGACTGGTTCTTCAATTCAGAAACACTATCTTAGACAGTTCTTGTGAATTATAAATAGATAAAATATCTGACTATCTAGTAGCTGCCAGGTCTTTTTAAATGAATCTGTGTTAATGAGTATAATAGTTGTCTATTCAAATACAACAAAATTATTTGACCTCTGCACCTAAGTCACACAAATATATAAACATACATACATACACTTATACACACACCACTGTTGTTGACTGTTTGAGTATGTGGAATAAAATCTAAGCTATCAATATTCTTTGGCTGCCATTGTAGGTATGTGGCTTTGCCTACAAAATAGACTGTATACTTTGTAGATGAAGAAACAAAGAATACATTCTTGGTGGCAAAACTCTCATCCAACAATGCTCAGATTCAAATCAATTTAGGTTAAAGCATATGTGTGTGTACATCATATATGTCTATGTATAAATAAATGGAAAAAAAAAGTGCTACCAAAACATTATTATTGCTTATGAAAATATTCTGATTCTGCTGTGAATGCCAAAGACACAAGAATGGAATTCCTACCTCTAAGAGGTCAACAGACAGACACATCTAAGCTTTACTAAAACAGAGAGATGCTGATAAATTGTCCAAGCTGTTTGGTGTCAAGGCTTAAATTAAATGAAAATAAAATGTTTTGACTAATGTGGAAATTTGTTTAACATGACTGCATAACTTATATTAGATTGCTTGCTGTTTGAGGAAGGGAGGGAGAAAAACGCAAAAAACTAAGGTTGAAAACTATCCTTACATGTAATTGCAAAAAATAAAATACTATTTACAAAAAAAAATGTTTTGTAGGTCTGTTATCAGTTCAACCCAAGAGAAGCCTTTGCAATGTTGCACAGGGATGACTAGGGCTCCTCAAGAATATTATCAAGGTAAACCCAAGCAAAATTATGAAGTAGGAGAAATCCATCTTTGGCATCCTTCCATCTCCCCTTTCTGTGCTTTCCTTTCAATTCCTAGCGTCCTGCCGTCCCCCAAGCAAAAAATTCATATTAATATATCAGTTTAAATTTAACAAAGGAGGACTGGGTCTAGAGTCAGAAGACCTGAATTCAAATCTGGTCTCAGACACTTATTAGCTATGTGATCTCAAGCAAATAACTTAACGTCTGCCTGCCTCAGCTTCCTCAATTGTAAAATGAGGATAATGAGAGCACCTTCCTCCCAGGGTTGTTGTAAGGATCAAATGAGATAATACTTGTAAAGTGCTTAACACAGTGCTTAGCACACACCAGGTGCTTAATGAAGCACCTCCTTCCAACAATGCTATGAGGTACTCATATTATCCACATTTTATAGATGAAGAAACTAAGGCCCACTTAAGTGACTAAGGAACTAAAATGACATTTCCAAGGTCACAAAGCTGCTAATGTCAAGGCAGTGATCTGACTTAGGCTTTCCTGACTCCAATTCCAGTTCTTCTTTGGTTGCCTGCAGCCCCTTAGCATAGTACTTTACATACTCCAGCCTTCTTTGGCAGGGACACAGCCTCCAAAATATTCTGTCTTTTATATGCCTAGTTCCCCAACAGATCCTATTCTCTAGAGCCTTGCTATAAGTTGGCTAATAAGGAGGAAAGATATTAAAAGAATGATAATGGGTCATCCTGTTCTCTGGGTATTTTGCTTTTTAGAAAATGATGCCTAAACAAGGTAGGCTTTAACCTCAAAATAATAACCCTCTAATGGCAGACTAGAGACACTATGGCCAATAAATGGTGAGCAAGGCTGCTTTGCTAAGAAGCAAGGGAGACTTTCAAGCACATGCCCTCTCTGCCATGCCAGTATACTCACTATACAGGAGACTGCTCATTCTGCCTGTGTGAGGGAGGACCATTTGTCCCTCACCTTCAGCATATCTGAAAAGCCCCCTAAGATACTGAGTAAACTGTGTAAGACAGGCCAACTTACAAAGTTAAGAAATCATTCATAATGGTAAAAGACAATTTATAAACAGGGTAAGATTCAAAATGTCTGTTTCCCAATTCTTTGAGGATTTCTTACCAGTGAAGTTTCCGTACATCCTCTGAGCTGGCAAGAGCTTCAAGGATTTTGTGTCTTTCAGCTTCTGATTCTGAAGAGCCATACTTTTCAAACAAGAATGTCCAGCCTGCCTCAGTTTTTGCTCCCACTTTGAACACCACTGGCATGACATCCGTTGGCAGGCTAAAAGAGAGAGAAAGAGGGAAAAACAGCCACAAATGAGAAACGAGCACACAGAGATCAACAGTCAAGCTGAGACCTTCTTGGAAGGAGGACATTCCAGGCAGGGGAACTTTATCTCAAGCATCAAATGGAGGCAGAGAGATTTCTACTATGGGAGGCAAAGGAGAAGGTCCAAATCACAGAACACACACCAGCTTAAACACTTCTTAGAGATATAAATCACACATTGATAAAAGACAGTCTAGGGAAGAAACGATGGCTAATAGTATGTTTTCTCTTGATTTACATGGTGTGAATACTGAAAGCAGCAGCTTTTGTCTGTGATGAGTCTTTACATTCCAATTCTATTTTTTCTCTCCCCTGATAACCAGAAACAAGTCAATCTTTCAGCTGAGAAAAATATCCAGCTATCTGAAAATAGCCACTAGTGGTAAATTTGGCCTACTATCAGAAGGATGCCTTCTCCTTCTTATCAAAAGGCTGAAAACGCAGAGATGCTTGCCTGATTCAGACTCAGGCTCAGATTGCACCCACTAACACAAACTGCCACAGAAAACCACCAAAAGAAAGAAACTGAACACCACTCCTAGCTTTGCTACATAGACAGATAAGCAAAATCATCACTTCCTTTCAATAAGGGTTTTTTTTTGTTTTTATTTTTTGTTTTTTTTTACTGGGTAAAAATGAGGGAGAAAGGACAAGGTCATAACAGTAGAAAAACATACGTCACCTTTTAGTACCATTGGAATCTACCCATTCTTGAAACAACTTCATGGCCTCGGTATTACAGTTCTCCAGATGATGGGTACAGGCAAAGTCTAGCAGGATTGACCGAAGTTCTCTCTTTGACAGGCTCCCCTCATCGGTCCAAGTTTGTTGTTGGATTTGATGCTGAAGCAATTTTGCCACCCTGGTCTAAAGACAGTATTAAAGGGAACTATAGGAAAATCATCAATCAATAAGCATTTATTAAAATCTCACTGTGTTAGGCATTGTGCTAACACTGGGAATACGAAGTAAGGCAAAAATAGTCTGCCCTCAAGCTTACATTCCAATGAGGGAGACAATATGTCCCTGTACAAGGTTGATAAAAGATACAGACAGAGCAGGATGGAGTCACCTTAGATAGTTAAGCAGATAATGTCTTAGTAAAACTTTATCACCAAGATCACTCAAAAGGAAAGGGAAAACAAAAACCATTATGCAAAGGTATGTTAATACCAACTGATTTTTTTTTAATACCTTAAGCTAAATGTATTTTTCCAGTTTATCTTAAAACTGCTGAGTGATACTGCTGCCCCAGAAGAACTGACTGTGACAGAACTGGTCTGAACCGCAGCAACATCCTCCATGCAGGTGAGGGATGGAAAAATGACGGTTCTTTTTTTTTACAGATGCACTATTAAGTGTTCAGGTATTATCCAATCAATGTGCAAAAGCAGCTTTGGCAGCCTCTTAGGTCCCTCCTGGTTCTGCGACCATGAGGACTTATGAATATCTGGAGAAGGAGTCTGGAATAGTAGAAAAAACACTGGATCTGGAATCAGAGAAGCCCATTTCAAAGCCTGTCTATGTTACTTACTAGAAGTCACAGCAAATCCCTGATTCTCAGTTTCTCCACCTGTAAAGAAAGTTCTAAGGTCCTTTCCACTGCTAATATTCTGAAAACTTATAATATTTAATGTTTACATATAAGGAAGTTAAGGGGAACCATTCTTCCTAATTTCCCACTTGCCCATATAAACTGAAAAAGATAGAAAAAGGAGGGGAAAGGAGAGGTAGATTTATGAGATTTTAAAAGATGAATAAAATAAGGTGTTCCTGTTCTTATCTGCTCTTTGCTTCTGTCCCAAATGATTTCTAAAAATGATGTAATAGAGGATAGCTGAATGAAATAGAAAGCAATAATCCAATATGTTGCTCACAAGAAACACACTGGAACCATAAAGTTTCACAGAGTTCAAATAAAGAGCTTTGGCTGAAATAAAGACTTAAGAACTCTGATCAATTCACTGGTCAACAATGATTCCAGAGGTCAGCTGATGAAACACACTACCTGCTTCCTGACAGAAAGAATGAGATATATATTTTTGGACATGGTCAGGGTAATTGACCAAATATATGTGTTATACATGTGTGTTACTGACCGTGACATAGGGATATCATTTTGGTCATCTTTGAGCACAAAGGACAACCACCAACCATATGTGTTACAAAAGTTTGTTTTTTTAATGAGAAGGGGGGAAGGAGAGAAAATTAACATTTTTCTAATTGAAAATAGTCATTGACTATTCGATAAAAAATTGACAAAATTGACAAAAATATATAACAAGAGTTACACTAAAATCAAAATGATGGACAAAGTAGCTTATATGTAGAAATATGTACAGACTGTACATATTTTGTTTGAGAATAAATAATTCAACCAATTAATCAAGGACCTGTGATTTCATTGTAGGAAACTTTACTCAGACTATATACTGTTTACAATAGCAGATAAGCTATAGAGTGATAATTTTCCCATGGTCACAAAACTAATAATTGTCTCTGAACCTGGGTGTCCTCAATTCCACGCCAGGTTACCTCAAAAGAGAAAAGATTAGGGGCAGCTAGGTGGTGCAGTGGATAAAGCACCAGCCCTGGAACCAGTACCTGAGTTCAAATCTGGGCTCAGACATTAGCTGTGTGAATCTGGGCAAGTCATTTAACCCCAATTGCCTCCCCACACCAAAAAAAAAAAAAAAAAAAAAATTGTTTTAAAAAAATAGAAAGGATTCTTTTTTTAAATTCTTCTACATTCGTTCTAGATGATGACTATTCCTGGAGACTGGGTCTCCTATGACTGTAGAAACCATTTATTCCTGTAGATATTAGAAAAAGAAGCTTTTAGTCTAATGTATTCCTCGACAGGAGTAGAAACAAGTTTGAAGTTTTTAGAACTGGAAGGTAGTTGGAATCTGGAAGGTCTTGGTCCCATGACTAAGTCCTAAAACTTATAGACTGAAAAAAAAGCACACTTCTTCACTGAGACATAAAAGTTCAAGTGTATATAAATTAAAAACATTAAACTAGGTTTTTAATTTATACATCTGTATTTTGGACAAAATCACCTATTCCATTCTAGTGACAGGTGAAGTATGTTTGGTTAACTTTGAAAAGAGAACATTATTACTAATTTGGTTAGTTTACCTTTTTTCCCCTTTTCCTCTTTACCCCCTCCCAGTAAAACAATGAAAATGACTTCTACTGTGGAAGTATTTTCAAACTGAAAGCTCTCAGAGTTGGTAGTGGTGACTGACCAATACTGTCAAATGAAATATGCATTTCCAAATGTTACTAGAATGATGAGACACATTCTACAGGCAGTCAGGTGACACGGCGACTAGAGTACTAGGTCTGGAGCCAGGAAGACTCATCTTCATGAGTTCAAATCTGGTCGCAGACACTTATTGGCTGCATGACCCTGGTCAAGTCACTTGATCCTATTTGCTTCAGTTTCCCTAGCTGTAGAATGGGGATAATAATAGCACGTATCTCCCTGGGTTGCTGAGAGGATCAAATGAAATATCTGTAAAGAGCTTAGAACAGTGCCTGGCACTAAGTGCTAAATAAATGCTTATTCCTTTCTTCATTTTGATGGTCTGAGATTCTGCCAAGAGCATACATTTTGCAACAAAACAGGCAACAGCCTCTCTAATTCTTTTTAATTTTCACCGACCTCAGAACACTCCATCTTCTACAGCATTTAGGGGAAAAAAACTGGACAACCATTAGAAATATACTAAACCGGGGGGCGGAGCCAAGATGGTGGAGTAGAAGGATGCACGTTTACGAGCTCCGAAACCAAAGCCCATAGAATTAATGTAAAAAGAGTCCCCCACAACTTCTGGGTCAATACAAGGTGTGCAGAAACAGAGTGGAAGAGATTTCCGTTCCAGGGAGCCCTGGAGACCCATCCCCAGGGTCCGTCGCACCCCGGAAAGTGGACCCCACCCCCAGCGCTGCCCTGGCCACGGCCCCAGAGAGGCTGATCCGAGCAGGCTTCAGAGACGGAACCTCCGGCAGCCGGGAAAGTCCCTCCGCCCACAGAAGCTACAGGTCAGTGAGAGAGAAGGTCGGGCTGGAGGAGAGGGGGAGCAGGGCGTCTCCGTGACTTGGGCCCCCTTGGGAGGAAGCGGCGGCAGCAGAGACAGGGGCAGGAAGCGGCGGAGGCAGAGGTGTGGGCGGCGGCTGAGGCGGCAGCGGACCGGGACTCAGGAATCCCCCAGCAGCAGGCAGGATCTTCATTACGAAAGATTCCTGCATAAAACCTGAGGGAGCTGAGCCTGGGAGACGGCCCTGCCCCCACCCCGCTCTATTACTGAAGGCTTCTGCTTAAAGCCCCCGAGGGAACTGAGCCTGGGAGGCGGGCCCCCCACCCCGCCCCCACCCACTCCATTCCTGAAAATCTCTACATAAAGCCCCTGAGGGATCTGAGCCTGGGAGGCGGCCCTGCCCCCACCCCAGCACCTGAACTAAAGCTCACTGATTGACAGCCGGCAGGAGGAAAGCCCATTTAAATCTAAGAGGCCAAGCACTAGCTGGGCGGATCCAGGCGGGGGTGGAAAGGAATCTCAGAAGTCAAGTAACTGGCTGGGAAAATGCCTAGAAAAGGGAAGAAAAATAAGACTTTAGAGAGTTTTTTCCAACAAATGCAAATGATCCCGACCTTCGGATCTGATGGCGAGGATGTCCTCGCCATCAGGGAAAGACGTGGAGGGCGGGGCCTCAGTACCCCAGACACCCCAGGGGGGTGGCGGGTGGGCTCAGGCCCTGGAACAGCTCAAAAAGGATTTTGAAAAGCAAGTTAGACAGGTGGAGGAAAAACTGGGAAGAGAAATGTCAGAGATGCAAGAAAAGTATGAAAAACGGGTCAATACCTTGGTAAAGGAGACCCAAAAAAATGCTGAGGAAATTAACACCTTGAAAAATAGGCTCACTCAATTGGCAAAGGAGGTTCAAAAAGCCAATGAGGAGAAGAATGCTTTCAAAAGCAGAATGAGCCAAATGGAAAAAGAGGCTCAAAAGCTCACTGAATTTAATAGTTCTCTCAAAATTAGATTGGAACAGATGGAGTCTAATGACTTTATGAGAAACCAAGAAATCACCAAACAAAACCAAAAGAACGAAAAAATGGAAGAGAATGTGAAATATCTCATGGGAAAAACAACTGACCTGGAAAATAGATCCAGGAGAGACAATTTAAAAATTATGGGACTACCTGAAACTCATGATCAAAAAAAGAGCCTAGACATCATCTTCCATGAAATTATCAAGGAAAACTGCCCTGACATTCTAGAACCAGAGGGCAAAATAAGTATTGAAAGAATCCATCGATCACCACCTGAAAGAGATCCAAAAAGAGAAACTCCTAGGAACATTGTGGCCAAATTCCAGAACTCCCAGCTCAAGGAAAAAATCTTGCAAGCAGCTAGAAAGAAACAATTCCAGTACTGTGGAAATACAATAAGGATAACCCAAGATCTAGCAGCTTCTACATTAAGGGATTGAAGGGCGTGGAATAGGATATTCCAGAAGGCAAAGGAACTAGGACTCAAACCAAGAATCACCTACCCAGCTAAACTGAGTATAATACTTCAAGGGAAAATATGGTCTTTCAATGAAACAGAGGACTTTCAATCATTCTTAATGAAAAGAGCTGAAAAGAAAATCTGACTTTCAAACACAAGAATGAGAAGAAGCATGAAAAAGGAAACAGCAAAGAAAAGTCAGAAGGGACTTACCAGAAGTGAACTGTTTACATTCATACAGGGAAAGACAATATTTCTAACTCTTAAAACTTTTCAGTGTCTGGGTAGTTGGTGGGACCACACATACACATGTACACGCATGCACACACATACAGAGATAGAGAGCACAGATTGAACTGAATAGGATGGGACCATACCTTAAAAGAAACTAAGGTAAATGGTGAGAGAGAAATGTAGGGGGAGGAAAGAGAGGGAAAGGGAAGGGGGTAACTATATGTCATTTAAGAGGCAGGTAGGAGTTTTTCTTAGTGGAGGGATAAAGAGGAGAGCTGAGAAAAAAAAAAAAACAAAACAAGAAGTTTACCCTCATCACATCTGACTAAACGAAGGAGTGAAATGCACACTCATTTTGGTATGAAAACCTATCTTACAGTATAAGAAAGTGGGGGAGAAGGAGATATTGCAAGGAGGGGGATAATGGAGGGGAGGGCAAAGGGAGGAGGGAGCAATTTGAAGTCAACACTTGGGGAGGGACAGGATCAAGAGACAGAAGAGAAACAATGAGGGGCAGGTTAGGAGGGATGGTAATCCAGTTAGTCTTACACAACACGACTATCAGGGAGGTCATTGGCAAAACTACACAGATATGGCCTATATTGAATTGCCTGCCGTCTCAAAGGGAATGGGTGGGGAGAATTTGGAACTCAAAGTTTTAGGAACAACTGTTTAGTATTGTTGTTGCAACTAGGAAAGAAGACATACAGTTAATGAGGAATAGAAAGTCATCTGGCCCTACAGGAGAAAAGAGAAGATGGAGACAAGAGAAGGGAGGGATGACAGAAGAGAGGGCAGATTGGAGATAGGGAAAATTAGATTGCTTGGGGTATTGGGATGGGGGGAGGGGATAAAAGGGGAGAAAATTTGGAACCCAAAAATTTGTGAAAATGAATGTAAAAAATTAAATAAAATTAAAAAAAAAAAAGAAATATACTAAGCCATGAAATAAACAAACCTGAAAATAAATAGGCTTGGCTTAGATGGGGCCATCAATTTTCAGAAACTGGTAAAGATATAAGTAGATGTTAATGAAAGCAAAAATATCTGATACTGCCAAGTCAAAAAATGAGATTTAACAGAAAATCTATGGAACAAAATTCCAGCCTGGTTCTAATTTTATTCTTTGTTCTATTTTCCAATTCATATAAATTGCTAATGATGCATGCTAAACAGGCATACATGAAGCTATCCTTAATCAGGGGACTAGCTGGGAAGAGGTTTTTGCCAGTGCGGTCATCCTTTGGAGCCAAAGAAGTCTATACAATCAGAGAAAAGATGACATGACTTGCACTTGACTTTGTTCTTTTGAGCGAGGGATGGCTGTGCAGGTCACCAGCCTCACTTCTCCTCCAGTCATCTGAGTCCAGTGACCAGATCAGGATGACTGGAGGTGACTCAGGACGAGACAATTAGGGTTAAGTGACTTGCCCAAAGTCACTCAGCTAGTGAGTGTCAAGTGTCTGAGGTGAGATTTGAACTCAGGTCGTCCTGACTCCTGCACTGGTGCTCTACCCACTGCACCACCTAGCTGCTTCTATTCCTATATTCAATAGGAGTTCACATCTTTTATAATATGCAACTGACTGAAAGATGAAGAAAACATTACGATCCTTCTATGCTTACTATTTATTGACTATAAAAATGCTTTTAATTTGGTAAAGATGCTGCCTTAAAGGCTCTCATATCACAAGGTATCTCACCCACATATGTATATAAGTATTGTTGTTCGGTTGCTTCAGTTGTGTCCAACTATGTGACCCCATTTGGGGTTTTCTTGGCAAAGATACTGGAATAGTTTGCCATTTCCTTCTCCAGTTCATTTTACAGAGGAGAAAACTGAGGCAAACAGGGTTGGATGACTTGCCCAATGTCACATAGCTAGTAAGTGTCTGAGGTCAGATTTGAACTCAGATATTCCTGACTCCAGGCCCAGTTGCTCTGACCACCGTGACACCCAGCTGCCCCATATACGTAAGTATATACACACACATCAAATCTAAATCTGTTTAATGAAAACAGTTATTGCTCTGATGGTCAATTATATAATTTCAACTTGAATAAAAGTTATACAAAATTCTTAGAAGAAAATTGTATTTAATGTCTCTCTGATTTTTAAAATCATGTCATGGAAGAGATTCAAGGCAGAGTTCAATTTGAAGGGGGATTTCCTATAGATGGTGAAGCTCTCTAGGGGCTATTTTGCAGAGGACATTATGTTGCCTGCATCAAATCCCAGAGAAATGCAATCTCCCTGACACCCAAAATCACTTTAAAAAGTTTGACCTAATTATTTACACAGGAATAACAAATATCCATTATCTAGATTATGTACATGCAGTTACAGAGCTTAGCTGCTGTATGTATGCTGTATAAACTTGTATAGACACTGGAAATGGATGTATTGGACATAGAATTAAACAGGAGAAGCCCAAACTGAATTGCCAACAGGAAATTGCACAGCTACATTAATGATCCCATAATACTATGTAAAACAATGGCTTACATTTTTAAAATCAATATTTTCTTGTTGTATGGCTGGGATGCCATGGATAATTATTTACTCCCTGAAAAAATAAAACAAATCTCATTCAGAAGAAAATGGAGAGAGGCATGGTGGGGTATGAGTATGTTGCTACATATAACAAATAAGGCACTATGAAGAACTGAAATAAGAGACATTACTTTAAAAATGTATAACTGAAAAAGAGATGACAGGGTGACCACATGGTGAAAGCTGGTGACGCATAGCCAGATGCTACACTGGTATCCTTGGAATATCAAGAATAGATGAGGAAAGCCTGCAGCCCATTTGGTGGACCCATGGGAGAGCATGGACAGGTGTTAAGGAGGTTGGGAGCCATGACTGGATGGCAATCTGAACTCTTGGATAGAAGATCCAGATCAATGATATCACAGACCACGTGAATACTTATGTATGGAGCAGAGTGACTGAAATATTTTTAAATCTTGCTCCAACCCCAGCAACTTTTCTGAACATATGAACCTCCCTCATATGCCTGAAACTGTGGTGGCCACAAAAGGCACAATCATTTTCTTCCTCATGCTGGTAGCTTTCATCTACTTGTCATCAACTGGTGAAAAGTAAGAACTTTTAGACTTCTTAACATACAGCACCTTTTACCTTTAGAGATTGTAGAATATAAGAGTTCAAGAGAACCTCAGAGGCCAACTTATTGATGGCCAATTTGATATAAAATTTGCCCAAACTCAAGACATTAAAATGAAGCAAAAGCCAGAGCTCCTGACTTCCAATTTAGTCCCAAATTCTTTCCATTATATCATGACATTTCTTCTCATTTGTTATGTCAATTTAATTAGTAATCATTTTTTTCCCAAATAAATACTTTAATCTTGCTGTCAAATATTAGCAAAATTACAATATATTTTTGTTCCTAAATTAGCAAAGGTTATTTTAGATCTATATGAGGATCTATATGAGGATCTATCTATACAGAGTGGGTGCTTATTAATATGTCATTTTTTCAGTGCTTTAAAAACACAAATTTTAATTTTTTCCTATGAGACCAATGGTGGTTGAAGGCAGGAATATGAGAACCAACCTTCAGGGTTTTGGCAATTCTCTCTTTTCACAGCAAACAATTAAACAGTTGTTGGTGCTTTTCTACAGTTCTCAGACGTGGAATATCAATACTCTGCTTTTCTAACTTTAAGGTGCACATGGTTGGCTGTAGATCCTTCACAGCTGCATTGTGTCAAATAAGCCCAGAATAGCAGCAACTATAATTTATGCTGTCTTTTTTTTTTTTAATGAGAAAAAGTGTCAGAATAACACACAAAGCTAAAAACTCACATCTTGATTTACTGTTTTAATTTTGACTAGCCTTATGCTGGCATGCCCAAAGAATTCTTTCTGGGGTCAAATGGGTGTTTTTACCCCTTTAAGATGATAGCTTTCCAGCTTCCCCAAGGAAGTGGCTTTTGCTCTGTACCTCACAAAATGGAAAAGTTGATTATTTAGGATTCATACTTAACCCAAAGTCAGATCTATCCTATGTATTAAACTAGGTAGGTCACAAGCAGACCTAAAGCCTCATCATTATGGGCTGTTTTGGTTATAGATAATGAAGTAAAACTGGACTGATTTTAATCCACAAATACGATGTGAAACTAACAGGCAGCAGTTAGCCCAAGCCATTCCTAGAGAGACCTTCTTCTCCTGACCTCCCTCCAAGACTTTAGCACAAAAATAGTAATCCACATGTTTTAGATGGGAATTCTGAGAGAAATCTGCCTAATAGCTATATACTGCAAAAGTAACAGTCATCAAAACTATTTTCTTTTTTAGAAGGAAAGCAGAAAATTGGGGAAAGTTTTTCCTGACAGTTTATCAGATAAAAATCTCATACCTAAAATACATAAAGCACTCTATCAATGAGTCATTCCCAACTGACAAATGATCAAAGGATATGAACAGGCAGGTGTCCAATGAAGAAATCAAAACAATTTACAGTCATATAAAAATGATCTAAATCATTACTGATAAGAGAAATGCAGATTAAAACAATCTTGAGATATTTTACACCTAACAAATTGGCTAAAAATGACTGAAGGGAAAAGTGACAAATGTTGGAGGGGATGTGGAAAACTTGGGACACTAATTCACTGTTGGTGGAATTGTGAACTGATTCAACCATTTTGGAGAGCAATCTGGAATTATGCCTAAAGTTATTAAGCTGCTTTTGACCTAGCAATAATCTTACTTGGTCTATTTCCAAAGATAATTAGGGAAAAAGGAAAAGAACCTCTGTGTTCTAAAATGTTTACAGCAGCTCTCTTTGTGGTGGAAAAGAACTGGAAATTGCAGGGATGTCCATCAGTTGGGGAATGGCTAAACAACCTGTGGTACATGACTCGGATGGAATACTACTGTGCTATAAGAAACGATGAGCTCAGTAATCTTAGAAAGACATGGAAAGACTTGCATGAAATAATAAAGAACGAAATGAGTAGAACCAAAACACTATATGTAGTTACAAGCAATATAGTTTTAAGAACAACTCTGAGAGAATAAGTCATTTTGACTATTATAAATACCCAAATTAATGAGGGGTGGAGTCAAGATGACAGAGGGAAAGCAGGGAATTCTCTGAGCTCTGCTTCAAAGACCTGCAAATACTTGTAAAAAAATGATTCTAAACAAATTCTAGAGCTACAGAATCTACAAAATGATAGAGTGAAACAAATCCTCAGCCCAAGACAACTTTGAAAGTCGACAGGAAGGGTCTTTTGCGTTAGGCAGGGAGTGGAACACAATGTGGTGTGGGCCACACTGGCACAGACGAGCTAGAGAAAGCCTCAGGTGACTGAATCATTGGCAACAGTAGTAGTTTCCAGATTTCTCAACCCACAAATGTCAAAAAGTGGGAGTGGGAAAACTGCATGACCTAGGTGGAGCATAGGGTCTGGCCCCATCCCTGGGGGTGGGGGTGGCTGGCAGCAGCAACAGAGGCTGCTTCCAGAGCTCTGGACCCATAGACAGTGGGGAATCAAATGGATGATACCAAATCCCTAAAGCATGGGACAGTACCCTCACCCCTACCCCTACCCTGAAAGCAGAGTACTACCTTGACAAAAAGTTCGAAACTCAAGTGTTTGGCTAAAAGATGAGTAAATACTGTGAAAGAACTCAGACTATAGAATCTTACTTGGCAACAAGGAAGATCAGGGCATACAACCAGAGGAGGTCAGCAGAGTCAAAGCTCCTACATCAAAAGCTTCCAAGAGGAATATGAAGTGATTGCAGGCTATGGAAGAGCTCAAAAAGTATTGTGAAAATCAAGTAAGAAGTAGAGGAAAAATTGGGATAAGAAATGAGAGTGATGCAAGAAAATCATGAAAATCGAGTCAACAGCTTGTTAAAGGAAACCCAAAAAATAGGTCATATCATAGACAAATTAAGAGACAAAAGGAGGTACTTTCCACAACTTAAGATAGGGGAAGAATTTTGCATTAAACAAGGGATAGAGAGGATGACAGGAGACAAAATGGACAATTTTGTGTACGTATAACTGAATTTTTTTTTCTCAAAAAAAAAATGACTCAGACAGGAAACAAGTGGGAAAATGTTTTTGTAGCAAACTTCTAATAAAAGTCTGCAACCCATAACATATAGGGAATTGACACAAATATACAAGATCAAGAAGTAATCTCAATAGGTAAACAGTCAAAGGAACTGGAAGCTCTCAATGGAAGAAATCCATATAATTAATAACCGTATGGATTAATGCTCCAAATAACTAATAATAAGAGAAATACAAATTAAAATGACTCTGAGGTTCTATGTCACACTTACCAGACTGGCAAAAGTGATAAAAAAAAAGGAAGAGACAATCATTGCCAGGGGACTGTAAGAAGACATGAACACTAATGTACTGAAGTAGTACACTGTTACAACCAGGTTAGAAAACAATTTGGAACTATGCCCAAGAAGCAGCTCTCAACCCCACCCTAAAAGTACAAACAACACACTTTTAGGTTTATTTACATTTCCTCTATCACTTTCTAAAGTCTAGATAATTAACAGAACAATGAACCAAGTCCTGAATTGTAGTGTTTTCCAATTTCCAAAGTAAAAATCTAATGATTAGCTCTCACCAGCTGTTCTGAGTTGGTTCCAGTATACCACTGCTAAGAAGTCACTAAACTGTGTATATATTCCAATAATATACTCCAGGAATATACCCAAAGTGATCAAAGAGAAAAAGATCCATCTGCACAAAAATATTTATCTAAGCCACTTTTAGTTACTCAAAGGTATCCGTCAGTTGAGACAGGGCTGAACAAATTAGACTATATGAATGCAACGTAATATTACTCTTCTATAATAAGAAAGCACTAAAAGGATGGATTCAGAGAACCCTGGGAATATGCATGTGAAATAATGAAGAGTGAAGTGAACAGAACCAGGAGAACTATTGCTACAATGTCCATAACACTGTACAGAAAAACAACTTTGAAAGACTTAAGAATTCTGATCAATGGAATGTCCAACCATGACACCAAAAGATACGATGAGATGAGCCTCTCACCTCTTGGTGGACAGATAACAGACTGTGGGTGCAGAAGGAGACATCTATTTTTAGACATGACCAGTACAATATGAATATAGTTTGCCTGATTATACTTATTTGCTACAAGGGGGAGCTCTGGGGGAGTAGTGATAAAGCTACCCTCCTCCCAGAAGAAAGAAAAAATTAAAAAGTGGGGGAAAAAAACACTTGGAAAGCAAAAGGACAGAGCCTAACAGGGCAATGTTTGTATTAACCACAATATATTTTTTCATACAGAGATAAACTTATATCTGTATATTTATATTTTTAAAAGTTGTACGTAATAGAACAAAAAATACAAGGCAATTGAGAAGAATCATTGTGTAGTTTTGACTGCCAAGACAATTTCATTCCTGGCCCTTCTCAAATCTCTTTTCTCAATGAAAATTTCACAACTATTAACCTGAGGAAAATTTAATTTGATTAAGTGAATCACAATCAATTATTGCCAGAAAGGAGGAGCACACTAGGGTCTAAAATTAAAGTGCAGAGACAAGTAAAGCTACAGAAAATGCAAACGTACCACCGTTCTTCTGGCCAGCTCTATCTCTCCAACTTTTTCCAGCAGGTCATAGATGAGATCAGTTTGGAAGAGGGCTTCAGTGATGGGTGCAGTGTGAGTTTCATTTCCAAGGTAATCAATCAGATCAAAGGCCTTTTTTAGAGACACCTTTCCTAGGCTAAAGCATAGCAAAGAGGGGAAAATCAGGAAACAAACCAATTATGTGAAGTTTAAATTCAGTCATGGCATCTAGGAAAAAGTAAGTTTAAATTTTGTTGATTAAGTTTAGGTAAGGATAAAGATGAAAATGTATTTCACAAGGAAGGTGAAAACAATGATAGCAGTTAATTTTTGAACCAATAAATCACTTGAAAATAGCTGCTCCTGTGGGAAAAGTATTAAATGTTATTAGAGTAGGGAGAGGACTGATTTCAATTTAGACCTTCTGGAGAGAGGTAGGAGAGATAAGCAATATTATTTTTTCCTTTTGGCATACATTTTTTGGACTTTTTCACAAAGCTGTTAAGATGTTTTACAGAACTCATATTTCAGAAAAGATTTTACAGTAATGGGGGGAGTTATGCTCATAATGGAGAACCACAGAAGTGAGAAAACATTATTCAATATAAAGGAAAATAAATGGTGATTGACAGCTGTCTAAGCACCTCCCCAAACAACACCCTCCCCCTGCTTTTCAGTTGAAGGTCCATCAGAAATAGAAGAACAAAATACATATTTGTGTACTAAATTTTGGAGCTGAATAAGACTTTTACCCTAGGACCCACATTTAAACGTGAGTAAAATGAGTTTCCAAAAGGTAGAAAGATTTATTCAAGCCATTTCCCTGCTGAAAAAAATCTGCAATGGTTTCACTACTGTCTACAGGATCAAAGCTTTCCTTAATTTGGCATGGCCCTATCTAGTTACTTTTGTTTTTCCTAAGACCTCCATACCCCAAAATAAATACTTTTTGCCCCAGTCTCTCCAGTGTCTCCTGACTATTCTCCATACTGTGCATATTCAGGCTTCTCTGTCTTTACTTATGTTGGTCTTCCCTTTATAGAAGTCCATCCTAATCTTACCTATTCTTCCAGGCCCAACTCAAACTGTATCTCTTTGCTGACTGCTCTAGTCCACTACTGATCTCTCTTCATAAATACCATACAACTTAGCATTTATTTATTTACAAATTCTTTCAGTGTAAAATTAGGATCAAACCACTAACATCTCCGATATTTTAAACTCTCCGGAGAATTATGCATCTTGTAGTCTCATTGTTATTCTCAACTTAAGAAAAAGAAGTACATTTGAAAGGAAAGAGAAAGAAAAACAGCAGTGGCCTAAGCAGAACTGTGTACCAGCATGGAAACCCCAGGATCTTGTCAGATGTCACTGAAGTTAATGAGTAAATACTAAGTGGAACATTTAAACTAAGAGAATTTAAAAAATAATTTTCTTAAAAACAAGACTCTTTAGTTTGAGCTATGCCTCCACTGTAGAGCTTCCTTAACTGCTATCCTCTGAACTCCTTTAGCAATTACTATTAGTTTCTTCATCTGTAAAATGGAAATAATAATGGCACCTACCTTCCAGGATTATTTTGAGGATTAAATTGTAGACAAATTGTAAAGAGTGGCACAGTGGATAGAGCCCTGAGCCTGGAGTCAGAAAGACTTATCTTCCAGTTCAAATCTGGCCTCAGACACTAACTTAATCCTGTTTGCCTCAAATCTTCGCAAGAAAAATCTCACACGAGGTCAGAAAGAATTGGAAGCCACCAAAAAAATCACTAAACTACAATAATGTGCCGGGTACATACTAAGAAGCTATATAAATGTTAGCTATTATTATCATCTTCAATATAGTAATATATTTGTGGCACAGAGCAAGTAGTTAATAAATGCTTGTTAGTTCCTGAATGAATTACAGTCTTTACACACTGATTGCCCTCCATGCCTAAAAATACCCCCTACTACTCACCTCTTCCTCTTAGAATCTTTTGAGACTCAGCTAAAATGTCACCTTTGTACATAAAAATTATTCTGATCCCTTCAGAAGACAGGACTTTTGCCACAAACAGCTACCTGGCACCTCTATCTAAATACACATATATTTTGATGCTGACTCCTTCACTAGACTTTGTAAGCCCCATGAGGATGGAGTCTTTTACTGCTGACTTTGAATTCCCAGCATATAATAAATGCTTGCTTGGCTGAGTGTGACATCACTAGCTTTGTCATGAATTATAGTTTAAATCCTTTACTTAAATTTATATTTGTTTTTGTCTTCACTTCTTGACTAGATGCAAAGATCTGTGGGAACAGGTCAGAACTTCTACACTTCTGGATAACCCCTCCAGCACTCTGCAAAGTGTAATTCATGGTAGGCATTAAATATTTATTGGTCTGATTAGGACATTTAAAAGTAACATTTTTCAAGAACTCATATCAAGAAGAACTAACTCCTTACCTTGACAGTTCAAAAATATTATTGATAAGGCCAGCTCGGTCTTTGTCACTCAGGACACTGATGTTTCTTTGCAACTGCTTAATCAGTGCATCCCAGTCAGGATCTTCATAGTGTACTATGTAGTACCCAGTCATATCCACATTGAACTTAACCCACTGTACTTCTTCTGTAAGATTGAGGACATCTAATTCAGACAAAAGAGGGAGAGAAAAGAAAGAAGGGTAGACTGCCAGTTATTAAATGGCAGCCTCACTCTATTTCAAAATTAATAATTTCATATTTTAAAAAATATATAATTTCCCTAGGAAACCAATCCCATATTCCCTATGTATTATTATTATAGTTATTATCCTGCTAATAAGATAATGATGTAGTAGTGAAACAAGCTTATTACATCTATCTCTCTAAAATTTCTTAGAAAACCATTAGTGGCAGATGGCAGCAATATAACCAGTTACTCCAATATTTGTCTGGAAAGCCAAAGAAATGAAGAATATAAAAAAGGTATTTACTGAAATACTTGGCATCAAAGGAAGAAGTGATGGGGGGAGGAGGCTGGGTAACCTGTGGCTTTAAGGCCACATATGGCCCTCTAGGTCCTCAGCTGTGGTCCTTTGACTGAATCTGAACTTGACAGAACAAATCCCCTTAATAAAAAGATTTGTTCTGTAAAACTTGGACTCAGTTGAAAGGTCACACCCAAGGGCCTAGAAAACACATGTGGCCTTGCATTGTTATTGTATTTTTGCTGAATTTGAAGATCTTTCCCACCCATTAATAGGACCATGTGACTTGCCTGAATCACACGGAAGCCTAAGTCACATATGTTGGGAGGAGCTGGCTGAATGGGTGGAACAGGAAAAGGTAGAGCAGAACCAGGAGAAAGTGAGTGAGAACAGTTAGAGTGGAGGAGAGAGAGGACACAGGCAGGAGGACAGCTAGTACTGTGAGTGTTGCTTGTGGGAAAGCCCCAGCAGAAGGTGGAGGGGGAAGGCCTGGGAATGGTTTTGTCCCCTCCAGTGATAATGTATTTTGATTTCTTGGTCATTATGATGAATTTGGCATTCTGGCGTTGGGATTTGGCTTCCCGGTATCTGAATAAATGTTTTTCTTCTGCCTTCTATATGGAGAACCTGTAATACTTTGCAATTCAGAACTATGCTGATATATTCATAGTCCCCATCAGTGCTGTGAATATGCCTCGAGAAGGCAGAATCCTGGCCCCTGAACTAAGCAAATACAGGAAACACTGCTAGTTTGTAAAATAGGTCTGGATGAGGAGCTAAGAATGGTAAGCAACAGGTTAGTCTAGGATGGTGAATGAGCAGTAAAGACCATTCAATAGAGCATTTTCAGTTTGGAGAAGGAATGTCATTTTGTTTAGTATTGAACGCTTCCTATGTTTTATAGTTCAAATTCTTTGTCCATTGCTTACTCACTTTGTGATCTTAAGCAAGTCTCTTAAGCTTTAGGGACTCAGTTAACTTTTTAAATTGAGGAAGATGGACAAGATAGATAGCCTCTGGGTCACTCACTCTCTTAGCGCTAGAATAAGCTTATTGAGTGGGAAAGAGTCCCAAACCCTGGGATTTCCCAGCAACACACACTTGTTAACAAATTGAAGACTTTCAGTTTTGTTCACTCCAAAATCATAACTTCCAATTTTCCCTAAGGAATATTCTCAAGTCGAATGTTCTTAAACCCTATTTACCAGGTCAACTTCACATGTAGAAAATTCAAATAAGGCACTTTGCCTATCATACAGAACAGAACTATACTAAGCTATTCCCACTCTTGCACAGTTGTGTTTTACTATCAAAATAACTTGAAAGGAAGCCTGCAAATACTTGGTACAATAGCAATGAACACCTGCCTATGAACCCTTCCTGATTTCTCTAGCACCAAACAAAACTGCTCTAATGCAGTCTAAAGTTCTTCTTCCAGGGTATCCTCAAGGGTAAAGCAAAAAAGTAATGATGATGATGATGAGTGCCTAATATATAATAGTAATAATTTATATAGTGCATACTATGTAATAGTGCCAACCATTACCTCATTTGATGGGAGGTGCTATTTTTAATCACCATTTTACACATGAAGAAGCAAAGAGTGGCATAGTGACCGAACCAAGGTCACATTGACAGTAAGAACCTGAGGCCAAATTTGAATTTGGGTCTTACTGACTCATATGCCTGCCATCTAGGTGCCTACAGAAGAGGCAAACCCCTGTTGGCTCTAAGGATTTCAGTCAAATTTATATAAAATATATCTCAGGAATTATAACATGGGCTTAGGGTCTTTTCTATCCTAACTATGTATCTCTACATATACTTCAGGAGACTTAAATTTATAACTTAAATTTATGTATCAACCTGAGAGCAAAAAGCAAGGCCCTAAATGATAATGTATTTATTTCTTCTTTTCTTCATTTTTCTTTTTTTTTGGGGGGGGGTAATTATTCTTTTTTTTTTTTTAAATTAAAGTTTTCAACTATCGTTTCCACAAAATTTTGAGTTTCAAATTTTCTCCCCATCTCTCCCCTCCCTCCACCCCAAAATGCCGAGCATTCTAATTACCCCTACCACCAATCTGCCCTCCCTTCTAACATCCCTCCCTTCCCTTATCCCCATATTCTCTTTTGTCCTGTAGGGCAAGATAAATTTCTATACCCCATTACCTGTATTTCTTATTTACCACTTGTATGTAAGAACAATACTCAACAGTTACTCCTAAAACTTAAGAGTTCCAACTTCTCTTCCTTCCTCCCTCCCCACCCATCCCCACTAGGAAGGCAAGCAATTCAATAGCATGCACACACACACACACACACACACACACACATATACATGTATGGGTAGTTTTGCAAATGACTTCCATAATAGTCATGTTGGGTAAGACTAACTATATTTCATTCCATCCTATCCTGCCCCTCATTTCTTCTATTCTCTCTTTTGTCCCTCACCAAGAGTGTTGAATTCTAATTGCTCTATTCTCCCCCCCCTCCCACTCTGCTTATCCCCTTCTCCCCCACTTTCCAGTATTGTAAGATAGGTTTTCATACCAAAATGAGTGTGCATTTTATTCCTTCCTTGAGTCAAATGTGATGAAAGTAAGGCTTCACTTTTTCCCTCTCACCTCCCCCATTTTTCCCTCCATTGAAAAGTCTTTTTCTTGCCTCTTTTATGAGAGAAAATTTGCTCCATTCCATTTCTCCTTTCTCCTCCCAATATATTCCTCTGTCATCCCTTAATTTTATTTTTTTAGATATGATCCCTTCCTATTCAGCTCACCCTGTGCTCTCTCTCTCCCTCTCCCCCACTGTGTGTGTGTGTATGTGTGTGTGTGTGTGTATAATCCCACCAACTAGCCAGATACTGAAAAAAGTTTCAAATTACAAATATTGTCTTTCCATGTAGGAATGTAAACAGTTCAACTTTAGTAAGTCCCTTATGATTTCTCTTTCCTGTTTACCTTTTCATGCTTCTCTTTATTCTTGTGTTTGAAAGTCAAATTTTCTTTTCAGCTCTAGTCTTTTCATCAAGAATGCTTGAAAGTCCTTTATTTCATTGAAAGACCATATTTTCCCCTGAAGTATTATACTCAGTTTTGCTGGGTAGGTGATTCTTGGTTTGAGTCCTAGTTCCTTTGACTTCTGGAATATCCTATTCCATGCCCTTCGATCCCTTAATGTAGAAGCTGCTAGATCTTGGGTTATCCTGATTGTATTTCCACAATACTGGAATTGTTTCTTTCTAGCTGCTTGCAATATTTTCTCCTTGACCAGGGAACTCTGGAATTTGGCCACAATGTTCCTAGGAGTTTCTCTTTTTGGATCTTTCAGGAGGTGACTGGTGGATTCTTTCAATATTTATTTTGCCCTCTGGTTCTAGAATATCAGGACAGTTTTCCTTCATAATTTCATGGAAGATGATGTCTAGGCTCTTGTTTTGGTCATGCCATTCAGGTAGTCCCATAATTTTTAAACTGTCTCTCCCCTGGATCTATTTTCCAAGTCAGTTGTTTTTCCAGTGAGATATTTCACATTATCTTCCATTTTTTCATTCTTTTGGTTTTGTTTTGTGATTTCTTGGTTTCTCATAGTCATTAGCCTCCATCTGTTCCATTCTAATTTTGAAAGAACTATTTTCTTCAGTGAGCTTTTGAACCTCCTTTTCCATTTGGCTAATCCTGCTTTTTAAAGCATTCTTCTCCTCATTGGCTCTTTGAACCTCTTTTGCCAATTGAGTGAGCCTATTTTTCAAGGTATTATTTTCTTCAGCACTTTTTTGGGTCTCCTTTAAGCAAGTTGTTGATTCACTTTTCATGATTTTCTTGCCTCTCTCTCATTTCTCTTCCCAATTCTCCCTTCACCTCTCTTACTTGATTTTCAAAATCCTTTTTGAGCTCTTCCATGGCCTGAGATCACTGAATATTTATTTTGGATGTTTGGGATACAGAAACCTTGACTTTTATGTCTTCCCCTATGGTAATCATTGTTCTTCCTCATCAGAAAGCCTGGGAGAAGGTATCTGTTCACTAAGAAAGTAACCTTCTATAGTCTTATTTTTTTCCCCTTTTTTGGGCATTTTCCCAACTACTTGACTTTTGAGTCCTTTGTCAAGAGTAGGGTATACTCTGGGGATCTGTAAGATCTCAGTTCCTCCAAGGTGGCACAATTAAGCATGTATACTGGTCTGGGAACAACCAGAATCTTTTGTGCCCAGAATCTGTGAGTATTAGTTTCCTCTCCACAATCACCTGGCCTCCAGTTCCACCAAGCCAGCCCTGGGGCTGAGATTCAGATAAGCTGCTCAATTTCCCCAAGGGCTTTAGGCAGGGGCAGGGCACATTCAGTGTGAGATAAAGATCAGCTGCTCAATTCCTCCAGGAGCATTAAGTGAGGGCAGGGCTGCCACACAGGGCTGAGATAAGGATCAGTTGCTCAGTTTCCCCAGGGGTTTTTATGATCCAACAATGAATGCAGGCTGATGTGGGAGCTGCTGCTGCCCAATGCTACCTCTGCTGCCATCACCAGCACCTGACGCCGGAGCTATAGGAAGACCCTGCTCCCTTCTCCACCAGCTGAAAAAACCCTCTCACTGACCTTTGGCGCCTGTGGGTTGAGGGATCTGCAAACTGCTGCTACTGCCCCTGGGGATTCCACAACTGAGGCCTGCTCAGGTCCTCCTCTGGGCACAGTGCTGAGTGGCCAAGGCTCTGCTCCATGTGTGGTGTGACAGACCTTTCCCATTGGCCTTAGGTCACCCTGGGCTGGAAATCTCCTCCACTCTGTTGTTTTGTAGGTGGCTTCTGCTGCTCTAGATTTTTTGAGAGTCTTTCTTTACAATTATTTTATGGGCTGTGAGGGAAGTGCTAGTATATGTTCGTCTTTCTAATCCGCCATCTTGGCTCCACCCCCTCATCATTTCTCTTAAGAGCTATAAAGAATTCTGACTTGACCATAGGCAGCTAAGTGGCACTGTGGATAGAACACCAGGAAGACCCAGCCTCAGCCACTTACTACCTCTGAGACTCTGGTCAAACCTCTGTTTGCCTCAGTTTCCTCATTTGTAAAATGGAAATATAATACCACCTATATTCCACAGTTGTTGTGAAGATTAAATGAATATGTAAAGCACTTAGCATGGTACCTGGCACATAGTAGGCACCATATAAATGTTTTCTGATTATTATTAATCAATAAACATGTATAATGTGCTATTTGCCTACTATGTCTCAGACACTGTGCTAAGCTATGGGGATACAAAAGGAGGCAAAAGACAATCTCTTATAATCTAATGGGACTTACAAGTTTTAGCACTGGCTCCTAGCTTAAGCAATATCTTAGTGACCAGATCAGCACTGCTGATACCAATAAACATGGAAAACGCATAGATGAAAAAGACTTACTAAGCTTAAAATGTCCTGTGCTAGCACCTCTTCATAGATGAGAAAATCTAAATGATTTAATCTTTTTAAAAATCTGTAAGTAGCAGAATTTCAATCGTCAATATTATGAGAAGTTTACAATATATTAATATATTACTTGTTAATTAATTACTTTGTTGATTATATCAATTTAATTACTTATTAATGAATATTAAATATTCTATATTTATGTAGCTACAAATGACAAAGACAGATTAGACAAATTTACTCTTTTACCAAAGTTGAATACAGTTATCAGGAACAGCAGAAGTAGTACCAGCCATGTCAAGTGGAAGACATTTTAAATTTATCCCTTAAAAAATAAGTTAGCTTTATTTATTGGCTAATCTGAAAATTCTGCTAACATTCTCCTTGCTTAAAACAATCATTGCTGTGAGCCAGAAATCTTTCTTATTCAGGGAAAGGTCAGGGAATGCCAGAAGGAAGACAACTTTTCATAGGTGTGACTGGAAGGAAACATTGACTTACACTTAACACAATGTCAAAATAGCACTAGAGTCCAGATGGCAGAAAGAATGCTGCTGGCAGTAGGATATCAGCATACAAAGGAATGTGATGACTGATATGTTAATAAAGATATTAAAGGGAGCCAAGATGGCGGAGTAGAAGGATGCACGTTTACGAGCTCCGAAACCAAAAGCCCATAGAATTAATGTAAAAAGAGTCCCCCCATAACTTCTGGGTCAATACAAGGTGTGCAGAAGCAGAGTGGAAGAGATTTCCGTTCCAGGGAGCCCTGGAGACCCGTCCCCAGGGTCCGGCGCGCCCCGGAAAGTGGACCCCAGCCCCAGCGCTGCCCTGGCCACGGCCCCAGAGAAGCTGATCCGAGCAGGCTTCAGAGACAGAAGCTCTGGCAGCCGGGAAAATCCCTCCGCCCACAGAAGCTACAGGTCAGTGAGAGAGAAGGCCAGGCTGGAGGAGGGGAGCGGAACATCTCCGTGACTCGGGCCCCCTCGGGAGGAAGTGGCGGCGGCAGAGACGGGGGCAGGAAGCGGCGGAGGCAGAGGTGTGGGCGACGGCTGAGGCGGCAGCGGCCCAGGACTCAGAAATCCCCCAACAGCAGGCAGGATCTTCATTACGGAAGATTCCCACATAAAACCTGATGGAGCTGAGCCTGGGAGACGGCCCTGCCCCCACCCCGCTCTATTACTGAAGGCTTCTGCTCAAAACCCCCAAGGGAACTGAGATTGGGAGGCGAGCCCCCCACCCCGCCCCCACCCGCTCCATTCTTGAAAGTCTCTGCATAAAGCCCCCGAGGGATCAGAGTCTGGGAGGCAGCCCTGCCCCCACCCCAGAACCTGAACTAAAGCTCACTGATTGACAGCCGGCAGGAGGAAAGCCCATTTAAATCTAAGAGGCCACGCACTAGCTGGGCGGATCCAGGCGGGGGTGGAAAGGAATCTCAGAAGTCAAGTAACTGGCTGGGAAAATGCCTAGAAAAGGGAAGAAAAATAAGACTATAGAGAGTTTTTTCCAACAAATGCAAATGATCCCGACCTTCGGATCTGATGGCGAGGACGTATCCTTGCCATCAGGGAAAGATGTTTAATATTGTTGTTATAACTAGGAAAGAAGACATACAGTTAATGAGGAATAGAAAGTCATCTGGCCCTACAGGAAAAGAGAAGATGGAGACAAGAGAAGGGAGGGATGACAGAAGAGAGGGCAGATTGGAGATAGGGAAAATTAGATTGCTTGGGGTATTGGGGTGGGGGGAGGGGATAAAAGGGGAGAAAACTGGAAACCCAAAAATTTGTGAAAATGAATGTAAAATAAATAAATAGGGAAAAAAAAATAAAGATATTAAAGAAATCAGTGAGTTCTGTTTGTCTTTTCCATATCTTCCAAATGATTCTGAATCAAACTCAAACTGGAACCACAGGTATGGAAAAACAGAAAATGTACAAGAGTATCTATATCCTCTAGTCAAACCCAGATAAGGCCAACTCTGGTGTGTTCTTAATACAATCAGTGACAGAACAACTTTTCTTTCTGTGCATAGTTAGTGAACAAACTGTAAACTTGAGTGCAGATGAAATGACTCAAAACATAAAGTATTTGTCAGAGTAATGAAAAGTCAAATACTATTTTTATGACAGAACATTTGAGTTGTGTTCCCTGTAAAATGGCAGAGCAGTAAGAAATCACTGAATCCGTTTGTCAACAAGCATTTATTATGTGCCTGGTACTGTGCAAAGTTCTGGAAATAGGAATAAAGACAAAAACAAAATCCCAACGTTCTTCAACTTATCTTCATTCTTCTCCAGGCTTTCCCTGCTGATTCATCTTCACAGAGCTTTGTCTACTCTTCCATAGAATAATCTTCACCCTGGAAGTTCACCCCTGGACTAATGGGCTACTTCTCGCACTGAAAGTATGTGATGGCAAGCAAAGTAGGATCTTTTGCTGTTTTTACTTTAGCATAATCAAGTGCCTCTGATTGAATCTTGCCTTTATCAACCAAAAGTCTTTTCTAGGAGTAAAGTACACAAACCAGAGTTTCTTTAACCAGAAACAGTATATGTATTTGTATTGTTAATTATTTTAATGTGATTAATGATCTTTCCCACCCATTCATGTGCCTGCCCATTAAGTGGAGTCTGATTAGGGAAGATTTGTAGGAAGGCCCACATGAAACATAATGAGACACTGGTTCTCAAAGGTTGCGATGCCCTCTGGCTCTAAAAAATGTATAAATACTCTGGGGATGAGCTTTTACTTTGGGGCTTACTGAC
The DNA here is from genome assembly GCA_023548195.1 of Bettongia penicillata ogilbyi. Taxonomy (NCBI): domain Eukaryota; kingdom Metazoa; phylum Chordata; class Mammalia; order Diprotodontia; family Potoroidae; genus Bettongia; species Bettongia penicillata. The sequence goes on along the minus strand of JAJHZJ010000255.1, from coordinate 139,752 downwards.
TGGAAGTGTTTGTTTGGTCAGATGAAACTCTGGGAAGCCAGTAAGGAGGTCTTGGCTCCCCACCCGGACAGCTTTGAAAACTCAGATGTTGGTGCTTCCCCCTCTCTGGTAACTATGGTCAGACAGCTGGACCTGTCTGTTGATTTGTCATATATGTATTGATTATGGTCTGTCTGTTGATGTCAGACATTTGGAAGCATATTGGTTGACCTTTGATTTCTCTGTATTGTCTCTGAAGTTCAGGGTGCTGACTTTTTCCCCTGAACTAAATGAATGATACACGTGCTTGATTAAAGTATTGTTGACCCCTCAAAAGTTGCCTTTTCTAGTATAAATGCAGATCTAAGAACCTGTGATAGGAGGCCCCCCTGTGTATGTAGTGGGGCTTGTAACCCAGTAACAGTATGTTACTGTTACAAAGTATCCTTCACCCTTGTAGCTACTCCCTATAGTTTGCTGGTTCTTTCCAACACCTGCACTTTGAGGAGGATTCCTCTCCAGGGTGCATTGCTGACTCATTTCCAAAGGACTTCCCAAGCCAGGTACTTTCACGCCCCTCCTCCAATAAGGATTGTCTTTCTTTCTGTTTGTATTTATTCCGAGCACTTGGTAGAGTCCCTGGCTTAATAAATGCTTGTCACTTTGTTGACTAACATCCTAATGGGATGTAAAAATATATATGTAGAAGATATATTAATCAATCAATATTTACTAGCCTACTATGGGCTGAGTGTTATGGATATAAAAAGTCAGAAAACAGTTCTTCCTTTCAAGGTTTTCACAACCTAATGGGAAGAGACAATACACAAACAAATATATACAAACAAGTTATATATATGGCAAATAGGAAATAATTTAAAAAGGGAAGGAATTAGAATTAAGAGGGGTTGGAGAAGGCTTCCAGTAGAAAGTTAAGATTTTAGCTGGGACTTAAAGGAAGTCAAGGAGGTCAGCAGTCAGAGAAGAGAAGAGTGTTCCATGTACGGGGGAAAGTCAAAGAATATGCCCAGTGCTGAGAGATTTGTCTTGTTCACGCAACAGACAGAAGGCCAGTGTTACTGAATCAAAGAGCATGTGTCAGGGAGAATATATAAGAAGACTGAAAAGGTAGGAGGGGGCGAGGTTATAAAGGGCTTTGACTGCCAAACAGAAGATTTTGTATTTGATCCTGGAGGTGACAGGAAGCCACTAGAGTTTATTGAGTAGGGGAGTGGGAAGTGGGGGTGGGAGTACTGGGATGAGAGTGACATAGTCAGACCTGTACTTCATAGGAAAATAACTTTAGTGACTAAATGGAGGATAGATTGAAGTAGGGAGAGGTTTCAGGCAGGCAGTACTAGCAGGTTATTAAAGTAATCAAGACCTGAGGTGATACAGGCCTTCAACGAGAGTGATGGCAGTGTCAGAAGAGAGAAAGAGGCATGTTAAGAGAGATGATGCAAAGATGAAATTGACTGATCTTGACAAGACAGTGGATACTGGGGATAAAAGAGAGTGAGAAGTCCTTGCAAGCTTGAGGGTCTGGGAGGATACTGTGACGTTCTCTACAATAATTGGGAAGGTAGGCAAGAGGAAAGGTTTAGAGGGAAAGATAATGAGTTGTTTTGGATATGTGGGGAACTGGATGTTCCTTTCAAGATTTCTGAAAGGCAGCTGGAGATGTGAGGAAGATCAGTAGAGAGCTTTGGACAGGATGGGTAGATTTGAGAATAGCCAGTATATAGATGATAATTAAATCCACATGAGGTGATGAAATCACCAAGTTCTAGGAGGGGAGGGGAAGGGAGGAAAGAAGAGAAGAGGAGAGGTGAGGAGGGGGAAGGGAAAGGAAGAGAAGGGGAAAAGGGGAAAGGGGAGGAGGAGAGCAGAGGATAAGACCCATTGGGATGGAGGATTCAACACAAAAGACTTAGAGGGGACAGTGAAGATAGGTAGGAGGAACCAGGGGTGAGTGGTGTCCTGAAAACTTAGAAAAGAGTATCAAGGAAGAGGGTGATCAATAGTGTCAAAGACTACAGAGAGGTGAAAGAGAATGAGGGTTGAGAAAAAGTCATGATATTTGGCAACCAAGAGATCACTGGTAACTTTAGAGAGGGCAGTTGCAGTGGAAAAATGTCAGAATCCAGACTATAAGGGGTTTAGAAGACAGAAAGTGGAGGCTATTATAGATAGACTTTACAAGAAGTTTAGTCATGATGGGTAGAGGAGATGTAAGATGAAAGTAGCAGGGACAGAAGGATCAAGTGAGGGTTTTTTCAGGATAGGGGAGACACAGGCATGTTTGTAGGCAGCAGGAAAAGAGTCAGTAGAAAGGGAGAGAGACTGAAAATAAATGAGAGAGTGAGATGACAGAGCAGGCAATCTGTTGGAGAAGATAGGAAGGAATAGGATCACTTTAGAAAGTAGAGGAGTTGCCTTGGTAAGGAGAAAGTCCATTTCATCATGTAAGACTGGTGTTTAAAGTATAAATCCCATTTTTTCACAATCAATACCTTGTGTGAATAGGTCAAGTTAGAATTATTTTTAATGGCACACCATATTTTTTTCTCATTTTATTTCTTCTAGCTCTGCATTAATTTTTATCTTTGTTCTAACAAGTAAATTGTCTGAAAAGGCATAAACAGCTGACTTCCTAATCTCTCTTCCATCAGTAATGAGTCATTTCGTATCTGTTAAAATACAATCAATTCACTCTTTTGTGAGGCTATTTGATGTTATCCAGCACCTACTAATTCTTCTGTTAAATAAAATATTCATGAGTTACAGGTGTGAGGTTTCTATGCTGCCTACAAGTCTGGCTTCTTTCAATTCTCATTCCAGATCCATATTTTCAAACATATTTTTTGTCATCCAGACCTAATCCCATTATTGAATTTGAGGCACTAAGTAGCACATTAAAAGCTGATTTAATCTGGACAGTCTCATCCATTTCTTCATAGACTTTGTCTAATTATTGTCCAATTATGTTGCTCTTTTTGCAAATACTTATCATGAACATCTCTTTATGACTCTCAGCAAGCTACTTAACCCTATTTGACTCAGTTCCTCATCTGGAAAATGAGCTGGAAAAAGAAATGGCAAACCACTCTAAACATCTTTGCCAAGAAAACCTCAAATGAGGTCACGAAGAGTCACACACAACTGAAATGACTGAACAACAAATCATGAATTCTGTGATATGGAATGACCAAATATCTCATAAAATAATTCTTTTTGCCTTTCGACAAAAATTAAAGTCAATCCTGGTAGCAACTTTTTTTGCCTCTCTCGGGGGAGAAACCCATAAGCCATTTTTCAACTTTGCTACAAATTTCCTCCTGCCTTCTGGATTTGTTTAAAATTTTCTGTCAAGAGTAATAAAATACAATTCCTCTGATACTATGTATATTTGCTGGTCACTGGACAAGGTTCTTACATTTAAAGTAGCAACAACGAAGTTAATGTTTCTGGATGATCTAAAAATTGTGTGATTCTTATCACTGTCTACACTGATGTTCATGAGCTTTAAAAAAATATAAGCTGATAATTGTATTTCAACTAATAAATTTATTTTGTAATCTTATATATTTTATTTTGTGCATTACACCTTGATGGCCCTGACACTATCACTGCAGAACAGGTCCAAGGATCATTTCGTATTATTTTTATTTTACTAATTGCCATGGTCAAAGAATTTGTCACCACATGGCCAATCTACTGTGATAGGTGTGTGAAAGGTGATAAATCTTTGTGTACTTAGCTAGTGTGGTATTCAGAAAGTACACTCAGTTTCTTGCTAAGACTGTCCCTGAAGCATTTTCAATATGGTATTGGAGTAAAAAGCCCACACTCTGCTGAAAAGCCTTTGAGAACTTAGAGTCATCTCTCCATGCTATAATAAGGCTTTCGAACAGAACTTTCTGTAGGGACCTGAATTCTAGTCTTTATGACTGTGGTTCTTAGTGCATTATTCAGTATGCCAATATCTTCACTTAAAATGGAAAACGGAGTATGGCTTAACGGATAGAGAACTAGACCCCAAGACAAGAGGAACTGAATTCTAATCCTTTCTATGACACTTAGTAACGGAGGATAACCATGGTCAATCTGCTTCAGTTTGCTTTGCCTTGGTTTCCTCATTTGTAAAACAGGAAAGACCTATGAGATTCACATGGATCAATGGATAGAAAGCATTCGGCAAACATTAAAGCCATATAGAAACAGAAGTTATAACATATCAGTAGAAAAGAAAAAGAGAACAATGCCAAGGAGTAGTAACCAAACTAGGCAGTGGGATAGGAAGGATGGAATCAACTAGTATCTGGATAAGGAGGTCAAAATAACTGATTTCAAAGACAAATGGGAGAAAAAGAAAAGTGAAAATATTAGGTTAAGTGAAATCCCAAATGATGTTAAAGGAATAAAATTGCTAGATGTTGTACGTGAGGATTTCATTAAAGAAAATTTTCTAGAATGACCAATGGACAGAAAAGGAGTAGAAAAATCTTCTAGCAGTAAGGAGAAATCCTGACTATTACTCACAAAGAATATAATTAAGAGGTTATCAAGAACTTTGGAGATTTCAGTTGAATTATGCCCCACCCCTCAGCTACACAAGTAGAAAACAAAAATAAAAGGGATATGTTAAAAAAGGCAAAACACCCAAATTATTATAATTATAATCCCAAAATTCATGAGTGTTAACCTACAAGATTTGTTTCCAAATGCTTTTTATAGAAATAAAAGACAACTATAGAAAGAGTAATTTTTGTGATTAGACCATGCCAATGATAAAAATAGTGCTATTAATTAAAATATTTACATTTCTTGTTATATAACAAAAGTTACACAAGTTAACTTATTGAACTAGACAAAACAACAACAAAATATCTGAAAGAACAAAAGGAATTATCAATAGAGAAAATGAGTAAAAAACAAGGAACAATAGGACCTTAGCACTACCAGATCAAAAACTATGATATAAAGAAAGCATTAATCATTAAAGACTATTTGGTACTGGTTAGAGAAAGAGAAAAGTTTATCCACAGAACAAACGAGATAAGTAAGGAAACCATTATCAATATCAAACACTAGTCAATGTTCAATAAAACACAGAAGGCACTCTTTTTCTTTTTGGGGGGGAGGGGGCTGAGAGAAGACTATTACGCCAGAACTTATGGGCAATCCCAGGAAGTAGTTAGTCAGAAAACTGGTTGAAATCAGTATCTTTCACCATAAACAACAAACGCTATGTATAAATTAAAAAAAAAAAAAGAATAGAAGTAATGTTTTCAAAAATGGCTATATGGAAAGTTCTTAACCATACAAGGAATAGTGACAATCATGAAAGAAGAAAAAAGGTCATTTTTATCTTATAAAACATTTTTATACAAACTATCAATACAAGTAGAATAGAAAAACTACTGAGTAGGCAAAAAAAAAAATCTATGCAGCAAATACTATAAAAGTTTAATATCCAAAATACACGGAAAATTGAAAAAGGTATCAAATGGTCAAGATCAAATGGTATTCTCCAATGGATAAGGGATCAAAGAATAATCTTCCAAAAAAGAAATGTAAACTGTCCACAACAACAAGGAAAAATGTTGCAAATAACATACTTTTAAAAAAGCAAATTAAAATAAATTTGAAGTTGTGCTTCATGACTATCAAATTACCATCAACGAAGTTAAGATATGGAAGTGGTGAATGATAGAGGGACTGAAGGAAAGCAGGTATATTGTGAAATGACTGAAGTGTTCCAGAAATCATCATTAATAAAGCGAGTAAAAAGTAGGTGGCTCAGTGGATAGAGTGCCAGGCCTGGAATCAGTAAGACCTAACTTCAATTCTGGCCTCATACACTTACCAGCTGTGTGACCCTGGGCAAGTCACTTAACTCTGTTGCCTCAGTTTCCATATCTGTAAAATGAGCTGGAGAAGAAAATGGCAAACCACTGTAGTATATTTGCCAAGAAAAACTCAAATGGGGTCATGAAAAGTTGGACCCAAATGAAAAACAATAAAAATCACTAAACCATTCATACTATTTTAATCAGAATTATCACAACGACCTTCAAGGAGGTCAAAAACAAAAAATATGGTCATTTATATATCAAAATATCATAGCAATACTTTTTCTGGCAGCAAAAAGTACTTGAAACAAAGTGGATACCAATTAATTGGCAAATATCTTAATTACTATATACAAATATAATAGATTAGTATATCATATAAATGAGGAACATGAAGAATTCAGAAAAGTTTGGGAAGGTTTGTATTAACTGAAAATGTAGAACTAAGAGAATAATATAAAAATAACTTCAATAATGTAAATAAAAATAACACTAAAATCAAAATTCAGACTGATATAGTAACCAATTGTGATTCCCACTAGAAGCTATTATTTCCATTTTACAAATGAGGAAACTGAAGCAAACAGAAGTCAAGCGCCTTGTCCAGTGTAACACAGTAAGTGTCTAAGGTCAAACTGAATTCAGATCTTTATGCTTCCAAGCCCATCCTTCTATCCACTGTTCCACCTAGCTGCCCTAGATGATGTAAAAAAAATTAAAAGGATCAATAAGTCATTAAAAAAGAAAATTCCATGCAACTTTAAAGTATTATATACAATACCTGATTTTTTGTTTAGTAATGTCACATATGGATATTCTTGTGGCTTATATTCACTAGTGATGTAGGAGAGTGGAATATGCCACAGATGGCTATAAAGAGAAAAAAAATTATTAAAGAATTATTACTTTATTTTTAAACTGGCTATATAATAGAATAATTTTTTGAAGGAGTCAATTATATTTTTAAAGTTTTATTTCATCAAACTACAATATTCTACAGACATGTCTGATTTATGCATTACATTCAAAAAGTTCCTCAATCTGGCAAATAAAAATGTTACAAAACTCAAACAGAAGTATATTTTCATAAGTTAAAAACCTGAATACAAAATACTTCTTAAACATGACCTTCCCCTTTTCTAACCTGCAGCTAAAATCTTAAAAATTCTATTTTTAAGGGAAAAAAAGAAAGTATATTCTCACTCTTGAGACTTATATAGACAAATTATCTATACCAGTGTTTTCCCAACTCAAAACTACTTAAGGGTAGGAAAATAACCAATTCTCTATCACAGAATAGTCTTTCTGCTATATCCTAGGCTTAGAAGTTCTGGAGATGTGTGTGTGTGTGTAGCAATAGGTGGAAAAAAAAGGGGGTTAGGGGGAAGTGGAAAATTCAGGGTGCAGAGAGAAAGAAGTAGGAATAGAGGAAAAAATCAGGTTTTAAAGTTTATAGGTTTTAAGAAATTAAGACTTATGGAAGTAAAAGTTATAAAAACTAACAAAAATTTGCCATGGACCAGAATTTGGGAACTAGGAACTCACTGTATCTTTGTCTAGAAATATATCTGACTTTATCCCTGGGTCCAAAACCAATTGCAGACAGCTCTTGCTTTATGATAAGTGGACAGTTCCACAGACCATACTTAAAGTAACTTTTAGGTAATGTGCCAAAGGACTTGGGGAAGAAAGGGAATGAGGCAGGCAGGCAGGGGGCCATACCCATGGAGGGAAAGAGCTGGCACACAGTTCAAGGACATGTAGAGGCCAGGGACAGAGAAGTGAGACCAGGAGAAGAAACACCATGGACAGGGCCTGGCCAGAACCAGGAGGAAGAACACATGGGAGGTAGACATCTGAGGGCTGGACATGGACACAAACAGGAGATGGCAGGTGATACAATAGGGGCTGAGGACAGACATGCGGTAGCGGAGCCTAGATGGGCAAAAGACAGACACATGGGGACAAATACACACAGTAGAGGGGGACAAAGATCCCCCTTCTTGGGGCTGGAGGTCTCCAGCTTTGAGAGTGCAATCTTCTGCTTTCATTTGGAAGTTGTTTTTTTTTTTCTAAGTCTTTTTTTATTTTGTGAGGGAGAGGTGGAGCTGACAGAACCAAGGGGCAGGAGCAAAGAGTAAGAGAATAGTACTGTACAGTAAAGTTAACATCCCTGTTTTCTTAGAATGCTTTCTTTAAATAATTCTTTACATGAAGCCAAATTTGCACAATGAGAAAGCATATAAAGCGAGAACTGTCTGTAATTCTTTACTGTAGCCCAAGTGACATCTGTCAAGAATATTAGTAAAATATCCCATTATTATTATTATATTATCTATTTATGCAATACACTTATTTACTATGTTTTCTGGGGGAAAAAATCATTAAATTGAAAATGTAGAACTGGAAAATGCCATCTAGTCCAATGTCTTCATTTTATAGATGAGGAAACTGAAGACCAGAGAAGTTAAGTCACTAGTCCACAGATACACAGGCAGTACAGAAGAGAGGCAGAATGACAACTGAGATACTCAAAATCAGTTCACCTTCTACTGTACCAGTGTAAGGTTGTGTCTCCATTAAGTAAACATGAAGAAAACCCTATGATGGGATCAAAACATAAAACAAAATGTAAATAACCTTGAATCCAAAGGATGAATTCCAGAATTTGTAGTACTTAGAAGGAATCTCTCTTGCTGTACTAAAATTTGCTTTCCTTTTCTTTGAACAGTCACTAAAGGAAATCCTGGCTGCAGGGTCCAAGTTTTCATCATTGTTTTTACATCCAGATTTTCTTTTGTGATCTGCAAAATAAAAACAACTTCACTCAGGAGAAAAGACAACTTTGCAAATAAATTTATTTGGCTTAATTTGTCAACCTTCCTCTCTGCCTGAGGACATCAGATAAAGACCACCTTTGGCTCAGTCTGAATGGAAAGCCAGTAGCATAAATTTGCAGAGCTTTCAGGATATAAATCAACTGAAGAACTTTGTCAGAAATAATGAAGAAAAAGTCAGAAAACAAGGAGAGGAACTAAATGATAATCTAGTTTAGAAGGGTGTGATACACATACACACATATACACATATATATAATATCACGTACAAAAAGTTACATGGTAAAAGAGATAAATGAAATACAACACCTTTTTATGAAACAAACATTTTTACACCTTGGAAAAATGTGCTTCATCCTACTCCACCTCAAGAAAGTAGTATTTTAACTATTCATATTACTTTGTGAGATTTTTGGTTCGCACTTATATTCTAACTAAGGATCTGGAATGGAAAGGTTTTCCTAACTTATCACTACTTTCAGTTAAATGAAATACCTAAAATAAAAGCCTCTAGAACACTTACCTCATTAAAACTATTCCAAAGGTCATCACTTTGAATAGATGCATAGCTGTAATTATGTAAATAAAGTATGATGCAATGCTGAAACACCTCTTCTTTCAGAAAACTTTTCAGCATTAACAAAAGAGATGCTCCCTTTAAAAAAAATTAAAATAAGTGAACAGACAGAACGAATGAACTTCCATAGTTTACAGATTTGGTTCAGGATATAAATGTTCTTAACAAGTTTTTCTTACTCCAAACTGAAGAAGCTTGATTTTATTTGTACATTTATTCATATTTCAATAATATGGGTCACATAGAAGTGATACAGACAGTGAAAGTTTCACATAATATGATTATATTTTAGTACAGAGATTTGCCCAATGGCAAAATCAAAAATAAGTTCCTGTATTACTAACTTTGCTGCATGCACTCATTTAAATTCAGGAATTACTTTATGAAATTAAAATTGTCTTGAAAATTATGTAAAGCTTCTGAAAGTAGTTTTCTATTCTCTCCTATTCTCCCCAAAGCACTTTTTTCTAACTGCAATGATATCCATTAGGGGAACTCAAGGATTTGCCTCTACTAATTCACTAGACTTCTTAAAAGTCTAGGAAAGAGACAGTAGATCTACTGGTGCAAGTTTGGAGTCTCTGCTACTGGGGAGGCTGAGCCTGGTGGATGGCTTGGGTTTGGGAGTTCTGAGCTACAATAAGTAGGACTAACACACTAAGTCCAGACCAGAATCATGAGCCCCTGGAAACAGATCCATCAGGATCATGAAGAAGGATGAAAATTACACAGGTGAGAAAGATGCAGCAGGTTAAAGCTTCCATGTTGATTATGATTGGGCCTATGAGTGGCTCCAAATTGGGCAAGATAAAGAGACCCGGTCCCCAGTCCAGAAAAATTCTTACTGATATTTTAAAAGGAAAAGAGCACCAGTGGAAAAACCTGGGAACTCATCTTGTCATTTTCCCCATTTGAATTCAGTTGTACTTCACAAAAGATACTACCTATGTTATCAGAAGAGAATCTTCAAGCAGGCCAGTACATCTTTTGGTTTATGCCTACTGTATAAAAGCTGGCATATACACACAATGGCAATATGGAAATTAGGTAGACCCATTAAATTTTCATGCCTGATTTTATAAATATATTTCTAGTATATGTGGATTTTACCCTTCATAACACAGTAAGATAGCCAATGCCCTCTCCGATAATATTTTGCCTATTTAAGCATTCTATATAGTCTATATGTAAGTGGTATAACTAAACCAATAAGGAAATACTTTTAAAAGTACATCTAGATACTCATTACACCATAAATGATCCTAATCAAAAATTTCATCTGATATTTCAGAAAATTAAATGGTTAAAATCTTACATAAGACAAGCATTTTCTTGCTTAAAAATGGCATTGTCTTTTGTTTAATATTTAACTATTTTTATGACACTGTAAGATGTTACATTAACTAGATATTCATAATAGGAAACTTCCTCAATTTTATTATTTCAGTTAAATTTTAAAAAATTGGAACAATAGTTTCCAGGTTGCCACCTTGTAAAAGTTAATTTATAGCTTCAAAATTCATTATACGAAACAGCTCAATTATGTGTAATAAACTGAAAGGTGTCTCTACCCAATTTTTGTGATCATTTACATACATATTTTATTTCCTAAAAATGTATAGATGTATATTTGTTTTGTTTCATCACAATTTTATCACTACAGTGAAAAAAAAGCAGAATGTGTTCTAAAGAACATTTTCCCACATTGGACTTTGTTTTCCTCATTCAAACAATACTGGCTAATAATCCAGTATCCCTCTTTTCCCTAAGTCCATGGGAAGCACACACCTTGGCTCCATTTCCATTTCAGTTCCCCAAAAGGGCAGGATCCAAACATCTCAGGGACCATATGTTTCATTTCAATAAAGAAGGGGGAAATGGAACTCTTACTGAGAGATGGAAGAGAGGATAAATTACAGAAAGACTTCATAGTTATAGGATCCCTTGGGGCAAAGGTTAGATTTATGTAGATTACCCACGTCTAAAATGACAAATACTCATTCTCTCTCCTAATAGGTAACATAAGCTGGTATCAGGTCTCTTTTTAAGCATGGTCATTAAGTGCTTTACAAAATTATAGTAATTACTTTAGTAGAGGGAACAGACCAATATTAAATGCAAGACCTTCATAGAACCCTGACAGAAAACAGATTGAGTATAACCTAGGTCTACTCAATGTTTTAAAATGAGGTTTTTTTTAAAGCCACAGTCTGAATTCATGCCAATTTAAATTAAGTCCTCAACAACATAATTATAAACCATTCTTTATACAAATAAAGTCAGATTAATTCTTTGTGAATAGGCAAGACCAATATAATAAAAACGATCATTTTACCTAACCTATTTATTCAATGCCATTCCAGTAAAAGAAAAAATAATAACAAAATTCATTTGGAAGAACAAAGGGTCAAGAATTTTTAAAAACTAATGAAAAAAATATAAAGGAAGGAGATTAAATAGTACCAGATCTGAAGCTGTATTATAAAGAAGTAAATACGAAACTATTTGGTACTGATAAAGAAATAGAGGGGTAGATTAGTGGAACAGAGTATACGTACAATACACAGTAGTAAAGGATTATAGTAGCCTTGTGCCTGAGAAATGTAAAGATTTAAGTTTTGGGGATAAGAATTCATTATTTGGTAAAAATTGTTGGGAAAGCTGGAAAGCAGCAATTTGGGCAGAAATTGGCCCTAGACAAATATCTTAAACCATACACCAAGATAAGGTCAAAAGGGATACATGACCTAGATGTAAAGGGATATATCACAAGAAAATCAGAAGAACATGGAACATATTACTTATCAGAATCACGAATAGGCAAACAATTAATAAACAGACAAGAGAGAAAGTGCACTGTGAGGTGTAAAATCAATAATTTTGATTATATGAAATTAAAAAGTTCTTGTACAAATAAATCCAATGTTAGATTCAAAGGAAATCAGAAAATTGGGGGGAAAATTTCACAGACAGTTTCTAAGATAAAGAACTCATTTCTAAAACATATAATTTGTCAAATTTATAAGAATATGAGTCATTCTCCAATTAAATAAATGATCAAAGGATATGCAGAGACAGTTTTTTGATGAAGAAATCAAAACCATATATAGTCACATGAAAAAATGCTCTAAATCTCTACTAATGAGAGAAATGCAAATTAATACTTCAAGTTATCATCTTATACCTATCAGATTGGTTAAAGTGATAGAAACCCTTCAATTGGATAATGGCTAAACTAGTTGTGGTATATAATCATGATGGAATACTACTGCACTATAAGAAAAAATGATGAACTGGTTGATTTTACAAAAAACATGGAAACACTTGGACCTATGAAGGAAGATACTATACACCTCCAGAGAAAGAACTTATATATCCATCTCTAAAGAAAAAACTTAGAAGTATGTACAACGTAATTTTACATATATGTATGTAAAATGTATACACACATACACACATGTATATACATGCATGCATGCATGTGTGTGTGTGTGTGTGTGTGTTCAGTTGTAGGCTTCTCTAGGGCAGGGTGGGGAGGAAGGGAGAAAAGGAAAGTGAACAGCAGAGAATAAAAGAAAACTTGGAAGGAAGCACAGAAAAGGTGGGCAGTTTTGAAAATAATGTGTAGCTTTTTAAAATTTACTTTTTAAAAAGTAAATAATCTGAAATAGAAATTTATAGTTTTATGTTGAGTCCTCCCTTGGTTACGTGGAAACTTTTTTTTCTAGTTTTGTATTTAAGTTTGAATTTAAAAATTAAAAAAAAAACAAAACAAAAAACTAGGTCCTCACCAGTACCCAGAACCCTCTCATTCCTCTGTAGTTGACTGTCTCACATTCCCAGAAACAACTCTTCAAAGGTTTCTTCATTCTCTTCTTGCTTCTTTGTTTTCAATTTGGGAAAATGCTCTCACTTTTTAATCTACTGAGATAAAGTACATATTTGCCTCACACTTCAAGTTTCCAAATGTATTAAGTTCCTTAATCTTTCCTCCCTTGTGTCTCCAAATGTATCTCGATTCACATTTATTCTTTCTTCCTTTTATATTCTGAGTAGTGACAAGGCAAATTCTTTCATCTTTACCCTGGACCACATCTTTACTCCTTTAATTATTCTTTCTTATGTTCAGAATCTTCAGTCTCTAATTTCTACCTTTTCATTGCTTTTGTGCCTCCACTTTCAAATGGGCACAGGTTTCCTCTATCTCGAAAACATTTTTGTTTACTGTCTGCTTCTTCTAATAACCATCCCACTTATTTTCCCTATTGTGTGCATAACAGATACTGAGAAGGCAGAAATGACCAGACTTGGAAATAGATTAGCTACTTGGGGTTACTGTCAGGAGTTGAGCATACAAGACTGTAAAACAGGAAGTGGCTGAGAGGATGATGGTACCCTCTACAGTAATAGGGAAATTTAGGACAAGAGTGGGTTTGAGTGGGAGAATAATCAATTCTGTTTTGGACATGATGAGTTTAACAAGTCTCTCTGACACAGTTTGAAATTTCCAAAGGAAGCTGGTAATGAAGGACTGGAAATGAGGAAAGAGACCAGGACTCGATATATATATTTAGAGTCATCAACATAAAAGAACTGAGTCCACAGGAGCTGATGACATCACTGAGAGTGTAATGAGAAATGAGAAGAGGGACCAGTCTTTGGGTAGACTGACAGTTAATTGGTGTGACAAAGATGATGAATCAGCAAAAGGAGACTGAGAAAGAGTGAATGGGTGAGTAGAAAGAGAACTAAAAGGGAAAAGTTTCCTAAAAGCCCAGAGAGGAAAGAGCATCCTTCAAGAAAGAGTAGACAATAGCATTAAATGAAGCAGAAATCAAGGAAGATGAAGATGACGGGAGTAGTCATTAAATTAGGAGGCTAAGAGATCACTGATAATTCTGGAAGGAGCAATTTCAATTGAGTTATAAAGTTGGAAACTTTTTTGCAAGGGATAAAAAAGAGAATGAGAAGAGGGGAAACTGAGGTACCAAATAAAGATGGCTTTTCAAAAAAGTTTAGCTGAGAAAAGCAAGAGGTTATAGGAAGGCAGTTAAAGGGTTAGAATATTGAACACTTGAAAATGTTAGCAGGAAATAGGTGAAGAAAGTTTCCCAGTAGGAGTTAATCTGCTCAAGAAGGTAGGGACAAATAGGAAGAAGGGGATACAAGGCTGGCCTTTGAAGGATCACCTCTTCATCAGAGTCTGGGGTAAAGGAGGAAATGGGAGATCATGTCATGGAGGTATGAGATTAGGAGGAGAGAAAGGAGGGAGTTCTTAAGGGACAACCTAAATGTTTTCAATAGAAATCGAGATGAAGGCTTCTACTGAGGGGAAGGGGGAAGGAGTACAGTTGAGAGGAATGAGAAAAGAAGGCTTGAAAAAGGCCCTGGGGAGAGTAAGATAAAGACTCAATTAGGCCATAATAAAAGGGCTGCCTTGCTAAAAAGGGGACCAAGTTGAAATTAGATAACCTAAATTTCTGGCAGGCCCAGTCAGCTTGGTTTCAGGACTTTGTTTAGTCCCATTTAGCAGCATCTTGAAGAGTGTGGAGAAGGTGAGTGATGGAAATAATCTGGGGCTGGGGTCTGTCAAGGAGTAAGTTACAACAGGATAAGGGAGCATTTACGGTTGGAGTGCATTTTTAGGTTAGGGTTTAGAATCGCTAACCCTAACCAATTCTATCAGGTCTGAGGAATGGGAAGTGTTGAACTGGCTCACTAAGTATAAAAACGGAGAACGTAGTAAGGGCCAGGAGGATGATCTGGCATAATACTAAGAACTGGAGAGACTGCAAGATAGGTTTGACAGGAGGGAGGTATAGGGAAGCAGAGGGTAACAATACGCTATGATCAGACAAAGAAACCTGAGTTCTTCGGTCATGGAAGCAGAGCACTTAAGGGTGGTAGTATGACCAAACCTCTGCTTGTAGTTGAGATGGAGTGAAGGAACAGGTCATGGGACCTGAGCAGACTGAAGAACTGTGAAGTTAGGGTATTTAAAAGAACAGTCATATCCTGAAGTCTCCTGGTATGAAGACAAGACTTGAGATGGAGAGGAATACTGTGAATCTGGCTCTGAACTCACAGAAAAGGGTCAACATATAACAGTTGCCAGGATCTGGATTGCATAATGCATCTGGAGAGTGTGAACCTCAAAGGAGGAATAGTTACTGAGCAACAGAAGGAGAGGGAAAAACCTGGAAGTGGCAGTAAGGGGCAAGGGATATTGTAATTCTCATACTTGGTATGAGACAATTATCTGTTCAACTGTGTCTGACTCTTTGTGACCCTATTTGGGATTTTCTTGGCAAAGATACTGGAGTGGTTTGCCATTTTCTTCTCCAGGTCACTTTAGAGATCAGGAAAGTGAGGCAAACAGGGTTAAGTGACTTGCCCAGGTTCATACAGCTAGTAAGCGTCTGAGGCTGGACTTGAACTCAGGAAGATGAGTCTTTCCAACTCCTTGTCCAGCACTCTATTCACTGTGTCACTGACCTGCCCTAGGTAAGGGATAAGGTATAACAAGTATGAGAAAGGAAGGCTTAAGATGAGGTGACATCTGTCATCTCTTCTTCAGTAGTCTGGGATTCAGTATCAATATGGATGGTGGGGAAGGTAAGAAAGGGCAAAAGTTTACTCACCATTTAAGAATGAGTATGAACGGAGCAACAGTGGTTAGGAGGAGCTCCGCTGATGAAAGCAGGTGGGAAGGATACTGGAAGTGGAAGTTGTGATTTTGGCAACAGGAAGAAACTAGTAAGAGTCATAATGGGACACAGACCTTCAGGCATGGCCATATTTTGTCTGATTATGTTTATTTATTACAAGGGAGGGCTTTACTGGTGGGAAAGAGAGGGTAACAAAAGCAGTGGGGAAGAGGGGAGGGAAGAGGGGTAAGTGATTTCCCTTCCTTAAAAAAAAAAGCATCAATGAAACATTTCTTTAAAATTCACAGAATTTCAGAGAGAGAAAGAAAAGCAGGGTAGTTTTGGAACTATTGTGTTTGAATGTATTACATACATTTTAAAAACAGCTGAACGGAATGGGTTTGATGTTCGTCATATATTCAGAACAAAATTTAAAATCCTTTTTAAAAAAAAATCTAACCCAGAAAACCACTACTGACCTTCCTAATTCTGTCAATAGTACCATCATTTTTTCCAGTCATCCAAGAACAAAATTTTGGCTCTTCCTTCACTCTCATTTCCAATTTCTCATCAGTCACCAAGTCACTCTGAATTTGTATACAGATGTTCTGGTTCTTATCTAATCTCTTCCAATTTTTTAACTGAAAAAGTAAAGAAGCTAAAAGACATGTGACTCCCTCCACTCCCTTACAGAGATGAGGGGGTTTAATGATATGGAACACTGCCTAATTCAGGTTTTTTCTGATGTACTGATTTTGCTGATTCTTTTCTCTTTTTCCCATTTTAAAAAATTCTTTGTTATTACAAGTGTTTCTCTGAGAGGAAGAGGTTTTTTTTTCATGCAAAACATATTTTTATATTAACAATGTTGCGAAAGTAAACACATACCAAAAAAAAGAAAAAAAAAATAAAGAAAGTTTAAAAAATATGCTTTGGTCTATACTCAAATGCCATCAGTTCTTTCTCTGGAGGTAGACAGTTTTGTTTTCATCATAAGTCTTTCAGAATTGTCTTGGATCACTGTATTGATCAGAAGATACTGTACAATACTGCTGTTTCTGTGTACAATGTTCTCCTGATTCTGCTCACTTCACTTTGTATTAGTTCACATAAGTCTTTTCAAGCTTTTCTACCCCTCTCATCATTTCTTAGAGCACAATAGTATTCCATCAAAATCATATACTACAACTTGTTCAGAAATTTCCCAAATGATAGGTATCCCCTCAATTTCAAATCCTTTCCCACTACAAAGAACTGCTATAAATATTTTTGTACATAGCGGTCCTTTTCCTTTGATCTCTTTGGGATACAGATCTAGTAGTGGTATTGCTGGGTTAAAGAGTATGCACAATTTTATAGCCCTTTGGACATATTCCAAATTGCTCTCCAGTGTGATTGATCAGTTTGCAAGTCTACCAACAGTGCATTAGTGTCCCAATTTTTCCACATCTCCTCCAACATTTGTCATTTCCCTTTTCTGTCATATTAGCCAATCTGATAGGTGTGGGGTGGTACCTCAGAGTTATTTTAATTTGCATTTTTGTAATCCATAGTGATTTAAAGCATTTTTTCTTATGACTATAGATAGCTTTGATTTCTTCTTCTGAAAACCACATGTTCATATCCTTTGACCATTTGTCAACTGGAAAAGAAGTAAAGGAATTAAGAACACTGTCTTGCTTCAGTGAGAGGTCAGACGAGGTTAGACTGCAAACTTGTAGGGCACCCAGTTATCACGATCATATGACTTCCTGTAGTACTATTCAGCAGCATGTGATTAGGAACACAGAGGGAAGACTATAGGAATAATTCAGGGTATGGACTTGGCAAGCAATGATCAGTTACAAGACAGGGAGTTTGAGTATAGAGGGGAGTGAATACTGAACTAATTAATATAATCTTAAAACAAATGAACACACACACACACATATGTGGTTTGCTTAATTTGTAACATGAAGTAACTTGTTTACAAACACAAAAATCAGTTAGAACTCAACTCTGAGCAGTTTTTACTAGACCAGTACCTTAAAATATGAAAGTGAATCAAACATTTCTTCAATTTGCTCTGAAGACTGAACAGAAGATGAGGTTGGATGAGATGAATTCAGAGAATCCTTCTTCATGGTTTTAAAACGAGCATTCAAGAAATCCTCATACTAGAAAAAAACCAAAAGACTAATAAATTATAAGGAATCACAAGGGAAGAGTTAAGTATAGACAAAGATATTTTCCAATTTAAGCACAGTTCACAATGGGAATGGAAGATGTTTGAGCTTTCTCTTTTTTCCTGAATCACCAGAAAAAGTAATTCTGCTGATCAAAATTGTCATAGTGACTTGCTTTATCTACCTATCTACTCCTAATCTCTCTATCTTTTTTTTGAATATTATAACTACCAAACTGGGGTGGGGGGGAAGCAATTTTTGTAGGTAAAATTCTTTTGTAAACCAAGTGAAGTTCAAGGCACAAAAGTTTCTTACAGAAACATGCCAATTACTGCAACGTTACTGCACCTTAGACATAACTGACAAAATAGCCTATTATGTTCCCAAAACTTTGGCTTCTTCTTTCTGCTTTTCTAATGAACAAAAACATAGTTGTCTATACTGAAATGAAATAGGATCATAGGAATATAAATTTAAAGCTAACAAGGCTCTTAGGTATCATTAAGTTCAAACATTGTCAGACCTAGAGAAAGTAACTTGTTCCAAAAACATATAGGTAGTGGTACACTCAAGATTTGAACTCAGACAAAAAGAAACAAAGATGAAAAATAATAAAGTACTCTTTACTCATCATCTCCTGGCTTCCAGGTCACTTTTCCCATGACTTATATAGCTGGCTGATGATTTTCCTCGCTACCTATCCCTTTGCCAACATCTTCAGGCCATTCAAAATTCATGCTTTCAACACCTCTAACAACACACCCTGGAATTTAACGTCTTTCAGAATTGCTCCTCCAAGATCTAGACTCTGAAATTCTAGTCATGAATGACAATTCTTGTTTTTCACCACATCTCTCTAAATTAACTCTCTACCCTTATTATGGCCTCCCTTCCTGTGACCTGTTCTTATTTTATCCTACTTAGGATAGAAGTCAGTCTATCCTTTAGACTTCACCTGTCTTTTTGCCCAGCTTTAAGAATGCAGGAATCCCCTATCACGTTTCTGTAGCTCTTGCCTTAGAATTTATCACTAAGGTATTGCCCCCACATCCAACCTTTCTTCATGCCTGACTTACAAATTCATTCATTCCTAGAAAGCTTACATCAACTTCTTTACTTTGGCTTCAGGCTGATGAGCATCCCCGAATGAATCATGAAATTGCAAACTCTCACAAATCTGCAGGATGTTAACTTCACCAGACCCGTGAGTGCTGTCTGATAATCCTTCAGCTCCACCTGATCTGCTTCTTCCTCTCTCCACAGCACCTATTCAATTTGTTCTTCTCTTTCCTTGCCCCAAACCCTCCAACTTCCCTGAGGACAATGACACTGTGTAAAGTGAGGTCCTTCAGCTCTCTTCTTCTATCCCCTCAAAATTTCCAAGCATCACCTCCCACTCTGGACTTTTCACTCACATCTCTGAAGAGGTCCTGCTCTACCTACCATCCCATTCCACCAAATCCTCCCTTTGTGCCCATGGCCTGTGCTCCTATTTCCCCACCTCTTCCAGAACCTAGCTCCAGCAGTCCTCCTCTCTCCCCTATCTGGGATATTTCCACTTCCACTGGTTCATTCTGACCTGTTACAAACATGCACAGATATTTCCTAATCCTAAAATGCCTTCTCTTGGTCTTCTAAGTTTGTACAAATGCTGTCCCATCTTCATTTTCTCTTCCCCTTTACTGCTAAGCTTCTTGGAAAAGTTTTAAACCCAAGGCTCCTACTTCCTCACTCTCCTCTCAACAACCTCTTGCAATCTTGCTTCTGCTCCACTACTCTAATAAAACTGCTTTTTCAAAAGTCAATGACTTCATTATTCCCAAACTAAGCAATCTATGGTTTGCTTAGGGATAGAGTCCTGTGGGGCACCCAAGATTAGTGGGCATGGCATGAATGAAGATATCTAGATAAGTATGAGCAGAATCAGGAGAGAGTGTGTCCAGAAAACCTAAAGGGACACAGTATTAAAGACAAGTGCTTAAGTGAAAGTTACAAAGGCTGCAGAGAGGTTAACAAAGGAGAATTACTAAGAAAAGGCCATTAGATGTAGCTACTTAAGAGATCACTGGTTGCACTGGAGAAAGCAGTTTCAACTGAATGATGAGGCCAGAAGCCAGACTGCGGGGAGATAACAGAATAAGAGGAGAAGTGAAGACAGCTATTGGATATGATCTTCTCAAGAAATTTAGCTACAAAAAGCAGGAGAGATATGGATGATAGAGTTTTGGGGGATTTTTTGAGAATAGAGGAAGAACAGGAGCATGTTTACACATAGCAGGAAAACAGTCTGTAGACAGGGAGAGATTGAAAATAAATGACAGAGTAGGGATGACAAAGGGGGCAATCTGTTGGAGGTGGGGTGGAATGGGATTGCTTGTTCAGGTAGAGGGGTTGGACATGATAAGGGGAAGGACCACCTTATCATGTGAACAGGTGAAGGAGGAAAAATAGAAGATATCTGAGTGATAGGAGATGAGGAAGAGGAGAGAAGAGGAGTTTATGGCCTCAAAGGTCTTAGGTTTGTTTCTGCTAAATAAAATATGAGGTAAGATTCTCAGTTAAGAGGATGGAAAGCAGGAACTATAGGAGGTTTGAAGAAGGATTAAAAATGTCTGGAAGAGCCAATGTGGTGAGATAATGTGTTTTTTAGGGAGGTGCCAAAGGATTATCTAGCAGTCCTTGAGGGCCCAGTTGAGGTTATATAATATAAATTTGGATCCAAGCAAAATGGTTAGGGGACTTTCTTTTTGGTAGGAGCAAGGGCATTAGATGGTGGGAATGATCTAAGATTGATTCTTGGCAGAGTATGATCAATGATATGGTAAGGGGTCAAGAAGCTCAAGGAGAGTATAGAGTTGAACTGGTTTACCAAAGAATCAAGATTCAGAAAGGAAAAGCATAGAGGTAGAGCAGGAGTGGAGGCCTGGGAGAGAACTCAGGGATAAGGGACTGAAGGTCACAATATGGAGTAAGCTGAGGAACTGGGAGGTAAAAGTGTCAAAGAGAATATCAACACTTGTGTTGAAGTCCCCCAGAATGAGGACGGGAGCTGAGTAGACCTACTAATTCTATTTCAACAGCACCTTCCATCCCCCTTTTAGCCACTAGTCTAATAGAAGTCTTTATTACCATCTGCCTATTGCATCATTTTTCCTGCCCCAGTCTTCTTGCTTCTCTCTGTACTCCAATCCATCTTTTTATACTATTGCCAGAATAACCTTTTAGAATCTGACCTTTTGCCTGTAGCCTGCAAGAAAACTAATCTATCTGTCCTCAAACCTCCAGTTTAGAAATGGGCTCTTCCATATCTATGCCCCTCGCTAGCTACCCATATTTCCACTCAAGGTGTTTCCCCTGAATCTCATTTATTCAGCTGCTGAGGAAAAATGGAGCAATATAATATGTTATTAATTTATCATGTGTTCACATTTGTATCTGCAAAGGTCCTATCCTTTTTAGATTCAAAAACATAAAAGGAATAATGGAGGGGTGAAAGTCACCCAAAATATATATTCAGAATTGTGGTGATTCTGTTCTGTAAATTCAACAAACATTTCTTGAACACTTCCCTCTCACAGCAACTGTCCAGCAGTATTGTCAGATGCCATGGAAGATAAAACAGATAAGTGAGGCAGTCCCTGAAGTCCACACTTGAGTTCAAAGGCTGAACTGTCAGAATGTGGCTTCAAGAGACAAGCCAAAATAGGTCACCAAGGAAGGAAAGAGGGCAAACTGATTCTTACTGGTAAAACCAAAGATCCTGCCACCATGGGTCAAAAACCTGAAAAGGTACTTTGGAGGTTCAGATAGTGAAGAGGTTCATCTCAGTGAATGCCAGTGGGGGGGGGGGGGCTAGGGGAGAAGGCAAGAAGAACTTAAAACTAGAACAGAATACCAAATTTGAATATTCTACTTTCATATGCTTTTAAAAATCAGCATATGTTTTCAAATATTACCTGGAGCTCAGAAAGCTGGTTATTAAATATAATTTTCAAATGTAACTATATTGTAAAAAATGATACAGAAACTTATTTCATTATTCTCTTCTTATGGGTCCTTGTTATAAGAATTTAAAGAGAAAAAAACCCCTTAAAACAAGATGTATTTTATGTGAAATAAGTCACCATCTATACCTTCTTTGGAGTACATTTTCATAGTATCCTAGTCAATAAGCCTTCAGAAAGATTTGAGATAAAATTATAAAAGTGAGCCATATAAAAAAAAAAGGTATATTTCATTCTGCTAAAGTTGAACAATGTTTTTCAAAATGTGACCTAAGAGGGACCCTAAGCTACAACATGTGGTTTGTACCTAGTGAGGTACATTTGTGAGTACATTTAGCTAGAGCACTATACCTACCTACCACTATAATACTACTATGTTGTGTTGCTGTTGTTCAGCTGTGTCTGACTCTAAGTGACACCATGGATGTGGTCCAAGAATTCTTTTTTTCTTTTTTTTTTAGCAGAGTCATTTTCCATGTTTCCATTTCCTTCTGTGTATGTCCTCATTTTAAAGATGAACTTGAGGCAAATAGGGGTTAAGTGACTTGCCCAGGGTCACATGGCTAATAAGTATCTGAGGCTGAATTTGAAGTGTACATATACCCACTATGATAATAATAGGCATGCCATATTTTATGTTCAATATTTACCTCTTCTATTCTCTTAATTTTTTTCCTCTCATATACACACATGCATGTGTATGCCCACACATACACATACTCTCTATCTCTTCCAAAAATATCTTTTTTTAAAAAAAAAGCCTTTCAAATTTTATTTAACTAAATTCCCCAAACAACTGGAGGAATTGAATGATAGGTTTTACTTAGAAAAAACTACAGAAATCACTTTAAACCCCTCAATTTCAGGTGAGGAAACTAAAGCCTGAAGAGGCAAAAGAATTTGTCTTGGGTTATAGATAGCAAGAAATGTTGGAAAAAACTATAATATGAATATATCATTACCACACTGTATTATATATGCATGCTAGCAATAAAGTTTATTTCAATAAAAATCTGAAACACACAAAATCAAAATTTACCATTTTGAACTTGAACCTAAAGATACACAATCTGTCAGTAACTAACAAGTATCAAAAACTATTTGAGTCCCCCAAATTATTTGGATATACTGTACAGCCACAACAGATTTAACATAAAATCTCTATTAAGCCCAAGAAGAGTAGTACTTACACTTGATAACTCTTTGAAATTTTTGCTCAAGGAGAAATACTCCATGAAAGTAGCAAATCCTTCATTTAGCCAAAGATCATTCCACCAATGCATAGTTACCAAGTTGCCAAACCACTAAGAGGAAAAAACAGAGCACAAACAAAGAACTGATTGGTAAAATAATATGTGTTCTCAGAAAATTTCTAAGAATTTGCAAAGAGGAACATTCTTGATATCTAATTAGATTATTTGTTACAAAGAAAAATTAGTAGGGGTAGAGAGAGTATATTCTGATGCTTTAAAAAAAAAGGAAATACTATAGATAAAATATCAATAGGTAGGGTGGGGAGAAGAACGAAACTGAATAAAGAAAAGTGGTAAAGACTTAGAGGGAGTAAATAAATAATGACATTTTAACCACTAAGATTCAGTTATGTAAATGTAATAGTAGCAAAGCAAATTTAATTTGCTGAAATGATGTTTAGTATTAATTTTATAATAAATCACTAAAGATAAAAATTTTCTCATCCATAAAATGGGGACAATAATAGCACCTACCTCCCAGGGTTGATGTGAGGATGAAATGAAATGATACTTACAAAGCATTTCAGCACAGAATGTGGCATGTAGTAGGTGATACATAAATGCTAGCTAGGATTATTATTACAAAATGCAACTGGATTCTGTGCTCAAATGCACAGATATACAAGCAGAATGAATTATATCCAAAATAAACAGCAAGAGAATTACTGAAGTGATATAAATTTACTTTTAAAATAGAGGAAAACATTCCACATTTGAAAACCACAGACTGGGAGAAAAGAGATGAATGATTTTCTGCCCAGCACATCTTATACTATATGAAAACAAATCTTACATCTTTGTGATTTTTTTACACTCTAAAAATTCTCCTTATTTCCCTATCCTATTTTATAAACTGAATAAATTTGGTAACACTCCTCTAATGCTTCACCTTCTGATAGACCAGTGATTTTCCAGTTATGAATGAATAGCTAAGTATCTCTAATGTATTTAACAGCATGATAAAACAGCAAAAGTATAGGGTTTATAGTCAGAGAACTTGTATTTGAATTCCTTTCCCACTATTACCCAGCACCTCAAGAAAATTATTTTCCTTTTGCAGCTGAGGTGGTCAGCCTAAATGATCCTGCCCTAAATCCTATGTTAATAGAGTTTATTCATGTGTGTATCATACTCTCTTTCCCTTAAGACTATAAAGTCCCTCCATGAAAGCAGGGACTATGTCACATATACAAACTTTGTGCCTCCTACAGCATTGCTGTATATTATGTGACTGTGCATACCAGTGAATATGTTGTGCCACCAGTGTTTTGTTTTGGTGAATTAAAACTAAATGGACCAATTAGCACTCATACTGATTGCTTAGATGAGAGATTGTTCCTTCCTTATTCCTGGAGGGCAGGAAAAAGAACCTAAGTCTTCTGGTTTTTTCTAAGTTGCCTGAATTACGGATAGTTAATAGGATTCAAAATCAGTATTCCTTCCCCCAAATGGTGCATATTTAAAAAACCAAATTTAAGAACTCTTTAGCCCTCTCTTCATCTATTTCTCTCATGAGGTGAGAGGGAAGGAGGGAACATAATTACAGGAAGTATTTACTGAGGCATGAGAAAGTGGTATAGGTCAAAGAGACTCTCTTAATCAGCAAACAAATCTACCACCAACCAATGGTTGTTTGTAAATACAAATCTCATCTACAAGGATTTTCAAATCATTTTCCATATCAGTACAGAAGTCAATACAAGACATTTCTAGGGGTTTCTCATACCAGTGGGATCAAGGTTTAGAACAAGATATAATTAGTGCCTTCTCTAAGGTTGTCCCAACATTCCAACAACGGATTGGAAGTATAGGAAATTAGACCTGGGAAACATGAACAAGGCCATCATGTTGTGCAGGTACAAGTTGAACAAGATAGCTTCCGAATGATCTAATTCTGAAATTCTGTGGTTATGTTACATTTATTAGGATTATGTTAGATTTGTTACTATGTGTAAGGCACTGTTAAGTAATTAAACAGTCCTTACTTTCAAAGGACTTATATTCTAAAAGAAGGATAGATACAATCAGACCACAGATAAATACAAAATATTCTCAAATAGTTCTGTGAATGCCTCAATCTTGGTGTTTGTTCCAACAATGCAAAAGGAAATTCATTCATTCTTGACTATCCTGTATGACTCTGGTCCTTTTCTCTGATAAGTCAGTCACAAGAAGTTCATCCAACAAGCTGAGAGCTTTTCTCAATTCCTCCAGACTTCATGAGGAGACTAGTGGAATACACAGCTTATCCAGCTGTTATATCCCTTGACCTTGCTTTGTTCCAGGCCATCTTGTTTTTCACTCATACACTTTCCTTGCTGCCCTCATTTATTCCTATTCTTAAAAGATCTGTGTTATGGATTGCAGTCTGCACATGCCCACAATATACCTGTCCATTACCTTTAAGTGGTATCTATTTTTAATTTTTAAGAAAGTGTAGAATTTCATGCCCTTTAGTCATATACCACCTTTGGTAGTGTATGGTACTGAAAACATTAAGTCCTTGTTTCTGAGATCATTAAAGGAGGTTTGCAGTTTCCTAACTGTGATCCAGTCCACTCTGTTTAATTTTCAACCTCACTCAGAAATTTTTACTGTTTGTCCTAGACAGTAAATATACTTGTTACATGTGTATATACATTATTTCCATCTCCCTCTTTCCCTACATCTCTGACAAACTATCTAGAGGGTGTCCATTCACATAATTTGAGCAATACACATTATTTACATACTTCTTGGTTTTTCCTATGTGAATGGCTAGGCCCCTGGTTTCTAAACTGTATGCTGTAGCACTCTTGAGTTGCAGCAAACTTGCCAGAGGCACCATGGGATATTTAAAATCTGAAATAAACACAGAGATAGTCAACATCTGTTGGACACTGTGTAAACTACTTAAAAGTAGTTGAGTTTCAACATTAGATCATGCTACATTTGTTTTGATAACACTTGCTAATGTCTGAGATAGGTTCTGGCTTAGTTGTACTTTAGGCGATGCCAATAACTTTTCAAACTTTCTCATTTGCAACATCATCTTTCTTTAGTTGCACTTTCAGTGACTGCTGTAATAAAAAGTATGGTGCAAAAAACAACGTAAACTAGGATGTGAGGGTGACGATGTCCAATCTGACTCCAAGGTTACGAGAAGTAACAGATTACCCAACAGGTATACACATTCCATTAAGTAACTGGTTATTTAAGAATGAAATCAATTTTTTTCCCCAATTTATGAGTATTATTTTTTTCTAAGTGGCTACTAATTTGTCAGGACATAAATACTTATTAAGCTGTTTGTACCTAAATACTTAATAAATAACTATTAGGTATTTTTTTTTTAGTCTAGCAGCTCCATGAAAAAATTAGAGAGTCTCTAAAGCCACCATGAAAGTTTGGGAACCTCCAAGTTAAGTCAAATTTTTTTTTGAATGGTTCCAGATTTTTCCTAAAGGCTCAACAATGTTCTAGGGCTTGAGGCATCTAGGAAAACATTTTCTGAAAATAAGAGGAATAACTGGAGGATCTCATCATCCATAGAGAATCCCTCTTCAACTTGAATTCTGTGTGCCCCTGTTTTATGCTATGCCAATACTGATAATCATAAAAGGTTTCTAGAATTTAAAAATTAGAAAAAACCTCAGCGGTACTCTGGTTCAACACATACAAGAAAAATGGTATTCTCATTATAATGCAACGGACAGGTGATCATCTGGCCTTATCCTGACATCCTCCAAGGAGAAGGAATACATTACTTCTCAAGGCAGCTTGTTCCACTTCTGGATAGCACTAATTGTTAAGTTTTTTTGGATACTGAACCCAAATCTGTCTCTTTGCAGCTTTTGCCTACTGTTCCTGGTTTAGTCCCCAGGGGCCAAAGGGAACGAGTTTAACCCCTTCTCCCTGAGATATTCTTTCAAATACTTGAAGACAGCTATTCGATTTAAAACTATCTCCCAAAGAATCTTGAAAAATTTAATGTAGAGATGGGAGACACCTTGGTGGAAAAATCTCAAAAGAAGGATTTTGTTCTATTTGAAAAGAAAACAATAAACCTGGTGAAATCTTCTATCTTCTATTTTTCTGATAATTATTTGATGCTGAAATTGTGATCTACTATGGAATATCACTTGTGAATGCTTACCTACTAGCTACGCTATCAAGAATGCTCTTGATGAATATGGCAAAATTCTAATAAAATACTGTATAGATGGGAAATATATAGATAAGTAGGTAGTTATGTTTCCCTGGACACATCTATTTGCTATTAAAAAGATATGAGAATTTTAGTAACTTTCCCCTACTCAAGAACCTCACAAATATGTCACCTCCAACATGAATCTCCTCTATATGGTAGTGATGGTATTCTGTTGTTTTTCAGCTGTGTCTGATTCCTTATGACCTCATTTGGGGTTTTCTTGGCAAAGATACTGGAATGGTTTGCCAGTTCCTTCTCCGGTGCATTTTATAGATGAGAAAACTAAGGCAAACAGAACTAAGTGACTTGCCCAGGGTCACACGGTATCTGAGGCTGAATTTGAACTCAGAAAGATGAGTCTTCTTGACTCCAGGCCTGGCCCTCTATCCACTGATTCACTGCCCTATGTAACACTAGTCTAATTAAGCTGCTTTTTCTCATCCTTGTGGACTTTCTATCTCCTCTGCAAGCAAATACAGGGCTTTAATGTTAGAATCTAAGTGTGACAACTTTACTATCCTTTATGCTGAAAACAATTCAATTAGTTTAAAAAAAATCTTTGCAGCTTTTCTTCTACTTGCTGTCTTTCTTCCATTTTCATGGTTGGGTGGCTTTGGGATGTCTTTTCTTACTGAAATCTTGCCAAGCTATCTTTTAAACTATTTTTCACTCTCCACAGCTACTGTTTTATGAGGAAACATTGTAGGTGATTTTCCATCAATCTTTTCTGTAAAATTTTACTAACCAATTTATATTCTAAACTGATGTTACCTTTATCTCTCCCCATGGCAAACAAGTAAAATAGCTGCTAACTTCTTTGGCTTTTTTTAGTTTCATTATGTAAATTCATTTATCTAAGTTGATTATCTTTATGAAATTATTATAATCTACATTTGTGTCTATTCTTTCATCCATCACTACTAACTTCTTCATAGTCAAGATACTCTGATCTTTGCCCTAAAAAATTTGACTAGATGGACTGTTGATTATGGAATTACTCCCACATAAGGAATGCGTAATTCCCTGTCTGTTAAAATATAATCAGTTTCATTTTTCATGTGCAGGACCTATCAATTCTTTTCTCAAAGAAAAGGTTCTTAACATATAACTTCAGGCATCTGTGTAGTCTACAGTCTGGCTTCTATAACTGCTTATTCCTCCTTCATATATTCCAATATCCTTCTTGCTCCTCACTTTTTCTTACAGTTGAAGTCACCAAGTATCAAAGCATTATCATTTTAATTTGGGAAGTCTCATTGGATTTTTTATGGAATTTCTCTACTACTTCTTCCTTTGCAGTAGATGTTGGTACATACACTGAAATTCTTTTTACACTGATCTTTTCACAAATACTTATCATAAATTACAGTACAAAAATGACCAAGTAGCCCATGAAATGTTCACCTACGATTCTGCGTTGCTTTTTGATGTTTTTGATTGCATGCTAAAATCAATTCTGACAATTCCTCTCAAAAAAACAAAATAAAACAAAATTGTGAGCTATCCAAAAGTAGCCATGTGATTGAGTGGATAAAGCCCTGAGTTTGGAGTTGTATCAGTAAGCACCCCAACATACAGTGGGGGACCTGCTATCACAGGTTCTTAGATCTGCATTCGTAAAAGGAAAGGCAACTTTTGAGGGGTTAACAATGACTTTAATCAAGCACACGTATCATTTCTTTAACCAGTTAACCTAGTTCAGGGGAATAAACACTCTGAACCCCAAAGTAATCAACAGACATGGCTTCTTCTGTCTGACCAAAATTCAACAGACAGGTACAGCTTTCTGACCAGTTACCAAAGAGGTAAGCAGGATATCTGGGTTCTCAAAGCTGGAGGACTCGTTAGAGGCTTCCCAGAGTCCTCATCTGGCATTCAAACCTTCTTACCAAAATTAAGCCCCAAAGTAAAACCTCACCCTTGGAGTATTTATACCTTTCTTTTAGAGCCAGAGAGCTTCCCAACTCTTGAGAACCAGTGCCTCTCATTAACAAAAGCTGTGGGTATTCCTCAAATCTGCCCTAATCAAACTCCCTTTAAAGGGCAGGCTCATTAATGGGTGGGAAAGATCCTGCCGAATCACATTATTCAATAATAAAACAAAAACAGCAAAAAATCCTAATTTGATTGCCATTATATGAGTCAGGAAGTCCTAAATTCAAATCTTACCTCAGACACTTACTGGTTGTATGATTCTGGGAAAGTCATTATCTCGCTTGGTCTATTTTGTCATCTGTAAAATGAGGTGGTTGGGTTCACTGGCTTCTAAAGCCTAATCTTAATTTACGATCCTGCCATTTAGCAGCAAATTCTCTTTTAGATAAATTTCATTTATAGTGAGAGTGCTTTATAGGAGATTGATTAAAAATTCTGCACAGATATTCCTTACTGATATTGGTCTACAATTCATATAATTATCACAAATAATTCCTAGTTGTTTCTTTGATTTCTTTCATTATTTTATCCTTCTCTGGTTTGGGTACTAGACTATATTTGTCAAACAGAGAAGCTAGGTGAGTACTGATTCCTTAGTTTTTGAGAATAATTTGTATAATATTGGTATTAATTACTCTTTAAAGGGCTGACAATATTTTCTTGTAAATCCATCAAGATTAGGATTTTAATAGCTACTTTGATTTGTTTTTCTGAGATTAGATTATTTAAGCTCTTTATTTAATGATCTGTTATTTTGGGTATCTTACATTTTTTAGGAAACCTTATTAAGTGTTCTCAATATTGTCAGAATTTAACTGTGCATCGTAGATTTTGATAACTTTCTATTTTATTCTGGTTTTGCTGTGATCTTAACCTTGTTCATTTGATATTTATCTGATTACTTGCCTTTTTCCTTTAAATCTGGTTGGCTAAGGGTTTATCAATTTTATAATTCCTTAGTAATTCCATTCAGAAGATGCTATGTCTTTTTACCTCTAATTTCTCCAGCAATATGTTCAATTTTCTATTTTCCCTTTTGTTGATCTTTCTATTAGACATATCCAACTCTGAGAGAGGAACATAAAAGTTTCCTACTATTTTTATTGCTATGTCTTTTTAAAATATTATGCCAAGATTGATATCATTTAGTTCCTCTGGTAGTATGTCCATTGGCAGTCACTGAATTGATCTCTAATTTAGAGCATTATCAAGTTAAAATTTATATATAATTTAAAAAAGATATGATTCTTAGTTCCCCTTATTCTCTTTTCTTTTTATTAAAAAAAGAGTTATCTATATCTTCTGTTTCTTATATCATCATAGTTATTTCTGGTATCCTTCTCCCACCCTTCCCCAAAGAACCATCCCATATAACAGAGTATTTTTATAAACAGGAAAAAACTCAACAAACTGATCAATATCTTTGAAAAAGTTTGAAAATATATACTATGTAATACCTGTGGATCTCCTACCTCCATGAAAGGCTAGGTTGGAGGTATTCTCATATCTCTTCATTTGAGTCATATTTGATCTTTCCAATTTTATTACATTGGTGTATGGTTTTCACTTCTCCTTACATTGTTGTAGTTATTGTGTATATTGTTTTCTTGGCTCATATCAATTCATAAGATTCTTTGTATGCTTTACTGTATTCCTCACACACATCATTTCTTAAAGTATAATAATATTCTATTAAATTTATGTGCCACAATATGTTTTGCCATTTCCCATCTGATGAGCTTCTACTTTATTCTACAACCCTTCAAATATTGACTGTTGCCATCTTTGTCAACTTGCAGGGTTTAAGGTAAAAACCTCAGGCTTGTACGATTTATGTTTCTCTTTTTATTAGTGATCTGGATCATTCTTTCATGTGATTATAAATATTTTGCAATTCTTTTGGGAACTGCTTATTCATATCCACTGGACCACTATCTATGGAAAAATGGTTAATCTTGTGTGTTTGTGTGTGTGTGTGTGTGTGTGTGTGTGTGTGTGTATAGATATATTCATTCATTGTTTAGATAACTCAGTTACCAAATGCTTATTAGAGAAATCCTATTTGATCCCTTCCCTTCTTATTCTTAGTGCATTATGTTATCTGTACAGAAGCTTTTTAGCTTTAGGTAATCAAAGTTGTCTACTCTATCTTTTACAATCACCTCTCTCTTATTTGGTTAAGACGACATCTCCTACCCATAGTCATGAGAGGTATATGCTCTGTTTCTCTTCTAATTTTTTATAGTCTGATTAATAACATTAATGTCACATGTTCACTTAGAATGTACTGAATAATGTACTGCCTCTGCTTCCTTTTGCACTACTCTACCAGTGCCACTAGCAGAAAAAGGCAACACAAGAATATAGAACGTTGTGTGTGATGTTATAACCAAGTTATAACCCAGTCTGTTGATGATGAATCTCTCCATACTTAGCTAGGTTGGTCTTTGGAAAGTATATTCAGTCTGTTACTGGGATCATAACCAAAGTCTTTCCATCATGGCAGATTTTCCAGAGATAGCACTCGCTGGAGAAGAAATGAAACCAAGTACAGAAGTAGGAGTTAGATTGTAGAGAGCTTTAAATGCTAGTCTAAAGAATGACTATTTTAGCCTGGGAGCCACTTAAGAGTTCTGAGTAGGAAAGTGACAAGCGTTTTAGGAAGATCAATTTGGCAATTATGCAAAGGAAAGATTGGAGCCAGGGGAAGCATTGTAATCATCTAGGCTAGAGCTGTTAGCGGAGAAAAAGGGATAGTCCATAGTGATGGTGTAGAGGATGAATTGGGAGTTGATTAGAATTGTTGGGGTCAGATAAAGAAGAAGGAAGTGGGGAAAAAAGAGTCAAGAAAGATTTAAAGGCTCCGAACCTTGGGTGACTAGAAAGACCATGTTGTATTGCCCTTCGATTGAAATAAAGGGACTTGGGAGAAAGAGGGGCATGAGGGAGCCATGAGTTCTGTTATGGGGAAAAACATCAGGTATTGGTTAGAAAGCTAAGTTTGAATTATAGAAACCTCTATTATATACAAAGAAGGCAATTTTTACATTGTAAAACATTATTAGCAGTAAAAAACAGACAACAGACATGGAATTTAGTTAAATATTTTAGTTGCAATACCTGGTGAGCCAGTTCGTGGGCAATTATTCTTGTAACCAGCTTTCTATCCATTACTGAAGAAGTGTGATTATCATATAAGAGTGTTTCTTCTCGGAAAGTGATCAAACCCCAATTTTCCATAGCTCCAGCCTGAATGTCAGGAATAGCTACCAAATCTGGAAACAAAGGAAAAAAGGTGACCCAGTTTTTTTTTTCTGCTTAAATATAGCAACCATTTCTCTTTTTTAATTTAAGCAAAATGCTTTCATCATTGAGGCTCTAAGTTTTTTGCTGGAACACTGACACCCTTGCTACCTTCCTCCCTCAAGCATAGCACTTTCTATCAATCTACCTGGAAGATGAGAAAGATGTGATCAAAACCCATTGGGAGCTTTGATTTTATGGCTCCTTAGCAAAAAAATAGCAAAAAATTCAATTTCTCGGAAAAGGACCATTCTGCAAAGGGGAGCAGGGATATAATTAAGACAGTCTTCTGTCAACCAACATGCAACCTTATCAAATAAGTCATTTTGTCTTTCTTTGAAGACCTAATGGCACTATACATTAACATTTTAATTACTTACTGAAACAGTTTTCAGTAAATGAATTTTAATCTGAAAGTTCAGTGTATGTCTTCAAATTGTCATATATGTCTGTGTATCCATATACAGTCCTACTTGTGTGTATGTGTGTGTGCCTGCACATGTATACCTCCACTGCCACACAGTCCTTCAGATTTCCAAGTATTTTAGTTGTGGCATACAATCAGCATATATCATAATCCTAAAAGTTATTTAGAAACTGTATTCATGTGAACACTATTTCTGTCATATTTTCTCCTAGGACATATAGTACACAAATTACTTCCCTGACAAACGAATGTTGTAAACTTACAAGAAGGCAAGGGAAATAGGATGATATTTTTACCTAATTTCTGAAGTGGGTACTTGATTTCAAAATAGTGCTGATAAAATTCAAGAAGCTTCACTGCTATACCCAGAGCAGGTGTGGCTTCCTCAATCTTCTGTGGCACAGTGTAAATGGAAACCTAAAACCAAGTAACAAGAAGCTCTATTTACAACAAAAATTCAAACATAATTGTAGCAGAAAGGAATTGAGATTTCTTGGTCAAGTCTATAGGTTCAATGGAAAACTGCCCATAATATTCCTGTACTGGAGAAAGCACTGTCCTCAAGGTGAGACCTGTTCTACTTACCTTCCTGGAATCCTGACCACAGGATCTTCATCTACAAAACCCATCAGGGGCTATACCATCAATCAATGTCAATTAATGGCAACTGAGATAGAACTAAAGAGATAGTTCCCACCTTTAAGGAGCTTTAACTCTATTAGAGGATATATTCATTCAAAGATGGGCAAAAACAGGATTTATAGAAAAGAAATATTCAGTGATTTGAGGGTGGGAGCACTCGTAACTGAGGGAAATCAGGAAAACAATCAATAAGCATTTATTAAACATCCACTATGAATCAAACACTATGCTAAGCCCCAGAGATACAGAGGATAAAAATGAAAACAATCCCTCCTATCCAGGGACACAACTATATATAAAACAGGCATATGGAAGGTAAATATAAGGTAATTGGCTGAGGGGCACACTTGCAGGAAAGGCCTCATGTAGGAGTCAGCATTCAATATGAACTTTGATGGAAAGGAGGGATTCTACAAGGCAGAGGTGTATTCTAGGTGTATTGCAAAGTACAGAGATGGGAGATGTATGTATGTGTCAGGTATGGGGAACAGCAAGAAGGGAAATTTGGCTTGAAATACCAAACAGAAGAGTTTGTATTTATTTGGTCCTAGAGATAGTAAGTATTGATGAGAGAGACAAACACAGAGACAGAGACAGAGAGATGGAGAGAGACAGAGACAGAGGCAGAGGAAGAGACAGATAGAGGAAGTATGTGCACATCTATATAGGCTAAAACAGAAAGAGACTTAAGGCAGGAAGTTAAAAAGTAAGCTCTTGCAAAAATCTTGCAAAAATAAGAAGTGATGGCAGAGGGAGGTAGTCATGAGTAAAACAGGGTCAGATGAGAGAGATGTGTTAGAGATAAAATTCACAAAACTTGCTAACTGCATTTTATGCAGGGTGAGGAAGACACACAGACATTTATACAGACATATGCACACATGTATACATACACATATATATTTCAGACCAGTCTCAATTAGCAGTGTCCTATGTATTTTGTAGAAAAAGATCAGACTGCAGTTGTGCAGTAGTTTAATAATTCTTTTTTCCCCCACTTAAATAAGAAAACAAAATCTAACTGTTATGTATTGGAATGGTGCATTATGTTTGCAACCTGGGAGTAAATTAGCTAACTAATGAATGGTGTTTAAAACTTTAGAGTAAAGGACAGTCAACTGATTAGCTGAAGGAAAATCATATGCCTTTACTACAGCGTGAGCCTGTGAAAGGACTGACTCAGTGCTTTTAGCAGAAATTCAAATAAACTATGTAACAGGCATTAATGGCAAATGTAACAGGCATTAATGGCAAATGAAAGTAGATCTTTAAGATTAATGATTAGTCTTTATAAAAGTATAAATAAAATTGTAATTAATAAGTTCTTCCTGTTTTTCTATAATGTGGAGATTGATTCACCATAAGTTTTTATAAAATATTATCACAGCCTACCAAGTTTCTCTTTTAATCAATTACCTATATCAGATGAATTTTAAATTGTTTATTTCCAGTTACTAGATCAGGTCTATCATAGTCTGTTTAGATAATAAGATAATGAGCACAAAATAGAGTGTTTGGGGCATAAGAAATGATTAGAATTCTTAACAGTTAATATCTTAACATCTGCATTCAAGTGAAACAGGCTTAAAGGCACAAATGAAACAACATACCAGAATTCCATTGGTCTCCTGGGTTATATTCTTCAATTCTCCCACAATGAAGGCAACCAGATATGTACTCATTTTCACACTCTCAAAAAATTCATCTTTAATAAGTTTGCCTTTCACTGGAACAGATAACCTCTAAAAAAAATGGGGGAAAGTGTAATAGTTATTAGAAAATATGATTGTAGGGGCAGCACTGGCTAAAGCACTGTCTCTGGAGTCAGGAGGATCTGAGCTCAAATTCGGCCTCAGATACTTACTAACTGAATGACCCTGGGCAAGTCACTCAACACCAACTGTCTCTGGAAAAAAACCAACAACCAATTGTGACAAGTAAATATGAACAGATGATGCACAATAAAGATGTGGATATATTTTACATCTGTAAAAACACGAGTTTACATCACAGGTTTAGTCTCAATCTTTTTAACCAATAAAATAATACCATGTGCCAATCTCATAAGAAATGTACGAGAATTCAAACAGAAGCATACGTTAGTTTATTTTATAATTCATTTCAATTAATCAAGTGTTTTCTTCACACACCTTGATGAAATAAACAGTATAAGTATTATATCCATTTTACACACAGGGAAGCTTAGGGTTAGAGAGGTTGTGACATATGAACAATTATTCAGATAGCAAATGACAAAGATGGGTCCTGAATACCCTACCATGCTACTTCACCATATTAAGAACTGAGTTCTCTAGAAACTAGAAAATTCAACTTAACTGGCACAGATAGCATTTCACTTCAAAGACTGAATAAGGCGATATAGTCATGTTTAACTCAGAGAGCTATGAATTCACCTCTTCCCCATCCTATAGGACTGAATGCTACTTTCTAGTGCCATATAGTAAAAAAGTAAAAAGTAAAAAGCGTAATAAACAAAGCATAGTTACTTCTTGTCTGTTTTATTCTCTTGTTCATCATTTTCAGAAAGTGGGAGTGAATTCCAAGACACACAAGGAGTGTTCTCTAAAACCCCCCAAGTACTATATATCTTTTGAATGGATATGTGAATAGGAATCACAGAATTTCAGAGGCAGAAGGAACCTAAGAGGCCAGAATCTAGTCCAACTTGTATTAAGAACTAAAACAAAAAAATTGCCTTTACAACACATCCAACAAATAATCATCCAGTCTTCATGAGAAGATCTTAAGTGAGGGGGGAACCCACTATCCCTTGAGACAGCCCACTCAAATTTGGATAGTGGTTACTGTCAGGAAGTTTTTCCATAAATAAAGACTGGATACAGTTAGGTGATACACTAGAATTCCCCACCCAAGCAACTAGATAACAGTGCAGAAGTCCTTAGTCAGGAAGACCTGAGTTTGAATCCTGCTTCAGACACTTACTAGCTATCTGAACCTGGGAAAGTCACTTAGGCTCACTGAGCCAGTTTCCTCACTTGCAAAATAAGGAGGTTGGACTGCCTCTTTCAAAGATGGCTTCTAAACTCTCCTCCAGTTTTCAATTTATTCACTGTTCATCATTTAGCTCTCTGAAGATGAGACTAATTCCTCATCCAAACAAAAGTCCTTCACCTACATGATGGTAACTCCCCACATCTTCTTCTTCATTACCTCTTCCTCTGTAAGTTTTCTAACATCCAACTTTCTAAGGAATGAATCTGAGGCCCTTTGGTATCCAGACTGCCCTGCTCTGAGTACTCTCCAGTCTGGAAAAAAACCTCCTAAAAGCCCCAGAATAGAACCCAATCATTCAAATATGGTCTAGCTAAGGTAGAATGCAGTGAATTAGGACATCCTTATTCTTGGATGTTCTGTCTCTCCTAACACTACCTAAGACTACATTAGCTTTCTTGGTTGCCATATCACACTGCTGAATTATAATGCACCTACCACTAAAACTATTCATTTTTAGACAAATTACCTAAACTACTCTCTCCTTGCTTCCCTTGGTCTCATCTAGTACTTAGAAAGTTAGTTTATGAATCTAAGTGTGTAAGATGACATTTATCCCTATTAAATGTCATCTTGTTTGAGTCAGCCTGATGTTCTACCATATCAAAATCTTTTTGTATCTTTTTATCCAGTTGTTATCTATTCCTTCCTGCTTTGTGATCTGCAAATCTGAAGCATGTTACATATGCTTTTATTCAAATCACTGGGGAAAAAAATGTTAAATAGCACAGGGCAAAGCCAAGATTTCTAAGGTGTTCCATTAGAAGGTTTCTTCCTAGACGACATAAATGATTATTTTTGGAGTCTTACCATTCAACCTGATAGAATTCCTATGTGCCAGAGTTTAGCCCACATAATTCTATCTTTTACACATGAACAGTATGAGGGACTACCAAATCTAGTAACCCTGTTTCCCTTCACACACACTAGCCCTGCACCCGCCAAGATAATTATGTTAGTTTGGGGAAGTCTTTTCTTGTTAAAGCCAGCTGGCTCTTAGCAATCATTGCTTCCTTTTCTGTTTCTAATAATTCATAATGACATGTATGTTATATGCATATGTATTATGTATGTAGGTATACATTCTAGAATTTTGCTAGGAAGTCAAATTCACTTACCAAAGAGAAGCAATATTTGTCCAACCCTAATTCTGTAGTCCCCCTCCATGATTTTCCAAGATTTGCTGACAATGAATCAGCAATCATACCTACCAGTTTGGTCAAGACCACAGGATGTAGTTCATGTGAATGATATAATTTGAAGTCATCAAAGGTGGCCGAAAAAACTAGAAAGCAGTCTGGCAGAAACTAGGCATTGACCAACATCTCATACTATATACAAAGATAAGGTCAAAATGGGTAAGATTCAGAGATAAAGGATGATATCTTAAGCAAATTAGAGGAATATGGAAAAAAATTACCTATTGCTCTATGGATAGGGGTGGAGTTTATGACCAAATAAGAGAGAAAAGTTCATAGAAGGTAAAATGGATAATTCTGATTGTGCAGAATTTAAATTTTTTTTTGCACAAACAAAACCAATGCAGCTGTAATTAGAAGAAAAGCTGGAAACCTGGGTGAATTTTTTTTTTACTACAGCAAATCTAATAAAGGTTTCATTTCTCAAATATATAGGGAACTGAGTCAAATGAACTGATAAACAATATGAAGAGGTTGTTTTCAGAAAAGGAAATCAAATGAACATAGATAGTAACTTAAAGTTTGATAAACCTAAAGATCACAGCTGCTGAAACAAGAATTCACTATTTAACAAAAATGGATTAAGTTTTGTTTCCTCATTACCTTTGCTTATTCCTTCAAATTCTTTTTCTTGTCTTATTGCTATAGTTAGTATTTCTAGTACAACAATGAATAATAATGGTGATAGTAGACAATTTTGCTTCATCCCTGATCTTATTAGGAAGGCATCTAATTTATTCTCATTACAGTTGATGCATGCTTTTGGTTTTTGATAGATATTTTAATTTAATTTTTCATTTTTTAAATCATTTTAAGAAAACCTCCTCAACTTAAATTTTTAAAAGACCCAGAGAAAAGACTGAAATAAGGGCAGATAGCAAGAGCATGAATATAAAGGTGTGTCACAATCATTTAAAAACAGGATCAGGAACATGTAAACACAGAATAAGCTGAGGTTGGTGAGAAAAAAAAGGAAGGGATAACAGGTATTTTTTCATTAGCTGTATGGGGAAGAGAAGATTAGCAAAGAATAGAGTGGGCTGCTGCTCATGGTGGATAGGATGATAACTAGATAGAGAAAAAAAAGAAAACTGCCCAATTTTTCTTTTGTTTCTGTATTCCCTGCCAAGGAAAATGATCTAGGGACAGAATAAAAATGGCTAATAAAATTTTTATATCCAAAGTACGTAAGAAGAGATTGCAGTCAGGGTTACATTTTGCATGACTTCCTATGCCTAATGAGTATCATATTTCTAGTCTTATCAATTGGTAGAAGAGGGGGAAGGACAGAGAGAGAATTCGGGAGTGAAAATAAAAGTATTAATCTTTTTTTTTTTTTTAAATGTCACCTGATCACACACATTACCTACATGTTTATTTCTCCAAATTTCTGATTTAGCTGCATGTGTTCCCAGGATACTTTCCCTTACCTACTTGTACCCTCACTATATATATAAGGTACAAATATGCTACTCCACACGTCTGACTTGTCACATGCATTCCCTATGTGTACACCCTTTAAGTGTGATAAATACGCGTGTCCATTTTTCTTATTGATGGGGGCAAAGTGCTCCAGGGCTATGGTGGAAATATATCTGGCTACTTTTCTTACTTGGCCTAGATCATCCATCTTTGCTTTAAACTACATGCCTTTTGACTGATGAATAAAAGTAAACATACTGGTTAAAAAAACAATCTACATTGGTTGATGAGTTCACTATATATCCACAATGGGCTCCTCAGACAATTTTACTTATTCCTCCTCAGTGAAACTGTTTCTTTTTTTATCCTCAGAATTTTATTTTGGAGAAGCTGCCATCCTGGCAGGAATTTTCCTGTAAAATTTTAGGCCATGAGATTCTCTTTATCCTTTTCCCGCACTGGGCACTTTTAGA
Source organism: Bettongia penicillata ogilbyi (assembly GCA_023548195.1). Classification (NCBI taxonomy): domain Eukaryota; kingdom Metazoa; phylum Chordata; class Mammalia; order Diprotodontia; family Potoroidae; genus Bettongia; species Bettongia penicillata. The sequence goes on along the minus strand of JAJHZJ010000255.1, from coordinate 99,812 downwards.
AAAAAAGACACAAATAAGCAGGACAGTGCTGGTACTAGAATGTTAAATTTATAATGCTTGAAGGTTTTAGGTAGATACTGCTTAATATTTTATGGAAAGTTCCCTTTATTCCTATGTTCTCCAGTGGTTTTAATAGGAATGGGTGTTGTATTTTGTCGAAAGCTTTTTCTGCATCTATTGAGATAATCATGTGGTTTTTGTTAGTTTTGTTGTTGATATGATCAATAATGCTAATAGTTTTTCTAATATTGAACCAGCCCTGCATTCCTGGTATGAATCCTACCTGATCATAATATATTATTTTCCTGATAAGATGCTGTATTCGTTTTGCTAAAATCTTGTTTAAAATTTTTGCATCTATATTCATTAGAGAAATTGGTCTATAATTTTCTTTCTCTGTTTTGTCTCTTCCTGGTTTGGGTATCAAAACCATATTTATATCATAGAAAGAATTTGGGAGGACTCCTACTTCCCCAATTTTCAAAAATAGTCTATGTAGTATTGGAATTAACTGTTCTTTAAAGGTTTGATAGAATTCACTTGTGAATCCATCTGGTCCTGGAGATTTTTTCCTAGGGAGTTCATTGATGGCTTGTTCAATTTCTTTTTCTGAGATGGGGTTGTTTAAGTATTCAACTTCCTTTTCTGTTAATCTGGGCAATTTGTATTTTTTAAAATATTCATCCATTTCGTTTAGATTATCGAATTTGTGGGCATAAAGTTGGGCAAAGTAATTTCTAATTATTGTTTTAATTTCCTCCTCATTGGAGGTGAGTTCACCCCTTTCATTTTTCATATTAGTAATTTGATTTTTTCTTTTTTTCATCAAATTGACCAAAGGTTTATCAATTTTATTAGTTTTTTCATAAAACCAACTATTGGTTTTATTAATTCAGTAGCTTTCTTAATTTCAATTTTATTAATCTCTTTCCTTTGGTTTTCAGTATTTCTAATTTGGTATTTTCTTGGAGATTTTCAATTTGTTCTTTTTCTAGCTTTTTCAGCTGCATGCCCAAGTCATTGATCTCCTCTTTCTCTATTTTATTTATGTAGGCATTCAAAGATATAAAACTACCCTTAAGAACTGCTTTCGCAGTATCCCATAAGATTTGGTAGGTTGTCTCATTATTGTCATTAGAATGTTAAATTTAACATATACTTTAAAAAAGTTCCAAAATGTATATAAAATAGTATTGGTTTCCTAATTTCATAAACAATCTATTTGCTATTCTGTGTATATGGAAATATTCACCTTTATGTTTGTCAAGTTCATAATAAAAAAAGAAAAATTTTCAAAAATCTGCCCTCCCAAAAGTTATATTGGCAGATCATTATTTAGCATATTGCAAGCACTTAAATGCTTTTTGATTTCAATTGGCCTGAAAAATGTCAAATTATTGCCAGCTCTCTTTCTCTCTCCTCATCTCCAAGACAGTGGTCATTTATCTACAAGTTTCTCATCATTCTCATCCCAGCAATCACTTTCTCCCTACTGATGAGCATCAGATCTAGAACAGAATTTCCCCTTATTTGTTCCTTCACCTTCTGAAGGATGGAACCGCAAGTCAAGAAATCATTAGTCATTTTGTGTGACAGAGACAAAGGACAGACAGACGGAGAGACAGTCAAATGTGGTGTAATAAAGGGAGCACTATACCTGGAATCAGGAAGATGTAGGTTCAGATACCACCTCAGATACTTACTGTGATTATGAGAAAGTCACTTAACCTCTCTATGCCTCAGTTTCCTCTTCTATAAAATGAGGGAGTTGGTCTTGATGGCTTCTAAGGTCCCTTTTAGCTCTAACACTATCATCCCATGGTCCACCAGGTTTCCTGGATTTTCTCATGAGGGTATCTTCTTAGACAAATTTCTTGTTTGGGATGTATAACAGAGATGACTCAGAACAACACCAGAGGTCCAAAGGTAATGGGTGTATGGAGCTAGATCCAGACAGAGAGACCCAGTACCAATAGACAATTAGGCGTCAGCCAACAACTTTTCTAGTCTCTCAGGAGACTACAGTTGGTCCCTCATAAGCTTTAGTAAGCTGAAGGTACATGAAGTAGTTTCTTCTCTAATTTCAGGTTATTAACAATTAGGTGATTTCTGGTTCTACTTTGCTCAGATTTGGATGCCAAAGTAGCATTGAGACATTCTATTTTGACCTAAAGTGTTAAGTTGTGCTCACTGTGCCTTATTTTTTAAGAGAAACTCAACCAAATCAGCTTTTATATCACGTAATCAATGGCAGAGATTATTTGTGCCAATATACAAATATGATGCCACACTTATAGATGGTAGCTGAATTATTAGTACAAAACTCATGACAAATCTGATGGATTTATGGATAATAAAAGCTGGTCACCCTGACAAATACAAAAAGCATTTGATAATATAGGCAAACGTGCATAACAAAAACCTAGTTATCAAATCTACACAATCAGGTATTTTACATTCTGATGGGTTTGGGAGTGCTGATTATGAATTCATGATGGAATCCCTCATGTCAAGAGGGCTCCTATGAAAATAAAATTACTACAATTACACATAAAAACAAATATGTCATTGACGTATCACGTTTCTTTTGAATATAGCAAGATCAACCACAGCTACATTACAGTCACGGATCTCATTCCAGCAAGCCTCAGTAATATCTATGAAATAAAATTCATCTCATTTTATATCTATTTAATGTTCATTAGTCAAACTTTTGTCTTAGACATCTAAGATTATTTTTTTTATCAGTAGTTCCTTTCTTAAGTTTTGTGTCCTGCAAATTTCTGGAATCATCTATCAGTGAATCTTCATTTTCCTACATTTTACTATTTTCTAAGGTATCGAGCTCAGGAAAATGTATAGATGCAGTTTTCTCCTTCCACCTCTTCCAGTTTAAAGTTCTTCTGATTAGTTTTACGAAACTCTAAGCAGATGCACTCCATCCTTGTCCAGGAGCCTATCGTTACTATAGATTAAGCCATTTTCCAGACATCCAAACCCTTTCTCAGTAATCATCTTCTAAACCATTTGTCAGCTTCCCAAATCTCTCTGTCTTCCAAGCCTTGATGGGCAGCAATAATGAAAGTATCACCTGCACTCCCAAGAGGGTTTCAGTTTCTTGTGCATAATTTTTAATCTTTAGTAATCCTTTCTAGGTTCCTTCTGCCAGTAGCAATTGGGTATCAATCATCCAAGCTGACAAGTCTTTGGAGGTTCTCTGTAAGGTTTCAGATATATGCTTGGGGAAAGCAATAAGGTTCCCTGTTATTATTAGGGTGAAAAATAGCCACTTAAGTACTCTTCAAAAATGAGTCCCTAGCTAACACTATTTTTCTCTTCTTTCTTTGATTGTTATTAAGTGATATCTTACCTGAAGTACCTATGAATCCTTATCACTGTTTCTTAGAGTACAAACAGCTGATTCCTTTAAATAAATGTTTTGCTTTATGAGTTGAAAAAAATAAATTAAGAGATCCTTGACTATCCAGAAAAGACTGGTCTTACAATGCAATCAGGAAAAAAATATTTTAAAAATGTCTACTATCCAGACTATGCCATGAAGTCAGATAATCAATCCACTGGATTGGTACACCAGTTCATATCTTTAGGACAGAAACTATGGAAGGACAGTAAGTTGGACCACAAATTAAATGGGAAGATGAAAGCAATCTGGATTCCATTTGGGAAGCTGATCAGTGCTTTTAACAACCCTAATCTTTTCCCCAATGCAAAGACCAGTCTTTTCAATGCTGAGAACACCAAAATTTCTGAGTAATTAAAATAGATGATCCAAAGAACAAAAGAGACACACATGGTGGGTGCAAATAGGCTCTATATTTCAAATGATAACCTTCATTCATAAAGTGGCATGAAGAAGTATACAAATGGAAAAGACAGGGGCTGGTTTATGTAGTGAAAACAAGATCAATGTGAGTGCTCCACTGGCATCCTAGGAATGGAAGAAGGCCTACAGGAAGGCCTCCAGTTCGTTAGGTGAAGAAACCATGGGAACAACATAGGCAGTTATCACATTAGATGAGAAGGTACTGATAGACCAATGTATGCTAATAGAGGGAAAGGATATTATTACAGATCCACAGAAGAAAGGGTTTTAGAAACATTGTTTTTTGACCAAAGAAAAAAAATTCAGTAATTTCTCATTCCATCTGCCTTGTCTCACTTCAACTTTCTAAGAGAAATTATTATTTGTCTCTTATGTTAATAACCAATTATTGAATTAAGATGAAGGTTTTTCTCCTTCCTATTTTCTCACTCAGAAATCAGACCCTGTAATATTATCCCGCCAGCCTTTGAAGGGGAGGGTTAATGATAAGATGAAAATTGGGTGAGATGCACCCACCTGGGAAAATTTAGGTCTGATCAAAAGATAAAGAAACTCTAGTTCGGGGAAAGTAGTGAATTCTGGCCCACTATGTATTAGTCAGACAAGTCTGAGTGGAAGAGGATTCCCTCTTTTGTCTAGATGTGGCCTTCTTAAACTTTTTCCACTTACAATCCCTTCAGCACTTCTTAAACTGGGTCTGGACCTCCCTATGGAGGGTCTCAACCCACAGTTTAAGACTCTAGATTGCCTTAGATAGGGTGTAGTCTGATGTAGATAAGTCTTTTTGTGCAGGACTGAATTGTCAGTCTTCATTATTATTCATCATTAGAATAAGCCCCCCTCTCATTATAATATTCATTCTCTCACTCCTTGCTAACCAATCAGAATTGATTTTCACCTTCAGGAACACTCACTCTTTCCAAGGGCACAGAAGCACTGAAGGGATTCCATGTGGGGTCTTTCCATAAGAGACAACCAAGTGACCAATCCTTTTATTAACCATTCATTAGCCATAATTAATGTAATGACTGACCCAGAAATTATGCCTCTTGAACTTTTCATATCTCACATTTCTTTACCTAAAGAAGTTGGCATGACAAATTCTATATTATTCTACATTGGTGTTATCACCCACTCATTCAAGTACATCAGACACTTCTTTTGACAGAGACTCACTGACTTTGGCTGGTCTCCCTCAGCTTATCCCAAAAGACACTTTTTTAAAGGATTAGTTACAGACTTAATATTGAACATCAATACAATAAATTAAATTTGCTTTGTAACTATTGGCACTTAAATTAATTTCAACTCAAAATGCTGTAACTTTTTTGGTACACTTTCCTAAGAGGATCATCAGGATTCTCTAATTATTTTCATTCATTTTTCTACTTACATGAAGGATGTATTTCTGTTCTGGTTCTGCCTTTTTTTCCTACCTTGTATTATTCCCCCCTAGTTTTCTTATGTTCCCTATATTCATTTTTAATTATAGGTTCCTTCCAGCCTTACAAATAATGATGCTATGAGAAAATTTTACACAGATGTTTTTGTGGATATTTTCAATAATACTATTAAGTTATATTCCTAACAGCTGAATCAATGGCTCAAAAAACATGAATGTTTTTTTAAAACTTTTACTATGTGCCGCCAGACTATTCTTCAAAATTTTTTTACAAGTCTTTAAATCACTAGCAATGAAGGAGTGTTCCTTTGCCTACATACTCTAATCAGCATTGCACTGTATTATTTTGTTTTTTGCCAGTTTGATAAGAATAAGATGGTACTTCAGTTGTTTTCATTTATATCTCTTGGTTACTAGTGAGGTTAAGCATTTTTCAAATAATTAAAGAACTATTTTTATTCTCTTGAAAATTTATCATTTTTTATTATTTATTGTAGATTGGGATTTTTACCAGTTATCTTGTACTTTTCAATGTTTTCTCATGTGACTGAATAATTTTTTCTCTTTGTTTTTTTCTTTTAAAACATTTTTTGCCATTCAATTTTTTTGTAATCCACCATTTTGCATCTCTAATAATTCCTCCTATGTGATAAAAAAAAAAAGGCAACACACTTCTTTCACAACTGAGAGAAATACATTATTCTAAGGCAGATCTCCACCTTTTAAAATAGCTTTTAAAAAAATATTTTAAGTCTTTCATCCAACCAGAATTCACTAAAGCATGTGGTACAGGGTTAAGATACAGCTCTAAATCAACTTCTTGTCAAATAGCTAACCAAATGAACTAAATATATTTTAAAAAAATAATAACACCTTCCTCTAGGTTTTATTTTCTATAGGTTTATTAACCACTAATCTTCCTGAAAACATTTAAAATTTCTCAATAGGTTTTCTATACAAGAATACAAACATATATTAAGACATCTTAAGTCATGCCATCTCATCTAGTAAAGAATGTATAGTTATTTCTTCCAGATCACGGGGGTTTAGAGTGTGGCACTCCATGATCTGAAAAATTCACATAAAATTTTTTGGCCTCTCCTTCATACCAGAGAAGTCTGAATTTTTTTTTTTCTTTTAGAGGGTGTTTATGGTACCTTACTGTAAAAAATTTGAGTTAAGTATTTGGTCACAGATTCTGTGTCATCTGCTAGTCTTCACGTGTTGTCTCCCCCAAAATTCCCATTTAATTTCTTACGCCAACCCTTGATATATCGAAATTGCACTGGACAAAGTTTCAATGTGGAAAGGATCACTGTAGTATATTCTTTTGCCATAACTGAGATGAAATGAAGCAATGAGAAAGACTCACAAAAAACGTATTTACATTCAAGAAACAAAACTTTACCTTGGGCATATTTGATAAAGCTGTATACTGCTCCTCCCTCACAATCTTGATGATAAATGTTGCTTTAAATGTTGGTTCATCAAAACAAGGAAAAGCAGACCTTGCTGCAAGAGGTTCAAACTGAGTTGCTGCAAAGTATCTAAAAGAAAAATGCATGAAAAAAATTGCAAACAGAAAAACAGACTTTGCCACTGACTTCACTTCATCAATGACAAACTTATTGTCAATGGTAGATTTTAAAATCAAGAACCAAATCAGTGTTCAAAATATATGCACTGATATACCTTCCTTTTTAACCTGAGATAAACTAAAAAAAAAAAAACCAACCAACTTTTTTCTCTCTCCTGTTCCTTAACTGAGGAGACATTTAAGAATTTATCTAAGCACTCTGGCCTTATTTATTACTTTTAAAATTTAATTTATTATAAAGGAAGAAAAAAAAGGAATGCAGATTATGTAAAGGACATCTAAACAAAGGAAGAAACAGGGACCTAGCGTTGACAGAGCACCTGGACATGTTCAAAGTTCTTTTAGCTCAAATGTGTCACTGTCACACATTTTAAATGTTGCTAAATGTAGCATTCTCTACACACTTACCAGCTAAGTTACAGAAACCAACATATCTCACGCATCCATCTCACACGGAAACCATGCTAGTACAGGATATCATCCACATATCATCTACTCTCAGCCATATTATTTCAACAGATTCCTAACTGGACTCCAGGTTTCCATTTTCTATGCTGCTGCACAGATTATGTTCCCCCAAGCCTAGATCGCACTCCTTCATCCCTGCTTCTTGGAATCCCAAGCTTCCTTGAAGACCTGGCTCATGAGGCAACATTCTATGGAAAGACTTTCTTGGTGTACTTAGTTATTAGCATTCTCTCTCTCATCAAATAAAACTGTGTGTATTTATCTATTTACATGTTATATCTAGCTCTCCATGGAAAGTATGCTTGTTAAAGGACTTAATAAATTTTGGCCTTTGTATCCCTGGTAAAATCGCAGTGCCTCGAACAGAGGAAGCACTCGTTAAAGCTTGTTGGCTTATACTGGATTGTCCTATTTGGTATCTGACATATCATGTAAAGTACTCCCAACAAAGAATGGTACTTTGGGTCCCGATTGTTAGGATGTAGAGATCTTCCTATGAGGAAAGTTCTACCAATGCAGATCGGTACTCTTCTGCAGTTGAGGGTCTTAGAGAACTGTATAAAGCCCCAAAAGGTATTTCTGACTCCAAGTCTGGGACTAGCTACTCTGTCATTCTGTCTGAAGATGGTTAAGGGTGAAGATGAGATACGTAAATATAAGATGGGATAGCTTATTAAAACTTTTAAAAATAACTGACATATGGTAAGAAAAATGTGAATTAGTAAGAAAACAGCACAAAACACTGCAGATGAAAGCACGTGCTAGACTACAAGATGTGGAGTATATCTTTCATTTTCTAGAATAACTTTTGTCACCTAATTGAGCCTCATCTAGACTCTCTTTTTTGCTCTAATCACAAAATCCAAAATAAGCAGTTGTGTTTTCCAAATAACCCACTAAAACTAATAACATAAAAAATACACATTGAAAACTAAATCCACATTATCCAATACTCCCTCCCAATTTCTTTTCCAATTAAGAAAATAGCTGCAAGTTCTCAACCTCTTTCTCCAAAAGGAATCAGAAATCAAGTACATTACAATTATCTCTCCCAGGGTTATAAAAACCTTGGGACAGCTAAAAATTAAACAATGCAAAAACAGATCTAAATATCAGAGAAAAGTATGCTCTGTTTGACATTAAAGCTCTACCATTTTCAAACATATGTTCAAAGCTTTGATACCACATGAGAAAGAAAGAATGTGTTCCGTGCATAATTCTTCCATGCAACCACCAAAGCAAACAGCTGCCTTTAGTATTTTGATCTGGCTGACAATAAGCAAGTCTTAGAAATAACAACAGAACAAAAGAATTTAAAACAGCTACACACTTTTTCTCTTTGTTTTCATCTTCATATGTGACTCCATAAAATCCATAGTAGTTGTTGGAAATATTGGCTGAGTAGTCTATCTTCAGGGTGTAGTTGTGTCCTTCCAAAAGCGCGTCAGGTGCTACAATTGCAATTTGGTCATGAAATTTATATTCCAAGAATTCAACTTGTTTCTCTTTCTTTGAAACTACTGAAGTAAGGATTACTTTGGAGATATTATGCCCAGAGCTATGAAGAATAATATTCTGAGTGGTTTTAAGGACCTGAATCTTTATCTCCACAGAACCCTCAAATTTCATCGTGGTGAGATTTGGGTGTATGGTGAGTTCATAATGTAATGGTATTATGTTTTGGGGGAGTCTAATCTGTGCCCAGGGAAACAACTTCCCATTAGTTGCAATAGGTTGGATTATTCCAATGGACTGATTTTTTTTATGGCAGCCTTCTTTGGTAAAGGTACACCTAGGAAGAAGGTAAATCACCATTATTACAGAAACAGCAACCACAAGGACAAAAGTACAAACTAGCATGGTCCTTGCAGAGGGCAGTGAACAAGCCCCATCGGGACCCTGTCGATAGCCAGTTATGTTATTCCGAAGACCTGAGCTTCTGTTCATGAAAGACATGCCCAGCAGTTTTGCAGATGATTCATAATCCTCTTCGTCCTCATCCATCTCATGTTCTCCAAGACCACGAACAAGTAATCTTGAACCTCGAGGCTCATATTCCACTTCATCAGGTTCCAGGGGATGTAAACAAGGTTCTTTGGCTAAATCTACCACATCCGGCTCTTCCTCAAACATGCTATTTTCAATCATGTTCCTGGGGAGCTGAAGCCGATCTAAAAAACAAAAACACCATTTTTAAAAGTATACTGTGACTTTAATATGTATTCATTTAGTAAACAGAGTGGAAAGCAGCAAAGAATAAAATGCTAATAATGAATATTTCAGTTGAAAGCACTCTCGTACTAGAATCTCTATTTGAATTAATTAAATAATTTCTAAATATTTTCCCATTGCAGTGCACTGCACTATATCCTTTTAACAAATTCTTACTCCCTGAAACAAAGAGATTAAATCGTAAACAAGTAGCCTCCATTCTCAACACATACCATAAATTTTGTTATACTGCAAACCAGGCTGATAACAGTAAAGATGGAAGATTTGACAGCCTAAAAGAAGGAAGATTTGCTTTCTTAAAAAAAAGGGGTGCTTATCAGTTGTGTTTGATGCTCATGATCCCATCTGGGGTTTTCTTGAAAAAGATAATGCAGTGGTTTGTCATTTCTTTCTCCAGTGGATTAAGACAGACAGAGGTTAGGTGACTTGCCCAGAGTCACACAGTTAGTGAGTGTCTGACACTACATTTGAACTCAGGTCCTCCAGACTCCACATCTGGCACTCTGACTAACTGAACCACCAAAGTATTTGTGATTACATTCTTAACTGAAATCAGGATCCTTTCTTTAGCAGAATACTACCTCAGCCATTATCTGTAGCCTTATCGTCTCCTTTATGGAAGGAAATATTAGTAAACAAGTGTATGCTCTCAACAATTCCCAAAAAGTGACAAGCGCACATCATTTTTTCATCAGAGGTTTAACCCTCAGAACCTCACTTACTTTCACATGCAATTCTAACAAGCTTGTTTGTTTGATTTCCTAGATCCTAAAAGATTAGAAGGGTAGAAACAAAGAGTGACAGGTAGTAATCTAACAAAAAAGGAGATAGAAATAAGAACTAAATAAAAAAAAAGTTGCAAAACATTTAGAATCAAACACCCTTACCTCAATAGAATGTAAGATTATCACCATCACACACTTAGAGTCATTATCATTTGAAGACTTATTATGTCCTTTGTACTCTTTAAGGTAGGAAGTGGTAGAACATATTTAGAGAGATACATTAAAATCAATGTAATTCAACAAACTTTTCTATCATATGGAAAATTCACTTATGTGAAAGACCTTACTGTCTCCAAAGGTAATAGATAAATGAAGTGCTGCCATAATAGATTTTCTTTTTAAAAATAACTGTTGTACTAAAAGCTCAACATCTACATATTAATAAAATTTACTTAAATGTAATTACGTTTAGTCATTGTATTGCTGTCATTATTATAGGTGATGTATAGAGAGTGTTGTCCGTCTTAATCCTTAGTAGCTATTTCAACTTTTAAAACTAGTAAACAAATTGAGTTATAGTTCTATTTTTAAAATTGCTAGTTCTTAAACTTTCCTGAGATTCATCCCTCTTCTTAGTCTAGATAGAGACACTTTTTCCTTGAAATTGTTCACTCCTTTCTCCCTCCCCCAACCCTATCTTTTGTTATTTTTTAATTAAAAACATTTTTAATCAGAGATAATTGTGTTGTATCCAAAACTATAATCTTATTATTTCTATTATAGTTAGAAAATATTGGATTTTATTATTACATCTGTATTTATGTTAAATCTTAACTAAAAGTTAATATATATAATTGCTTTTTTAATGACTGATTAATTTCTATTTCCTCTTCTCTTGCTTGTAAAGCTATCTTTAGCTGTGGGTGGGCATAAGAAGTTAACCTATGATATCAATGACATAAGAGACTGCAGGAGAGGAAGCTCCCTCCATGAACGCAGGTTGGCATCTTGGCTGCATTTACAGCACCCAGAGGCTTAGTGACTTGCCCAGGGAAACATAGCAAGTATGTGTCAGAGATAGGACCCTGAATCCAGGTCTTCTTGGCTTGGAAGCCAGCTCTCTATCAACTGTGCCCTGCTACCTATCTCTCTTAGTTGTGGACGTTTGCTAATAAAATCTTTCAGGTTCTGACTGTTTTACAAATGAGCTCTTCTTTTCTCAAAAAAAAAAAAATATGGTAAAATTTACAATACACATAATTAAGACTTTTGTATATTTTATTCAATGTTGATGTATTCCTTTAAAAAACAACCCTGATGTTTTAGTTAGTATTTCTGAGTTTAAAGAATTATTGTCTTTGTTTTCCTAATTCTGTAGTTTTATGATTTATCTTGGTGAAATCAAAAACTGTAATTTCTCTTTGTGTATCTTCTGTAATCTACTTGTAGAACACTGCTTGATCTAGCCCCCTAGAGAACATTTTCTCTAATTAAGTCCTCAAAATGCAGTGTCCAGTTTCCCCCCTCTTTTTTTGTTTCAGTTTCTCCTGGAAATCCAAATTATTTTACTGTTTGTAGTCTTTGCTTTGTCTTTCAGGGACTCAGTGATTTTCACCTACATACTTCAACTGGTTTTCTCCCCTTTTTTGTATTCATGCTTTCTGGATTTATTCTTCAATTTTTGTCTTTTATTATCCATTGATTTTCACATTGTTTCAGTGAGTGGGTTCTTTGTGACTTCGACTGATGCCTTAAGATTCTATGTTGTTTTTCTTTTTCCATAATTGTTACTTGATGTCTTCCTGTATATTTTTCCAACTGCTTTAATTCAGATATATTTTTATATACTTTAATTTTTATGCTAGTATTTCTTTCATCTTATCCACTTCTGTTTCAAAATGGGTTTCTGGTATGATTTTCTCTCTTTGATGTCTTACATTGTAGATATTTTTAAAATTTGAATCACAGGATTTATTCCCTACCTTGTTCTGGCATGTAAGTGGATGAAGTATCCTAGGAATGGTGTGGAAACAACTTTGTGCTCCTTGTGCTTTAGTTGGGAATGGGAAGGGAGAGAGGAGGGGAGTGCCTCTGAGGGGGGAGGAAGAAGGGAAGAGATTAAGTGTGCCAAGAAAACCAGCGCTTTGGGGCAGGGTATGCTTTGGCAATAAAAGTTCTGAAAGGGTACAGTCTGTCCTAACATTCTTCTTACGCTGTTGTCCCTACATGTTCTACTCCAGAATACCTTCTTACTGCTCCTTGCCTACAACACTGCCTTTCTTAGTTTCCTTCAAAACTCAACTAAAATTGTCCCTTCTACAGGAGGCCTTTCCCAGTCCTCCCCACTGGAAGTTCCTTCCCTCTGAGATTACCTTTCCTCTACTTTGTATCTATCTTGTATGTCTATAATTTTCTATGTCTATAAATTTCTAACATTGTCTTCTAGATTATAATGTGAGCTCCTTGGGACAAAGGGCATATTGCTCCCCCTTTCTTTGTATCCTCAAATCTCAGCATTGTGCCTGGAACATAGCAAATGCTTAATAAATGCTTACTAACTGACACCCTGGATACACAGAGGATATAGAGAAATGATGTTGACTTGGGAAACCAGACAATGATGGTGGGTTGACAGCAAGTGAGGGGAGTGGGGTGGAGAAAGGACTTTGGTACCCTAAATCTCCAGAATCCCGTTAGGCAATGAGATGTTAAGTGATGGAGAGAGGAACTGAAGTGGGGTGAGGAGAGGAAGAAAGCAGCTCATCTAGGCCAGCAGTAGATCCGACTCCCTGCACAAACCCTGGGTCAAACAGCTTTCCCACACAGGTGATATTAATTCCCTGCCTTGAAATTTTTGTTCTCTTCTATATGAGTGATCTAGTCTTCAAATCTCAGATCATATCCTACACTTCTTATGATAAAAGCATAGTATAGAGGAAAGCACAGGAACAGGATTGAGGAAACCTGGATTCTTGCTGGGGCTCTGTCGTTAACTCACTGTGACTGTGACCAATCATCTTCTTTCTTTCCTTCACTTCAGTTTCCTCATCTGTAAAATGAGGCTGTAGGACCATAGCTGGTCAACATTGAATGAGCTAGTAGCAGCACATGGAATGAACTGTCTTTATTTCAACAGCACCATTGTTATATAGCTAAATCACCAGAACCTAGTGTCATACTTAACAGCTTGTAACCTGTAAAATTTGTTGAACTAATTCAATGAATCTTTCATCACAAATCTGAATGACAGCACTTCAAGGAAGGCCCTGTTGAGAATATCTACCCCCAAGTTTAGTCAACTGGTGAAACTTGGAGGGAGGGAGGGGAGGGGGATATTGTATGTGGGGGCTTTGAACTACACTAATAACTTAGGCTGAACAAGACTGGGCAGATGCCCACCCTCTCCCTTTATCCCCCTCTGTTCTTGATTCTTCTTCCTTCTGCTATTTCTCATGACCTCTTCTTTGATCAATGCTGGGGCCCTTACGCTGCCTCAGCTCTCCCACAGTGGTATGCTTCATGCAGGGCTGCCCTCTCCTGTTTGCTCCACCACCCCCATTAAAATTACCTGTTTCATGAAGCCCAGCTCTCGGAAGGGTCAACCACTTACTGGAAAGTAAGTTTATCTTTATTACGTAGAATGATGTTTCCTGGTAATGGATGAGCTCATTCCTTCTCCTTGTACCACAATCTCCCTAGTTCAATCCGGATCACCTCTCATGTCATGGCCTAACTGTTCCCCTTGCATCCAGCCCCTTTCCTCTCTGGTGCAGCCTCCACACCTGCCAAATTATATTACTAAATCTAAGTGTGACATCACTCTTCTGTCCAAGAAACTTCAGAAGCCCCCTACTGCAGGTTTGCTCCCCATGGCTAGAATACTTTTCCTTCTTACCTCTTGCACTCTGAAGCTGGGACACCAATGGGCCCCTGCCTCAGGGCCCTTCTGGACCTTCCTGCCTCAAGAGTGATTATCAGTAGTAACTGTTGCTGTTTCCCTCCCAGCCTCATGTCTTTCTATTTCTTGGCCTCATTAAAGGGGCCATGCCCTGGCTACTTCTTAAACAGACCTATTCAATGAATGGGCATTAGCTCACACTAAGTGAGTACTTGCAAAGACCTTGGCCCAAAGGGCCCAAGGTCTCCCAGTGCATCCTGGGTCATCTCCAGTCATCTTGACGAATATCTAGTCACTGGATTGAGATGGTCCTGGAGGAGAAATGAGGCTGGTGATCTGCACAGACCTCCCTCACTCAAAACAAAGTCAAATGCAAGTTATGCCATCTTTTGTCTGACGGCATGGTCCTCTTCAGCAACGGACGAACACAACAACAATCTTTAGAATCTCAAGCTTCTTTCAAGACTGAGCTCTGTACTTCCTTCTTAAAGAGGTCTTTTCCCATCACAAAAACACATCACTTTCCTCAAATTTATTGTTGTTCAGTTGTTTTCATCTGTGTCTGACTCTTTGTGACCACATTTACCATTCTTAGTAAAGAACAGGTGGCCATTTCCTTCTCCAGATCATTTTACAGATGAGGAAACTGAGGCAAACAAGGCTAAGTGACTTACCCAGGGTCACACAGCTAAGTAAGTGTCTGAGGCTGGACTGGAATTGAGGAAGATAAATATTCCTGATTCCAAGCCAGGTACTCTATCCAATGTATTACCCAGCTGCCCTTTCAGACTGTAGATAAATACTAAAAAGAAAAGTGGCAATCATGGTCCTTGAGCTCAACAATGGGATCAATAGTTCAAGATGGATCAGGAAAGAAGTCACATAACTTAAAGAGCTAGAAAAAAAGTTTACAAATCATCTTAGCAAATACTCTCCTTTTAGAGAGAAGGAAAACTAGGGCACATAAATGGGGAAGACTGATCTGAGGATACAGTTAAATAAATTATAAGTTGCACAAACTAAGAAGTAAATAACAGAGTTGGGGCTTAAGCTCAGGTCATAAGACCAGGGCACTTTCTACTATACCATAAAAGGAATCACTGCTGCCTTTTTCTTTTTCTATTGAAGAAAATAGGGAATTAAAAAAAAAAAAACTCCCTCAAATCTCACTCTAAAAAGCTGAAACTTGACAACTCCTACATGTATTAAGTATGACACTCACAAAGTTCATGTTTTGTATAAAGTATTTGCAGATTAAAAAAATGGCTTTATCTAAGTACATTTGAACTACTCATCAGAAAAAGCCAGAGGAACACATCTCCCTTTGGAAATGGGTCAAATCAGAGATCAACTGGCAAGAGCAGGAGAAAAGACATAGTAAACACTGTTTAATCTTTTCTGTTTTCTGAAAGATACATTTACAAATTCTTGCATATTCTAAAAGAAAAGCAAGTTGTATATAGCAGAGATTCAGGTTCATGTATAATTTTCTTTTTCAGTTCTATGTATACGAAAATGCACATTTTATTTGATATTTGTTAAATTAGGAATAAAAACAATTTTAAAGATATCTAAGTAAAGGGCACCTCTAATCCCTTGATAAATTAATCACCTCAGGTACTGAGACAAAAGAGATATAGGTAGTCAGTTTTCAAAGGAAGAAATTGCAGCTGTCAACCACCATATAAAAATACAAGTCATCAATATTTAGAGTAATGCAAATTAAAGCAATTCTTAGGTTTTTTTCTCATACCCATAAGATTTCCAAAAATAACAAAAGACAAAATTGAAAAATATTGCAGGGGCTTTTGCAAAATAAGCATGCACCAAAATTCACTTAAATTGTATATACTCTTTTACCCAGAAATATACCATTACTAGGTCTATATTCCCAAAGAAATGAATAAAATAGGAAACAAACCTATAAATATATATGTTTGCAGTAGCTAAAAACTGGAAACAGAGGGTGTCTAGTGAATCAGGGAAATGACTAAACAAATCATGGTATATGGATGCAATATATTGTTGGCAGCTAGATGGCACAACTGATAGAGTGCTAGAAGGAGTCAGAACTGAAATTGAATCCTGCCTTAGATACCTACTAGCTATGTGAACCAAGACAAATAATCCTCTCTCCACTTCAATTTCTTAATCTGTAAAATGGGAATAATAGCAGCACCTGTCCAACAGGTTTGTTGTGAGGAACAAAGAAGAAAATACACGTAAAGTACTTTGCAAACCTTTAGGCACAATATTAAATGCTAGTGATGATGATGATGACTGATGCCATACGAAATGATGAAATGGACAGTTTCAGAGGAAACTGGGAAATGCTCAGTGAACTGATGCAGAATGAAATAAGAAGGGCTAAAATAATTTATACATGAACAACAATATTAGAGAGAAAAAATAACTTTGAAAGACTTTGAAATTCAGATCATTGAAATGATAAACCATGATTCTAGTGGATTGAAGACGAATATGAATCATTCCCCCATCTCCTGCCGAAGAGATGATGGACTTAAAATGCAGTAGGAGACATGCATTTTTGGATTTGGCACTATGGGAAATAATTTTGCTAAACTGCATATATTGGTTATGAGGGGTTTTTTTTCTTAATAGGAGAGAGATAATAATGCTTATAAAATTTCAAAACTAAAAAGGTAATTAAATGACTAAGTCAACGTCTCTGATATCTGAATAACCGAATGCAACAGAAGAACTGGAGGCAACTATTACCTTTCAAAATTATAGAATGGTATTATTAGTGAGATAGGAAATATATACAAAATAAAGTTAATCAAAAAAATTGAACATGGATTCATCACAAACAGGACATGACAGACTAATATTACATCCCTTAAACAAGTTATTATTAAAGTGATGAATAAGCAGAATGCCACAAATACAGTTAACCTATATTATAGCAAGGCCTTTAATAAATTATTTTATGCCATTCTTATGGAAATGATAGGAGACATTTGGACTAGATGGCATTTCAACTAGATGCATTTGGAACTGTTTGGGCAACTAACCTCAAAAGGCAACTAGAGAGTGCAATGGACCGAGCATCTGATCTGGAGTCAGGAAAACCTGAGTTCAAATTCAGCTTCAGATACTTACAGTGTAACCACAGGCACCCACTTAAGCTCTCAGTCTCCTCAACTGTAAAATAGGGATAATATCTCCCAGGGTTATTAAGAGATAATGTTTATAAAGTGTTTTGCCTACTTTTAAGTATTATAAAAATATCTAGCTTATTATTACCATTATTAATGTTGTTATTATCATTGAAATTGGTCAATGTCAATTTAGCAGGAGGTCGTCATTGGAATCCGAGGACTCAATAACTGGCTTGTCATTCAATAAACACTTCTTTTTATTTATCTATTTTAAGTTTTCAACATTCATTTCCACAAAATTTTGAGTTCCAAATTTTCTCTTCATCTCTCCCCTCTTCCCACCCCAAAATGCCTTACATTCTAATTGCACCTTACACCAACGTGTCCTCCCTTTTAATATCCCTCCCTTCCCTTATTCCCAACTTCTCTCTTGTTCTGTAGGGCAAGATAAATTTCTATCCCCCATTACCTGTATTTCTCATTTCCCAGTTGTATGCAAAAACAATTCTCAACAGTTATTACTCCTAAAACTTTGAGTTCCAACTTCTCTTCCTTCCTCCCTCCCCACCCATCTCCAATGAGAAGGCAAGAAATTCAACATAGGCTATATATGTGCAGTTTTGCAAAGGACTTCCATAATGGTAATATTGTGTATGATTAATCATATTTCCCTCCATCCTAGCCTGCCCCTTATTTCTTGTATTCTCTCTTTTGACCTTGTCCCTCCCCAAGAGTGTTTACTTCTAATTGCTCCCTCTTCCATTAGCCCTGCCTTCCATCATCCCCTCCAACCTGTTTATCCTCTTCTCCCCTACTTTCCTGTAGTGTAAGATAGATTTTAATACCAAATTGAGTGTGCATTTTATTCTTTCCTTGAGCCAACTGTGATGAGAGTAAGCTTCACATTTTCCCTCTCATCTCTCCCCTTTTTTTCTCCATTGAAAAGGCCTTTTCTTACCTCTTTTATGAGAGATAATTTGCCCCATTCTATTTCTCCCCCCAATATATTCCTCTTTCACCCATTAATTTTATTTTTTTAGATATGATCCCCTCCTATTCAACTCACCCTGTGCTCTCTGTCTCTCTCTCCGTGTGTGTGTGTCTGTGTGTGTAATCTCTCCAACTATCCAGATGCTGAGAAAAGTTTCAAGTTACAAATACTGTCTTTCCATGTAGGAATGTAAACAGTTCAACTTTTGTAAGTCCCTTATGATTTCTCTTTCCTGTTTACCTTTTCATGCTGCTCTTGATTCTTGTGTCTTTTCAGCTCTGGTCTTTTCATCAAGAATAATTGAAAGTCCTCTGTTTCATTGAAAGACCATATTTTCCCCTGAAGTATTATACTCCGTTTTGCTGGGTAGGTGATTCTTGGTTTGAGTCCTAGTTCCTTTGACCCCTGAAGTATTATACTCCGTTTTGCTGGGTAGGTGATTCTTGGTTTGAGTCCTAGTTCCTTTGACTTCTGGAATATCCTATTCCACGCCCTTCCATCCCTTAATGTAGAAGCTGCTAGATCTTGTGTTACCCTGATTGCATTTCCACAATACTTGAATTGTTTCTTTCTAGCTACTTGCAACATTTTCTCCTTGACCTGGGAACTCTGGAATTTGGCTACAATGTTCCCAGGAATTTCTCTTTTTGGATCTCTTTCAGAAGGTGATTGGTGGATTCTTTCAATATTTATTTTGCCCTCTGGTTCTAGAATCTCAGGGCAGTTTTCCTTGATAATTTCATGAAAGATGATGTCTAGGCTCTTTTTTTGATCATGGCTTTCAGGTAGTCCCATAATTTTTAAATTGTCTCTCCTGGATCTATTTTCCAGGTCAGTTGTTTTTCCAATGAGATATTTCACATTATCTTCCATTTTTTCATTCTTTTGATTTTGTTTTGTGATTTCTTAGTTTCTTATAAAGTCATTAGCTTCCATCTGTTCCATTCTAATTTTGAAAGAACTATTTTCTTCAGTGAGCTTTTGAACCTCCTTTTCCATTTGGCTAATTCTGCTTTTTAAAGCATTCTTCTCCTCATTGGCTTTTTAGACCTCTTTTGTCAATTGAGTTAGCCTATTTTTAAAAGTGTTAATTTCTTCAGCATTTTTTTTTTGGATCTCCTTTAGCAAGTTGTTGACTTGCTTTTCATGATTTTCTTGCATCGCTCTCATTTCTCTCCCCAATTTTTCCTCCACCTCGTTTAAGATTTTCAAAATCCTTTTTGAGCCCTTCCATGGCCTGGATACACTGCATATTTATTTTGGAAGTTTTGGATGCCAAAGTCTTGACTTTTATGTCTTCCCCTGATGGTAAGCATTGGATTTTCCTCATCCAAAAAGATGGGAGAGAATACCTTTTCACCAAGAAAGTAACCTTCTATAGTTTTATTTTTTTTCCCCTTTTTGGGCATTTTCCCAACCAGTTACTTGACTTTTGAGTCAAGAGTAGGGTATACTTTGGGGACCTGTAAGTTCTTAGCTCTTCTAAGGTGGTACAATCAAGGGAGAGGAGTTTACTCCTCATGGGCCTCCAGCTCTACCATACTCCAGAACTGTGCTCTGGGCTGAGATTCAGATCAGCTGCTCAATTCCCCCAGTGGCTTTAAACTGAACTGCTCCAACAATGAATCCTGGCTGCTGCAGCAGCTGCTGCCACAGAAGCCACTGCCACCACCACTGCCTGGGGCCAGGGCTAGGGGAGGACCCTGCTCTCTTCTCGCTCTGGTTGAAAAAGCCCTCTCACTGACCTTTGGTGCCTGTGGGTTAAGGGATCTGAGAACTGCCACTACTGCTGCCAGGAATTCCATCCCCAAAGCCTGCTGTGGTGCTGTTCTTCCCAGTGCCATGTGGCCAAGGCTGGACTGGGCTCCGCTTTGCGACCTGTGTGGCAGACCTTTCCCATTGACCTTCCAAGTCACCCTGGGCTGGAAATCTCCTCCACTCCATTGTTTTGTGGGTGGCTTCTGCTGCTCTAGAATTTTTTGAGAGTCTTTCTTTACAGGTATTTTATAGGCTGTGGGGGAAGAGCCAGAGTATGCGCATCTTTCTACTCTGCCATCTTGGCCCCACTCCCCAATAAGCACCTCTTAATCACCTACTATGATAGTACAGATGGAGCATTGTCTTAGGAGTCAAGATGACCTGGATTCAAATCATGACTCTGCTACTCACTACATGGGAAACTTTGGGCAATCATTTAACCTCTTTAGGCCTCAGTACCTCCTCAGCAACTAGATGGTGCAAAAGAACACAGACCCTGGAGTCAGGAGGAGCAGAGTTTAAGTCCTGCCTCAGACACTTACTAGGTGTATGACTCTGGGCAAGCCACTTAACCCTGTTTGCCTCAGTTTCCTCATCCTTGCTGAGAAAATCCCAAAAAGGGATCACAAGGAGTCAGATACAACTGAAAACAATTAAACAACCACCTCTTCTGTAAAGTATGAGGGTTGGACTAGGTGTCCTATGAGGTCTCTTCTGGCTCTGTGGTCCTATGGATACATGTTTATTTAAAAAAAAGGTTCCTGCCCACAAGGAGTTTATATTGTTTTTCACAATGACTTGGACAAAGGATAGCCTGCATCTTGATCAAATCTGCACAAAGCTAATGGAGCTACAGAACACCCTGGATAGGTGAGGCAGGATTTTTAAAAATCAACCTCATATTGACAAGAAGCAGGCTAGTTTGACAGCAGTTTGTCAGTAAGATCTGGGGGCTTGAGGGGAATACAAACTCAATTAACCAACAGTCTGAGAAGGGCAGGCTACAAAGGGCTTCAGACTTTTGCAGTTTATTAAAACAGACAGTGTTCAGGAGAGAGATGATAGACCCACAGAACTCTGGTCGTGGGGCCCAAAGTCGATATTTATACATCCCTGTGCAATAGCACTATTGATCAAGAGACCAGATGGCATGATTTGCTAAGGTCACTTCTAACTCTAAATGCTATAATTTTAGTTCTATGGCTTAGAATGGTTCAGTAATTTAGTCCTCTCTGAGCCAAAAAACAGTCCTACATTCATTACTTCGAATATGTTACTCTACATTTTGATTTTTCCTATGATAAATAAAGGACATCTTGGGGATGAAATCTTTCCTATATTTGTTGAATTAAGAGAATTTCTTTCTAGTCTTAATTCTATCATAGAGAGTATAAACCCTCTCTCTCAAGACTTGCCCACATTCATGCAATTTATAGGATTTCCTTGGGTATAAATTTTCTGATGTATACTACAGTGTTCCAGCTGGCTGAAGATTTTCCCCACTCATTTTATTTACAGAATTTCTCTTCTGAATGAATTTTCTGGTGTACATTAAGGTTTCCATTCTGGCTGAACGCTTTCCCACATTCATTAGATTTTTTGAATTTTACTCCAGTATGAACTTTCTGATGTATGCAGTAGCTTTCCTTCCAGCTGAACAATTTCCCACATTTATTAAATGTATAGGTTTTCTCTCCACAATGATTTTTCTGATTATATTAAGGCTAACCATCAATAAATAAATAAACATTAAGCACCTAATATGTTCCAGGCATTGTTCTAAACACTGGGGATCATACAAAAAGAGGCAAACACAATCTCTGTACTTGAGGAGTTTACAATTTAACGAGGGAGAAAATATGCAAACAAACATAGAAAAAGCAAGTTATATATAGGGGCAGCTAGGTGGTACAGTGGATAAAAGCCAGGTCCAGAATCAGGAAGAAATGAGTTTAAATCCAATCTTAGACATTTACTAGCTGAATCCTTGGGCAAGTCACTTAATCCTGTTTGCCTCATTTTCCTCATCTGTAAAATGAGCTGGAGAAGGAAATGCAAACCACTCTAGTATCTTTGTCAAGAAAACACCAAATGAGCTTACTAAGAGTTGGGCATGACTGAAATGACTGAACAACAAGCTATATGCAGGATAAACAGGAAAACAACAGAATGAAGGCACTAGAATCAAGAGGGGTTGGGAAAGGCTTACTGTAAAAGACGAGATGTTAGTTGGGTATTAAAGAAAGCCAGAAAAGTCAGTAGGTGGAGGTGAGAAGGGAGAGTATTCCAGGCATGCAAGACAGCCAGAGAAAATGCCAGGAGCCAAGAGATAAGAGTATCTAGTACCTGAAAACAGGAGAAGGAGGCCTGTGTCACTGGGTCAAAGAGTACATGACAGGGAGTAAGGTATAAGAAGATTGGAAAGGCAAGGGGGTAGGTCATCAAGGGCTTTGGATGCCAAACAAAGCATTTGCTATTTGATCCTGGAGGCAATAGGGAATAATAGAATTTACGGAGTAGGGAATATGTGGTTAGATTTGTGCTTTATGAAAATCACTTTGGTGGCTAAATGGAGGATGAACTGGAGATGGGACAGATTAGAAGCAGGCAGTCCTACTAGCAGCCCATTGTGGTAGTCTAGGTGCAAGGGCCAGTACTTGAGTAGAGGCAGTGTCAAAGGAGAAATGGGGACACGGATGGACACACGGACACACACGCACACGCACACGCACACACAGATATTCTGGAGGTGAAATTAACAGGTCTTGGAAACCTACATCACCTTTATAGGATTTCCCTCTTTTATTCGTTTCCTGATGCATATATTAAAGCCTCCCTTCTATTTGAAGGCTTCCCCACATTCATTATTACATTTATAGGCTTTCTCTCCAGTATGAAATTTCTGATGTCTAATAAGGCTTCTCTTCTCTCTGAAAGCTTTCCATACTCATCATATTTGTAGGACTTCTCTCCATTATGAATTCTTTGATATACAAGTTGAAGCAAAAGGCTTTTCCATATTCATTATATTTATAGTGTTTCTCTCCTGTATGAATTCTGTGAGGATCAGTAAGAGTCCTCCTGGGACTTAAGATTTTCCAACATTCATGACATTTGTAGAGTTTTTCTCTAGTGTGAATTCTCTGGCATATAATAAGACATGAGTTGCAACTGAAGACTTCTTCATATTTGTTAATATTCAAAGAGTTCTGCTACTGTATGAATTTTCTGGTGTGTAATAAGATGTCCCATCCAATTGGCTCATTAATTAATCTGCTTTAAGGCTTTGCTGCATTCATTACTCTTCACTGTGAGGTTTTTTTCTTAGATGACTCTACCATACAGTTGCACCGCTTCAGAACAGAGTCTGTGGTTTCCCATTACTCTCCTGACATAAGGGACCTAGAGAGACCCTTCTTGGAACATCTCTGCCCAGCATGCATGGTACATATCTTTCAAGCTGGGAGATCACCAGTATGGCCTGGAAACAGGAAACTTTAGGGATACAATGTTCTTATAGTCTTCTAGCATAGCATCTTTGTACAGATTTCTGAGCTGTACCGAGGTATTCCCACTCCTCTCAGGTGAAGTCCACAGTAATATCTTCAAGACATTACACGGCTGTCAAGCCAAGACCAGTCTGGCCCCTGTGAGGAACCTTCTCAGAGAAACTTCCATGTTCCATGGAATTCACTTCCCCAAATGCCTAGGGGGCCTTCTGGTACATCTAGACCTAGGGTCCATGGAGGGTGCAGGATCTCCATACACCCAGGACCATAGGACCCCACTCTTTTGCATCTCTTAGAGGATATAGGCTAAGAAGTCTATATATCATAATGAAAAAAAAAAAACCCAAAAAACTAGAGACTAATAGTCTAGATGTCCCAAAGAATAATACTGTTCATCGGAAACTATTTTATCATATACTATGTTATACAAATAATCATGTCCTATAGCAAGATACAGTCTAAAATTAATCAAAGCAATGCATATCATCATGTGTGCTTCTGGCTGAAGTGCTAAGAATAATTCACAAACCAGATTACCACTTAAATTTAAGATGACAATTTTTGGGGGGAGGGGGATAGGCATATTTATCTGAAAGGGCACCTGAGAGGTACTGTTTATGGCCTGTATCACAAGCAACTACCCCAAAACAGGCCTTCTACACGTACAATCTCATCCATGGGATATTTTGTTATTGTTATTTTCATTGTTATTCAGTAGTTTCAGTAATATCTGACTCTTCAAGACCCCATTTGGGGTTTTCTTCACCGAGATACTTAGGCAGTTATACACTTAAACAGCTAATAAATCTGAGGCCAGATTTGAACTCAGGAAGCAGAGTCTTCCTTATTCAGGCACAGTGCTCTATTCACTGCACCAACTATATATCTGGGATTCAAAGTGTTAATATAGTTTCTCTTCTGTTATTTGACAGACTTTCAATGGGCTTATCAGAAATTCAGAAGCATCCTCACTATGGCTTTGGGCAAGTTATTTAAAACTCTCTGGGCCTCAGTTTCCTTATCTATAAAGTGAGGGAAACTGGACTAGATTGCCTCTAAGGTTCTTTTCAGTTCTAAACCTGTGCTCCAATGATCATTTAGTCAGGCATTAAATATTCATTAAAATTTGAGTTAGTATAGCATCTGAAAACATTGTATCTGGAATCACAGAATTTGGGTTTGAATTTCAGCTCAATAATTACTTGTGTGACATGGAATGAATAATAATCCCTCAGGATTTTACTACCATCATGTGCAAAATAGGAGGTTTAAGTTTCTCCTTGGCTCCAAATCATTATTTCTACATACACAACCATAAATACTATGGCATTGTGGCATATAGGATTTTTAATGACACAAAAGACAAAATGATATGTGGGCTATTATATCATGATCAAGTGGTAAAAGCACCTTCCATCGTGTATGTGCAACAAACTAGGATGTGATATGATACAGGTTCACCTCCAGTTAACCTGAGCTGATATGTTATATACATCAAACATTTAAACACCATGCAAACATTAAGATGACTGTCTATGATTTACAATTTTTTACTTGATAGATTTGATGTTTATAGGTGGGGAAAAAATGGTTGTAAAGAGATATTCAACAAAGGTGCAAAGTCTTACCTCAACTAAGTGTGGTACTTTAAGAGATCATGACAAAATGTAGCTCTTCAAAGAAAACAAATAGTTACCATGCCAAGAACAATACTTCACACTGGGAGTGTGAGAGACATTTTTAGCAATGTTCAAATGCTTATAGTTACATGTATCTACATGCATAAGCTATATCCCTAGGATGGGGGGGGGCAGGATAAGCTCCTTAAAGGCAGAGACTATTCTAATTTGGTCTTGTGTGTGTGTGTGTGTGTGTGCTGGCACAGTATCTGGTACATGTTCCCCATCTATCAGTGCCAAATGTGATATATATTTAAATGTATGTTGAATTTAATTGAAATATAAGGCTTCTGTTTTTGAATTTAAATGGAAAGTCATATTTCCTGTATGCAGCACACTCAGGTGATGAGAACAAAATGCCAATAAAGTCAAGACTTCAGATTCCACCCTATTTATCTAATCAACTGTCTCAGTAGCTAGTCATAACAGGAGTTTGGCAAGACACAATGAATGAGACAGTACAAATCCAACAATCCTGACAAGAGAGCAATAGAATTTTATTTGCAGAAGAAAGTAGACAACATTTAAATCTGAAGATGCAGAAAAGAATACTGAAAATGAATGAAATGGAACTAACAACTCAGCATCATAAGAAGAAACTAAGGATTTCATTACTCCTTGCTCTAACAGTTTCTTTATGGAACCCATATATAAAGTTAATGAACTGAAAAGTTAATCTCACCTTTTGTCCAGACTATGTCATGCAATTTGCTGGACAGTCAACAAAACTAGTTCCAATACAAATATCTTACTCAGATCCTGCAGCTGAAACTTGAATTGCCTAAAATATCATGCTGGTAATTAGGTAATCTCGGTAATTTCATAGCAGTTCAATGATCTCAAACTTCTCCCAAAACAACTTTGGGAAATATGCCGAAATTATATAAATATAGTTTGTATATTTTTTATTATTTATATATATATATATTTATATATAATATTTAGTATTATATTTTATAGTATATAAACTATATAAATATAGTTATAAATATAAATATAATAAAATTTAAATTAAAAAACTAGAAAAATCTCTCTTTCCCACACTGCCTTGGATGAGTCACTTGGACTGTTCACACTTTGTTTTCCTTATCTATAAAATTAATGGATTGATCTAAATAATTTCTACCACTGCCTCCTAAATTTATGATTCAAGTTTTGCCATGGTATTTAAAAAAAAAAAGATGCCAGGGTGCTTTATTTCATTCAAATGTGAAGCTGTAGCGATGAGTATTTATTTCATTAAGAAATATTTAATGTTTGGCACAGTGCCACATGTGTTTGGGAGCTGCATAAGTAGCTACTAAAATTTTTCTCTTCAATACAGTAGTTTCTAGATCTACACATATACAGTCTTATATAAGGAAGGAATAAGTATGGTATTGCTTTTGGGCATCAGGAGACTTGGGCTGTAGTCTTGACTGGGTTAACTACCTGACCTTAAGCAAGTCTCTTCATCTCTTTATCTTGTACTAGTGTCCAGTTCAAAGCAAAACACATCTGGGCAAATACCCAAGAATAGACAGAGTCATATCCAAGAGCTTCCTCTTTTTCAGACCTAAGCTGCTCATCTGAACATTGTCATTTAAACAACAAACATTTATCAAAGATGTAATTGTCTGAAACACTGTGCTAGGGAATTACATGGACATTGCCCATTACAAGTCAACAGTCTGTATAATTTGGAAACTAGCACTGAAGCCTCTCAAAATACCTATGTTACAATTCCACTTAACAAAATGGTATGTTACGAAAGATGCACTTTGTCAAAAACTTCATTAGCACAGAGAATTGAAATCCTACCTCTCCTTCAAGGCCCAGTTCAAATACCAACTCTCCCCAGGAAGTTTTCCCTGATATCCCTAGTCAAAAGTGAGGACTTTATCCTCTGATCGCCAATGGCACTTTAATATAACTCTCTTTTTCACTTCCTACATTCTACATCATATGCTAAAGTTATCTCTGTATATGCCTAAATTACCTGGGAAGGGCATAATAACTCCCATTTATTTTAGAATTTAAGGCTTTAAAAACAACAATCTTGAGGTAAGTAGTACAAGAATTATTATTTTCATTTTACCAATGAAGAAACAGGTTCAAAAAGTGATTTGCCCACAGTCATGCAACAAACATCCAAGAAGGAATTCAGTCACAGAATTTCAGATTTGGAAGGGACCCTGGGAATCCTAACTCCTAGGCTGGTTCTCTTCCTGCTCTACCAAGTTAATTCTTACTATTATAGTAATTCTAGCAACAGTTTGCTTCAATACTTGAAGAAAGTTAAAGTTAAGTGTTCCTGTTGTTTTTCTAGAATGGAGTGTTTCCCCTCCCTCCCCCCAATCACCTTTAACTTACATCTTAGAGGTACTTTTAAGGTGGGGGGGGGGACAAGAGAAAGAAGAAAAGTTCAGGAGATGCTGGTTTTGTCAGCTGCTTGTAAAATGGATCACATCAATACATGATGGCAGCATGACCCATAAGCCAACCCCAACAAACCTCCTGTTCCCATTTTCTGAACTAAGGTTGCAAGAGAAACATTTCAAAAAGGCAAAACTGGACTAAAGAGAGAACTTTTCTACTTTTCCTTTGCTCTGAAAGGCTGCCCCTGTAGTGAAGAATTATTTAGTGTTAGTTTAAGTGTGTCCCAATTTTGATAATAATTGTAACTCTAGAAGTGGCAAGAATAGAATATTTTAAAATAAAATATTTTAAATACACTAGGGGAACTGGTTGAGAAACCTCTTATAAAGCAAACAAATGACTAAATTAGTCAGTTTCAAGTTTAGATTTTATGTTATCTTTGAAAAGGACAAATGCCATTTTTTTTTGTTTTTAAGTATTCTTTTTCTCCTTAAGCTGACTGATTTCCCAAAAAGATGACATAAAATGAAGTATTCTATAATCTGAAGATTTTTACTTTTAAGCATAGAGGAGAATCATAACTGCATTGAACATTTTGTAGAATTGTAGTCTTGGCAACAGAGATCAAACTACAAGCTCTTTCAAATTATTCCCTACAAGTGACATCCTTATTAAAAGTCACAGAAAAATCTGAGGCAAAAAAAAAAAATCTAAAGAAGAAAATGATAAAATGATTCTCACCTTTGGGGCTCTCAGGACATTCACTATAAAACATATGATTAAGTGGGAAAAGAAAACCTGCTCCATCCTGTTTACTTTCTGTATAAACAATTTCTCTATACCTCCACAGGGGTCCACTGATTTTACCCAAGTCTTCTAACTTCATAGACACACCAGGTTGCTCAGTTGTATATGATTCCATTTCCTTCTTCATTTCATTTTACAGATAAAAAAACTGAGGTAAACAGGGTTAAGTAACTTACTCAGGCTCACACAGCTCATAACTTCAGGCCTAGCACTGTGCCACCTAGCTGCCCTAATTTCTATAAATTTAACTGGAACCTAGACCTAAATCCCTCTCCTTACCCTTCTCCCAGCAATTCCTCTCAGCTAATAAAGAAAAATTGCTTCAAAGGACCTCCTTCAAAGGAGGCGGCTGAGGAGCCCAGAGGCTCACTAAAACTTTCCCCAGGGTCACACAGTCATCATGGGCCAAATGCAAAATTTCAACCATGTCTTTCTGGTTAGCAACTGATGAAATAGGGTAGTATTTCCACTTGAGACTTATTTTCCTAATTAAGTTTCAACTTTAGAGCAAAAGTACCTTTTAAGTCTAGAGAAGGACCAGCATCGAGATCTGGAGGCAAGGTGGGTGTGGAAAGGAACCTCAGAAGTCAAGTAACTGGCTGGGAAAATGCCCAGAAAAGGGAAAAAAAAATAAGACCATAGAAGGTTACTTTCCTGGTGAACAGATATTTCCTCCTTTCCTTTCTGATGAGGAAGAACAATGCTTACCATCAGCAAAAGACACAGAAGTCAAGGCATCTGTATCCCAAACATCCAAAATAAATATTCAATGGGCTCAGGCCATGGAAGAGCTCAAAAAGGATTTTGAAAATCAAGTTAGACAGGTGGAAGAAAAACTGGGAAGAGATGAGAAAGATTCAAGAAAAGCATGAAAAACGGGTCAACACCTTGCTAAAGGAGACCCAAAAAAATGCTGAAGAAAATGACACCTTTAAAAAATAGGCTAACTCAATTGGCAAAAGAGGTTCAAACAGCCAATGAGGAGAAGAATGCTTTAAAAAGCAAAATTAGCCAAATGGAAAAGGAGGTTCAAAAGCTCACTGAAGAAAATACTTCTTTCAAAATTAGAATGGAACAGATGGAGGCTAATGACTTTATAAGAAACCAAGAAATCATAAAACAAAACGAAAAAGAATGAAAAAAATGCAACATAATGTGAGATACCTCATTGGAAAAACAACTGACCTGGAAGATAGATCCAGGAGAGACAATTTAAAAATTATGGGACTACCTGAAAGTCATGACCAAAACAAGAGCCTAGACATCATTTTTCATGAAATTATCAAGGAAAACTGCCCTGATATTCTAGAACCAGAGGGCAACAGAGGTATTGAAGGAATCCATCAATCTGCTTGAAAGAGATCCAAAAAGACAAACTCCTAGGAACATTGTGACCAAATTCCAGAATTCCCAGGTCAAGGAGAAAATATTGCAAGCAGCTAGAAAGAAACAATTCAAGTATTGTGGAAATACAATCAGGATAACACAAGATCTAGCAGCTTCTACATTAAGGTATAGAAGGGTGTGGAATATGATATTCCAAAAGTCAAAGGAACTAAAAGCAAGAATCACCTACCCAGCAAAACTGAGTATAATACTTCAGGGGAAAAAATGGTCTTTCAATGAAATAGAGCATTTTCAAGCATTCTCGATGAAAAGACCAGAGCTGAAAAGAAAATACGACTTTCAAACACAAGAATGAGAAGAAACATGAAAAGAGAAGGACCAGCATCTCCTACAACCCCAAGTTACTATTTTCTCCTGCTGGAGTCAGAAAGGTTCCTCATTGCTGAGTTCAAATCCAACCTCATACACTTATTGTATGACCCTGGACAAGTCACTTAATCTAGTTTGCCTCAGTTTCCTCATCTATAAAATGATCTGGAGAAGGAAATGGCAAACCACTCCAGTATTTCTGTCAAGAAAATCCCAAATGGGGTCACAAAAGAGTCAGACATGACTTAACAACAATAGAATTAGATGTAGACATAAGCAGGGGAAGTTAAAAAAAAAAGAATTGGACCAGAAATTTCACTGATAAAGGAACTCCCAGATGAGGAAACTCTCTCTACCAAAGCAACTTCTCTACAACATAGACTCCTAGAAAGTTGCCTGGATCACTAAGAGGTTAAGTGACTTACTCAGGGTCCCACAACCAGAAGTGTCAGAGGTGAGATCTGAACCCAGATCTTCCTGGCCAACTCTCTATTTATTACCTCATAGACTCCTCTTCTTGGACAGAATGAAAAAAAGTGGGAACAGAACTTTTTGTTCTGGAAGGAATTTGAGCATTAGCTCTTTCTCCCTCCACCCCTACTAATGACTCTTTTAATTTAATCCATTGTCGGTGGAAGGAAGAAAAAGAAAGGAAGGGACGGAAAGGAAGAGAGGAAAGAAAAGAAAAAGAAAAGGGAGAGAAAGAGGGTGTAATGGTAAGTTCCATGGAAATGCTTTTCATTCATTAATAGGCATGAGTTTGAGTCCCATGGAGCCTGTGGTAGGAGAAGCTTCCTGAAGGGGTGCAGCAGGAAGAGTTTCAGCTAGAGCAAAGCTGAGAGGAACTGAATCATAAGAGCAGTCAGAGCCAAGAAGGATGCAGCAAACCCGCAGCTGGCTGTGAGTGTGAGAAGGGCATTTTGTTTAAAGGAAGCCCGTTTGTGATTTAAGGGACTTGGTTTGTGGGAAGCCTAACAGGGGCAAGGCTTAGGACTGGTGTTGTTCTCTACATTGTAATTATGTATAGATTTTTGTTACTATGAGGGATTTGGCTTTCTGGTGTCTGAATAAATGTTTTGGTTCTATTTTCCCTGTGGAGAGTCTGTGGTTTTTCAGAATTGTGTCAGGATGTTCATGGCCACCGTGGGCACTGTGAATACTGTGTTGGCACTACAGAAGGAAGGAAGAAGGGTTTGTTAAGTGCCTACCATAAGCCAAGGATTCTGCTAAGCATTTTACAAATATTTTCTCATTTTATCTTCACAACAACTCAGGGAAGTAAGTTGCTATTATCATCATCCTTATTTTACATTTGAAGAAACTAAGGCGAACAACGGGTAAGTGACTTGCCCAGAGTCACACAGCCAATAAGCATCTGAAGACAGATTTGACCTCAAGTCTTCCTGACCCCAGGCTCAGTATTCTACCAGCACCCCACTGTACCATCTAGTTGCCTCCAAGTTATCAGGTAATATAGATCCTTCAGTTTTCTTCAGAGCATCATCAAAAAATTTAAAGAGACATCTAATGATTTTTTCTTATGCATACAAATGCTGGAGCCATCATTTTTTTAAAATTGGGGCATTGGTAGGAAAAGTTCTGACAAGTCACTGTCTAGAAAAAGGGAAAAAAATACATTCTCCTTCTGGGATTAATGAACTGTTTTTCAAAGGGGGAGGGGGAACATACAGGGAAAACGTGGGTTTTGCTTTATTCAAAATGCATGTGGTTTTAAGAAACTATGTAAATAAATCTAGTATTTCATTTTTACCTACTTAAACATAAACAGCTATCATAATCTTCCAGTGGGTAGTCTAAAACCTTTCAGGAAGGGGAGCCAAGTCTTTATTAATATCCTTGCTAATTAACTTCATCATATCGCTTTCTCCTAACACCTATTTGGAAAAGAGTGTCAAGTAATTTTGGAGACATAGGGCCAATTCGCTACTTTTGGAGGACCATGGCGAAGGAATTTCGCCAGGGCCCTAGGTGTATGTGTTATAGGAACCAAGAGGCTCTAAAACAAAAATCAAAAAAGAGGAGGATGGCAATGTGTGAAAAATGAACATTGCTTAATTAAAAATGTTTGCCTTGGCCAGTCTTGCTAGGATCCCCATCACTCAACTTTATCCACATGATCTCTGCATCAGATAATTTTACTTAGCAAATATGTAACACTCATCATTATCATGTCAGAGCACTGTTTTCCCACAGAGTCTAAGAATGACAGAGTTCTCTCACTTACCAGCTCTGTGAACTTGAGAAAGTCACTCAATCTCTGTGGGCCTCATTTTTTAATGTCAGTTATCCATAATCAACAATTCCCCGTGACTGAATGTACACAGAAATTGATTCAATAACACAGGGGAACAAGGAGGGGGTGAACTGGGTGACCAAGTAGTTACCTAGGGTCTCTAGCTGGGTAAGTGTTATGTCATGCAGATTCAAATAATGATGACTTGCCTCAAACCTCAAAATGCATCAAGATATTTATTTCTATCCCCTCACATTCTTTTACAATTGCAGTATAAACATCGAAATGTCAAGAAGCATACACAGCAAGTAGCAAAATTATTCCATGTTTATTAGAGAAGTCAAAGGTCTCAAGAACAGAACCAAATGACCCCCAAATGGGACAGAACCAGGATCTAAAATTCAGGTTGACTGTTAAAATAAGTAACATTCAACCTGCAATCACAATCAAATTTTGGAAATATAAAACTTAATTATATAATTACAATATTTAAAGGATAATGGATTTCCACTAAACACAGAGACTTTTCTGATTTAAGCTTGCAGTACACTGGGAAATACACATTTAAATATGTAGCCAATCATTTGTCAAAGCATCTCCTACTCACCCAACTTTTAAAAACTATTTTGATGGCTCCAAAATTTGTGTGAAGAAGCAAAATGAGCATTTTAAAACAATAAGCATTAGATGTCTTCTTGATTTCTGGTATTGTGCACTGAAAGAATATAGTACCTAATACTTAAAAATCCACTGTATTAATTTTTATTGTATAATGAAACAGAAAATAATCCAAACAATAATGAAGAACATTGATAAAATTGGGGAGACTAAATTCTTATCTCAAAGCTAGACATACCACAATAGTCTCTCATTTTATTATGCAACATTGTTATTATATAAAACATATGTTTATAGTATCATCTTTTAAACTTCTAGAACGATCTTTTAGACTTCTTTTAGTTTCTTTCTATATTCGAAAGGTATTTTTATGCTATTTCTAAATTTTCCTTTAGCCACTGATGCAGGAACTGCATTTTCAAAATTAAGACTTTCATTTTAAAATCTGCATTTACATACATGTCCATCCTCAATTAGAAAGAAGTGTAAATTTTCATAAACAAAATGTATGTTAGCTGTATTAGTGAGATTTTAGTTCAGGGAGGTAGAAATCAAAGTACAAATCACAGCTTGACAAAAATGAGAATTGGCATAGCTGATAGTTGAACAAAGAGTTGAAATGAACCAGCTTCTACTAAGTGGCTAATTTAGATATTCTGATGGCAATCTGATGCCAGTAAAAAAATAAAACTGGGCATGATAATCTTTCTTTCCTGGGGTTCAACCATAGTCGATGAAATTATAATTTAGTTTCTAATTGAGCAACTTAGATACTTTGAGGACAATAATCAATAAAACTGAGAATAATACCTTTTCCTTTCTGGGGCAGGCTGGTTGCAAAAATTAAATTCTTAAATCCCTAACTTCTTTCTGAAACAAAGGTCCATCTTTTAAAAATAACAGTACTCTCTAGTGTTGTTGTATGGCAACAAGATATAGGATACTACAGTGACCAAAACAAAAATCAAAACCCTGAAAGTGTGTATTGCCCAGAGGAAATGCAGTATGTAAAGATGCATGGTGGGCATGATTGGGCTGTGATACGTTACATATAGACACAAATTATAATGGGAATGTGGACTAAAGGATGTCAAAGAAATATATCTGTGAAAATAAAGGGCTAGTCACACAGAAATGAAAAAGGGATAACTGACAGCCAACCCATGTGCTCTACTGGTATAAACACAATATTAAAAGAAAGTGTGGAAGGCCTATAGCAAACTGCATGGACTCTTTGCTGCAGACTTTTATGAGAGGACATAGACAAGAGTTGCACAAAATAAGCTGGTACAAATGGGCTGTGGTTTATATTAGCAAAGGAGAGAATATCTGTATCTATAAAAACAAAAAGTCATGGGGGGCGGAGCCAAGATGGCGGAGTAGAAGGACGCACATTTACGAGCTCCGAGCCCACAACCCATGGAATTGAGGTAAAAGGAGATCCCCATAAATTCTGAATCTCTGCAGGGGGTGCATAAACATAGGGGAAGAGATTTCCGTTCCACTGAACCCTGGAGAGCCGTCCCCGGGGTCCATTGCACCCCGGAAAGCGGACCCCACCCCCACCCCTGGCCACAGCCCCAGAGAAGCTGACCCGAGCAGACTTCAGAGAGGAAAGCTCCGGGGGAAGCTCCGGCAGCCGGGAAAGTCCCTCCGCCCACAGAAGCTACAGGTCAGTAAGAAAGAAGGCTGCGATACGGGAGCGGAGCGTCTCCGTGACTCGGGGCCCCCTCGGGAGGAAGCAGCGGCGGCAGAGACAGGGGCAAGAAGCGGCGGAGGCAGAGGCGTGGGCGGGCGGCTGAGGCGGCAACGGCCCGGGACTCAGGAATCCCCCAGCAGCAGGTAGGATCTTCAATACTGAAGGTCTTTCCAACCTGAGGGAGCCGAGCAGGGGAGACGGCCCTGCCCCCACCCTGCTCTACTGCTGAACGCCTCTGAATAAAACCCCCAAGGGAGCTGAGCACAGCAGGCGGGGCCCCCCACCCCCGCCCCCACCCGCTCCTTTCCTGAAAGTCTCTGCGGAAAGCCCCTGAGGGCCCAAGCTTAGGAGGCAGCCCTGCCCCCACCCCTGCGCCAGAACTAAAGCTTGCCGCGGGAAAGCGCATTTGAATCTCTGAGGTCAAGCGCTAGCTGGGCGGATCCAGGCGGGGGTGGAAAGGAATCTCAGAAGTCAAGTAACTGGCTGGGAAAATGCCTAGAAAGGGGAAGAAAAATAAGACTTTAGAGAGTTTTTTCCAACAAATGCAAATGATCCCGACCTTCAGATCTGATGGGGAGGACGAGAACGTATTTTTCCCATCAGGGAAAGATGTGGAGGGCGGGGCCTCAGTACCCCAGACACCCCAGGGGGGTGTTGGGTGGGCTCAGGCCTTGGAAGAGCTTAAAAAGGATTTTGAAAAGCAAGTTAGACAGGTGGAGGAAAGACTGGGAAGAGAAATGACAAAGATGCAAGAAGAGTATGAAAAAAAGGTCAATATCTTGGTAAAGGAGACCCAGAAAAATGCTGAGGAAATTAACACCTTGAAAAATAGGCTCACTCAATTGGCAAAAGAGGTTCAAAAAGCCAATGAGGAGAAGAATGCATTCAAAAGCAGAATGAGCCAAATGGAAAAAGAGGCTCAAAAGCTCACTGAATTTAATAGTTCTCTCAAAATTAGAATGGAACAGATGGAGTCTAATGACTTTATGAGAAACCAAGAAATCACCAAACAAAACCAAAAGAACGATAAAATGGAAGAGAACGTGAAATATCTCATGGGAAAAAACAACTGACCTGGAAAATAGATCAAGGAGAGACAACTTAAAAATTATGGGACTACCTGAAAGCCATGATCAAAAAAAGAGCCTAGACATCATCTTGCAAGAAATTATCAAGGAAAACTGCCCTGACATTCTAGGACCAGAGGGCAAAATAAGTATTGAAAGAATCCATCGATCACCACCTGAAAGAGATCCAAAAAGAGAAACTCCTAGGAACATTGTGGCCAAATTCCAGAACTCGCAGCTCAAGGAAAAAATCTTGCAAGCAGCTAGAAAGAAACAATTCCAGTACTGTGGAAATACAATCAGGATAACCCAAGATCTAGCAGCTTCTACATTAAGGGATCGAAGGGCATGGAATAGGATATTCCAGAAGGCAAAGGAACTAGGACTGAAACCAAGAATCACCTACCCAGCTAAACTGAGTATAATACTTCAAGGGAAAATATGGTCTTTCAATGAAACAGAGGACTTTCAATCATTCTTAATGAAAAGACCAGACCTGAAAAGAAAATTTGACTTTCAAACACAAGAATGAGAGGAAGCATGCAAAAGTAAACAGCAAGGAGAAGTATTAAGGGACTTACCAGAAATGAACTGTTTGCATTCATACAGGGAAGGACAATATTTCTAACTCTTAAAACTTTTCAGTATCTGGGTGGTTGGTGAGACCACACATACACATGTACACGCATGCACACACATACACACATGCATTCACATGCAGAGACAGAGAGCACAGATTGAACTGAATAGGATGGGACCATACCTTAAAAGAAATTAAGGTAAATGGTGAGAGAGAAATGTAGTGAGAGGAAAGAGGGGGAAATGGAAGGGGGTAACTATATGTCATTTAAGAGGCAAGTAGGAGATGTTTTTAGTGGAGGGAAAAAGAGGAGAGCTGAGGAAAACAAACAAACAAAAGTTTACCCTCATCACATTTGACTAAACGAAGGAGTGAAATGCACACTCATTTTGGTATGAAAACATATCTTACAGTATAAGAAAGCGGGGGACAAGGAGATATTGGGGGGGGGATGATGGAAGGGAGGGCAAAGGGAGGAGGGAGTAATTGAAAGTCAACACTTGGGGAGGGACAGGATCAAAGGACAGAAGAGAAACAATAAGGGGCAGGTTAGGAGGGATGGCAATTCAGTTAGTCTTACACAACACGACTATCAGGAAGGTCATTTGCAAAGCTACACAGATATGGCCTATAATGAATTGCCTGCCGTACCAAAGGGAATGGGTGGGGAGGGAGGGATGGGGAGAATTTGGAACTCAAAGTTTTAGGAACAATTGTTTAGTATTGTTGTTGCAACTAGGAAAGAAGACATACAGTTAATGAGGAATAGAAAGTCATCTGGCCCTACAGGAGAAAAGAGAAGATAGAGACAAGGGAAGGGAGGGATGACAGAAGAGAGGACAGATTGGAGATAGGGAAAATTAGATTGCTTGGGGTATTGGGGTGGGGGGAGGGGATAAAAGGGGAGAAAATTTGGAACCCAAAAATTTGTGAAAATGAATGTAAAAAGCTAAATAAATAAAAAAAAAAAAATAGTCATTTGAGTATTTTCAAGCCAAATGAAATATTTTCTCTTTATACTTCACAGCATTGAACTAAACTTCTGCTCTTATTGTAGTATCTTTGTTAACAATTAAAAAATGTCAAGGAGGAGACTCAAAACAGATTATTTTATATTTTTATATTCATATTTAATTACATGTAATACATCATATATATGTGTATATATATATATATATATATATATATATATATATATATATATATTGTGTTTAAGAAGATAGAAGGAAGGGACTGGTATGACTACACTGGTATAAGGAACTCCCAAAGAAGGAAACTATATACCAATAAGATCAGTACCTTCTCTGTAAAAGATCTGCCTAGAGCACTCACTTGCCCAAGGTCATACAACCAGTAGGTATGAACACAGGTATCCATGATCTCAAAGCCACCTCTCTATTATTAAGAATTTTTTATTTATTATTATTTAATAATTTTTAAATTTTTGTTATTTTTCCAGCCACTAAAGCCCTTTCCAGACTTTTCCCTTTAGCCAGGTTAAGTCTCATTTAGGCAAAGAGATTTGTAGTAGTTAACTCTTGTCTAGATAACACCATTGCTTTCTCTACTCCTAAATGGTCTGGTCCTAGAACCCACCTAAAAGGAAGTGCTATTTCCAAAGAAAAGAGGGCACTCTCTCTAACTCCTGAATAGTTGGATTCTCCTCATTGCAAGGAACCCCAATGTTACCTGAAATCTTCTTGGGACAGAGAGGCATGCTGGAGGGTGTGGAAGTCTCTGCCAGTTTGGACATCATTCTCTCTCTAAATTAGAAATAGCTTGGAAAAAGACTAATATAAATTAAATTGTTCTTGACATATCTGAGCCTAAAAAGGCAGAATATAGTATTACTATTTCTTTTTTGAGATTATTTACTACACTCTACTCATATTTCTTCTACACATACTAGGTGGAAAAATGAATTTTTGTACAACTGAATTGGAATCACACCTTCCTCCAGGACATTATATAGGTAAAATGCTGATAAACATTCTACTCAAATCACAATACTTAATAAAAATAATTAATATTTATATAGAATTTTATGGACTGCCAAGCCCTCAAAACTTCATAGAGTACATAGTTTAAGTATTATTATCTCTATTTTACAAATGAGGAAAAGGAAGTTCGGAGGCTAGCTGACTTATCCACAGTGAAAGGTTATTGGCAGGGCCAGGACTCCAACCTATGTCTTGTGAAGTTCAGTATTTACCACCTATATAGGATCTTGGGCAAGTTACTTAATTCCTCTACGCATCAGTTTTTCATCCGTAAAATGTAATCACTTTTCTTACAGTGGACTGTTAGGCTTATTCCACATGCAAGTACTTTCTAAATTGCGAAATGCTAATCAAATATAAGCTGCAATGTCACTGCTAGCACCATCAGCATCACCTTGCCCTTGGGAGGTGACACAATATAATGGAAAAAGGAGAGGACTCAGAATCAGATGTGATCTGGGTTCAAAGGTCTGGCTCAGGTACTTCCTAATTGTTCAGGTCACTTAATAGGTCACTTAGCCTATTAGCATCACTGTCATCACCTATAAAATGGAGAATAATAATAATACTTGCATTATACCTCACAGAATAAGACACAAAGTGCTTTGTAAATAATAAAACGTTATTATTCATTAGTTCCTCAACCTACTCATTTCCCATGAGCTACTTCTCCACCTCAGCCACACACAAAGATCCTATCATTCACAGATGTACCACCTCTATATTCAAGAATTCCAAAACCCAATCTGATCTTAAGCTACTGCCTTTTCACCTGTCTGCACCTACACCACAACCTCCAATCCCTTGACCCCTCAATTTTCTCCCAGACTATTTACCCTGCACTAGCCACTCACTCTCTCCTTTTCTCCCCATCTTGACCCCCTGGTGAGTCAATTCAGCTTTATGCTGTCATCTTCCCCTAAAGCCCAGTCCCTCAATCAAATCACGGATTATGTATTGTCTTTCCACCAGATTATAAACTCCTTAAGGAGATGCTTTTGCCTCTTTTTGTTTTGTTGTATCTCCAGTGCTTAGCACAATGCCTGGATATAATAGGTACTTAATAAATGATCTTTTTATTGATCTATTATTTCTGTTCCCTTACACTTAGGGGTTGGGGAGGTCTCATATTTACACATGTAACATATGTGTAACCTGCTCAAAGTAATATGCCATGAATGAGTTACTTTTAATCAAGAGCCCCAGCATTTCCTTTTTAAAAATAAGTTTTATTTCAAAGTGTCATTTTCCCCACTCATACCACCAGTAAGTCACAAGATGACACTTAGTGTCTGTTACAACACACATCAGGCGGAACTAACAAAATGGAAAGTAATTTGAGACTTTGTTTCATCTTCTGTTGTAATAATGCCCAAGGAACATCACTAACAATTATTAGGCCATCTGAAATATTCAAGTTAGGGTATAAATGGATATCCCTGGACAGTTTGGGTAAAGAGATATTTTAGATATTAATCTCTCACTGCTTTATGGTGTTTTTGTCTTCCACTACTCTGGCTTTGAAAATTCAGATGTCTATATCTTATGGTATTTTTATCAAATCTATAAACTACAAAATAGGTCTGCTACAACTTTGCCAAAAAATATCCCTCAGGCTGTAAACACACCTACAAGTCAGATTCATTTTGCCGTGACTACAACTGCTTGTTCCAACAATTTTACTCACATGAAAAAACCTTCACATACTAGGTGATGGATGACTTCTCCCCTACCACACAAACAATTCTAATTTATACAATATTTTCTTAGTTTTCAGTTGAAAATAACATAAACATAAAGACAATGACTAAACAGTTTTGAAATATAAAACATTTAATCAGGGTTACTACACCTTTTTTCTACCATTAAGCTTCATATTCTTTTCATTTGCCAAGTCTAATTAGAGCTGCCAATTTCTGAGTAGTTTTGTGATTATATGATAAAAATCTGAGAACTACTTCCTGGATCAATTCTGTTATACCATTCCTCTCAGTTTCTAGTGCCTCAACTCTCCCTAAATTACCACATGTAATTGTAATATTATTACTATTACAATGAGATTACATGTGTGTATGTAGACATACACACATACTTTACTTATACTTCTAGTACTGCAGGAATATACTGGTCAAAAGTCATTAAGAGAACATGAAGTGAGGGAGGAGTAGTACCTGGCACAGTGGATAGAGCACTGGTCCTGGAGTCAGGAAGACCTGAGTTCAAACCCAGCCTCAGACATTTGACACTTACTAGCTGTGTGACCCCCACTTACATCACTTAAGCCCCACTGCAGAGAGAGACAGAGACAGAACGAGAACATACAGAGCCTTATGGATACCCTAAGATGTCACCTAACAATAGATAGAACACCCTTCTCCTCTTCATATAATCACTAGATTCAGTTCTTATATACAACTTCTCCTTTTGCCTGAGGA
Organism: Bettongia penicillata ogilbyi; assembly: GCA_023548195.1. Taxonomy (NCBI): domain Eukaryota; kingdom Metazoa; phylum Chordata; class Mammalia; order Diprotodontia; family Potoroidae; genus Bettongia; species Bettongia penicillata. The sequence continues at coordinate 59,053 of JAJHZJ010000255.1, read as the reverse complement.
TTTGGATAGCATAATTCCAATTTACCAATTTGGAAGTTAAAGCTTTCAGTCGGGCCTCCTTGCTGTTCCTCCAACAAGAAACTCCATCTCCAAACTCCAAGCATTTCCATTGGCTGTCCTTGATGCCTGGAATGCTTTCCCTCTTCATCTCCTGGCTTCCTTGAGATCTCAGATAAAATTCCACCCTCTTCTGAAAGACATTCCCAACCTCCCCCTACCCTTAAGGATAGTGCCCTCAATCTGTTGATTATTTCAAATGTACGCTGCATATAACTTATCTGTACATAATTGTTAGCATGTTGGCTCACCCATTACACTGTGAGCTCCCTGAGAACAAGGGAAAGTCTTTTGTCTTATTTATATCTGCAGTACTTAGCACAGTGCCTGGAACATAGTAGGTGCTTAATAAATGTTTACTAACTGAAGTTAGGCTAAATGATGATGGATGGAAACCAGGTTCTAACTAGCAGTCCTTTCTGTAATACCTATAAACCAACTGCAAGAAACTATGATTTGTTCAAATAATACCGAAAAAAATCAAATACATCCAGCGTGCCCAAAGAAAATCTGGCCTAGATCCTAAACTCCACGGCCTGGAGATTCTGGAGCTAATCCAAGCCCCTAAAAGTAAAAGAACAGGTAATTATTACAAAACATGCCTCTAGTCTTAACAGTATTTGTTCTGTCTTAGCAAAGCCCTATATTTACTTCACACTATATTTGTACTTCACACAAATCCAATTCCCTCTGCCCCCTACAAATTAAAATTTTGCTAAATACTACATATTAGCCAAACAATTTTTCATTTTCTATCTTAGCATTTTGCAATATATTACAGCTGGAAGGAGAGTTAGGGATCATGTGAATTTTGGATATACCACAAATCTCAGTTCTGGGCCCTCTTTTCTTCTCTACCTTCTTGGACACCTCATCAGTTCTAAACTCTGAAAGATGATTCCTAGATCTATATCTATATATCTGTATCTATACTCCCAGATCCATGTATCTCTATCTATCACTAGATAAACAAAATAAATATATCCCATCCTAGTCTTTCTCCTCAGGGTTAGTACCACATCACTAACTGTTGCCTACTGTTGTATTTACAGTGTCACACAGTCATCTAAATATTCAATGTATTCAAAATATAACTTATTGTCTCTCCCCCTAAAATAATCTACCCATCTCCTGAACATCTCGATTTCTGCCAAGACTACCTTACAGTTACTCAGGTTCAAAATTTTGGAGTTATCCTTGACTCTTCACTATCATACCACATATTCAATCAGTGGCTGAGACTTATTGATTTTACTTCTACAGCATCTCATATCCATCCCCTTCTCACCACTCACACCACACCACCTTAATTCGGGCCCTGTTGACTTCTTGCCTCCGAATGGCATCCTAATTGGTCTCCCAGCCTTGAGTCTCTCCCCTCTCCAAAGTATATTTCACATAACTACCAAAGGGAGATACATCTTTCAGGCACCAGTCTGACCATATCACTCCCATGTGTAAACGATTTCAGTGGCTTCCTAGTCTCTAGCATCAAATGCAAACTCTTCCATTGTTTAAAGCCATCCATAACCTGGCTCCATTATACCTTTCCAGTTTGATTTACAATTATTTCTCTTCACCTACTCTTGGGTCACACGGTAGTCCACCTCCCATCTAATTCCCTCCACAATTCCTCCTCTTGAGAGCTTCCTTTAAATGTCAGCTCAAACAACAACTCCTACATAAGACCTTCCCTGATCCCCAAAACTGCTTGTGCCTTCCCCCCTAAAATTACCTTGCCTGGTTCTTGGAAGGAAGGGGGTTTTCTCTGCAGAAGGAGAGAAAGAGATGATAGAGTATACAAATTACTTCTATATGTACATGGTTTCTTCCATAAAATACAAGCTTCTTGAAGGTGAAGTTAATTTCATTTTTCTTGCCACCCCCAGTAGCTGGCATCTAACAAGCCTTTAATAACTATCTGTTGAATGATTCTTCTCCTTCAGTGGTTTCCAACATTTTTAATGTAAGATCGTTTAATTTCAAAAATTATGCAAACCTCTTCCTACATGACAGTGGTGTCTTTTTTGGCTGAGAAAATAAATAATGGCAATGATTGGTGAACACACAGATTAGCAGATCCCTTATAATAACTCAGCCCATGAATCGGGCACTACTAATCTAGGGCAACTGCAAATGAGGAAGTTGGGGCCCAGAGAAGTCAGGCAACATGCTTAAAGTTGCAGGGCTAAGTTAGTGGCAGAGCTAAGACGAAAACTCAGGCACTTTCACTTTTATTTATTTTCCAAACATGAAGTTTGGACCCAAAAACAGTATTGTCCCCCCATCCTCCAGTCACTTGTCCCTCTAACCTACCCCCCCAACAAAAGCCAAGCTAAATATTCAATACTTTGAGCCAAATTCAACTTAAGTCTTTTTGGAAACAAATAAAAAAATATTTTCCCCAGATGGACAGGAACTAGTTAAGCAACCTTATATATGTCAGAAGTCATGCAATATGCATATAGCCAAACAAACAAACAAACAGAAAAACACCAGTTTTGTGAAGACTTCTCTGGCAAATGAGAGTAAGTCCTTAACACTAACACTATACTACATGTTACTAAATAGCAACCTTTACTAAACACTTTGGTATGCCGCAAATTATTATGCTATATATCCCCATTCTGTTGTTTTATATGTAAAATCAGATACCCTCCTGGAAGAGAGCAAACAGAATGAATGTAATTATGGAGAGTCTACCATGCTATACACACACAAGAAAAGAATTTTGAAATTTTAGTACAAAAAAAAAAAAGTCTATCTCCTGATTTTTTTTTTAGGCTATTAAGTTATTTCTTTAATTGGAAATAAAAAATACTGCAATGGCCAAGATAACCTAGCTTCCTACAATTAGACAACAAAGCCCAATTTTTATGAGAATTCACTGTTTCAAAATGAGGAGTAAATGTGCTTGCTGTACTAGTAATAATAATGCCTAAACAGAAATTTATTTAAAAAAAAAAAGAGAACTACTTCCAGTAGAATATAATTAATCTGTTATCTTAAATCACTGAGAAATGGGCTATTTCGGAAATAAGATCTGACTGGTTCAAGGTGCAACCACTTTTAACTTTTATTAAATGAAAACCCTCCTATAGCTAAAAAAAAAAAAATGCTCTAAGACATTAATAAGAGAATGCAAATTAAAAAAAACTCAGAGGCTCCATCTAACCCCAATAAGAATGGTAAAAGAAAAATGACAATAATGGAAGAGGGGCTTTGGGAAGCTAAGTACACTAACAAATACTTAGTGAAACTGATAACTGGCCCAAGCAATTTAAAAGTATATCCCAAAAGTCACTAAATCACCCAAATTCTGACCCAATGAATCTATCAGACATAAAGACCAAAGAATTCTTGTAAAAAAAATAAAGGGGAAGGATTCATATGTACAGAAATAATTATATTATCTTATATTATATTATATTACCTTATTGTTGCAGAAGAGAACTACTTTTTTGTAGGTGCCCATGGTCTGGGAAATGGCCAAATAAACTGTGATAACATAAAAGTAGTGCAATATTCCTGCTTTCTAAGAAATGATGACCATAAAAGATTAAAAAAAAAACAACTTAAGGACATAGGAACTGATACAGGGAAGTGAGTACAATTTACACAGTTACCACAATACTAAAAAAGATAATTGAAATAATTCAGAAGTCTAATCAAAGCAACGACCAAACATGACTTTAAAAGACTGATGATAAAGCATGCTCCCACCTCTTGGCAGATGGGTAATGCATCAGAAATGCAGGAAATCATATATTTTCAGACATGGACAATATACTGATATGTTTTTTCAAATTATACCTATTTCACAGAGGGCATATTAGTTTGTAGGTAGTGAAAGATGCAAAAAAATAATTATTAGAGCATCAACATCTTTTAACAAAAAAGAAATTGAGATGGATTAGTAATTTTGTTATCTTGTTAAATTTAACAGGCTTTAAAAACCAACTATCTCATAAAAGTTCAAAATTTAACATAATATCCTCTTTTTTGCTCTTCACATTGAAATATTTGTGTTTGTTGATCATTAAGTTCATTAATAAAGACAAATTCAAAACCATAATAACAGTTCATATTTACGTATTACTTTAGGGTTTACAAAGTAGTTTACATGTATTATTATCTCAAAGAACTGGAATATGGGGAACTTATAATGCTTTCTAAATGGGTGAGTTCTGGTGGTACATAAAGCAGCCACACCAGTGAAATGCAGAAGCATGAAGCCAAATTACTGGAATGAAATTTGAGTGATGTGAAAACATATGGAAAGCCAAGATGATGGCTCACAGATGGACTGCAAGAACAGAAGTAATCCCATGTCACCTAATCTGTTTAAGAAGCTCCAGTGGCAACCTCTCACTTGCAGGATGGAGCCTATTTGGCTCTTAAAGGATTCCACAATCAGGTTCTGAAATTTATCTCATCGGATTGTAGCTCTAGATTTAAAGGGCCCTCAGAGACCACTGACCAGGAGCCACAAAGTTATAACTTACTTGCCCATGGTCACCCTGGTGGTAAGCACAAGAGACCACCAGTGATAGGGTTTTTCCCACTGTCCTACACTACGTTCTGGAGCTCTTGGAATCCCAGTCCCATCTGCTAAGGCGATGATAGGTGGTCTTTTCTTGTTGGTTCCTCCCCCTCCACCCTCCCTACCCCTCCACCCTCCACCCATCACTCCTGCTAATTATTTTGTCTATGGTTACATGTGTACATATCCTCTCTCTGGTATAGTGTAAACTCCCCAAGGGCCAGAACCGGTTCATTGTCATCTTTTTATGCTCAGCACTTGCTTATAGTACCCGGAGCATTATTTAGCCATTTTCAGTTGTATCCAACTCTTTGTGACTTCTTCTGGAGTTTTCTGGACAAAAGTGCTGGAGTGGTTTGCCATTTCCTTCTCCAGTTCATTTTACAGATGAGGAAAAGGAGGCATGGGTTAAGTTACTTGCTCAAGGTCACACAGCTATTAAGTGTCTGAGCTTACTTAAGTCACCTGGAACAGTAAGTGCTCAATGAATGCTTGCTGACTGATCGGTATGTAGGAGATGGAGCAGGGATCTACTGCTAAGTGAACAGCTGGCTTTTGAAACAATTCATTACATATTAGGATTGAAGATTTAATACATTTTACAGAAGAAGAACCCGAGACCCAAAATGTTCAGTGACTTTCCCAAAGCCATACTGTGGTCTCACTTAAATCCAATTCGCTTATATCACCTCCCTGATGTCATGGTCCTCTTTGAGAACAAAAGACAAATAATAACAACAACTAGAATTCCCCTCCTTTGGTTTCACTGGACTACACCCACCTCTACTGGTTACAAGCATAGAGCCAATGATAAAGTTATACACAGAATATTTTTTCCATTGCCAAAGGCAACCTGATTTTATTCCAGTTCACATTTCTTCTATGCTTTTCCCCAGTCAATAATCCGCCCAACCAGCAATCTCTCCAAATTTGATTTAATGTTTTTGACTTTAATTAACTGCTCTCATATCTTGTCCTTTTTGGATAATTAATGGTTCTTTTAAGAGTGAGTTGAGTCTGGACCTTAATGACATTTAATTACTTCTTCAGGAATTAAGTCTAGTCAACAATTATTGCCCTAACCTACATAGTAATTTTTATATGTCCCATTCTCTCCTGTGCATTAGTATCTGAGGAAGAGGTGAGCTTTTCCTCCCCAAGGTCAAGTCATCTACTTGTCTTTTTGATTCACGCCCTTGTCCCTATGAACATTTCCCTGGCTCCTTCCTTGACATCTACAAGCATGCCCCGGTCTCCCTATCCAAAAAAAATTTTATTTGACCCTGCTATTCCCACAAGTTATTGCCTTCTAACTCATGGAATTTAGAGAATACTAGAGTTGAAAAGAATCTTGAAGGCCCTTACCTGAATATACATCTTCTCTACCTCATATCCATCCTCCAGCAGAGGAAAACACACTACTTTCTGAGCCATTCCTCTTCTGAGGAGCTCCAATTGTGAAATACTACAGTAGGCACACTCTATCATATAATCTATTTCTCTCCTTTTGGAGAGGAATCTTTCTTCCTTACAAGACACAGAAAACTTATGAAGGAAAATCTGGGAAAGGCTTTTCCCTAGTCACATATCTGGATGTATGAAGTTTCTATCATGCTAAACGTGCCATTAAGAGGGAAAATCTGCAGTGGTAAAGCAATATGTCCTCTTATGGGGAAGGGTTATCTCTGGGAGAAGCTCTGAAACTATTATGTTCTCTACTTCTGCTCACTCTCCCTACAGATGGTAGGTATATGTATTAATAAAAGAGTGTGCACCAGGTTTGGGGTGGGGATTCGGGGAAGGAATGGTACTTTTCTAAGGCAACACAGTGCATAGAATAGAAGACTGTCTTAGTTTAAAGAAACATAAGATCAAGTCATATTCTGGCCATGACCAGGGGCAATTCACTTAGCCTTTCAATGTTCTGGGCAGCTAATTTAAAGACTTCGTGTTGCAGAGAAAGTGCTGATGTATGCTGGTAGACAATTTCCTCCTCTGAGAGCTCCTTATACCAATAAGAACACAGATCCATTCCCTGAGCTACTACCTCTACTATGTTATTCTATTAAATACTTATGCTTAGAATTATATCCTCTGGCTGGCAAGCAAACATAAACACATCAGTGGAGGCTCATGGATTATACTTTTTAAAGTATCTTGGACAACATCATCTGAGAGAACTCTCACTGTTTAACTTGAAGGATAACCCCAAATGGTACATTTTATATAGCTCATCAGGTGCTACAGTTCAATTTCCCTGTCCTAATCCTTATTAAGAACAAAGGTGGAAGAAATACTATTTTATATATGTTATCATACTTGAAGATCCTTTTTTAAAAGTTAATGATAATGGCCTACTAATTATTCTTATAACTTCCTTCAGGTACCAACCAAAAATCCACTCTCTACAAAAACTCTTCCTGATCCTCCCTAATGCTAGTGCCCTCATCTATCTCCAATTTGTCCTTTCTATATCTTATCTGGACATAGTTGTTTGCATGTTGTTTGTATGCTCACATTGGACTGTGAGCATTTACCACAACTGGAACACAGAAGGCATGTAATAAATACTGACTTGTTTGCTTTCTCATTAAAGTATAAGCTCTTCTGACAACAAATGTTCCAGTAGATACTGTGCTGGTGAAGGGTAAGCAAAAGTGACTCAGGAATACTTACTAGGGACAAATATCCTTTATTTAATCTGTTTTTGAGCTTGTAGTTTTGAAAAACTGAGGTTGTAGGAAAGAATGAAGGGAACAAATGTTGGATTAGTCTGCACTTTTAAAAATGCCTATCAGTGAGTGACAACATCATTAAACACATACTAAAGCACTAAAAACAGTACTTTGAGACAGTTCTAAGATAGAGGAATGATTTTGACTGTTTCAAGATCATGCATCTATGCATCAACAAATGACTCTAAGATTCCTGGGGCATCTAACCATCACATTACTGCCTCCTCAATATTGCAAATTCAGCATGTCCAAAACTGAGCTTATTATAATCTTTCTTTCCCCCAACTCTGCCAAGTTTCCCTGTACCTTTCCAGGGCACCACCATTGTTCTAAACACCCAAGCTCACAATCCAGGAATCATCCTGAACTCTTCACCCTCAATTTATCCTTCCTATTCAATGAGATTCTACAAAATATCTCACACCTGCCTCCTTTCCATTAACTCCTTGCCTGCACTATTGTAACAGCTTCCTAAACTAATCTTCCCACCTCAAATCTATCCCCAACACATCCTCCACATAATGCCTAATTAATAGTCCTCACACACAGAGCTGACCACGGGACACATCATGGTAAAGTGGAAAAGCCACTGGATTTGGAATCAAAAGACCTGAATTTAAATAAATCTGGGCTCTGCCTCTTACCACATCTGTGAGCTTTGACAGATTATTTATCCTCTCTAGGTCTCAGCTTCCCTCAATTGCAAAATGAGACGGGTGTACTAGATGACCTCTATAAAGTCCCTTCTGGGTCTGACTCCAAGTCCTTCTCTTGCTCTAACATTTTCGGTGATTTCCTAATACCTCCAATATAAAATACTCCTCTATTTGGTCATTAAATCCGTTCACAACCTGGCTCTGCTCAGGATGATTACACATCATTCCCCAGTGAACTTGACATTTTAGTCAAATTTACCACTGGATTTAGCAATAAAGAGATAACAGGCTTTAAGTAGAGAGAATAAAACCAAATCGAACACCCTATGCAATTATTGTGACCAAAAATCACTATAGAGCAGAGTTGAGAATGCACTGCCTACCCTTTGTTGTTGAGGTCTATGTGTAGGAAAAGCAGTTACATGGCTCAGCGGCTAGAATGCTAGGCCTACAGTCAAAAAGACTGATTCTCCTGAGTTTAAATCTGGCCTCGGACACTTAACCCTTAACCCTGTTTGCCTCAGTTTCCTCATCTGTAAAATAAGTAGGAAATGGCAAACCACTCCAGTATCTTTGCCAAAAAAAATTCAGACAGGGTGATGAAAAGTTGAACTCAAATGAAAATAACTGAACAACAAAAATATATGGGACAGGGGTAAGGAGTTATAGATGTGGATCTATGCATCTTTCATGCAATTTCTTAGCATACTGTGGACAAGAGGGATTCTGAATCCATTCGTTTTTTTTTTCTTTATAGGTGATTAGACCAAATTCTTTGAAGAGACTGTGCATCTTGTTTAGAACTGCAATATTCTGGGGGTTGATGTAATCAGCACAATTTCGTCTGCCAACAGAGTCATCTAGAAGACCTCAACCTCTCCATCTATACCTCTTCTACTTGGAATCTACAACGGACATCCTCCAAGATTGTGGCAAACACTTTTGGGAAGCATCTGTCACCCTGTTTCATGCCTCTTGTGATGTCACTAATAAAAGATTCAAAGTTATCCCTGTTTTTCACCTTTTAAAGAATCTTGTGATTGTGACATACATAGGCAAAGACAACTTGGGAAAAGCCTTTAAAGCTGTGGTTTGTGGAGAAAAGAAGGCAGGCATATATGTAGATGATGAGCTGCTTGTTTGGGGGCAGGGGAATAAGATTAATTTTTTTCCCTAAGCTTTAGTTTCTTTTCTTTTATACTGAGAATCAGCTCCTTCAAAATTGCATTTCCTTCCACACAGTTCTCCTCTCTAAATTTGTTCTACTTGAGCTGCCCCCTTCCCATACAGCGCCTATTTTCCTCAGTGCCATCTGCATACTTCTCATACTGCCCACCATAGTGACATAAAGGGTCCAAATGCAGTGGCTTCACTGTCACTGATGGTGATGTCTTATAAAAATCTTTACAGTCACCTCCATTTTTGGTGATGTTTGTTTGATACCTGCCATGTCCAAAAGCTCCTATCTTTTCAAAAAAAGTATGCATGAATATATCTTCCTCTAGGTAGGTTTTAAAGCCTTTCTTCCGACTCTGATCTACCTTTTCAGTCTTATGGTATGTTATTCCTCCTCCAGTCGCATGACTGACTCTACCACATTTCAGGAACATACTCCCTTCACATTTCTTCTCCCCTTTCATCCTTTAAAATGAAGCTGAAGCACCAAATCCTACATGAAGCCTTTCTTGAGCCCCTCAACTGCTAATTCTTCCCTTTCCAAATTATCTTGTGTATATGTGCTGAATTTATTATCTTTATATTTATGCTACATCTATTTTAAAATGTACTTCTTGTCTCCTCCATTAGAATTTAAGCTGCTTAAAGGGAGGGATATTTTTATTCTTCGCACTTATATTCTCAGTGCCTGTCATTCAGTAAATATTTGTTAAGTGATATGCATGTATATATATATATATATATATATATATATATATATATATATATATATATATATACACATGCATATTTTATCCTCAACCCTGGGAGGTAGGTGCTATTATTATCCCCAATTTAGAGGCAAAGAAATGGAGACAAAGGTTAAATGACATGTTCAGAGTTCACATAGCTAGTAAGTATCTGAGGCTGTATTTGAACCCAGGCCTTTCTGACTCCAGAATGGTCCATCATTTTATATATTTAGCCACTTCCTTGACACAACTGGTTATTAGACTAGGACTCTTTGGGAATCTAACATATTTCCTATAGGAAAATAGGATTTGTTTTCAATAATTCTGTTGATGACAAAATTTTCAAGAATGTGTTGCTGCAAAACAAAAAAATAGGGACATCCTGATTTTAGTTTTAGTCTTTCAGTCAGAAAATGCATAAAGGGCACTGCTTTCTTTTCTCTTCAGCCCTCTTTTCTATGTCCTAAATATCTCACCTTTCTTGTCTATCAAAAATGGCTATCACATGGTAACAGTACACGGAAAAAAATTAACAAGTCTTCTTTTTTAAATTATTAAAGTGGCTTTGATGTCTAGGCATCAAAACTTTGGAACTATTTCATCATTCAGCTGTGTAAACTACTTGAATCTTTCTGTTCCAGTTCATGGAATTATCCCAATTAATTTTCTCAAGTTAAAATGTTGTGAAGAGCTTCATCAAAGGGGTGCTATAAAAATATAAAACAATGTACGACAGTTATCTGTCAACATTTCATAGTTGAATAAATGGCCAACATTAAAGTTTTATTCCCAAATTTAATAAGCAAATGTTTTCACTTAAAAATGACAAACATTATAACCATAGTACTATTATTATTATATTTTTCAGCATAAAATGAATACACTGAGTTGCAATTGCTTCTGGGCACCCACGATCAAGAACTGCCCCAAAACAATTCTGGGTTTGACATGACTACAATGGAGTTCTCGATGTCAAATGAATCATTTAGCCAAAACCAAAAAGGCATCACTAGCAGAATACAAAATTTCTAATAAAGTTGAATTCTCACTAATTAATTCTTTATATATAAAAAATCCAGCCATATGAACATGAGTTTAAAAAAAGCACATTATATTTGCATTTATTTGCTTACATTCCTAATAATTACATATATAACATATGTAGTATGTATGTAATTATATATTAACTACATATAATCACATATTTATAATATTACACATTACATTAATAATTACATATATCTTGTCGATCTTTTTGTGAAGTGTTATCTTGTCTTTAACCTATTCATACCACTAAAATTAAATTCCAAAGCATTCTGACTCTGAATAAAGGGAAAGATTTAAAAATTTAAAATCTCCCAAAATCCTACCTATATAGAAATCAATGATACTGTCATTCACATGCCATTCACAGGGCAAAGCGCTTTAAAGAAATAAGTTGATTCCAGTAGTAATGATTACTTGCACATTTTATATATAAGAATATATGCAAAGCACTTTGCAATCCTTAAAGCAATGGACATGTGTTACTTATTATTGCTACTTCTCAGGATAATTCCTTGAGAATTCTGAAAACTAAGAGTTATTAATAAACTTTGAAGGGAAAACAAAGCTGACCAGTATCTTCTTCTCCCTGAAAGTTTGCTGTTGTTGCTTAGTCATTTTAATCATGTCAGATTTTTCATGACCCCATTGAGGGTTTTTTTTGGCAAAGATACTGGAGAGGTTTTGTCATTTCCTTCTCCAGCTCACTTTTACAGATGAGGAAACTGAGGCAAACAGCATGAAGTGACTTGCCCAGGGTAACACAGCTAGTGTCTGAGGCCAAATTTGAATTCAGGAAGAGGAGTCTTCCTGACTTGAGGTTCAGTACTCTATCCACTGCAACACCTTGCTGCCCTTCACTCTGAAATACCAAGATCTTTGAAACAAAATTCATTGAAATTTCATGCCTGGTTGTACAGCATTGAAATATTAGTAGGTCCAAAGTCAAGTCATACCACTAGTTACTTATACAATGACTAGGACCAGGTATCCTGAATTCCACTTCAGGATTCTTTCCACTATGCCATGTTATCAAAGTTTATAATGCCCATCAAGCTGAAAAATAAAAATGTATACACACATACATATATACATATATATGTACACACATATGTATGTATGTATGTATATTTCCCACTAATCTTTAAGGGGAAAAAAAAACCTGATAAGGAATGTTTCTAGTTTTCCTTCTCACATGCTAGAGTATAGAAGGTGTCTTCTGCATGTTAATTTTATTGTCCTTGTGGATATATATAGATTGGTAACCATTCAAACGATACGTATTCCTCACCCCTGCATGGGATAGGTAAGTTGGTGGGATCTAAAAATTAATAATAAAAACAAAAACAATGACAACATTTAAAAGGCCCTCAAAGTTTGCAAAGTGCTTATGTCTGCCTCATAATAGCACTGAAAGACAGTTACTAGAGTTAGTATTTTTCCCATCTTATAAATGAGGAAATTAAGGCTCAAAGAAGTTTGTCTTTGGTCATATAGCTAAATATCAAGGCAGGATTTGAATTCAGAAAAGTTAAAAATCTACTTAGATAAAATACACAAAAAGATGAAGAGATGAATTTTAAAAAAAAAATGCATAAATGATAGTGACAATTCTATATGGATTCATAAGACTGAAAAATTATGCCATTAATTATATCACAGACTACTATCTTGGAATTCAGGGATTTTTTAAAGAACAGTTCAATTTTTAAAAATAATTTGTGTAGTACTGGTACTAATTGTTCCATAAGAGTTTGATGAAATTGTCCTATAAATCCAAGGTCAGGAGCTTGCTGGTTTTTTTTTTTCTTTGATACTTCCTTTACAGGTACTTCCATTTCCTTTTCTGACACTGAGTTATTTAAGATCTCTCTTTGATCTTTCAATTTTGGTATTTTTCCTTTCTGAAGGTATTCTTTTATTTCTTTTGTGTTCTCAAGTTCTGCCAGCACAAAGTTATGTGTGATAGGTTTTGCTAATTCCTTATTTTGTTTTTGTTTAGATTTCACCATGTTTTGGAAATTAATTTAAAACTATAAAAGTAAAGTGACCAAAATGTCCATAGCTTTTGACCCAAAGATTTCATGACTAAGCTTATACCCCAAAGAGGACACTGATAAGAAGAGAAGGGAGGAAAGGGGTTTCACAGAGTACAGGCAACAACCCAGTCAAATTCTTCCAACATTCCCCTCCAAACAACTTTAAAATAATGCCTCAAATCAAATTTTGGAATAACAGAACCAATAAAAGTCAGAGAGAGACATTTCAAAGCCTAAGACAACTTAGAAAGTCAGCAGGAGAGTGCTGTGACACCTGGGTGCAGGCCAGTTTAGAGTCCAAGTGACAGCAGTATCAGCTGTGACTGCGGCAGCTTCAGAAGCTCTCAGCCTGGAGACAGTATGGAGGTTGGACAACTGGTCATAAAGAGATTACAGAACTCCTTAAAAAACAGAACTGGCAAAATGGAAAAAAGAGGGACAAGAGCTCACTGAAGAAAATCATTCCTTAAAAATTAGAACTGAACAAGTTGAAGCTAATGACTCCATGAGATATCAAGAAACAATAAAACAAATGGAAGGGAAAGTTAACAAACTTTAATAGAATTATGTTCGGAGTAAGAGGACCTAGCGTATTCAATTGCAGTACTACTTGTGAGTCCTTGAGGAAGTCACTAACTTCATTTCTAAAAGAAATGTTTGGCGTAGATAATCCAGAATCCTGATTTTATTTAATAAGTATAGTTACTTAGGGAAAACTTATTGAGCAGAATCCTTTCTGCATTCAGTATGGCCATTATAACTGAAGTCAACTGTCTTAGCACTTAAAGTTCAAATTATGATACTTGTACTTCATTCACTTAAATGTTCAATCTCCATTTAAGGAAGATTTTTTTTTTTTTTTTGGCACAGGATCTAAATGTTCCTCAAACCCATTTCTTTATAAAGGGTACTTAATTTTTACATGCTAATAGGTAATCACTTATATCCTAGCTTGTTCCTATAGTCAATTTCACATTATTTACAGCATGTTTCATCTGCCCCCTAATAAAACAAATCCTACAGTCTTTAATCATTCTTAGTGTTCCCCTTTGAAGCCCTAGTTACAAAATCATTGCAAGAATTTCCTTTTGGAGCTTAGGGCCAGCACACTGGAAAGGATAAGGAAGTTTTTGTAAGAAGATTACTGTAAATTCAGTTCAGTTCAACAACATTATACTTATTACATGCAAAACATTGTGCTAAAGACTAATCTCTGAACCCTGGGTTCAAGCCCTTCTTCCTACACATATTAGTTGTATGACTTCTTCTAACTATATCTGACTTCTAACTCTATCTTAACTTCTAACTCTATCTGACAGAATAAATCTAATCCAATAATATGTTTTTCTATCACTGATATGATTACTATATGGTGCCATCAACTTACAACTTCATCAATGATTCCCTATATAACAGCGTCTGGAGTCTGATCACACTCACTGGCAAGTCATCTAACCCTACTCAGCCTGACATATATACTATGTATTTATATGTGTGTGTGTGTGTGTGTGTGTATACACACACACATATATATATATATATATTTAAAGTACTTAATTCTAAACTCTGCAATGAACTAGGGGCATGTATGTTGAATAATTTTTCTTGTTAGTAAATCTGCAATCCCTGCTCATTAATTATTTATATATATATTTACATATACTATATATTTATATACACTATATATTTAAATTTCTTAATTCTAAACTCTGCAATGAACTAGGGGCATGTATGTTGAATAATTTTTCTCGTTAGTAAATCTGCAATCTCTGCTCATTAATTAATTAGCTTGGGCCATCTCAAATCCTTAAAATGTCAGTGGTTAATACCACTTCAATCATCTAGATATTCATTCTCACTTCAATTCACTTTGGAGAGACTTTATTCATTATTAAGCATCTTCATATTTTTCTTCAGAATTTAGTCCTTTTTATCTTTTCAATAAACACAGGAAACAGTCTTTTCCCAAAATATACTGTACTGCTAACTCCTCAGATTCCTCATAAAAATTCTTTATGGAATTCCCTCAAAAAGTTACAAGACAGTTCTCATAAGAAAGTAGTCCAGACTTCCTTCCTTTTCTCTCTGTGATATAGATTCTTCATAGATCCCCATGGATCAGATACACTTTCTAACATAAAGATCCTTTAAGAATACAGTCACATATGTTCTTAGCTGGAAATTCCTTCTAATAATAATTTATATGGCACTTTAAGATTTGAAAAGCACTTTATTCCAAACAACCTTTTCAATGTAGGTAACTGCAAGAATTATCATCCCTTTTCTGAGCCTAAGAGACTATTAAAGTGATTTGCCCATGTTCACGTAACTAGTTAAGTGTCTGAAGTGAGTTTTGTACTGATCTATATGAAAGGTGTTTCTAATCAAGTTATTTCTCAAATGCCACTTCAAATTATCCTTCTCCCAACATTGTATCAGAAACTGAGCCCCTTGACCAGAAATCTCTTTAAGATAGATGAACATCTGAAGCTAAAGTTAAACTATCTTGTTATTAATATTCACTTTTTTAAAATGGTAAAACAGGTCAAGTAAAACAAAGAATTCCTTGAGCCTGTACCAACATTTTTTCTATCTATGGTGTCACTGCTGTCCATCTTTTTTTTTTTTTTAATTGATAAAGAAATTTTTGGACTAAAAGTAAGAAACTTTTCCCCAAGCAACAAAGCAACTTAGAGGCTCCAATACTGATGAAATGACAGGTTTAAAACTCTGCAGCACTCCTCTACCTGGCAACTCAAAACCAAATCTAGCCTTCCTATATCATGACAAATAATGGCAGACTTTTAAAATTCATTGGTTAGTTTTGCTAAATTGGCTTTTTTTTCTTTTTTTCTTCTCTTATCATGGATGGCTCTCTGGGAGGGTTACACTGGAATGTATGTGAGTGAAAAAACCCCAACTATATCAAAATTTAAAATTTAAATTAGATCAAATTTAATGTAAACTAGATTTTTTTTTAAATTTCCAAACCAGACAGTATTCTCCCCTCTCTTCCTCTTTATTCACTCTATTTTTATAGCTTTTTTTCCCTCCACTCCAGCTGCAAAAATTGCCAAATTGCTTAGCAGCTCCTAATAACACAGATGGAAACTAGGCTGTTGTTTCAGTCTGTTCCTTATACTCAGAGACTAACAATCAGTCCTGCTTCACAATCAGTTTCAAGTGCAAATCAAATTCTCTGTGGACTTAACCCATCACACAGAGAGACTACAATAATGACAGTGCCCTCAGAATAAGTGACATATGCCTTAGTTGAGTAAGGGAAAGAACGTACAGAGGTAGCCTAACCCTGTGGTGCCAAAATTCAAATAGAAACAGGGACCACCAAACTATACATAAGGATTTCTGCTAGTCATATATTGACTTTAAAAACCATGTATTATCTATATTCTGCTGTATTTTTATTTTGTTAAATACTTCCCAATTACATCTTCATATGGTTCTACTTGCAGGCCAAGAAGCCACCTGATAAACAACTCTCTACTCTAAACTTCTGGCTTTGTAGTCATTCCTATCAGTTCCTGAATCAGTGACCTGGTAAGTCATTGCTCATTTGCTCTCTCATTGTCTCCTCTTTCTCATTCTTTTGCACCACCCTCCAACTAGAATCAAGTGTAATACCCTCACGTACTTGTACTCATGTATCATCTGGGCCCTCCTCAGAATTATGAAGACAAGACTAGAGAAAGGAAGAAAAGACAGAAACAAACATTTATTAAGTACCTCTCATGTGCTAAGAGATTTAAAAAATGTTTCTCATTTGATCCTCACAACAACTCTGTGGTATAGGTACTATTTGTCTTAGTTTCCTTATCCTTAAAATGGGTTTAATAATAGCACCTACCTCCCAGGAATTGTTGTGAAAATAAACACTTGTAATGTACTTTGCCAAACTTCAAGTGCTATTCAGATGCTAGATGTTTTATTATCATTATTACTATTTCTAAGTCTCCTTCACCTAAAGCTGACATTGTTAATCTTTTTTGTTGTTGCTGTTGTACATCTCTTCAGCAATCTGGTAAAGCCTACAGACTCCATCTCAGAATTTTTTTTTTAATGCATAAAAGACATAGGTTTACTGAAATACAGTTATCAAAAGAAATTTTTTTTCCAAAATGCTCACAGATCCCAGATTAAGGGTGCCTGTCCTAAAGAGTGGTATATAAAGGGTTCCTACATGTGAGTATTTTTTAGGCCTTTTTGATTTTTTTCTAATCCAGAATCTAGATTTTTAAAATAGGCATGTCTTACCTTCTTTCCCATCAAAAAAGTCTACTTGATTGTATATTTCCATTAATAATCATAGACTTAAGAGCTCAAAAAGAATATCCTGTCCATATATCTCTCATTTTACAACTGCAGAAACTTAAGTTGAGAGATAGAGGAATCTGCACAAAGTGACACCGCTGCCACACTAGAATCCAGTTCCCATTACTCCAAAACTACTACTCTTTCCCCTACACTTTTTTCCAGGGTAATTCCCAGCTTATAAGGAGTGATATATGGTAAATCTCTTAGCCTTACTGAGCTGACTGACAAAGTCTTCCTCCATCCGCTTCCTCTTCCCCAGGAAGTTTTTGCAACTCCCAGGGAGATAAGGACTAACTTCGGCACTGCTACTCCCTATTCCAAATCTGCTCAAGGATATTATCAGCATCACCAACCCATCATCCTTGGCTCAAATAATTCTTTCTCCCAAAAAGGTTGTTCAACTCTATGTCCCTCTACCCTACCTACTCCCTTTCTTCCTTCGCTGGTTTCTAGCCCTACTGATGGCACTCAAAAATCAGCAGACTGCTGACCCTAAAGAAAGTCTAGAAAGAAAGGAAGACAGCTGAAATGTTGTATCCTATATAACCTGGAATGTGTCAAGAAGAATTCCTCCCAAGATACAGTCATTAAGTCCACAAGCTTCAAGTCCATGAATCTCAAACTGTTACCAGCAATTTAACTTAGTTTTTTTCCTTCCATTATTTTTAGACATGCCCTTAAATATTTTAATGTTTTATTTTCTTTTTCTCTCAACTCCTTGCTTATGTTAAGTCTGCAATTTCAAAGAAGCATTCATTTTTAACTCATTTGATTATGAGTATGCAACCACTGGAAAATGACAAGACAGGAAATACTGTGGAGGTGACAAAGGGTAAAGCAGACTGTACTTATATAAGCAGGTAGTATAAAATATTTTGCCTGAGCATGAAAGAAGCCAATGAGATTGACCAAAACAGATTCTGAGTATTGAGATGATCTGATCATATTGTAACATCCTCATTTTGTTGTTCAGTTCTCTCTTGACTCTTCGTGATTCCATTTGGGGTTTTCTTGTCAAAGATACTGAAGTGATTTGCCATTTCCTTCTCCAGCTCATTTTACAGATGAGGAAACTGAGGCCAACAGTTAAATGACTTGCCAAATGTCACACAGCTAATTAGTGTTTGTGGCCACATTTGAACTCAGGTCTTTCTGACTCCAGTTCCATCACTCTATCCACTGCTCCACCTAGCTGCCCCAAACATCCCCATAAATCCTCCAGATGTAAGGCTCAGCAGTTGGCACAATGCTTGGCATGTAGAAGGAGCTAGATTGATTGATGTCAGTTTCTCTATTCATCTTTCCTACTCTTTGTCTCAACTAGTCCTATAATCCCTTTTCAACCATGATTGTATCACCCAACTACCGTTCAAGCCTAAAATCTACAATCCTCAGTCCAATATAAGACTAGAGATTATAGTTTCCATAAACATAAACCCTACGTACCTTCACCTCACATTTCTTTCATGTGTGCCAATTTCCTCCGCAAACGTCTCAGTATGCATTTTCTCCACCACCTCCCAGCAGAATGCAAGTATAAGCCACACTGGATCAGTTACCACAAAATCTTAGTCTTATTTTTCTAATCTCTGGACAACCCTTAACTCACTCTGTCAACCCATAAAAGGCTTTTCTGGGGAAAAGGAACTGCCCGTCCTGAAATTTCTTCATCTTTCCGAATTCCAAAATTTAGGAAAGTTACTAGGGGCAGATAGATGGTGCAATGGAGAGAATTATGGGCCTAGAGTCAGGAATCTGATTTGAACTTGAGCTCAAATCCAGCTTCTGGCACTCACTGGCTTCCTACTTTAGGCTTATTTCCTGTTTGTCTCAGTTTTCTCATCTGTAAAATGGGAATAATAATAGCACCTACCTCTCAGAATGACATAATAATTGCAAAGTGTTTAGCAAACTGCTTGGCACACAGTAAATGCTATATAAAAGTTAGTTATTAGTAGTAGTAGTAGGCCTACCTTGTCTAGAACTGAGACCTGTATTTCTGATTGCCCTACATATATTAGAAATGAAAAGAAGAGCATTCATCACCATGCCCTATGGTGTGAAAGATGTAGTCGGTGTGGTACAGTGAAAGAGCACTGGTTCTGGAATCAGAATTCAAATCTCACCTCTGATGCTTTGTGACCGCAGGGAAGTCATTTAAACTCCCCATGCCTCAGTTAACTCATTTGTAAAATGATAAGTTGGGACTAAAAAGCTGAGACTAAAAAGTTTCAGCTCTAGCCAGAAGAATCCCATGGTTCTATAACTTCTGGTCTCATAATACAACACGAAATAGAAATGTAACTGATTTGCTTGACGTTCCACAGTAAGGCAGTGACAAAGCCAGGGCTAAGGCCCAGATTTCCTGACTCCAATTCTGGTTCTACTTCCACTCTACTCCCTTTAACAACCGCCCTATTCCTTCTGCACTAGTCATCCTGAACTCTTTAAAAGATAGGAGAGAGAAGAAATAGGGGTGAATAGATGCTGAAAGAGATAATCTCCTAGTTCAGCTAAGTGGCCAGAGGATCCAGAGTCAGAAAGACCTGAATTCAAATCCCACCTCAGACAATTACAAGCTAAATGATTCCGGGTGAGTCACTTAACCTGTCTACCTCCCTTTGCTCATTTGTAAAATGGGGACAATAATAGCACTTACCTCCCAGGGTTACTGTGACAAAATGAAACATCTGCAAAATATTTTGTAAACCTTATAGTGCTGTAGAAAAGCTGGCTATCATTATTCATTATTTATACTATGTTACAAAATTAAAGACTAATCTGCTCATAATTTCCACAGGGAAAGAGTGAGTTTTTTTAGTACCTTATTCCAAGAGAGAATGTTCTATCTAGCTTGATTTACGATAAAAATCCATGACAATACTGCCCTAAAAACCTAAAAATACCTTATTTACTGCTTAGGATTCCTACAACTGCCTTAAAGTTGTGAAATTTTCCTAAATGAATTTAAACCTGAAAAAAAAAGAGTTTTACAAATAAGAGCTGAATCCTTTGGTATAAGTAATTCTGAATGGCCTGTTTAGTTTATGTACTCAAAGTATTTCATATTTATTCATAATTAAAAATGCTATCCACCTCCAGAGAAAGAACTGATGGAATCTGAATGCAGATCGAAGCATACTTTTTTTTAACTTTACTTTCTTCAGTTTTTTGCCTGTGTTTTCTTTCACAACATGACTAACGTGGATATTTTGCATGGCTGCATATGTACAAGCTATATCAAATTGCTTGCCTTCTCAATGAGGGAGGATAGGAGGAAGGGAAAGAGAGAATCTGGAACTCAAGATTTTTTTAAATGAATGTTAAAAATTTTTACATGCAATTGGAAAAAATATTTTTAAAAATATTGCTATATTTAAGCCAAAGAACAAACTCTTAAAAATTCTATTACATCAAGATTTACTCAATTAATTACTTTGGAATATACATAACATCTCCTTTTGGGCTAACAAAAGAAGGGTGAAGAAGGCTATGAGCAGAGAGAAAGAAAAGTTATTTTTAGTTGGTGTGTTCTTAAAGTCAGCATTTATTTACTTAATGAGTTTCATTCTTTCAAATAACTTAGGATTAGTGTAGAGGGGGGAAAATGAGCCTGATTTATGCTAACCTAGTATCCCACTCAAAAGAGCCTAAAATAACAGATGCCAAAAACAACTGGAGATAAATGCAGAGATCAATACCAACATTCCTAACACAGCATCTCCAGTCTAATGAGGCATAAAATTTACTGTCAAAACGGTCCTGAACACCAAGCCAGAAACACTGAATTTGAAAGTTAGAAAGCCCTTCAGCAGCTGTCCACAAACAAAAGGAATCCTCACAATAATATATTAAACTGAAAAATAGAATAAAAATGTATGCTTCTATCTTCATTCAGACTCCATCAGTTCTTTCTCTAGAGGTGGATAGCAGTTTTCATCAGGAGTAAATATGGAAATATGTTAAGAGTACATAAACTAAACCAGTCACTCTGAATTATATCTAGGGACTCAGCTGTACTTGTAAAGCTTCTGCCTGAAGAAGTCAAAGGAGAAGAAACCAATCACCTTCCAAGTAGGCTTTTAGAGCAGATGTAAAGGTTGAGAAATCTCACTAGATATCAAGGCTAAATTTGGTTCTTTGGAGCAGCTTGTGGTACAGTGAGAGTGCCAGGCCTGGACTCAAGAAGACTCATCTTCCAGAGTTCAAATGTGGCCTTGGACACTTACTAGCTGTTACGTTGGGCAAGTCACTTAACCCCATTTGCCTTAGTTTCCTCAACTGTAAAATGAGCTGGACAAGGAAGTGGCAAACCACTCTAGTATCTTTGTCAAGAAAATCACAGTGGGGTCATGAAGGGTTGGATATAATTGAAAAACAACTGAACAAAAACTTCAATCCAGTGTTTTTTTCAGGTTCTTCCTCCTGGATCAAACAGAACAAGTCTTGACAGCCTTTCAACTATTTTAATACAGCTATCAAAATTCTGTCCCTTCTCCTCCACCCCAAAACTCTCTCTCTCTCTCTCTCTCTCTCTCTCTCTCTCTCTCTCTCTCTCTCTCTCTCTCTCTCTCTCTCTCTCTCTCTCTCTCCTCCCTCTTCTTCTTTCCTCCACGTTAAACAAATCCAGTTCCTTCAGCTAATCCTCACACACCTTGGACTCAAGGTCCTTTACCACCACCATCTGGCCTGCATTCTTCTGGACACTCTCTAGCCTACTTAGGTCTGTCTTAAACCATGGACTCTAGTATTGAATATAACACCCTAGATAAGATTTAACAAGGGCAGACTACAATGAAATTAATACTTCTGAGTTCCAGGCAGCTAAAGTTCTCTTAATGAAGTCAAAGATCCAATTAGCTTTTTTGGCTATCACATAGCACTGCTGAATGGTACTGGACACTGAGGCCACTAACATTCCTTTTCAGAACAATTATTATCAATCTATGCCTCCCTTCACACCTCCCCATCTTATAATCAGTGCATTTCATTTTCTGTACCCAAGTACAAGACTTTATAGTTATATAAGATGAATTTAGACAAGCATCTCTTTAATAATCTAGTCTATATTTTTCCAAGAATCAAAGTCAAACTCCTTGGCCTATAGCTTGCACATTGTAATTGGGAGAAGGTACATACTATTTTTAACTCTAATGGATCTGTGATTTCATCTACATGAATACTCTAACCCACAATGCAGACATCAACTCATCTATACTATCTGACTATCCTGTTCACAAAGGGATCCAACCAGGCTATGGAGAGTTTTGACATTGCATGGATACCAAAGGGGCATGTAGGCTGCCTGTCTGCTTATCTGTTGCTCTCAATATGTAACTGCTCCATTTTTTGACCACATCTCCCCCAAACAGAAACTATCATATGATTGAACTTCCTTCCACATTCACATGTGTCCTCTATAACAAACATAGATTTGATTAAAGTTTGCCTCATTTGGTGCCACATTTTGCCTCATTTGCCACATTTGCCTTACATGCAGCTGGTGCTCAATAAAAACAAATAATGAATAGGGCTAGAAAAAACAACTACTTCACAATGTGACCAAAAATATCCCTGCTGGCATGCGCAATCAGGATGACTGAATATTTTTACCATTAGTGTTTCCTTCAGGACCTTTGGGAGACTAGAGAATTTGAAGCTGTTACCTGAAAAGAGTAACAGAATAACTCATAGTTACAAGGCAAAGTTAAGAGTTCAGAGGAAATAGGGATAAAACAGGTACCTCCCCAATCCTATCTTAAATCCCTTCTTATCTACTGGTTCCTATCCCATCACTTACCTATATGCCCAGGTCAGTGTTCCAAACCTTAAAACACTTTCTTGACTGCCATAATTTTAAGCTATTGTCCTATATTTTTTTCTCCCTTTCACAAACTCCTAAAAAAGGTCTCCATTTGTTAACCTCCATTTCCTTTCCTTCACATTTACTAGCCAACCTCTTATGATCTGGTTTCAGATACCCGCTTGACTGAAACAGTTATTTCCAAGTTCATCACCATGTCAAGTGAACATGCACTTATTAAAAGTTTACTATGTGTCAGGCATTGTTGTTAAGAAGCAGGAAAAGTCAAAAACACTCCTTGCCTTCAAGGAGTCAATATTGTAAGGGGAAGACAACAGGTAAATAATTATGAATATACAAGGTAGATGTTATATGTGTGTATACATATATATCATAATGTATATATACACGTTATATAAATAGAGAGACAGAGAGAGACAGAGAGAGAGAGAGAGAGAGAGACAGAGAGAGACAGAGAGAGAGAGAGAATTCGGACGGAGCCAGCTCGGAGGGAAGGCACCGTATAGTCTTTTTTTTAGTTCTCATTGTACTTGAACTTTTAGCAGTTTGTAACCAGACTGACCAGCTTCTATTCCCATCTTTTTTGATCCATTGCTTCTCAGGTTCCTTTGTTAAATCACTCAAACTCTCTTCAACCATTAAGGATGGCTGTCTCCCAAAGCTGGGCAACCAAAGACTCTTCTCTTTCTATATTTTCTCTCCTTTGCTTCTAAGGATTCTATACATTTCTATGCAGATGACTCCCAACTCCTGAACTCACAACTGTCCCCTGGACATGCTTACCATGGTGAACCATAGCCACCTCAAACTCAATATGTCCAAAAAAATAATTCATTCCTCACACCATCCTTCAGGATCACTCAGGCTCTCTGCCTCTCAGTTTGCCAGATATCGTTGAACTCAGCAAATACTGTGATGGGCCTGGAGTCAGAAAGACCTAAGTTCAAATCCAGCCTCAAACACTTACTAGCTATATGACACAGCACAAGTCACTTAACTTCTGTTTGTTTTAATCCACTAGAGGAGGAAATGGCAAACTACTCCAGTTCTTTGTCAAGAAAATCCCATAGCTGGAACAGCATTGTTACGTGAGTTCACAGTCTGACAAGACAGCAAGACTGAGGGACAACAAAGTAGATCCTCCTCCCCTGGGAGGGGATGGGGAAGAGGTTTCTATCTTCTCTCCAACGGACTATAGCAGGAACCTCTGCCTTCACAAAGATAATAAATTGATAATCCTAAAACACAGGTCCAATAATATAATCCTTCCCCTGCCACCACTCCTCCCTCAAAATACAAAAACAAATGTAAAATCTTCAGTCTATATTTAAAGCCCCATAATCAGGTTCCAGGGCAGCTAGGTGTCCAGTGGATAGAACACTGGGGTTAGAATCAGGGAGATTCACCTTGCTGAGTCTGGCCTTACTAGCTTATGACACTTACTAGCTGTATGACCCTGGGCAAGTCACTCAACCCTGTATGCCTCAGTGTCCTCATCTCTAAAATGAACTGGAGAAGGAAATGGCAAACCACTCCAGGATCTTTGCCAAGAAAACCCCAAAATGGGGTCACCGAGAGTTAGATACAACTGAAACAACTGAACAACAATCAGGTTCCAACTTACCCTTTGCAATCATTTTTCATTACTCCCCCTTTCAAGTATTCATGATTCCAAACAAACTGGCCTATTAGCTGTTCCCCATATACAACAATCCATCTTTCACCACCATGTCTTCCCAAGTCTATAACACTCCCACTCAACCTAACAAAATACATACTACCAGTCTTTCTTGAAAGTATAGCTTGGGTACTACACCCCCCATGCAAAGTTTTTCCTCATTCACCATAGTTATCACTCCCTCCCTCCTGAAATTATTTTTAAATACTTTATTTTTTCCCAATTATATGTAAAAAACAATTTTTAACAGACTTTTTTTTAGATTTTGATTTCCAAATTCTTACTCTTCTTCCTTCTCCCATCCTCCCTCATTAAGAAGTCAAGCAATTTGATACAGGTTATACATGTACAGTCATGCAAAACATATTTTCATATTATTCATGTTATTAAAGAAAACAGACAAAAAGTTGAAAAAAGCATGTTTTAATCTGTGTTCAGACTCTACCAGTTCTTTCTCTGGATGTAGATAGCATTTTTCCTCAAAAGTCCTTCAGAACTGTCTTGGATCACTGGAATAATTAAGTCCTTCACAGCTGACCATTGTACAACATTGCTGTTACCGTGTACATTGTTATCCTGGTTCTGCTCACTTCGCTTTGCATCAGTTCATTTACATCTTTCCAGGATTTTCTGAAAGCATCCTGCCCATCATTTCTCCTAGCATAATAGTATTCCATCTTGAAATTATTTTACACATACTTTGCATTTTTTTACATCAATGGCAAATATTCTCCCAGTAAAAAGTAAGCATGAGATCAGAGAATCTTTTCATTATGTGTATCTCCAGTGCCCCCCACCTTAGTTATTCAATAAGCACACAATACATACTAAATGTTAATTAAATATTCAAGGTACTACGCAAAGATGGTTAAGAAAAAACTGGAAATAGAGTGAGTGCCTGTCAAAATTGGACTAGCTAAACAAACTATAAGAACGTAATGGAGTAGTATTGAAGCATATTAGAGTTCAAATGTTGCCTTAAACATTTACTAGCTGTGTGACCCTGGGAAAGTCACTTAACCTCTGTCTGCCTCAGTTTCTTCAACTGTGAAACTGGGATAACAGTATCTACCTTACAGTATGCTTGTGAGGATCAAATCAGATATTTATAAAGCACTTAGCACAGTGCTTGGCATACAGTGGGTGCTACATAAATTCTTATTCTCTTCCGTTTGCCCCATGCAACTGGAAAAATATGAGGAATTCAGAGAAATAAGGGAAGATTCCTAGGAAGAGATATAAAGCAAAGTAAGCAGAACTAGTAGAATGACATATAAAAAGACCATAATAATGTAAAAGAAAACACTGAAAAACAGTTGACCTGAAATGAATTACAATAATCCACTTTAGGCCTGAAGAAACATCACACTTTCCTCCCCCCAGAGAAGAGAGGTGGACAAACACAGTTCCATGCCATGTTCACTGTAACGTTATGAAATAAATGGTACTATCCTTATTTTTGAATATTATCCCAAATTCCTCACCACAATAGGAAGACATTTAAATTTTCTATTTTTCTAATTAAGGTGGACTAGATAAGCCTCCCTCCCTGAGTACTCACCCTTTAACCCTTTGATACTTTATTACTAAAAAATTTGAAAAAAGCAGTAGAAAAAGAATTAGATATCCAATTTCTTACATTTTAATTATTACCCCTATCTCTTGGTGGATGGATATGCAAACATAAATTTTCCCAATACTCACAAATATGACTGAATTCTTCAAAACTCCTAAATTCAGAACCCCATAGGTATTTTATATCAAAATGTAGTTTATTTTGTTTGTAAGGGGCAAGGAATGATGAGCTAGTTTTAAGGATTTTTTTTTTTATTTTTATAGGAGTATTTCTAAAAACCTAAGCCTGATACTACTTACCGACACAGGAGGAAATTGTAAATAAAACACCACTAGTCTTACAATTACAATTAAAACTCAGAAGAGAAAACTACTGAGCCTACAGCAGAAATTATAGCATAGGTAATTATCTTGTTAAAGGATCTGGTGTGAAAGATCTGTATTAAACACATTATGTTAAATAACTTTAGTAGCTGATCCTCAAAACTATACATAATGAAAGTAATGCCTTCAGGGGAAAGGAAATTCAAAATTAAAGTTGCCATCACTAACCTACTTTACCAGTATCTATAGAAAGATAGACTTAGCAGAACCAGTTAGCAGGATTTTGAATGTATGTCTGTGAGTGCACAAAGCCACCCACGCTTTCTCAGTGTCTCTTCAATGACCAACAAGGAACAATTTTTAGCAAATGGGGGTGGGAAGGGTGCAATGGAAAAAAATATGTTTTTGACGCCAGTCTTTACAGTAACCAGTTTCTAACCTCTCCTGCTCTAACCAACTTAGTCCCCCACCCCAACCACATTCAAACTATCTGTCAACAAGAAAGTGAGCACTACAGAACAACTACTGGAAAATAATGAAAGTGACTGAAATTTTGTTATACAGTTCTCCTTGTCAGGTAGTTAATCTACTTCATGCTTTAAAAAAACCAAAAACAAAATCTATTCAATGAATTCTACACTTCACCAAGTACAAGGCAAAACTATGAATCCAGCACTTTTATCTAAAGTGAAAGTAGTTGGTTTTACACAAGACATCAGTTTCTGAAGCAAACTTAACTGACGTCCGTAAGACACGAATCCTGCCTGGTTAACACCCAAACTGCTTTGCCTCACCTGATGCCACAAATCATATCCACTTCCCATCACGGTGAAGGACCCCAGAAACTAGAGAGGTCTAGGGCTTAGACTCTGACTGACCACATGGAGCACGGTGGTGAAAAGCGCTTTAAAACCACGTGAGAGTCTCAAAGCCCATTTGGCAAGGAGCGCTCTCAGTACTGCAGGGGCTTTGGGGCTGGGGTTACGCACCGATGCCTTGGGACAGCTAGGGAAGATGGTCCTTTGGAAGTTTCCCCATCCCTCCAGTTCGGCTGCCACCTCTCCTCACTCCCTGGGGAAGCCTTCCTGCACCCACTTAAGTTTCTATTTTAGCAAATCAGAGCTGCGTCGGGAGGCAAAGCAGGAGCCTCCGTCAATCATCAATCGATAGACATTTATTAAAAGCGCCTACTACATGACACCTTTCCCACCTCACCGGCCCATCCCTCAGGGGAGTTCGATGGTGACTCCCCGACTTTCTTCCCCGCCCCTCTCATTTGGGGCACTTGGGCAGCACGGAGGAGTAACTTTGCCAGCGGCCCACACTGGGGCTTCCCGGGAACAGCGGGGACGCTGCAGGTCCGTCTGCCTGCCGCACCCTTCCTTCGGGACGGCCGCGGGGCTGACCTTCAGCCTGCAGCCAGGGGCCGGGCCTAGTAAAACCAAGCTGCCCTCCTCCCCAGCTCCCCAGCCTCCAGCCCGCCCCTGCAGCCCCTGCCCCATTCCCACTTCCCCGACCCCCACCGCCCCGGCGGCCAGCGAGCCGGGCGGCAGGGGCGGCGGCGCCCCGCCCAGGCCAAGTGCATGGGGCGGGTGGCGGGGCAGCGGCTCGGCTCGCACCACTCACCGCTGGTGAAAGGCTCCATTTTTTCCCCGCGGCGGCTCGACGTTGGAGCAGTGCACTAGCTTCCTACTTGTGGACCCAAACCGAGCCTGCCTACTGAGCATGCCCAGATTCGGCGATTTTAGAGGCAAAGCAAGGCCGTTCCACTGCCCCGCCAGAATCCGCTCCGGGCTTTACTGGGGCTGCGAACCTGGAGCTGGGAGCGCGAGGAGGGAGGGCGGGGGAAGGAGTGCGTGAGCTCCCCGGTTCCGAACCTCCTCCAGCTTCGGGGAAGGAAGGGCGAGGGAGCGTAGGGGCGGGGCCAATTCCTCGGAAA
Organism: Bettongia penicillata ogilbyi; assembly: GCA_023548195.1. Classification (NCBI taxonomy): domain Eukaryota; kingdom Metazoa; phylum Chordata; class Mammalia; order Diprotodontia; family Potoroidae; genus Bettongia; species Bettongia penicillata. Next base: position 30,400 of record JAJHZJ010000255.1, on the reverse strand, counting down.
GAGCCGCGCAGCCCCTCCCTTCTCCAACCCGGCCAGCGGCGGGAGACTTGCGTTAGAGAGGAGCTTAGAGGCTGGAGTGTTTCGTTAGCAGACCATGGGGATGGAGGCCAAGTCTTGGCACTACTAATCTCTCGTTGGGTATTTTGCCCCAGTGCCAGCCACAATCCCTCAGCAGCGCTCCATCCCCACGTGTGTCACCGGCCATGTTGAACCCACCAGGGAGAATCTCCCCTCCGGAGGGTCCCCCCCGCCGAGAAAAGCCTCAGGGCCTGAGGCCAATTCTTGCACCCGTTCTCCGACCTCCTTCGAACCTGGAACCTTCTCCCCGGTATGAAATTCCTCACCTTTGAAAGGAGCGTTTGGCAGTATACAGATGGTCCCCAAGCCCTCCCTGCCCCAATATTTTTGATTACAATGTTTTGTGACTATTTTGTGTTAATGCGCGGCCCCCCCTCCCCTCCCCACAAACCCTTCAGGGTTCTGAGGCCCCGTGTAGGCCCGTCTGATAGAGAGATCGACAAATATATATATGTGCCTGTGTGATCTTAGGCAAGTCACAGCCTCAGTTTCCTCATCTGTAAAAGAGGCTAATAATAGCACCTGCCTCCCAGGGTGGTGTTTGGGTGGATAAAATAAGAACAGCATTTTAAAAACTCTTTGCAAACCTCGAAGTGCTAGGTAAATAAATTATAGATAGATTTCTCTCTATCCCTGATACAGATCTACCAATATAGAGCTAGAGATAGCTAATAGATCTATGTATCTATGTAATTTATTTACCTAAAGCTTTGCAAACGTCGTATCTCATTTAATCCACATAAACACCAGGGGGAAGTAGGTGCTATTATTAGCTCCCTTTTACAGATAAGAAAACTGAGGCTGTGATTTGCCTGAGGTCACACAAGCTGATAGAAGTGCTTGAAATCGGGTCTTCACGACCCAGGCGCGGTACCCACTGCACCACCTAAGCTATGCCAGACTTGTTAGGTGCGCTTGGGGGTCGAGCCCCTCAAACCCCCCAAAAGAAGAAATCCCAGGGTCCATGTGCCCACGATCACAGCACCAGCAAGTGTCCTCCGGGGCCCAGGCCATCTCAGCACGAAGAAAAGCATGTGGACCCAGAAAAAGAGACTCAAGCATAAGGCCCGCTGTGGGCGGAGGAAGCTTTTCCTGCTCCTCCTAACCCTTGGCCCCGCCCTGCTCTGGCCCTCCCCCGTGCACCGCACCGAGGCTCTACCGTATTTAGAGTTCACGGCCACCTTCAGAGCCTCGGCTCCTCCCACCTCGGCCTCCAGCAAAACCCGGAGGGAATGGCATTCATAGGACCACCGCGCATGCCCACTGGGTATGGCCAGTTAGGGTTTGGAGAGAAAAGCTTGTCTGTGCACCTGCTCTCCCCACCCTGGAGGCTTTGCAAAGCGGGCTTCTACCAATGCCCGAAAGTCAATTTCCCCCACCCCCACCTCTCTAAGAAGTAGAGCTGGGAGGGAAGGAGAAACTGTTTGCTTTGTGGGAATCTTCCGGCTTGCTTCTGGCTCCTGCGACTCTCACCTTTCTTTCCCGTAGTTTGTGTCCAACAGCATCAGCCTCAGGCTGCTAGGTGGGGCCGCAGGGGAAGGTTTTTCTACGGCCTAGGAGCCTTCTTTGCCACAGCCACTTCCTGTCCTCAGTTCCTGGGAGGCTAAAACCACCAAGCTCTTGATTTCTTTTGCACACCTAGCACTCTTGGTCCCTAGGCCTTTTTCCCCCTCTTGTTGAGCTCCAAAAAGACTTTAATGAGTGTCTTCATCCAAGTCTACTGAAATCTACTGCCCAGGCCCGTTTTTAAAGAATGGAAAACAAGTCCCCGGTAAGCGGCTTGTCCAAGGAGTCACACAGCTAGAGGCTTGATAAGAAGTGAGCCCCCTCTGCAGTCAGGCAACAAATACTGTTTACATCTCCATAATGAACTCATTATTCCACTCATCACAGCAGCTTTTCCAGACTTTTTCATTCTTCCTCAAACCTCCCATGACTTCCTATCCTTCCCCTATCCAGCCTCTCAGCTGAGAACTTTGCCTCATATTCCACAGAGAAGCGATGTCGTTTGATAAGAGCTCCCTTCCTCATTTCAAATAACCTTCTTCCATTATCTCCTCCCTCACTCTTGTCACAAGAAATGCCATTCATCTGACCAAGATAAGCCCCACTTTGAATTCTCCAGACCACTGCTCCTCTTTTATCCCTATTCTCTCAATTTTCTTCACTCTCTCCCTTCTCCTAGCTGCTTTCCTGTTCCCTAAAATCCTGCCGGTATCTCCTCCATCCCCTTAACGATCATCCAATATCTCTCCTCCCTTTTGTGGCTAAACTCTTTGGGAAGACTGTATTAATCAGAGCCTCCAGTTCCTTTCTTCTCATTCTCTGCAGTCTGGTTTCCAACCTTATTATTCAGCTGAAACTGTTCTCTCCAAAGTTGCCTGTTACCTCTTAATTACCAAATCTAATGGTCTTTGCTCAGTCCTCTTTGTCAACCTCTCTAGAGCCTTTGCTACTGTCAATCAGGTTCTTTTCCTCGATGCTCTCTTTAGGTTTTCGTATCACTACTCTCTCGGGTTCTCTTTCTACCTGTCCAACTATCCTTCATCTCTACTTCCCTCCTACCTGTCCAACTACCCTTCTTCTCTGCTAGATCTTCATAATAGCTGGCATTTATATAGCGCTTTAGGTTTGCAAAGCATTTTGCATGTGTCATCTTGCTTTATCATTATAACAATCTTGGGGGATAGTTGCTGTTGCTATCATCCTCATTTTAACATTTGAGGAAACTGAAACATACTAGTGTCTGAGGCAGAATTTGAACTCACATCTTCCTCATTCAGGTTTCTCTCACTAACCATGGATGTTCCCCCAAAGCTCTGTTCTGCACTCTCTTCTCTTCCTGCTTTACGGTCTTTCACTCAGTGATTTCATCAGCTCCTGTGAATTCAATTACCGTCTTTACAGGGATGATTCTCAGATCTACTTAACCAGCCCTAACTTCTTCTCTTTTTACCTCCAGTCTAGAATTTCCAGTTGCCTATTGGACATCTCAAACTCGATATCCTGTAGACTCTTAAACTCAACATCTCAAAAGTGAACCCATTTATCTTTCCCTCCTAAACTTTCCCCCTCTTTCTGATATCCCTTTTTGCTATCTAGGCCACCACCCTCGCAGTCACTCAGCCTCACAACTTTGATGTCATCCACTCCTCCTCTTTACTCTCTGTCACCACCTTATATCCAATCTGTTGCCAAATCTTATTGATTTCATCTTCCTAATATCTGTTGTAGGACAACTAAGTGGTGCGATGGATAGAGCACTGGACTAAGAATCAGGAAAACTCTTCTTCATGAGAGTTATGAGTTCAAATCTGGAATCAGACACTGGCCGTGTGACCCCGAGCAAGTCACTTAACCCTGTTTGCCTCAGTTTACTCATGAGCTGGAGAAGGAAATGGCAAAACACTCCAGGATCTATGTCTAGATCTTTGTCTAGAAAACCCCAGATGGGGTCCATAAAGCACCTCCCACAACTGAGCAACAACAACAAAAATCTCTTGTATTAGCCTTTTCTTCTCTGCCAGCACCAGGGTGGTGGCCTAATTACCTCAACCCTGAACCTCTGGTTGGTCTGCCTGCTACAAGTCTCTTCTCATTCTAGTTTTGAATCAGTTGTCAAAGTGATCTTCCTCAAACACTATTGTCTTCATTTCATTCCCCTATTCAATAAACTCCAGAATCAAATATAAACCCTTTGTTTGGCTTTTGAAGCTCTTTTGAACCTGGTCCTTTCCTACCTTTTAAATCTCCTTACATTCTATTCATTTCACAGGCTCTGTGATCCAGTGACACACTGTCTTCCTTAATAAATTGCTCTATTTTTGTCCCCTTCTGTGCCTCTCTTCCATTCCCTTTGTGAAACTTAAAATGCTCTAATGATGCTCCTTTTTCATAACTACCCCTAAATATAATCCTTCCCTCATTATAATTATTTAGAGCAATGGTATCAAACTCAAATAGAAAAGAGGAATGGTGGAGGTCACTACACCTTATTTAAAGATCCTTATAGGTGCATATTGAACTTGGAAAACCACATATTAACATTATCTATATTTTACTGTATTTTTATGTACTTTGTTAAATATTTCCCAATTACATTTTAATCTAGTTTGGTGGGATTCTCATATTTGACACTTTTTAAGGAAGAAAATACAGATCTAGGTTTCTTGCTTTATTTAAAAAACCTCAACCCTACTAAGATTAATGGTAATTTGGTAAGATCAATATTTTGGTGCTCTGCAATTTCCTTGGTACTTTAATATCTCAAGGATCTATGATTTCATCCATGTGGTACTCCCTCCACTGGAACATACTGAAATCCCTGTAAGTTTGATCTTGGCGAATCACTTAGTTTTCCTGAGCCTTAGTTTCCTCATCTTTCAAATGCAGGTTTGGGATTAGATAATTGTTAAGGTCCCTTCTGCCTTTAGACCTATGATCCTAAGACTGGTCTTCCTCAGTTGCTGTGGCCTATTAAGTCTGTCTCTTGGGAGCCTGCCCTGTGATCATGATCTCCTTTGAGCAGCTCCCTGATTAACCTTTCTGGTTCCACTAACCCATGCTTTTAAAGCCCAGGGTCACTTCCAAGTCACCATGAAATCTTAGAGTAACACTTTAGTGAAAGTTATTTGGTATTGTTGCCTTCCCTCTGTTGATTATTTCCTATCTGTCCTGTATGTAGCTTGTTTATACAAAATTAATTGTTGTCTCCCCTGTTCCCCTCCCCCAGAAGATTTCAAATTCCTGGAGGGCAGGGACTATATTTTGTTCTTTTTTGTTCCATCAGAATATAGCATAATGCTGGACATCTCATTAGTGCTTAATAAATGCTTACTGAATGACTAGATGGTGTGCTACCCTCAAGCCTCCTCACAGATGCCAGAATGACTTTCTTGAAGTGTAAATCCTACCATGTAAGTACCTCACTCAAGTTCCACGGGTCCCCTTTTGCTGTAAGATCAAATATTTAAATCTGCTCCTATTAAAAATCCCTATTCCTGGATATTCCAGAAGGCAAAGGAACTAGGACTGAAACCAAGAATCACCTACCCAGCTAAACTGAGTATAATACTTCAAGGGAAAATATGGTCTTTCAATGAAACAGAGGACTTTCAATCATTCTTGATGAAAAAACCAGAGCTGAAAAGAAAATTTGACTTTCAAACACAAGAATGAGAGGAAGCATGCAAAAGTAAACAGCAAGGAGAAGTATTAAGGGACTTACCAGAAATGAACTGTTTGCATTCATACATGGAAGGACAATATTTCTAACTCTTAAAACTTTTCAGTATCTGGGTGGTTGGTGGGACCACACATACACATGTACACGCATGCACACACATACACACATGCATTCACATGCAGAGACAGAGAGCACAGATTGAACTGAATAGGATGGGACCATACCTTAAAAGAAATTAAGGTAAATGGTGAGAGGGAAATGTAGTGAGAGGAAAGAGGGGGAAATGGAAGGGGGTAACTATATGTCATTTAAGAGGCAAGTAGGAGATGTTCTTAGTGGAGGGAAAAAGAGGAGAGCTGAGGAAAAAACAAACAAACAAACAAACAAACAAAAGTTTACCCTCATCACATTTGACTAAACGAAGGAGTGAAATGCACACTCATTTTGGTATGAAAACCTATTTTACAGTATAAGAAAACGGGGGAGAAGGAGATATTGGGGGGGGACGATGGAAGGGAGGGCAAAGGGAGGAGGGAGTAATTGAAAGTCAATACTTGGGGAGGGACAGGATCAAAGGACAGAAGAGAAACAATGAGGGGCAGGTTAGGAGGGATGGCAATTCAGTTAGTCTTACACAACATGACTATCAGGAAGGTCATTTGCAAAGCTACACAGATATGGCCTATAATGAATTGCCTGCCGTACCAAAGGGAATGGGTGGGGAGGGAGGGATGGGGAGAATTTGGAACTCAAAGTTTTAGGAACAATTGTTTAGTATTGTTGTTGCAACTAGGAAAGAAGACATACAGTTAATGAGGAATAGAAAGTCATCTGGCCCTACAGGAAAAAAGAGAAGATGGAGACAAGGGAAGGGAGGGATGACAGAAGAGAGGACAGATTGGAGATAGGGAAAATTAGATTGCTTGGGGTATTGGGGTGGGGGGAGGGGATAAAAGGGGAGAAAATTTGGAACCCAAAAATTTGTGAAAATGAATGTAAAAAGCTCAATAAATAAAAAAAAAAATCCCTATTCCTTGTTAAGTTTTATAATATGCATAATGGTTAGAACTGTAGTACATCCATATAATTTACAAGAAGGCAAATACACAGATTGGGAATGTATATTGAACAATTTTTTTTTTTTGTTTTCTTTTTTTACTGTGTGAGGTCAAAAAAGTCTATAGACCTCTGTTCTAGAGGCTCAGAGGAAGAGGAATCTTATTCTAGTTAGTTTACGTTTTTCCTCCTCTTCTGCTGTAAGCACAGTATTATGTTCTTTTAGTTCCTTTACTTTGATTTTTTTTTAAGATGGCCCTTTTCCTACTTGCTCTCTTCCCCTCATGCTTGATCCCCTCTTCTCATTTGTTACCCCTTTCTCTTTAGGGTTTTATTAATTCCTCTTCCTGTTTTAATGTGCTTATATATTTCTTTCCCCTCTTTTTCTTCATTCAGTTAATCAAGTAGATTCTCCCTTTCTCTCCTTCCCTTTAGCTAGTCTTCATTAATTTTTAAAATTTCATTTTTTGTGTGCCCCTTTTCAAAAAAAATTTTTCTCATTGTCTGACTTCTTTTTCTATTTATTCTAGACCTTTAATGTCTGATTCATGATTCCTGTAATGATCTGGCCTCTCTCTTTTTCCTGAATTCTTCATACAACCAAAGACTCCAAGATATTCCCTCTAGGCATTTTCTGCCACTGCCTCCTAAGGTTTACCCTATGGATTCCTCTTTTCCATTGTAAATGATGTCTGTTATTTATAGGTGTGCAAGAGAACACTGCCCCACAGTAAAGCCCCTCCTTCAACCACTGTATATACCCACTCTGGTTGACCATTTTTTTTTCCTACATTTGCTTAGAAACCTCCTCCCTGTGTTTATGCTCTCCCATTCCTCTGAGTGACAGTTTGCCCCAGGGGCTCCAACTCTCCTCCCTGTCCCAGGACAAGTAGACTTTTCAAGCACTAAATTCCCCAGATGTCATCAAGTATCTTCCTCTCCCTCAGTGACCATCTATGAAGTGGAACCCCCTTTGACCTTCAAAGTAAAGCATCACACACACCCTTTTCAAACCTTTCCCCTTTCCTCTTCAACTTCTCCCCTGTAAGCTCTTTTTCAGACCACAGAGGTCGTCTTCCCCTCCTGACTGGCCTATGATTGGACCCCAGGGTATCTTTCATTTCTCTCTATTCCCTTACTCCCTTCACCCCTTTCATTTATCTTCTTGTGCTTTAATATAGTCCCACAAAAAGAAAATTCTCCAGTAGTCGGGTTGTCACCAGGTTCTGTCCATAATGCTTCCTGTCTATTCACTGTCATGGCTACCATGTTTCTGCCTTCATCCCTGCTTCCTTGTATACATTTTAAAAAGTCTCTTATCGGTCTCTCTTTTGTCACTCTGTTGCTATTGCTGTCCTTGCTTGCTACATTTATTTACTCCTTCCTACATTTCTGTTGTTTGTGGTATTTGAGAAGAAAGTAATCTCTTCAGGTCTGATTTTCTTTCAAAAATGTTTCAAATTCTTCTTTATTATTGAATATCCATCTTTGGTCCTGAGATTTGGCGTTAGGTTCAGATTTATAGAATAGGTCACCCTGGGCTGCATGCTGGGCTGCATGCTGAGCTCCAGTGTTCTTTGCACCACATTATTACATTTCCTCCTCCTTTTTTCTAGTAGGTGAAGAATAGCCTTGTATTATCAGAATGTCCTTTCCTTTGTAATTAAGAGTCTTTCTCCTGATGGCTTGTAGAACTTGTTTCTGAATCAAACTGCTAAATTTAACCACTATATGTCTTGGAATTTGTAGCCTTGGTTCTTTTTCTGGAGGCAATCTGTGAATTCTTTCCATTGGAATTTCATTTCCTATGTTCAGAAATTCTGGGCACTTCTCTTTTATTATTTTTTTCATATGGTATTAAGGTATGATATGATAAGGTATGGTATGGTATGATTTTTTTTTTTACCCTGTCATTTTCTTCTGGGAGTCCTATGATCCTTAGGTTGTCTGTATGTATCCTGTCTATGAGTCCAGTATTGCCTCCCATAATGATTTTTTTGACTAGGTTAAAAAGGCCATTCTTCGTCTCATTTCTTACCTACCCTTAATCACTGAATGGGCTCAGTGTTGCCTCAGACAAACTGAGACCTGGGAAAGACTTTAGCTTAAAAAAACCAATGTCTCCTACTGAGTGTGGAGCCATGCCTAGTAGTCCTGATTTATATCTTACCACTGGACTCAGATGATTCCAGAGGAGAAAGTGAGGGGAATGACTTTGCACAGCCCTCCCTCACTTAATCCAGTTTACTTGCAAGTCATGGCATCACCTTCTCTTCTAGGTTGTCCTTCACTTCTGTACATTTATTTGCATTCCCAGTTTATTGTTCTTTCTTTGGCTATGTCAGCCATTGCAAATTCAAGTTCTTCTATTCTGTTCATTGTTTTTGCTGTGCAAGATATATATTCTGTTTCTGAAATTCTCATTTTTCTTTTAAACCACTCAAGAACAGTATATTGTGATTCCATGTTCTCCTCAAATTTCACAGGGTCCTCTGTCTCAACAAGTATTGAATAATTTAACTTTTTCCCCCTTCAGTATTTATTCACAGATGCCTAAACTTGTTTATTAGATCTGGAGGCTATATATCCTTTTTCTGTTTCTCCTGTTAATTTATCTGCTTAAGTTTAAGGACTTTGAATTTTCTTCTTCCTGAAATCTTTGGTACTTTCAGTATTCTCCCTCCCCTTCCTTCTCCCCCCAAAACTTATATTCCTTATCACTCACTTCCTGACTCCCTACCCTCTGATTGTGCTTTCCATTGGGGGCTGGAATTCAAAGTCTCTCAGCCTCTTCCTATTCTAGGTAATTCACAGTTCACCCACTTAGGTCTCTGCCCCAACTGATTTTTGGATGGTAAGAACTGGCACCAGCTGTGCTCTTTCCCTCGGGCTTGGTGGAGTGCTGCACATGGACAAAGCCCTGTTCTGTTGATCTGTCCTTCTTCTGTTCCTTATTACTCTGGCCCAGCATCAACAGTATTTCTGGCAGTTCAGTGCTTTGTAGCCCTAGTACTTCTGGAGGTATAGCCAACAGATTTTTTCTCCTGATTGGGTTGTGGTCAAGCTCAGAGAAATCTAACTCTTAGAAATAAGGCCCATAAGAAATAAGGTAACAGGCCCAGAGGTGAAAGGGACCCCAGTAATCATCTCAACTTTCATTTTACTGATGAGACCATTAAGACCTAGGGAGATTAAATGATTTGCCCAGAGTCACAAGAGTTTCTCTTTGTTCTTGTTCAGTAGTTCAGTCATGTCCAGCTCTTTGTGACCCTATACACCATACTGTCTATGGTGTTTTCTTGGCAAAGATGCTGGAATGGTTTGCCATTTCCCTCTCCACTGGATTATGGCAAACAGAGGTTAAAGACTTCCCCACTGTCACACACTTACTTCAGATCCAGTGCTCTATCTACTGAGATAGAGAGTCTACTGAGAGAAGAGACATGGCTTCCTCAATCTTTTCTACCACTTTTTGTAACAAAGACATGACAACCAAGCTACTTGATGAGGTAATAAGGTCTAGAAAGGACAGCTAAATGGGTGGAGTACCAGGCCTGGAGTTAGACATCTTCCTGAGTTCAAATCTGGCCTCAGACGCCAGCTGTGTGACCCTGGGCAAGTCACTTAACCCTGTTTGTCTCAGTTTACTCATCTGCAGAATGAGTTGGAAAAAGAAATGTCAAACCACACCAGTATCTTTAGCAAGAAAATCCCAAATGGGGTCACAAAGAATCAGACATGACTGAAACAACTGAACAACAACAATGAAGATGTCTTTGGATTGTCCTTGAACCAGCTGATTTCAGATAACAAAGTTTAAGGAGCCATTTCTTGGGTTAACTTCTCTAAGTCATAACTGTAAATGTAGTATGATATGGTAGGAAAAAAAAAAAACAAGAGACTTGGAGAAAGAAGCTGGGTTCAAAGGCCACCTCTGTGTGACTATGGACAAGTCATTCAATCTATCTAGGGTTCATTTTCCTCATCTGTAAAAATGAGAAGAATCTCAAACAAGATAATTCATCAAATGTCCAACTTTAAAGTGCTATGTAAATGTCAACTATTATCTGGTCCCCTCTACTGGGTAAATAGGATAAGCCCAAAAATGTCTTTGCCCATAGATTCATTGCTTTATGAGTCACCTAGGTGACTCAGTTCTGGGCTTGAGATCAGGAAGTCTCTTCTTCCTGAATTCAAATCTGACCTCAAACACTTAATAGCTGACTCTTGGCACATCATTTAAACTAGTTTGCCTCAGTTTTTCCATCTGTAAAATGAACTGGAAAAGGAAATGGCAAATCATTCCAGTATCCAGTAGAGTTTGAAATGACTGACAGCCACCACCCTTTTTTGTCATTCCCCTGAAGTCTGTAATTCCTCTACAAAGGGGAAAGGTATATAGGACCATATGTTTCAATCATGTCTGATTCTTTGTAACCCCATTTGGGATTTTCCTGCCAAAGATATTGGTATAGTTTGCCATTTCTTTCTCCAGCTCAAGTTGCAGATGAGTAAACCAAGGCAAGCAGAGTTATGTGACTTGCTCAGGGCTAGTAAATATCTGAATCTAGATTTGAACTCAGGAAGATGTCTTTATAATTCCAGGCCTAGCACTCCAACCACTACACCAGTTAGCTGCCAGATGACAAGGTATGTAGGTATATTCATCCCTAACTTCAAAGAGGAGGGGAAAGAGAGGTGGGTAGCTAAATTTTTATTTTGACTTGGTTCAATTGGTGAATTACCAGATTCTTCAGTTTGTACTTCCTCCTGCTCCACTCCTCTTAGGCCAAGCTTCCTTTGTTTTATTATAAGCATCACACCAAGAACCAATAACTTTGAATAAAGCAATTCACCCTAGTTCCCCAAAGCAGCACCTTTATTGAAAACTGTGGATTAGTTTACCCACGGAAGGTAAAGGATGGCAAAACTGAGATTAAGCCAAAATCAAAAATCATTTAATAATTTAGTCAAGTAAGTTGTAAGTTCTTCTTTTAGGGGAAATGATTGAACTATTCATTAAAGTTAAGATAGCATGTACTGGGGATGGAAGGTAAGATTTCAGTTAAATGATTATCTTTTAAAGAGTCTATGCGATTAGGATCCCATACTCAGAAGCAATGTGTTGAATCATAGATTTAGAGATGAAAGGAACTTTGAAGTCATATAGTCCAATTTCTTCATTTTATAGCTGTGGAAACATATCTAAAGAGGGTAGATGACTTGTTTTACAAATGATGGTGACAATTTGAAGCCAAGCACTTGATTCCAAATCTAACACTTTCCCCCTTGCATCAGGCTTCCTGCCTGCTTGATTCATGTCTATCCACTCCAAACATCCTGAGACATCTTACCAACTGATCTACCACTCCCCTCTAAACTTTCCTATGCCTTCCTCTTTTCCATCCTAGTTTTTCTACTTTGGAAACAGCAGTCAAATAACACTACCACTGCTTCTAGAATTCAAATGCCTCATGAAGGCACTCACCAGGTGACTCCACTTAACTTCCTGTGACTTGAGATCCAAAATCCTTTCCTTGACCACCACTCTCCCATTATGTGATGAGAGTGATCCAGCTAAGTGGTGTTAAAGGAGTGAATTTTGAGTAGTGTTCTGAAGTCGAGGAAACATGCTACAGTGGAAAGGCACTTTGAATGAAACATTGAGAATAGTGCAAGTGTGGACTCTGTTAACTGTCCTTGATGAGTTCAAGTCATCAGAGTCATTCATATGACTATATCCTATACAAGGATGAGGTTTAGCCATAGACTATGGGAAGGAAGTGATAAAAGCAATGAGATTTCTCAGAAAGTCAGTATGACTATTAGTGGACTGAAAGCACTTGAAATATATGCTTCCTCTTCCCTGCCTTTTTTTTAGCTTCATCAGTGTAGGGAGTGACCAGGGGGAACTTCTACAAATGAAATCATGGGATCATGATTCCTTTGAGTCAGGCCATGGACCCCTGTACTTTCATTTTAGAAAGGAGGAATCTGAAGTACATGCATAACACATCTTGCTTAGGATCACACAGCTAATGTGTTTGAGGCAAGATTTAAACCTAGGTCTTACTGAATCCAAGTCCAATATTCTGTCCACTACTCCATGCTGCCTCTTAAATCAGTGCCTTCTTTGCAAATCACAGACTTGATGAGTTGACTGGGCACTGAGGGGTTAAGTGACCTGCCCATAGTAACAGAGCTAATATGAGTCAGAGTCATGACTTGTCTTCAAGACTCTAAATTTAGACAGCTTACTCTCTGTCAACTAAATGAGGTTGCCTTCTTAATAAAAAATTTGTACATGGGGAGGGGGGGATGGGCTTTTGATTCATTAAAGGAATTCTTGATCAACTTGAAAAATTCACTCCAATCAATCTGATGAGAATAATGTGAGGTGCATTCTTTGGAGGCAAAGATAAGATGCCAAAAACTACTAATGACCAGCCACCTGAGAATCAGCCCCTTCTGACTTCAGTATCTATAAAAACAAGCTGATCATACTCTTTTAAGTTTCCTGGGTTCCCTCTTCTACTTTTATTTTTCATCTTATTTTAGAAATACCTTCCCAGTGCCTTTCAGAAGAAGTAACAAGAGACAAAAAAAGAGGAAGCTCCATAGAGCCTGAGAGCCTATCCCTATAAAGTTATCAAATTGATAGAAATTCTGACTCACAGCATATTACTATTATTCGGAAAATTAGAGTAGACATTTGACCATTATAGATTTTATCATCACCAACTTTATCCATCATAGAAGCAGGAAACTAGATCTGAGAAGGATCTCAGAAGTCATCTCGGCAAAGCTCTTTTTATAGGCGAGGAAAATGAGATCTGGGGAGGTTGAATAATTTGTCAAAGGTCACACAGGCAGTAAGCATCAAAAGCAGGATTTGACTCAAGTCCTGATTCTGAAGACATTGTGACTTCCAGTGTGGAGGTTAAACAGATAGTTCAGCTACTCTTGTGGATTTAGATATTCTCATATCTTTCTTTCTCTCTTTCTCCTCCCACATACTCTTTCATGGTGGGGAAGTTTCCACCCCCAGGATTGATAGAATACAGGGGAAGGGGAAATATTTTTATAGCATTTCTAGGTGACAAAAAAGAGACTGAAACTCCTCAAATTGGTCAGGGCTTCCCTGGATCTCTACCCCATTACACAAAGAAAAGCATACATACCAAAACACCACTGTAACTTTAAAAAAAAGGAAGCAGCAGACAATCTTTGGCTCCCACTGATAGAAGGAGTAGCTTTAGCAACATAAAATTCATATACCTGCACTCTTGACCAGGGTAGATATTCACTAAGATTAGGAAGTCTTATTTCTCAACTTGAGCTTGAAAAGGGGGTTGCAGGTAGGAGAAAGAGGGAGTCAACGTGAACCAGTAGAAGCAGGAAGAAGCCAGTGGTGTCCCATGAACGAGTAGTTGGGTATCACAACAACAGGAGCAGATCCATGATTCTTGAATATGAACCATGGGACAACCTGAGCAAGAATTATAAATTGGGCAAAACATGCATTACCAATCAAGCATAGCCCAAGAAGAAAGACGGTGACACATTTTTCCCCCTTCCTTTCTCGAAAGGAGAGTTGAATGTCACTATGGATTACTTATTCACTTAAACTTCCTTCTCCTTTTGTCCAACCCAAGAAATTTAATGAGGGTAGTGGGAATTTGAGAGTTGTAGTTTGTTCTTTTGGGTTAGTTAGGTGGTACAGTGGTTAGAGTTCTGGGCCTGGAGTCACGAAGATTCATTTTCCTGAGTTCAGATCTGACCTCAGATACTTATTAGATGTGTGAGTCTGAATAAATCATTTAACCCTGTTTCTTAATCTGTAAAATGAGCTGGAGAAAGAAATGGCAAACCACTCCAGTATCTCTGCCAAGAAAATCCCAAATGGGGGTCGCAAAGAATCAGACACACTGAAAAACAACAAAAGGTTTTTTTTTTCCCTAAATGTTCACTTTTATGCTTAACTTTTAAATATATGAAGAAAAGCCCTGTGGGCCAACAGAAATTCTAAGTGGTTATATTTTACTTAATGCTTACTTATTTGGGTAGGATAATGGATTGTCACAAGTCCCCTTTTAAGAGATAGACATATTGCTGAGCTGAGGTAGGCTAATGTCTTGAAAGTTGAAGACCTGAAAATTCTTACAAGACTGTAACAGAAACTGAGACCAAATGTGTTGTTTGTTCCCTTTATGTATACAAATATGTATACACTTGGTTCACAAAGGGAAGTGAACCAAGAAAGCAGACATTTTGTTTCCTTGAAAAGGTAATATATGTGTAGGGAAGGAAGCCATAACACAAAGAGGAAATCCCCACCTGCATGGAGGGAGGGGAATCCCTTAATAGGTGCAGCCTTGGACCTAGACTCAGGGGTGATTGACAGCTTTGCCTGCCTTGCTTACTAGTGTCACCTGATGGTTAGATATACAAATACTTTTCAAATGAGGTAAATGGGGTTTTCAGGGAGGACAAACATCTAAGGTGTGAGGGCTTATTGAGCCTTCTCCTCCCCTTTTGATATCCACCTTTCCCCAGGTGTCTTGGCTTTGTCTTGCCACTGGGTTTTGATGAATCAGGAAGACAGAATGAGGCTGACCATACAACTTTGCCTCACTCAAATCCAACTCTTGTGATAGTCAAGATGTCACTCTGGTGTCATTGGTCCTCTTCAAAAATAAAGGATGAACAAGAGCAACTTTTCACACTGTGTAAGAATCCTGAAAAGAGCTCCGTGTATTAAATATGTGGTACTTAATTAAGGAATTAAAAAGTAAGGAGTTGAAAGCTTGAGACTATAGTTTTAATGCAAAGAAATACATTCATAAAAACATAATTGACAGTCAAATTCACAGAAACTATTATAAACCTTGCTTAATTTATACATGAAAATGAACTGTTTGTGGAAAAAATGATTATTATTCTTTCATTTTAATAAGCTGCATATGATCCCAGAGAATGATTTACTTGTTGTTGTTGAAGTTGTTAGGGATTTTGTAAAACAAGCTAGAATGATACTAAGATAAAATACTAAACCATATATAAAGGCCTCAAGAAACATTGTAAAGGTACTCTTAAGCACATAACTATTAACGTCCTGACTTGATGCTTATGACTTGTTCAACTAAGTATTCTATCTCCAATGATGTTTTTTTAAGATAGTATTTCATGATGAGCAGGCAGATTTCAGAAAAACCTGACTTACGTGAACCGATGCTGAGTTAAGAAGAACATTGTATACAGTAACAGTAATATTGTACAATGACCAACTGTGATAGACTTAGCTCTTCTCAGCCATGCAATGATCTAAGACATTTCCAAGAGTCATGATGGAAAGGGCTCTCTACATCCAGAGAAAGAACCGTAGAGTCTGAATGCAGATTGAAGCATGTTATTTCCTTCTTTTTGTTTCTCATGGTTTTTCCCTTTTGTTTTGATTCTTCTTTCACAACATGACTATTATGGAAATATGCTTCATATATACTTCATACATATATAGCCTATATCAGAATGCATGCTGTCTTGGAAAGGAGGGAGGGAGGAAAAAATTTGAAACTCAAAATCTTGTAAAAGTGAAAATTATCTTTGCATGTAATTGCAAAAATTAAAATACTAATATTAAGTGAGGGGGAAAGCAAAAAATAGTATTTCATCCCCCCTATTACATGTCAAGACAATTTTTAGCATTCAGGTTTTCAAGATTTGGGGGTTCCAAATTTTTCTCCCTCCCTCATACTCTGAGAGTAGGGACATCCTCAGCATGGAAGTTTAGGTGGGAGGAGGAAGAAAGAAAGATATTATGATACCTATCTCAGTGAGAACAGGAGAGCTTGTCAGTTTTACCTTCAGTGTGGAAAGCATGGTGGCTGTGGAGTAAGAGGGCATGGGTCAAATCCTGCTTTTGATGCTAACCACCTGTTTCACTTTTGGCAAGTCATTAAACCTCCCTAGGCCTCATTTTCCTCACGTATCAAGAGGTTGGGTTAGATAGTATCTGGGATCTCTTCTAGTTCTAAAATCTATGATTCTGATTTGCTACTGTCAACTCATTTATTAATCTCTCCCGGACAATGCCTCTTTCCTCCCATCTCCACTGGCTCAAGGAGTAACCTTTACGTAGATCATTACCCTCTCTGTTCTGCTTCTCTCCTGGTCAGAAGTTGTAGGTTTTTGAGGCCTTCCACATTTTAAGGGAAACTTGTTATAGAAAATAATGAGCTCTTGGTTTTAGTCTAAGGCCACTGACAGATATAAAAGGACTACTTCATTTATTTTGCTTTAAAGAGTCTAGGAATACAAGTTGTTAATAAAAATCATGATAGTTTGATGTTCCCCCAGATCAGAATTAAAGTCTGAGTTAGATACCTGACCTGCTCAGTTTCTTGTACATTCAGACTAATTGAAAGTATTCTCTAAATGGACATTATTCCTCCCTGGGCCCTTGGTTGAGAGATATCTGTTAGGTTACTGGGCAGGCTTGGATAACTTGTCTAGTAACAGTTTTTCTGTTGTTGGGCCCCTGTCAAAATGTTATTCCCCTGTGGTTTAATATCTGATGAATTGTTAACAGTCATTTCTTGTTTAGTCCATTTGCATGGTAACCACCTGTGCGCCCCCTAATGTTAGACCCCAATTGCCAGGTAACCACTTTCAGCTGAGCTCCCCCTTTCCTGATTGGCTACCTCTCCTCTTTTGGGGTCCTTTGCCTAGTAGCACTCTGACAACCACCTTCTGTTTGGGGGTTCTTGCCTAGCAGCAAGCCCCCCTCTTGCTCTTTCAGAACTCTGTTTGTTGTGGAAACCAAGGCTGTACCGAATAGCACCAAATGCTTAAAATGCACTCACCCACCTCAGTTCAGGGCTGTCTCCTCTGGGTCTCTACTTCTGGCTAATAAATGATGCTCTCAAAATTCTCAATTAACTTTGCCTGTGACTTATTAACTCTGTCCATTTCAACCCTATCCCCATTTTCAGTCTCTTTATACAATTAAAGATGACAATTAAACAATTAAGACAAGTCTTATTCTTCTCTAGAGACAGTTGGCTTTAAAGTACTATTAAAAACAGCAAATTAAATACTGAAGAACAGTAAACTCGGTATTTAAACAACAGTCCTTTAGAATAGAAAGGGAGAAAGGCTAATGAGAAAGAAAGATGAAAAAAATTAACAGCTTCCTCATTTCTTAAAGGTGACAATCTCTTTTGGCAAGTTTATTCTGAGTTGTACATGTTTACTAGCAAAGGCAGATTAGCCCTACTGATATTTTTGTTTCTGTCTCAATGTCCCTCATCAGAGTGGGTTTCCTCGACAGTAGCAAAGTTCCAGTTTTCTTGATGTCAGCTAAAGCTAATATCTCCTCCTACAGTGGAACAAAGCAGTTTTCCATAAAGTTGATCATCATCAAGTGATTTGGAGGCCAGCCTGCCACATTTATTGTTTGCTCTCTCTTTTCAGTATCCATTGCTTTCATCTTACATTTTTGTTTTCCCACTCTTTTTATCAACTAGCTTTCACTGAGACCTGGCTGCTACTGACTCATAGGTCAAGATGAAGGAACTGGAATACTCCATGTTTCCTATTGCTGCTTCCAAGTTTTCCTTGTGCTGTATCATTCAGTAACCTCTTCTCCTTTGAGATTCATTCAGTATACCCCCCCACATATATGTAATCAAAATTCTGATTAACTCCTATTTATAGCCAAGACCTTCTACTCCCTTCCTCATTGAGTTCAGTGTCTAGCTCATGGTCTTTCCCTCCTCGACTCCTGCCTTCAGTACTAGAGAACTGTGGTGTAGATGTTGATATTCCTTCAGATACCCTAAAATCACAATTCCTCAGCTTAGTCATTTCATATAGGCTATCCCTCCATACCACTTCAGCAACACAAAGATGGTTTGTTTTTTTTTTTGGGGGGGGTGTTGCTATCTCTCACAAATGTACTACTTCCTGAAATTCCCTTTTCTTGTGTGGTAAGAGAATTTCTGATTCGACTTTATTGCCATTATTTGAGCAGATCACACAACTAGTCACAGAGTGCAAAATCAAGCTGAAACCTCAAATATAGTTTTGATGTTAATTGGTTGGTTCTTACTCTCTGTAACTTACAAGTTGGGATATCAGCTATATCACCAGTATTTACTGGTTAGTTTCCTGTTTTACCTGACATGAACCTTCCCTTTATGCTGTTTGGTTTTTGGTCTGTAAATTATCATATTTCCTTGTTTACTCTTTGAAATCCCATTGTACTCCTCCTGCTTATGTAACCAAAATACGTATAAGATTACTAAAAGTGTATTGCTCAGGGATCACTGATTTTTCTATACAGTGAGTCAATGCTCTGACCTTAATAAATTTTTTCTTTTTTTAAATCATATCTCTGTATCATTGATTATATAACTGGAAAATCACATATTAATGGATCCTGGGACAATTTTTGTCTTGATCAGCCAATTGGCATTCCACCCTCCCTCAGTTTTCCCGTACCTAACGCTATTGTTTATCCATGGCCATGATCTCCAGGCCTTTGACCCCATCTACATTCTTTCTCAGGCCATCACTCCTACGTTAATTACCCACTTCTAGATTCCCCATCTTGACCCCTGGTTGCACGAGTTAACCCTATACTGTTCCCTTCTCCTTATTTCTTTTGCCCTTACCATGTGGCAGATCTCACCCAGCCAAGTCTCAGCCTTACATAACTCCAACCATATAGGAAGTCTTCCTTCCTATATACAACATACTTGTTGAAGAAGAGGTATTATACCCTAGGTGTTAGGAGGAAGTTTGTGTGTTTATTCTTACTGTATCTTTGAAATAATTGTTCTATGGTAAAAACTAATCCAACTGTTCCACCTGAAAAGAACTCCTAAAATTGAGGGAAACACATTGGGGGATAGAACCAATGGCAGAGAGCCTAGACATCCCCAAATTATTTTAAAGATACCAGACAACCTTATGGTAAGGATAAAAATGTAACGTAGGCAGTGGGGGCCAGAGTGATTGCTGCTACAGTAAGAAAGGTAAGATGACAGCATAGGTAAAAGATAAAATAGTAAACTACCTGTTCTTAATTTCCTAATCATTCTACTTGGTTGTAGTCTGTTCTATCCTCAGAGCAAACTAGAACAAAAGTATTTCTTTGAATTAATACAACTCCATCCTAGAATAAGCATTTAGTAAATATTTTCATGTTAAAATTCACTTAAATATTAAAATTTTTATACAGACATAAAAACTAAAATGTTTTTATTTGCAAAATATTCATTTCTTTTCTCTTAGTATTATTTGTTCAATACGTTAATTTCCTGGGAATTGTGTCATAACAAATGCAAATTCAGAGCCTTTTAAACTGGTGGCTAAAATTTTTATTATCCTTATTTCTGTTTTATGGATTTAACAATATAAGAATGTAGTTACTTAATAAGTTTCCCCCAGTGTCTGTTAGTAGTCAAAACATTAAGGTTTTAATTTTTTTCTCTAGTGACATCAATAGAACATTTGCTTTAAGCATTAATACCATCTTTCTGTTCTCAGAACACAAACAGTTTACGCAGTCTTCAAAACATCTGACAGAGTGTGCTATAAAATCAAGTGGAGTGCTGATGAGAATATTTTCCATTTTAGATGCTCTGTGACTTAATGAATTTTAATGAAAATAAGTTGTCACAATAGAATCACTTCTATCTATGTGTTATTCATTTTCAGGATGTTGTATATGGGGGTTTCTTTTTCCTGCTAGTCTAAAGTAGTAGTATTTTAGATCATTTTAGATTTTAGATTGTATTTATTTTTCTCATTAGCTAGTGGGAAAATGCAAGAATCAAAACAGTGATCACTTGTATTTCTTTAAATATAAAAATAGAAAGTAGAATCATTCAAAGAGAAAAACATATGGTTTTGGAAATATAGAGGAACTGGTAAGTCAGAATTTCATCATTAGGAAACCCCTACTAATTTGAATTTTTAGGATCTATAATAGGAAAATATTTGATACTCATAAGAATGACTCTGAGTTACTGCAAGATCCCTAAGTGCCTTTTGTGCCATCAACTACAGATTAAGTTAATAAAACTGAAACTATGTGCAACACAGTTAGAAGATATTCAGCTGTTTTCTAAGCCTTTGGAATATGTGTTTTCATTTATCCCAACTTTTGGACATTTATGTTAGTAATTTCATAGATTATAAAAATCCAATACTTCTGCTTTTGCATTTTAATAAGTGATGGCATAAATTAGTTTTAAGCAAAACAAATGATTAAGTAAAGAGAAGACTTTTCCCCACAGGCACATCTCGGAGATATTGTGAGTTTGGCTCTAGACCTCTGAAATAAAGTGAATATTACAATAAAGTGAGATGCAGGAATTTTTTGGTTTCCCAGGGCATATTAAAGTTATGTTTACATTATACTGTAGTCCACTGAGTGTGCAATAGCATTGTGTCAATAGGAACGCAAATAAACTCATTTTGTTGTTTCACCTCAGAGAAAACCCTAAAGTAATATATGTAAAGTGCAAACCTGCCCATATTTTCTTTACATCACTGTAGTCAATACAAGCTATGCAAGTAACCTGGGTGATAGTTGCAAAAACACCATTCTCCATTGTTAACTTGACAAAAATGGAGCACATATTTTAAGATAACTAGACAAATACATTGAATACTCAGAAGATATTCTATTGTCAGAAGTGACTGCCTAAACTGTCTGCCAGTATTATATCAACTGGACTCTGCTATGTTTTTCACGCTTCTTCTATGATTATTTAGCGTTTGCTCTATTGATGCCAATGGCAATGCAAACAAACCCACTTGGGCAGGTCACCTAAAGAGGACGCGATGAAGTAATAGCTGTGAAATGTAAAGCTCCTCATATCTTATCTACAGACGTGAAGCGAAAACAAGGTATGGTATTTACCTTGGAGATAGCTGCAAACACACCACTCTCCATTGCTCCATTAGCCAAAATGGAAGATGTATTTGACGATTACTCAGGAAATACGTTGAATACTGAGAAGATGTTGTATTGTTAAGACTGACTCCCTCAACTCTTTGTAAGTATTATATCAACTTGACCCTTCTGTCTTTTTCTTATTTGTTATATCAGTACCCTATTGAAGCCAATAGGAATGTAAATAAAAGCATTTTGGTATTTCACCTCAGTGAAAAAAACCCTAATGTAATATGTCTAGTGCAAAGCTCCCCATGTTTTATTTACCACAGTGTAGTCAATAGAAACTATGCAAGTTACGTAGGTGATAGTTGCAGACACACTATTCTCCATTATTTCGTTGGAGAAAATGCAGGACGTATTTGCAAATGACTAGACAAATACATTGAATACTCAGAAGATATTCTATTGTCAGAACTGACTGCCTAACCTGTCTCCCAGAATTATGTCAACTTCACTATGCTATCTTTTTCCTGCTTCTTCTATCAGTATTTAGCGTTTGCTCTATTGAAGCCAATTTGCAATGCAAACAAACGCATTTGGGTAGGTCACCTAAAGAGAAGGCGCTGAAGGTAATAGGTGTGATATGTGAACCTCCTCATATCTTATCTACAGAAGTGAAGCAAAAACAAGGAATGGTATTTACCTTGGAGATAGCTGCAAACACGCCACTCTCCATTGCTCCATTAGCCAAAATGGAAGAGGTATTTGAAGATTGCTCAGGAAATACGTTGAATACTGAGAAGATGTTGTATTGTTAGGACTGACTCCCTCAACTCTTTGTAAGTATTATATCAACTTGACTCTTCTGTATTTTTCCTATTGGTTATATCAGTTCTCTATTCAAGCCAATAGGATTGCAAATAAACCCATTTGGGCAGGTCACCCTAAGAGACAACTCCGAAGTGATATGTGTCAAATGTAAAGCTCTTCATATCTTATCTACAGAAGTGAAGGCAAAACAAGGTATGAAATTTACCTTGGAGATCCTTGCGAACACACCAATCCCCGTGACTCCCTCAGGCAAAATGGAAGATGTTTTCAAGATTCCTCAAGGAATAGGATGAATACTGAGAAGATATTGTGTTGTCAGGAGTGACTCCCAAACTATCTGGAAGTATTATATCAACTTGACTCTTCTCTTTCTTTCCTATTTGTTATATCAGTACTGAACGTTTGCTCTCTTGAATCTAATAGGAATCCAAATCAACACACTTTGGTAGTTCACCTGAAGAGAAAATTCTGAAGTAATGTACGTAAAGGGTAACCTCCCCGTGTATTATCTACAGCAGTGAAGTCAATACAAGCTCTTCTGGCTACCGGGAAGACAGCTGCAAGCATGCCATTCTCCATTGTTCCATTGGCCAAAATGGAAGACGTATTTGAAGATTACTGAATACATTGAGTACTAAGAAGATATTCTATGGTAGGACTGACTCCCTTTACAGTCTCGAAGTATTATATCACCTTGATTCTGCTATCTTTTTCCTGCTTCTTCTATCAGTATTTAGCATTTGCTCCAGTGAAGCCAATGGGAATGCAAAGAAACGCATTTTGACAGGTCAGCTAAAGAGAACGCTCTGAAGTAATATTTGTGAAATATAAACCTCCTCATATCTTATCTACGGTAGTGAAGCTAACACAAGGTATGATATTTACCTTGGAGATAGCTGAAAACACACCACTCTCCATTGCTCCATTAGCCAAAATGGAAGATGTATTTGAAGATTGCTCAGGAAATACGTTGAATAGTGAGAAGATATTGTATTGTCAGGACTGACTCCCTCAACTCTCTGTACGTATTATATCAACTTGACTCTTCTGTCTTTTTCCTATTGGTTATATCAGTACTCTATTGATGCCAATAGGAATGCAAATAAACACATTTTTTTATTTCAACACAGTGAAAAAAACCCTAAAGTAATATATGTGAAGTTCAAAGCTCCCCATGTTTTATTTACCACAGTGTAGTCAATGCAAGCTATGCAAGTTACCTGGGTGATAGTTGCAGACCCACCATTCTCCATTGTCTCACTGGTGAAAATGCAGGACACCTTTGAAGATGACTTGACAAATACATTGAATACTCCGAAGATATTCTATTGTCAGAACTGGCTGCCTAAACTCTCTCCCAGTATTATATCAACTTGACTCTGCTATCTTTTTCCTGCTTCTTCTATCAGTATTTAGCGTTTCCTCTACTAAAGCCAATGGGAATGCAAAGGAACGCATTTTGCCAGGTCAGCTAAAGAGAACACTCTGAAGTAATATGTGTCAAATGTAAACCTCCTCATATGTTATCTACGGAAGTGAAGCCAACACAAGGTATGATATTTAGCTTGGAGATACCTGCAAACACACCACCCTCCATTGGTCCCTTAGCCAAAATGGAAGATGTTTTGAAGATTCCTCAAGGAGTGTGATGAATACTGAGAAGGTATTGTATTGTCAGGACTGACTCCCAAACTGTCTGCAAGTATTATATCAAGTTGACCCTTCTCTTTCTTTCCTATTTGTTATATTAGTAGTGAACGTTTGCTCTCTTGAAGCTAATAGGAGTCCAAATCAACCCACTTTGGCAGTTCACCTGAAGAGAAAATTCTGAAGTAATGTACGTAAAGGGTAACCTCCCCGTGTATTATCTACAGCAGTAAAGTCAACACAAGCTATGCAAGTTACTTGGGTGATAGCTGCTGACACAACATTCTCCTTTGTTTCATTCGTGAAAATGCAGGACACCTTTGAAGATGACTCGACAAATACATTGAATACTCCGAAGATATTCTATTGTCAGAACTGGCTGCCTAAACTGTCTCCCGGTATTATATCAACTTGACTCTGCTATCTTTTTCCTGCTTCTTCTATCAGTATTTAGCATTGGCTCTACTGAAGCCAATGGGAATGCAAAGAAACGCATTTGGGCAGATCACCTAAAGAGACAACTCTGAAGTAATATGTGTCAAATGTAAACCTCCTCATATGTTATCTACGAAAGTGAAGCCAACACAAGGTATCATATTTACCTTGGAGATAGCTGCAAACACACCACTCTCCATTGCTGCATTAGCCAAAATGGAAGATGTATTTGAAGGTTTCTCAGGAAATACGTTGAATGCTGAGAAGATGTTGTTTTGTCAGGACTGACTCCCTCAACTCTGTGTAAGTATTATATGAACTTGACTCTTCTGTCTTTTTCCTATTGGTTATATCAGTACTCTATTGATGCCAATAGGAATGGAAATAAACGCATTTTTTTATTTCACCTCAGTGAAAAAAACCCTAAAGTAATATATGTGAAGTTCAAAGCTCCCCATGTTTTATTTACCACAGTGTAGTCAATACAAGCTATGCAAGTTACCTGGGTGATAGTTGCAGACACACCATTCTCCATTGTCTCACTGGCGAAAATGCAGGACACCTTTGAAGATGACTTGACAAATACATTGAATACTCCGAAGATATTCTATTGTCAGAACTGGCTGCCTAAACTGTCTCCCGGAATTATATCAACTTGACTCTGCTATTTTTTACTGCTTCTTCTTTCAGTATTTAGTGTTTGCCCTAGTGAAGCCACTGGGAATGCGAAGAAACGCATTTTGCCAGGTCAGCTAAAGAGAACACTCTGAAGTAATATGTGTCAAATGTAAACCTCCTCATATGTTATCTACGGAAGTGAAGCCAACACAAGGTATGATATTTACCTTGGAGATACCTGCAAACACACCACCCTCCATTGGTCCATTAGCCAAAATGGAAGATCTATTTGAAGATTGCTAAGGAAATACGTTGAATACTGAGAAGATGGTGTATTGTTAGGACTGACTCCCTCAACTCTGTGAAAGTATTGTATCAACTTGACTCTTCTGTCTTTTTCCTATTGGTTATATCAGTACTCTATTGATGGCAATAGGAATGCAAAAAAACACATTTTTTTATTTCACCTCAGTGAACAAAACCCTAAAGTAATATATGTGAAGTTCAAACCTCCCCATGTTTTATTTACCACAGTGTAGTCAATAGGAGCTATGCAAGTTACCTGGGTGAGAGTTGCAGACACACCATTCTCCATTGTCTCATTGGCGAAAATGCAGGAAACCTTTGAAGATGACTCCACAAATACATTGAATACTCAGAAGATATTCTATTGTCAGAACTGGCTGCCTAAACTGTCTCCCGGTATTATATCAACTTGACTCTGCTATCTTTTTCCTGCTTCTTCTGTCAGTATTTAGCATTGACTCTACTGAAGCCAATGGGAATGCAAAGAAACGCATTTGGGCAGATCACCTAAAGAGACAACTCTGAAGTAATATGTGTCAAATGTAAACCTCCTCATATCTTATCTACAAAAGTGAAGCCAACACAAGGTATGATATTTACCTTGGAGACAGCTGCAAACACACCACTCTCCATTGCTCCATTAGCCAAAATGGAAGATGCATTTGAAGATTGCTCAGGAAATACG
The DNA here is from genome assembly GCA_023548195.1 of Bettongia penicillata ogilbyi. NCBI lineage: Eukaryota > Metazoa > Chordata > Mammalia > Diprotodontia > Potoroidae > Bettongia > Bettongia penicillata. The sequence continues at coordinate 4,651 of JAJHZJ010000255.1, read as the reverse complement.
TTGAATACTGAGAAGATATTGTATTGTCAGGACTGACTCCCAAACTGTCTTGAAGTATTATATCAACTTGACTCTTCTCTTTCTTTCCTATTTGTTATATCAGTCCTGAACGTTTGCTCTATTGAAGCCAATAGGAATCCAAATCAACGCACTTTGGCAATTCACCTGAAGAGAATATTCTGAAGTTATGTACGTAAAGGGTAACCTCCCCATGTATTATCTACAGCAGTGAAGTCAATACAAGCTATTTGAGCTACCGGGAAGATAGCTGCAAGCACACCATTCTCCATTGTTCCATTGGCCTAAATGGAAGACGTATTTGAAGATTACTGAATACATTGAGTACTAAGAAGATATTCTATGGTAGGACTGACTCCCTATACTGTCTCGAAGTATTATATAAACTTGACTCTGCTATCTTTTTCCTGCTTCTTCTATCAGTATTTAGCGCTTGCTCTACTGAAGCCAATGGCAATGTAAAGAAACTCATTTTGGCAGGTCAGCTAAAGAGAACACTCTGAAGTAATATGTGTCAAATGTAAACCTCCTCATATCTTATCTACGGAAGTGAAGCTAACACAAAGTATGAAATTTACCTTGGAGATCCTTGCGAAACCACCAATCCCCATGGCTCCCTCAGCCAAAATGGAAGGTGTTTTCAAGATTCCTCAAGGAATAGGATGAATACTGAGAAGATATTGTATTGTCAGGACTGACTCCCAAACTGTCTGGAAGTATTATATCAACTTGACTCTTCTCTTTCTTTCCTATTTCTTCTATTAGTAGTGAACGTTTGCTCTCTTGAAGCTAATAGGAATCCAAATCAACACACTTTGGTAGTTCACCTGAAGAGAAAATTCTGAAGTAATGTACGTAAAGGGTAACCTCCCCGTGTATTATCTACAGCAGTGAAGTCAACACAAGCTATGCAAGTTACTTGGCTGATAGTTGCTGACACAACATTCTCCTTTATTTCATTGGTGAAAATGCAGGACACCTTTGAAGATGACTCGACAAATACATTGAATACTCAGAAGATATTCTATTGTCAGAACTGGCTGCCTAAACTCTCTCCCAGTATTATATCAACTTGACTCTGCTATCTTTTTCCTGCTTCTTCTATCAGAATTTAGCGTTTGCTCTAGTGAAGCCAATGGGAATGCGAAGAAACGCATTTGGGCAGATCACCTAAAGAGACAACTCTGAAGTAATATATGTCAAATGTAAACCTCCTCATATCTTATCTACGGAAGTGAAGCCAACACAAGGTATGATATTTACCTTGGAGATAGCTGCCAACACACCACTCTCCATTGCTCCATTAGCCAAAATGGAAGATGTATTTGAAGGTTGCTCAGGAAATACATTGAATACTGAGAAGATGTTGTTTTGTCAGGACTGAATCCCTCAACTCTGTGTAAGTATTATATGAACTTGACTCTTCTGTCTTTTTCCTATTGGTTATATCAGTACTCTATTGATGCCAATAGGAATGGAAATAAACGCATTTTTTTATTTCACCTCAGTGAAAAAAACCCTAAAGTAATATATGTGAAGTTCAAAGCTCCCCATGTTTTATTTACCACAGTGTAGTCAATACAAGCTATGCAAGTTACCTGGGTGATAGTTGCAGACACACCATTCTCCATTGTCTCACTGGCGAAAATGCAGGACACCTTTGAAGATGACTTGACAAATACATTGAATACTCCGAAGATATTCTATTGTCAGAACTGGCTGCCTAAACTCTCTCCCAGTATTATATCAACTTGACTCTGCTATCTTTTTCCTGCTTCTTCTATCAGTATTTAGCGTTTCCTCTACTAAAGCCAATGGGAATGCAAAGGAACGCATTTTGCCAGGTCAGCTAAAGAGAACACTCTGAAGTAATATGTGTCAAATGTAAACCTCCTCATATGTTATCTACGGAAGTGAAGCCAACACAAGGTATGATATTTACCTTGGAGATACCTGCAAACACACCACCCTCCACTGGTCCATTAGCCAAAATGGAAGATCTATTTGAAGATTGCTAAGGAAATACGTTGAATACTGAGAAGATGGTGTATTGTTAGGATTGACTCCCTCAACTCTGTGAAAGTATTGTATCAACTTGACTCTTCTGTCTTTTTCCTATTGGTTATATCAGTACTCTGTTGATGGCAATAGGAATGCAAAAAAACACATTTTTTTATTTCACCTCAGTGAACAAAACCCTAAAGTAATATATGTGAAGTTCAAACCTCCCCATGTTTTATTTACCACAGTGTAGTCAATAGGAGCTATGCAAGTTACCTGGGTGAGAGTTGCAGACACACCATTCTCCATTGTCTCATTGGCGAAAATGCAGGAAACCTTTGAAGATGACTCCACAAATTCATTGAATACTCAGAAGGTATTCTATTGTCAGAACTGGCTGCCTAAACTGTCTCCCGGTATTATATCAACTTGACTCTGCTATCTTATTCCTGCTTCTTCTATCAGTATTTAGCATTGGCTCTACTGAAGCCAATGGGAATGCAAAGAAACGCATTTGGGCAGATCGCCTAAAGAGACAACTGTGAAGTAATATGTGTCAAATGTAAACCTCCTCATATCTTATCTACGGAAGTGAAGCTAACACAAAGTATGAAATTTACCTTGGAGATCCTTGCGAAACCACCAATCCCCATGGCTCCCTCAGCCAAAATGGAAGGTGTTTTCAAGATTCCTCAAGGAATAGGATGAATACTGAGAAGATATTGTATTGTCAGGAGTGACTCCCAAACTGTCTGGAAGTATTATATCAACTTGACTCTTCTCTTTTTTCCTATTTCTTCTATTAGTAGTGAACGTTTGCTCTCTTGAAGCTAATAGGAATCCAAATCAACGCACTTTGGTAGTTCACCTGAAGAGAAAATTCTGAAGTAATGTACGTAAAGGGTAACCTCCCCGTGTATTATCTACAGCAGTGAAGTCAACACAAGCTATGCAAGTTACTTGGCTGAGAGTTGCTGACACAACATTCTCCTTTATTTCATTGGTGAAAATGCAGGACACCTTTGAAGATGTCTCGACAAATACATGGAATACTCAGAAGATATTCTATTGTCAGAACTGGCTGCCTAAACTCTCTCCCAGTATTATATCAACTTGACTCTGCTATCTTTTTCCTGCTTCTTCTATCAGAATTTAGCGTTTGCTCTAGTGAAGCCAATGGGAATGCGAAGAAACGCATTTGGGCAGATCACCTAAAGAGACAACTCTGAAGTAATATATGTCAAATGTAAACCTCCTCATATCTTATCTACGGAAGTGAAGCCAACACAAGGTATGATATTTACCTTGGAGATAGCTGCCAACACACCACTCTCCATTGCTCCATTAGCCAAAATGGAAGATGTATTTGAAGGTTGCTCAGGAAATACGTTGAATACTGAGAAGATGTTGTTTTGTCAGGACTGAATCCCTCAACTCTGTGTAAGTATTATATCAACTTGACTCTTCTGTCTTTTTCCTATTGGTTATATCAGTACTCTATTGATGCCAATAGGAATGCAAATAAACACATTTTTTTATTTCACCTCAGTGAAAAAAACCCTAAAGTAATATATGTGAAGTTCAAAGCTCCCCATGTTTTATTTACCACAGTGTAGTCAATACAAGCTATGCAAGTTACCTGGGTGATAGTTGCAGACACACCATTCTCCATTGTCTCACTGGCGAAAATGCAGGACACCTTTGAAGATGACTTGACAAATACATTGAATACTCCGAAGATATTCTATTGTCAGAACTGGCTGCCTAAACTCTCTCCCAGTATTATATCAACTTGACTCTGCTATCTTTTTCCTGCTTCTTCTATCAGTATTTAGCGTTTCCTCTACTAAAGCCAATGGGAATGCAAAGGAACGCATTTTGCCAGGTCAGCTAAAGAGAACACTCTGAAGTAATATGTGTCAAATGTAAACCTCCTCATATGTTATCTACGGAAGTGAAGGCAACACAAGGTATGATATTTACCTTGGAGATACCTGCAAACACACCACCCTCCATTGGTCCATTAGCCAAAATGGAAGATCTATTTGAAGATTGCTAAGGAAATACGTTGAATACTGAGAAGATGGTGTATTGTTAGGACTGACTCCCTCAACTCTGTGAAAGTATTGTATCAACTTGACTCTTCTGTCTTTTTCCTATTGGTTATATCAGTACTCTATTGATGGCAATAGGAATGCAAAAAAACACATTTTTTTATTTCACCTCAGTGAACAAAACCCTAAAGTAATATATGTGAAGTTCAAACCTCCCCATGTCTTATTTACCACAGTGTAGTCAATAGGAGCTATGCAAGTTACCTGGGTGAGAGTTGCAGACACACCATTCTCCATTGTCTCATTGGCGAAAATGCAGGAAACCTTTGAAGATGACTCCACAAATTCATTGAATACTCAGAAGGTATTCTATTGTGAGAACTGGCTGCCTAAACTGTCTCCCGGTATTATATCAACTTGACTCTGCTATCTTTTTCCTGTTTCTTCTATCAGTATTTAGCATTGGCTCTACTGAAGCCAATGGGAATGCAAAGAAACGCATTTGGGCAGATCGCCTAAAGAGACAACTCTGAAGTAATATGTGTCAAATGTAAACCTCCTCATATCTTATCTACAAC